>FNXX01000007.1:0-660967 GCA_900108845.1 Iljinskaea planisiliqua | reverse complement strand
TAATAATAATAATAATAATAATTAATAATAATAATAATAATAATAAATAAAATAATAATAATAATAATTAATAATAATAATAATAATAATAATAATAATAATGATGATGTAAAACTTATGATACGAGTCAAATTTAGTTATTACTATATTTTAAGAATCTTACCAGAAATTAAAATTATTATCATTAAAATTGTATATATCATAATCTGTTTAAAGCCATATATGTCACATTTTTTCAATAAGTCATGTTATACTTTTTCACTTAAAATGGAGGTGACACATAAGCAAATCATTTCTCAAATTATGTTTAAGGGATTCTTTTTTAATAATATAAAATATCAATATATATTTACTTTTACAGTTTTATAAAATATCTAATAAGATATATCGAACAACATATACAGTAAAAAATGTATCTATAAAAATTCAAAAATTTATAATATATTTAGGGTTCATAAACCTTATTAGATATCGAATTTTGGATATTCATATTTACAGGGGGAAAAAAATAGTCATATATCTAATATTGATCTGAATTGTTAACTTTATGTAGAAAATTGATTATGTTGCTAAATTCCTATAAATTCAAATAAAAAAAATTGAGCATCTATACTATTAAAATAGGAAATATTGTAGAAAAAACATTTAGTCATCTGTTATATTACATGTAATGCCACTGTATTTAAGTGTTTTTTCAAATGTTCATTAAGGTTATTTTAGTCAAATGATATATCTCAATTATGATTAAAATTTAAATTAAAATTAAATCAAAACCAAATCCTACAATATCTTTTTAAATGGCAGGATATCTTTTTAATATTTCCAAAATTCTAAATAAAATTAAAACTTTCAATATCTTTCAATATCTTATTTATTTTGAATATAAATGTATGTTTCTATTTTAATTATAAAAAAATCTTATAAAAATATTTTTGATATATTTTAATGTTTTTTATTATTAATAATTTCGTTAGTATTATTAAAAATTATTATAAATGAATTTTAATTTACTTTGATATCATTATAATTATTTGATTGGACAATTTAATTGACGGGTTAGCCTATTTTATTTTTATAAATGTGAAATTACATTCTTTAAACTAAAATATTTTTTTATGAAAAAAATATAATTTTCAAAATAAAATGGTATAATATTTAATATTTAAAAATGATAAATATGAATATATATATATATATACACACAAATCGATAAGCATATTATACAATCATACTATAATTATATAATTAATAAAATTATATAGTATTACCATCTATTTCAAAATAAAAGTACTAACATATCTAAAATTATGACTTTCACAAATATATTGTTCATACAAAATAGAAAAGAAAAAAAAATCAATTAAAATTATCGTCTATTCTCATAATATATTAAAACTATATATTACATGTATGAAAGAAAAAAACTGATAAAATACCTTAAACTTCTAAATTTATAAATATTTATTATTAGTATATTATTAAAAAATTGAATGAAAAAAGAATCTCGTCCTTAGGACAGGCCAGAATCTAGTTTGTTAAATTAAAAGAATCTACTCTTTAGTTATTGATTATCTTGCTGCTACTTTCCACAGATTCTCCAAATCCCTACAAAAGTCAAACAAAGTATCTTTCTTTCCATAGATACATTCTTCAATTCACAAATAACTAAGGGGATTTGGGGATTGAATCAAACACGAGAGATTTAACAATGGGAGAAAGGAGTTGGTATTATACAAGACATGAGATAGAAGTAAACTCTCCATCGAGAAGCGACGGTATCGACATAAAGCAAGAGAGTTTCCAACGTTGGTCTTACTCTACTTTCCTCCAAGAGCTTGGCCAGAGACTACGCAACCCTCAGAAATCCATAGCGACATCGATAATCCTCTGTCAGAGATTCTTCACACGCCAATCACTGGCGAAGAACGACGCCAAAACAATCAGCATAATATGTATGTTCATCGCCGGAAAAGTCGAAGGGTCTCCGAGACCGGTGGGTGACGTCATCGCCGTCGCTTACAGGGTTTTACACGGCAAGGAGCCGTCACGAGAAGACTATGCAAAACTGAAGGAAACTGTGTTAACCGGTGAGAAGTTTGTGCTCTCTACGTTAGGGTTTGATCTGGAGATCGAACACCCTTATGAACCGGCTATGGATTGGGTTAAGAGAACGGTTAAGGTCGAGAGGGATGCTAACATTTTGTCTCAGGCTGCGTGGAATTTCATTAATGACGGTTTAAGGTCGTCGCTTTGTTTGCAGTTTAGGCCGAATCAGGTCGCTGCGGCTGCTATATATCTAGGGTCGTGCTTAGCTAAGGTGAAGTTACCGTGTGGTGAGGAGAACGTGTGGTGGCGAGAGTTCGATGTCACCAAACGTCAATTGTGTGAGATTTGTAACCAGACGCTTGAGGTTTATGAACAAGACTTCCTCATTCCGGCTAAACATGAAGCTGAGTCGAAGTTCGGTCACGGAGGTTTATTGAGAGCAGAGAAAAAACTGAGCAAGGAAGATGAAACCAAATCTTTTCAAGATCATAAGGGAAGTGTCGTAAATGGAGCTGATAAGTCTAGGAATGTTGTTGACACATTCATGTGTTCAAAAAGGCTAAAGACTAGACATGACTTGTAAGGTTTCTTATTTAGAAGAGTGTTTCTTTTTTCAAAAACTTATTTTCACCTGGAAAAGAGATGAGTTTGACAATTTAGAGACATGAAAAAAAAAAAAAAACATTCATGTGTAATTGCACTTGTTCCTGTCTCCTTTTGCACAATGTCTCTCAATTCCTTGGCAATGCAGTGCAACTTCTTCACCTATTCGAGCTAAAGATCAAACCCAAATTTGAAAGATTAATCACGAGTTCCATCACATTTCTTGGAAAAAAGTTGAATCAATGTCGATGACGCAGCTTGTTCTCCGTCGTAACAAGAGACTTCCCCCGCCTAGAAAGTCAGTGGGAGAGTTTACTTTCTTACTCAGGTTTACAAAGTCAAAGAGTTTGGCATTGTAGCATCTCAATCTTCTTTTACCTGGTCCCGTGTCTGCAAAAAGCATCTAGTCGACTGTTCCAGATGTGTCGAAACCAGATGGTTTCACGCGGCCACCATTTTTGAGAATCGAAACAATGTGAGACAAACCTCTGATCCTAACAACAAAATTCTGGCTAAACGTTCCCATCAGTTAGGTTCTCAATGGATGGGTTTGCCACTATCCTTATAGACTATACTCTAGGGTTTGATATATGTCTCAAACACGTATTCAATAACAAGATATACACCCTTCCTACCACAGGACCGTTCACATGTTTGTTCCCTACATAGTTCAACAGCCAATGACAGAACCGTAACAAAGAACGTATGTCATCAGATAGTAGGAACATTGCTTCAGCCACAAAGAGCGAGAGCTCAACTCCGAGTCGCACAGCCTCCTCTTTCTGCTCCTCCTTTTCGCCGGTGAAATTGCGGCTACAAAGAACGAAAAAATATAAATCAATTTATGACTCTATAAACTTATAATTAAGAAACCAAACTCACACTGACCCTGAACTTATATTTATGACTCTGGATTTTTTTCTTTTTCTTTTTTACTTTTAAAAGATAAGGTAAAAGATATTTTGTTTGACTAAAAAAAAAAGTAAAAGATATTTGTCACACTGTCCACAACCTAACAACCTCTTCTCTCATCTTTTAAAAGGCGTCACCAATAAAAATTTCAAAAGTTATACGACGAATTTCATTTATTGAATAAATTAAGTAAGTGAATAAAATAACTAAAAAGAATATTAAAGAAAATCGGATGCAACATTGTTGAATACGAGTTTTATAATCAATGAGACAAAGATTATTTAGCTTGTATTCTATGGATTTTTGTGTATTTATAGGTGTAGGAGATTTTTAGAGAGAATCCGTAAGATATTTGGATGTTTCAAGATTTTTGGAAACTTTGCTTTTCTTTGAGACGACTGTTCGATCCAACAAGGTTACTATTCAATCGAACACCTACTTGATCACTCTTCTTTTTATTTTTGTCATTGTTTGGCTGGGTGTTCGACACAAGTCAGGTTTATCATATGTATCTTATCGCTATATGGACCAGTCTTCAGTATTTTGACTATAACTTTTGATCCAACCATCTGATTGACTTTAAAGCACTTAGAGATGATAGTTGATTTATTAAACTCATTTCATTTTTCATTCGGGGGAGGGGGGGGGAACGATAGGGTATCTTATTTGGAATTTGGAATTATCCCATTTTGTACGTACAATTAAGTATTTAAGGATTCTAAATAAGGGGAATTGTTGACTTTAACCCATTATTTGGTTTTGAATGCAAATCTAGATTTCTTATTGGACATTCGACAAAAATAACCCATAAGGATAGTGAAAATACCAGTTTCTCCCTAATGACCAAACAAAAAAACGAAAGGAAAAATGACCCTTATAACCCTTGAGAAGTCTACGTTTAAACAGTAGACTTCCGGAGTAGACTTCTTTGTACAGTCTACTCCGTGATTTTATCTTAAATTTTAATTATAAAAATTATAAAAATTAATTTGATAAAACATTTGTATACATAAATATCACATACGTAATTATCACCTATATAAAATAAAATTTCATAAAAATCAGTCATTTTAAAGAAATAAAGTTTCCATATAATGTGAAAGTATAATAGTAGACTTCATGGCTTCTCTATGAAGTCTACTCCGTGATTAAATCTTAAATCTTAATTATAAAAATTATAAAAATTAATTTGTTAAAACATTTGTATACATAAATATCACATACGTAATTATCACCTATATAAAATAAAATTTCATAAAAATCAGTCATTTTAAAGAAATAAAGTTTCCATATAATGTGAAAGTATAATAGTAGACTTCATTGCTTCTCTATGAAGTCTACTCCGTGATTTAATCTTAAATTTTAATTATAAAATTTATAAAAATTATTTTGGTAAACAATTTGTATACATAAATATCACATGCGTAATTATCACTTATATAAAATAAAATTTCATAAAAATCACTCAATTTAAATGAATGAAGATAAATGAGGGTACAAACGAAATATATGTAAGGTTGAAGTATAGGGTTTGATATGGATAGATAGCATGGTTATGGTTTTGATAAAAATAAATCTATATAAATGAGAGTTTAATATTACATTTAAGCTTATTTGGAAAACAAAATTAAGAATATAATGATGTGTAAATTGTTTAATGTTAGATTTTATGTAATTTAACAATTTAGGTGTACTGTTCATTCGAGGTTCAGGGTGAAGAAGACTTCATCATGAAGTCTCCTTAACCGTCTCCTTAACCGTCTCCTTAACCGTCTCCTGAACCGTCTCCTTAACCGAACTTTTAACTTAACCGGAAATTGACTCCCTTATATAAATCTGAGTCGCCGACACTTTAACCTTAATTTCTTATTACGCCGTCTCTCTCTCTCTCTCTCTCTCTCTCTCTCTCTCTCTCTCTCTCTCTCTCTCTCTCTCTCTCTCTCTCTCTCTCTCTCTCTCTCTCTCTCTCTCTCTCTCTCTCTCTCTCACTATACGGCGATTGTCTTTTTATCTCCCTCTCTAACAGATCTGAATATAAAGTAAGCCTCGAAATCAACTAGCCTCTAAATCAACTTGTTTATATATTTTTTTCAAGTATATTGATGATTTAGATGTCTAATACGTTTTGCAATGATTTGTTGTTTGATTTGTACCCAGAGATGGGTCGATACAGCTACAGTCAACCATCGAGTAGTTCGAGGAAGCTTTGGAGTGCCGGAGAACCAGAAGTGACCTCCCCAACTCCTATGCTTAGATCTAAAAAATCTGGTAAATCTTGTTTTCCCGTCCGATGTTTCTGCAGTTTGGTGCCTATCATGAAATCATCCACTACAGATGAAAATCCGGGTCGCGTATTCTATGGATGCAAGAACTATAAGGTAATAAGGCTGTCGCTGTGTTGTTCGTTCTCCATTTGAGTGTTAACCATATTAATATGATGGTGGATGTCTATGTGCTTGTTTAGGATGGTGACCATCATATATTCAAGTGGTGGGATGAGGCTGTGACGCAGGAAATCCAAGATCTCAGAGTCACCCTGGAAAAAGAAAGCGGAATGTAGGGACCGAGTAGCAGAACAGACTTCTGTTTTTATGCCTCAGATTGATGCAGAGTTATATCAACTTTGCTATCTAATTGACGATTATTATCCTACCATGCTTATGAAGAAGCAGATGGTGGCTGGTGTAATCCTCACAGTCATAGGTCTGACCATCTACCTTTGTATTCTCCTTTCTAGATCTTAGTTTAGGATTAGAGTAAGGTCTGTAATATGTATGAACCGCCTGTTTGAATAACTGAGTCATTTGACATATATATTTCGCCTTTGTTGAAAATTCTGCCAAATTTCATAAGAAATAACTGAACAAAAATAGACTTCTCCAGTACACTTTATAGTAGACTTCTCGAGTACACTATCCATTAGACTTCTCGCGTACAAGTGAAGTCTACTGGGGAATACTATAAGTCCAAAACTGAAAATTTCAAAATTTGAAAATTCGAAAATCTGAAAATATGAAATACGAGAATCTGTAAATCTTAAAATCTTAAAAAATCTGCAAATCTGAAAAACTTAAAATTTTTAAATTTAACCAATTGAAAATTCCGAAATTTCAAAATTTTTCTTAGGCGGGAAGTTAAAATTAATAAGCGGAAAATATAAAATAAGTAATGATTGTAGCAGTTGACAAATAATAAAATATAAAATAATGGGAAACGTTGTTGTTTGTCTCGAGAAATAAGTAATGATTTTAGTAAGTAAATTGTCTCGAGAACTGTAACCGTTCAATAACATTGTAGTATTTATTACTGTTTGTGTAATAAAAAAAAACCCCTAAGCTTCCGCCATAAGCTTCTGCCATTCTCTGTCGCCGAAACCCTAAGTTTCCGCCATAAGCTTCCGTCGTTCTCTGACGCCACTCCTCGCCTCAATCCGGTAATCTTTCTTCATCCTATTTCTCTTGATTTATCGATATGTGTACTTTCTCAATCTAATTGGTTTAATCGCATACTCTTATCTCCTCCTTTGCGCCTCTCCTCGCCTCCGTCACCTCTGTCGCCTCTGTCGCCTCTATCGCCTCTATCGCCTATGTCGCATCCGTCGCCTCTGTAGCCTCCGTCGCCTCTGTAGCCTCCGTCGCCTCTGTCGCCTCTGTCGCCTCTCTCGCCTCCGTCGCCTCTGTCGCCTCCGTCGCCTCTGTCGCCTCTGTCGCCTCCGTCGCCTCTGTCGCCACCGTCTCCTCCGTCGACTCTCCTCGCCTCCGTCGCCTCTCCTCGCGTTGGTCGCATCTGTCGCCTCTCCTCGCATCCGTCGCCTTTCCTCTCCTCTACTTTGTGCTTAGATTATTCCGTCGCCGCCATTTTGAGATTTGTATCTGAGCCCCCACCCCCCCCCCCCCACCTCGTCGTAAAACGGTAAAGGAGACATCTCGTGTAGGAGGAGACATCTCGTGTAGGAGGAGACATCTCGTGTAGGAGGAGACATCTCGTGTAGGAGTAGACATCTCGTGTAGGAGTAGACATCTCGTGTAGGAGGAGACATCTCGGGTAGGAGTAGACATCTCGTGTAGGAGGAGACATCTCGTGTAGGAGGAGACATCTCGTGTAGGAGTAGACATCTCATGTAAGAGTAGACATCTCGTGTAGGAATAGACATCTCGTGTAGGAGGAGACATCTCGTATAGGAGTAGACATCTCGTGTAGGAGTAGACATCTCGTGTAGGAGGAGACATCTCGTGTAGGTGTAGACATCTCGTGTAGGAGTAGACATCTCGTGTAGGAGTAGACATCTCGTGTAAGAGGAGACATCTCGTGCAGGAGTAGACATCTCGTGTAAGAGTAAACATCTCGTGTAGGAGTAGACATCTCGAGTTGACTTCTTTTCTAGTTTCCTGTCCTGATTGTGGCTTACGTTTTGCAGAATGGCAAGGCCAGTGTTTCCCTGAAGGCAATTCAGCAAAGGTGATGAACCACATCCACTAAAGAGCATTGCCTACTACAAAAACGACTCCAAGCTATTCCCCGCCTTGGAACAAGCACTTCTTCCAGATGAGTGGAATGAGTTAAAAGAGTCGAGACTGGGTGTATTTTTGAAGTTCTACAAATCGGATTTTGGATGGGCATCGCGGGTGGTGCATTATATGCTCGGGGTTCCAGCTAGTGTGCAAGAGGAAGTACGAAATTTGAAGCCTAGTTGGAAATAACCCATTGAGGTTCTCTCTCAATGAGTTCGAGTATATCACGGGACTCAATTGCAAGCACGCTCCAAATTTGGAGCAGCCCGACGTAGACATAACCCCCGAGATGCAAGAATTCTGGAGAAGGCTGGGTGTTCCTATCGATGTCGGTCCAAGTATTGATGATCTGACACGTGCGTGTATGGATGCCCCTACCTGGAGTAGAGAGGATCGTATCCAGTTAGGGTACCTAGCCATATTTGCTGGCTTTATTGAAGCAAGGAAATCAAGTTCAGTCACAAGGATTCAGCATGCCCGCCTAGTAATGGACATTGATGAGTTTGAGGAATACCCTTGGGGAAGGGTAGCATTCAAGAACCTCATCGAGTCGGTCAAGGAGAAAGACTTGACCAGATCCAACACTATTGATGGGTTTGTGGAAGTGCTTCAGGTATGGGCGTACCAGGCCATGCTGGACTTTGGACACCAATACGGATGTGCAATTGAATACGGTGGCTCAGTTGAACCGATTCTGGCCTACCAGGGACAGAGGGTCGGAAGTATATTAAAGAGAGCATGCTGAAGCAAGTAACTTATGAACTACACTTTCTTGTTAGACTTATCAATTCTACTATAGTGACTGTTTAGTAACGTGGGTGATGTATTTTGAACCCCGTAGATCCGCTTTAACCACTGCGTGTTGAAGAGTCCGTCAGAAATGTTCCCATTGTGGGATGATGATGACGTAGAGGATGTTGAGATTCACAACGTCGTCATGGCAGTACTGGGTCAGTTATCTGACGGTGTCACATGGGTGTGGACGAAAAATGATTGGCTTCTCGATGGTGTTAATTTCTCAAACAACAACTTAATTCAAGCGAAGGTCGCCGTCGCGGACTACAACCTGAAGCAGAAAAGAGAAGTCGACTCAGATTCAGAAAGCAGAAAGAGGTCTTGTGTAGAGACCTCTTCTCGGGTAGAAGACACCGGGGTGAATGTCGTGGAGGCATTGAAGACCTATTTGGATAAATGTTTCGCATCACTATCTTCGGTTGTCGTTCAGGCATTGGGGGAAGGCCTCGCCAACTGCGCGGGAAAGATAGAGGCCCTGTCCGTGAGAGTGGAAGCTCTCAAGCAATCCATTGCAAAGATGTCGGAGCATGTGAAAACCGCGAGGACTGATGAGCATGTGAAGTCCAATCACAAAGATCAGCATGGTCGGGTTAGTTCCGATCCCTCCCCCCTAGAACAGAATGATGTGAGAAAACGTCGCAGAATACCGAGAAATATGGCTTAGTTTAAAAACATGGGCATTTCAGTTATGTTGGAATGTTGCAAATCGTATTCTTCTTGTTCAAGTACTTCCTTGTCTTCGTGTTCATTTAATTTTGTTATGGCAACAACATAATTATGATTTATGGTATATTGAAGTTTTGTGTCTCTTGTTGAAGTTGTTCCTTAAACGTTTTTATTTATGGTATACTATTCTGTTAATATGCAGAAAATTCAAGCAGAATAAAGCGTTAATGACGGCAGAGACCAAAGACCACCACCTAGTGTCGAGTTTCTTGGGAATCATGAACTCACGCCGGAGGAAATTGCTGCTACATTAGAGAAATAACACACTTGGAGAAAGGCCGCTCAGATTACCACAGCCGCGAAATTGGATAGACTGACCAGAGAAAAAACACAACTGAAAAAGGAAGAGATTCCCCCTTTGTTCCAGCGGCCAAAGGAAAGAACACTCAATTGCGGTGGGTATGACCCATTTGCACCTGTTGACAAAGACAAGACAAAACAAGTTATTGAGTGGCTTAAGACACAGCCGTAAGTACCAAATTTGTTAATATTGTTGTTACTAGTTTCAAGATTGACATGAAATATTATTTGTTGGTTGCAGTGATTACCCGAAAAGAAAAAAGGGTGGTACCGTTGAATGGTGGTACATTCTCTGCACTCGACAGCAATGGCTTAAAGACACGGTACATTGAATAAGACTTTTTGGTTAGACTTATTGGTTAGACTTCTTGGTTAGACTTCTTGGTTAGACTTCTTGAGTAGACTTCGTTAACATATTTGCTACATTGCAGCACTTAGATGCTGCGATTAATCTCCTCCGGAAGCGCATGTCCGAACATCCTGAATGGTTCCGGTCGGATAGAATTTGCATCTTGGATACTCTTTTCGGGACGATGTGGTCGAAAAAATATCAAACCTTTAAAGACTGCACACCAAACCCCAATGGACTAGGGAGAATATTACCAGCGGGAGCGTATGAACTCCATTCAGGAGAAAGCCCACAATACTGTCCGACAAATAAGATGTGGGGGGGGGGGGTCGAGGTCGACAATATATACGCTCCAATGCACATAGGGACCGACCACTGGATAGCTCTCTGGATATCTATCCCGAAGAGGCACATCACCATATGGGACAGTGCAGAGTCACTGTACAGAGACGACAAAGTTGCTGAGACGGTGGAGCCGATCTCGGTGATGCTGCCATACCTTCTCCGGGAGCTTGCCCCCGGTGACAAAGAAGATTGGCCATTAGATGCTTACACACATGAGCGGGTCCTAGGAATGCCTCAGAACATCCAGAGTGGTGATTGTGGTGTGTTCTGCGTCAAGTACATTGAATGCCATGCTTTGGGAATCCCTGTACCTGCGAGCTTGAGCGACAACAACATCAAAGCCATCCGTGAAAAGTTAGCTGGGGATATATTTGTGGAGACGACATCAAGGGGTCTGGACAAACGTGACTGGCCAGACTTGGACTTGTATGAACCAGTGTGAGACATCACATGTTCTCACAGGTTCATACTAATTTTGCACACCATTTCTTTTTTGAAACAATGTGTGTGACTCGGTTGCCTTTTGTTAACCACTAATATTTGTATCTTTCTGACTTAAACTATATGGTAAATGTTATTATATTGCTCTGTACGTCGAGTAGACTTCTTGACCAAGAAAAGACGTCATTACAAAGAGTAGATTTCATTTAAGTGGAGGTTTCATTACAAGAGTAGACGTCATTACAAAGAGTAGGCGTCATTGCAAAGAGTAAACGTCATTACAAAGAGTAGACTTCATCACAATAGTAAACTTCATTAGAAAGGTTAGACTTCATTATACGGAGTAGACTTCATTACATCGTCAAGTGAATTATACAAACGGGACACGAAATAACTTAAAAAAAAATTCCCAACTCCCTTGTCCAGAAACATTCGTCACACATCTCAGCATCCTTCATTTCATCATCGTACCAATAGAACCATTGATGTACGGAGTACAACGGCAATTGTACAATTTCGGTAGCAAGAAATTATCAAACGCTTCCTCCTTTTCGGATAAGACAGGCAGTGAAGGATGCCAACCCCATCGAATTAGTAGGGCACAGGTACTTACCACACGGATAGATTTGCGGGTAAACCGACAAAAGTAAGAGGCATCGTTATGAATTACCTCGCGTAACATTGCATAGGTATACATAGCAACGACAGATCCTCCATCAGCTGCCACCTTCATCATTTCCACCCAATCCTCAAGCCTCTCAGAGTGGTAGTAGTCAAGAGCGCCCTTCAGGAAAATCGCGTCGGGATTTCTATGTGCGTAACACGCAGTAACGAACTCGGAACCCTCCCAGTGAAACCAATTCAAATTGAATAGATTCGCGGATGCGTATACCGAGGGACGTTCTGAAACGTCTTTCAGTGTTTTGCAAGTTCTTTTCAAGTTAAAGAGATCTAGCAGAAAATTATTGGTGACGCGTTGGGTAACAAGCTCTTGAATCTCTGTTGGGAAAGAGAGTAAAGACGATTCGACCATTCTTTCGGTTGTTTGATGAAACTGTAACTACTAAGGAAGAAGGCAATGAAAATGGTAAATAATAATAAAACTGGTAAGAAAGTAAATGAGGAGAGAGAGCATTTATACTAATAGTCGAAACGACACGTACGTATGCGTATGGTAAGTGGAGACTACTCGATATTAACAAAACGTTAGTATTACTTATATTAACACAAGGTTAGTATTACTTAAACGAAGTTATTTATTAATTAGTAAACGAGACGACACGTACATAAAGGTAAGTATAAACATCATTACAATGAGTAGACGTCATGAATAGACTAATCGAGTATCTGACATGTAAAAAGTTACTTACGGCTGCATATGTATACTACGTCGTAAATAATGCACCGTTTAGTAGTCAATGGTCATCATTACGAAGAGTATACTACATTTGAAAGAGTAGACTTCATTATACGGAGTATACTTCATTACATAGAGAAGACTTCATTACATAGAGACGACTTCACTACATAGAGTAGACTTCGACATATAGAGTAAACTTCATTACATCGGTAGAAACGGGACACTGAAGAACTCTAAAAAAATTCCCAACTCCCTTGTCCAGAAACATTCGTCACACATCCTAGCATCCTTCATTTCATCGTCGTACCAATAACACTAATGATTGCAAGGAGTACAAGTGCAAGTGTACAAATTGGGAAGCACAAATTTCTGAAACTCTACCTTTTTTTCGGATAAGGCAGGCAGCGAAGGAGGCCAACCCCATCCATGTAGTAGGACACGGGTACTTAGTGCATGGATAGATTTCCTGGTAAACCAGGAGAAGTAAGAGGCATCATTATAAAATACTTTGCGTAACATTGCATATGTATACATATCAAACACAGATCCTCTATCAGCTGCCAGTTTAATCCTTTCCACCCCATCCTCAAGCCTCTCGTAGTGAAAGTAGTCTTCAGCGACCTTCAGGAAATTTGCGTCTGGATTTCCATGTCCGTAACACGTGACCATGAACGGTGCACCACCGTACCAGTGATACACAGTCAAACTGAATAGATTCGCGGATGCATAGACCAAGGGACGCTCTGAAACGTCTTTCAGTGTTTTGCAAGTTCTCTTCAAGTTAAAGAGATCTAGCAGAGAATTATTGGCGACGCGTTGGATAATAAGCTCTTGAATCTCTGTTGGGAAAGAGAGTAAAGACGATTCAGCCATTCTTTCTGTTGTTTGATGAAACTGTGACTATTTACGAAAAAGCTAGTAAAAACGGTAATGAAACAGGTAAAAAAGACAATGAGGAAAGAGGGCATTTATACTAATTAAAAGTAGTAAAAGTCGAAACGATACGAAGTCTAAACGACACGTACATAGGTAAGTGGAGACTAGTTAATAAATTAATATAAATGAAGTTATTTATTACTTAAAAAATGAAACGACACGTACGTATGGGTAAAGAGGAGACTTCATTAAAAGAGGAGACTTCATTAAAAGAGGAGACTTCATTAAAAGAGGAGACTTCATTACATAGAGTAGACTTCATTAAAAGATTAGACTGCATTATTAAAAGTAGACGTCATTACATAGAGTAGACTTCATTAAAAGATTAGACTGCATGACTAAAAGTAGACGTCATTACAAAGGGTAGACTGCATTAAAAGTCCATAAGGAAGAGTAGACATCACTGTCCGGCTTCTCTCATCACCTATAACAAACAGCAACCATGTGAACAAAAAAATATTGGGAACACACAAGAATACAACATACCAGTACAAACCCTGAAGAGTGTAACTTACACAATGCAGTCAAGTATGTCCAGGTTGTCTGCAATTTGAACAACTGTAATGTTTGTGCAACTTTCTAGGTTTGGTCCCCTTCTTCGTTGCCATTTCTAGCCAAGTTTGCCACCTCGATTTCTTCTGCCTCCCAGGAGCACGCTTAACAATTGGAGGAATAAGACTTGGAAAAGTTCCAGGTTCTGCAGTAGATGCGGATGCGGGAAAGATATTACCAGAGTATGTGGCAAACAAAAACTGAGTCGTATATGTAGGGCATACAAGCGTAGAAAAATGAACACGCGCCTCATTTGCAGCTGCAATAGCATGTGAACATGGTATTTTTTCCACATCGAAAACACCACACACACACTTTCTAGCTTCCAGATCAACCATACAATCTCGTGTTCCACCCTTGACAAAGAAACGCCAACCGTCTATGCGTTGAACTGTCATCTTATCTGCATAATGTTGGTGAATGGATAATGAATACTCAACACCGCGGCTATGAAGAGTAGTGAGACTCAAAGCATCTTCCTGCCTTTTACAATGCCACCTCGCTGACTTCTCTCGAATAAACTCAAGGAGAAACCATATGGGGAATCCTCGGGCTTGCTTAAATACATAATTGATAGACTCTGCGATGTTACTTGTCTTTATGTTGTATCTATCTCCGGGAAAGTGAACTCGTGACCATAACCTTGGATCTGCATTCTCCAAATATGTTGCAAGGCTGGGATTTACATATCGAAGTGCATCCATATATCGGTTATAGTCGGAAACCGTATGCGCATAAGCAGCACCTTTTACCAAATACATGAGTTGCTTCCCACGAAAATGTGTGACAATGTTTTGTTGTATATGGTAGTAGCATATTCCGCGTGTTGCCCATGGTAGAACAGTGTTGCATGCTTTAGCTATGGAGGAGTGTCTGTCAGAGACTATGACAATCGAATATTCGTCTGAAAAACAGCCGCACAATTTTGTGAAAAACCACTCCCAAGAAGCATCGCATTCTGAGTCAACGATTCCAAAAGCCAACGGAAATATCTGAAAGTTGTCATCCTGCCCGGCCGCAACTAGCAGCACCCCTCCATACTTCCCAGTTAGATGAGTTCCATCAACCACAATAACTCGCTTCAAGTACCTAAAACCAGATATTGAAGACCCGAAAGATATAAACAGGTACTTGAACCGGTTCTTCTCATCATGTACAATGTCTGTGACACTTCCTGGATTTGCTTTCTCAATTTCATGCAAATAGGAAGGCAGCCTCTCATATCCATCTTCTGATGTACCCCTTACCATTTCTCGAGCATATATCAAAGCTCGGTTAGAAGTCGTATAATCCAGGTTCATCCCAAACATCGCCTTCATTGCATCTGTGATATGCTTCAGCACAATACCATCAATGATTCCAACGCGTTCTATGAATAAACGTCCAATATATTTCGGTGTCGCCGTCTACGGATAGCTGCTCGGTCCGACACAGAACAAGTATGCGTCTTCACATACTTTGTCACCCAAAACGTGTTTGGTTCATTCTTCACAGTCGCTCTAAGCTTCCAAATGCATCCACCCACATAACATTTTGCTACAAACAAAATCTTCGTTGACTTATACACTTTGAACGCGAATTTTAACATCACGGCTGTTAAATTCAGCTCTGATATAAGCTTTTCTTTGCTAGGAAAGCTCTGCATGACAAAAATATTGTCAGACCAGGTGCCATTGGACGGTCCACCTTGAACACGACGACCCAAAACATCAGGCGAGATATGATCCTCATCCTTAACATCATCTTCATCCTCATCCTCATCCTCATCTTTCACTTTCCCATAGTCACTGTAATCCACATCCAACACATCACTCTCATCTTTTAGATCCGCGTCAACACCATCCGTCGCACCACACTCATCATTCTCACCAGCAATACCATTAAAACCATCCGCATTATCGTCCTCCATGTCACATGCTTCCATATCTTCAACATCATCATAATGCAAATCCTCCCCACGTCCCTCCACATCAACATTCCCAGTATCCATGCTCCTTCTAGTTACACAAAGGCGCAAAACATGTTATTTACCTAATTCGATAAAGCTCTTAACTTGTCTATCACTTGTCACATACGTAGGAGGGGTATCTGTAGGCATTTGTTGAAGCATCGCATCCGGTAAAGGATAAGATAACTCCACAATATCTACATTCTTGTCCACGCGGAAATCATCTTCTACAAATTTGAAGAAGCTCACTGAGTGTACAACCATCACGCAAGCTGAACATTCACCCTCTTTTGTGTTTATCCACTTCAAAATGCCAAGATTGATTTTGCATCATCCATACTCTGTAAACAACTGGTACGTGAACCACCATTCTCTGTAAAATAGACAATCAAAACACATTAGAAATCTAATCACAAAGAGTAGACTTCTCTATGAAGTCTAACGAGTAGACTTCAATATGAAGTCTACTATTAGTGACCTAATTGCAATATGAAACAAGAAAACTGATTCAGCAATGCATATATCAAATAAACATGTAAAACTCACACACAAGTAAGTAGGTAGGCTAAAACCAACACATGAACAAGAAAATCTTAAAAATTCGTTATAAATATGCTCTAATTATAACTTTAATAAAATCATTACGGAGTAGACTTCATATTGAAGTCTACTATTAGTGACCTAGTTGCAATATGAAACAAGAAATCTGATTCAGCAATGCATATATCAAATAAACATGTAAAACTCACCCACAAGCAAGTAGGTAGACTAAAACCAACGCATGAACAAGAAAATCTTAAAAATTAGTTTAAATATGCTCTAATTACAAATTTAATAAAATCATTACGGAGTAGACTTCTCTATGAAGTCTAACGAGTAGACTTCAATATGAAGTCTACTCTCCCGGGTTACTTTTGCAATTGCCAATTAACGAATGCAGACTTCTCTAGACGTCTACTCGGAGTAGACATCTAGAGAAGTCTGCATTCGTTAATTGGCAATTTGCAAAAGTAAACTTCATTTGCAGTCTACTCTGAAAAATGGGTCATTTTTGCAATTGACCAAACTTTGACTTTCTGAGTTAGACTTCATTCCAGAAGTAGATTTCTCCAAGAAGTCTACTGTAAAAGTAGACTTCTCTCGGGTTAGTTTTGTAATTCAAAATCAGAGTAGACTTCTTGGAGAAGTCTACTTCCTGAGTAGACGGCTAGTGAAGTCTACTCGGTTAGTACTGCTGTTGACCAAATTTACGATTAAATTAATAGTAGACTGCGATAGCAGTACTTTCTGAATTAGTACTGCTGTGAAATCTATTATTTAAATGATATTAATGATCAATTTTTTAATGCTTTCGACAACCCCAAAAGTAATCTCAGTAGACGGCACCCGCAGTCTACTATAAAAGTCAAAATCTGGTCAAATGCAATATTAACCTCCATTAAAAGTAGACTTCTCGAGTAGACTTCTCCGAAAAACCCTCCTCTTGGTCAAATGCAAAACTAACCTGGCCAGTACGAGTATGACATGTCTTATATTTTTTTCTTACCAAAGCAAAATAGTAGACTGCAAATGAAATCTACTCGTCGAATGGTCAAATGCAAAACTAACCTATGCTTTGACTAGTAGACAGCAAATAAAGTCTACTCCCGCGAAACAGATGGAAAAACCCAGAAAATCATGTTTGAATTACCTGAATCTGGCTTTTAGCTTCGTCGACTGTCAAAAACTGTGAGGCAGACCACCACCAAAGAAACCCAGACTCTATGTATGGAAGAATCCCCTTCTATGCACATATAAAAGGGTCTGAAATTTGAAAAAAAAAATTGAATTTACGAGTTTTAGAGATGAAAATCAAGAGAAAATGGTGACAAATGAGTTGGCTAACTAAAATGGTGAGTTTAAAGAGGTTAAATTGGGGTCGTTGAGCATTAAGAGCTTCAGATCTGGTTGTTAATGGTGGTTGGAAGAATTGATGTCGATGGCATTTTCGTGAATAAGTGAAGAAGATGAGGTTATGTTTGTCTTTGTCATTTTCGAAATAAATCAAATATATTCATAAATAATGGCAAACTAATGGCATTTTCGTGAATTATCATATCTACCAAGGTTAGAAAGGAGACAAAATGGCATTTGTTAGAAAGAGAAAAATTGAGGGTTACATTTGCAATTGACTTCAATTTATGAATCATTTTTGCAAGCGTCCTTTGTAAATAAAAGGTTGTAAGATTTATAATTAATAATTCACATATTAATAAGTGTAACTCTAAATTGATATTTTTCCACAATCATTTTCTCTTTGGTATTTCAACTTTATTCTGCTTGCGATTCAACTTAATTCATAACACTTGTTTTCAGCTCATCTTTTGTCCAAAACATGAAAGTTATAAAAGCTCCAAAATCATTAAAACCTCTAATAATACACCAAAACTTAACAATTTATTTATTAAAAACCTTTCAAAACTATATTAAGTGGTAAAATACGAGGTACAGTAACTCCCTCAAGCTTAAACTTTTATCTTTCCTCGCAAAGTATATCTTGGTCATCATGGATCCACAAGAAGGAGTCGCTAACGGGAATGTGCAGGTACAAGAAAATGGATATGGGAACAGCAATTTGGGATTGAATCTGCAAAACGGGAAAGTGAATGGGAACATGAATCATGGATTGCTGCATCAGAATGGGAATATGAGAGTGAATCTGCAGAACAAGGAAGTGAATGGGAACATGAATCATGAATCATGGATTGCTGCATCAGAATGAGAATATGTGAGTGAATTTCCAAAACAAGGAAGTGAATGAAAATAAGAATCATGGATTGCTGCATCAAAATTTCCTTATAGTCATTGTTGACTTATATACTATGTTGATTGTGTTCATGTTTGTTCTATTATTACATATCAATATTTTGCTAACGAAAATGTTTTTTCTCATGGTTCTGTTTTGTGTTAATCTTATTCAAATAATTATTCTGTTTTTATGTCGTTTCATCATCTCAAACGGTGGATGAAATGTTTCCGACACAACTTATGCAATCCATTTGTGACTTTTGAGTTTCCTTCACATATTTTGTATGTAGTTAGATTAAGATATATGTCTTTTTAGAATTTATTTTGGATTACTTTCTCCATCTTTATTCAGTATTTTTTTTTGTGAGTGTTCTTATTTTCGATCTTTTACTCTGATTTCAGCTTTCTTGTTTTCTGATTCTAATTCTAACTATATCTCTAGCTTAATTTTGTCAATTCCTAATCGTTTTACATAAGTCTTACTTATTTTCTGTTTGTTTATTGCTTTCTTCTTACTTAAACTATCGCATATTATTGTACATGATTGTTTCCAAACATTTGGAAACATAAAATAGCATAACCATTACACTCGATAAAATTAAAAGCTCGTTCATGGCCAATACACTTAAAGATCTGATTCTAAATTACACTTTATGAAGAGAAATCAGAACCATCACACTTCATTCTATTATTGTTTCCAACCACTTATAAAAAAAACCCTTCAATCCTTACCAAACATAACATAACACGACACAACAGATATCTTTTGAAACACAAAAATCAAATCACAAGTTTTCTCAAAATGCTAAGCCATTGCGCTTATATATAACAACACCCAATTGGTGCATGCTCGCTTTTGCAATCATCAGTTCTGTCTCAATCTCTTGATTCAGCTTTTCTTCTGTCTTCACAAGTAAGTTTTTTTTTTTTTTAATTCAAGCTTTTCTTCCATGTCTTTATTTTTCACATCTATGTCTTCTTTTACAATTCTCATGTTTTTCATCTTTGAAATACTAATTTCATCAAACAATGTTTCATCAACCCATCTGAATAGAATTCATTTGATAACAATTATGTTTTTTTTCTCTCGCTCAAAATAAAAATTATTTAACAAGAAAAGGTAGGAGAAAGAAAATACAATCTCAAAAAAAAAAAATCTAATAAAAAGTCTAAAAGGAAAATTCAAGATTGCAAAAGGAAAGAAATAAAAATAAAATAAAATATTAAATACGTAGATGGATAAACTATTCAAGAGGTATTTAAATCTTTATTGGCTCGCTCAAGTCCGACCAATGTTTTGAAAAGTCCTAGGAAAAAAAAATTGGACTCAAAACAATAAAAAGTACAAAAAATTAGAAAATTTTGGGCTTTTTATCAGATTTTTTTTTATAAATATAATTATTTATAAAAAGAAAAGATTTGAGCCTTTTTTAGAGAAAAAATTCGAATAGGCTAATTTTATAGTTTAATTTTTAGAAAAATATTAAAGCCTTAAGGTTGATGATTTCTTACCTTTATCTTATAAGCTATACGATTAATGGTAAATTACAATTGAAATTTGAAAGCAAAGTAGTTATATTTATGTCATAAGATACATATAGAATGTTTTTTTATAAGAAGATATAAATGTTATTCACAAGAAATTAGAAAGTTGAAGAAATAATATACTATATTTTTGTACATAGAAGAGGCTTGATCTAAGATTGCAGACAGGTTTTCAATAACTTTATATTCTCCTATACCAACATTTTGTTCAACACATTTGAGAAAAGCCTTCTTACATGAATGTTGTATTTTGACATCCTACAAACCAAAATTAAGAAATTGAAGTTTTAGTGGAATAGATATGAATCGTGTATGTAAAGTTATGTCATCTTACTGTCTCATATGCCAATATCACTTCCAAGGTCTCGCCAGCTTGCGAGGTGAAATTGCTTCCAAGTATGGAGAACTTTGACTTGAATTGGTCAGCCTTTCAAAATCAGATATATTGTAAATATTTGATTAGATTGTATAATATTATGACAAACTTTTAGATTTTTGTTAAGATTTCACTAGATTTTATTATGTCATGGGAAATTTTCATAAAATTTGGATTTTTAGTAAAATTGATATATCTATATCTTATTATATAAAGTTTAGTTTTCAAAGTTAAGATTTGTATAAATATATTTTTTTTTTTTGCAGAGAATATATATTTATTATAATAGAAGTTTTAAAATTCTATAATTCAATTTAGACAGAAAAACATTTAAAATTTGACACAAATCCATTGTTAAAAAAAAAAAAAACAGAAAACCTTTGAATTTTTCTTCTTTGTCTTTCTGACTTCCCTATATATAAAATTTTCAAACTCTGAAAATATTATTTATAAACTTTATTTTAAGGGATTACATTTTTATATTTTCTATAATTTAAAATTTTAGTTACTTAAAAATTAATTAAATGAAATACAATTATGCTAGATTTGTATATATTATTTATTTATTTTTGTATAGAATATATATTTATTAGCTTATATTAGAAGTTCATTCGGTTAGACATCAAACCGGAAAAAAAAAGAGAAGACGAAAGAAGGACATGCAGGAAGAAAAATGCTTACATGTCACATTTTTGTTAGTTGATGTGTCATCTTCTCGAGAGATGATTGTAGTTTCATAAGTAGATTGTATTGAAAAAAAAATATTAACTTAAGAAATAGGATTATTAATTTTTCTAATTCTTAAACCCAAAATTGATTATAAATATTAACATTTATATAAAAAATTAAACTCTTTTACTATTTTTCATCAAACATTATAATAGAACCAAGAAAAAAAATAGTATGTGTGCTATAAGTATATTTTTTATTATATAAAGTTTGGTTCTTTAAATTTGCTAGTTAAACGTAACATATGTTAAATCATTAATTTTCTTAGATAAAAAATTTTAAATAAAAAATATTAGTTTTCCTAATTTATCAAAAAGTGTAAGTCAAATATCTAACATGATCCATGTGTCAAATCTATCTGTCAGATTTTGACACATGTAAAATTGTATTTTGAGATTAAAAAATTATACATTAATTATTCATAACGGTGTTATTGTGTGTGAGTATATGTGAGAAAATTTATGTATCTAAAACTGTTTTTTGTATTAAATCTTACAAATCTGAAAAAAATTCTAATTTACTAAGATATTAATTTTTAATAAATATAATATTAAAATTTTATGTTTATAACCTTTTTATTATCTAGAAGAATCGTTTTTCTAGGTTTTCAAACTGCAATTTATACATAATTTTGGATAATTTAACGTTTAACGCAAGTTATAATTTAAAATATAAATATGCGGATTATGTTATGCGGGTTATTAATTTTAGATTTCAAATATTTCATTTTCACATCAGTATCACGCAAATCCTAATCTAGTATATTATATTTAGTTGTATATTTTGTAATTTTATTTGAATTCTGCTATACCAAGGGTTGTCAAATTAAAGTGTTGCCAAATTATTTAGTAATTTGATAAAACATGTGGGAAGATGATGTGGGCTCATTTGTGGGCTTTTTTCATTTTTTTTTTAATAAAAAGTCTTCAATTTTTTAATTTTGGGTTAAAACTTGTAGATATACATATGTTTAGGTCAAAATTAATGATATACACAATTGACACAAATAATTTGAAGATAGATTGGAAAATGTTAGTCCTTCCGTATTTTTTTTTTTTTTGACGTTTTGAAGAATTGTTTTTTGTTCCAGATTATATGATGTTTTCAATTTTTTATTTTCAATGCAAAATTTATTGATGTTTATGTATTATAACCATAATTATTCTGCAGTTTATTTTACTATTGGTTGAATTGTGTTTAGGTAGAAAATTAATGATATTTTTCTTTTGGAAATCTAAAAAATTAATTATTTTCTTAATTTGTGTCCATAGTCCTAAAACGATAGATAAAAGAATCAGAAGGAGTATAGAAGATGAAATTCTCATATATTGCTTTAACAAAACTATTACTTTTTTGCTGGTAAATGATTAATTAATTGTTTATAATTTGTTGAATAATCACATGTGGGAAAGTGCATATTCATTCAATTTCTTCAATCACCAATTTTGGCATATATCTTCAGATTAGAATATCCTTAATGAAAATTTGAATAAATCATTAACCGACAGTGGTATTCTCTACAAATCACATGTAAATGATTTTTTGTTGACATAATGACCATGTTTTAATATACTAGAAATAGGAAAAAAGGACAATTTAAAAAAAAAAAAAAAATCAAGTAAAAGTTGGAAATGAAAGATTCAAGATTGCAAAAAGAAAGAAAAATTAAAATGAAAATCTCAAATACATATATGAATAAACTATTCAAGTGATATCTAAATTATTATTGATTCGCTGAAGCGCCACCCAAGATTTTGAAAAGTTCTATGAAAAAAAAAGTTGGCCCCTTAAAACAATAAAAAAGTACAAAAATTGAAATTTATTGGAACATTTATTAGATTTTTTTAAAATTATAATCATTTAAAAATAATTTGGACCTTTAAGGTTAAAAGAATGAAAAAAAAGAAGTACAAAGGTAAAATCGCAAATACATAGATGAACAAACTATTCAAGAGACATTTAAATTCTTATTGGTTCTTGAGACCCAATTCAAAATTTGGAAAAGCCCTATAACAAAAAAAAAAATCTGGACCCTTTAAAACAATAAAAAAGTACAAAAAGTTATAGAAAAAAAAAAAAAAGATTAAGGTTTTTTATCAGATTCTTTTATAAATATAATTATGTAAAAAAATAAATTGAGCATTTATTATGTTTAAAGAATCTACTCTTAGTTATTGATTATCATATTGCCATAGATTCTTCAAATCCCTACAAAAGTCAAACAAAGTATCTTTCTTTCCAAAGATACATTCTTCAATTCACAAATAAATAAGGGGATTTGGGGATTGAATCAAACACGAGAGATTTAACAATGGGAGAGAGTTGGTATTATACAAGACATGAGATAGAAGTAAACTCTCCATCGAGAAGCGACGGTATCGACATAAAGCAAGAGAGTTTCCAACGTTGGTCTTACTCTACTTTCCTCCAAGAGCTTGGCCAGAGACTACGCAACCCTCAGAAATCCATAGCGACATCGATAATCCTCTGTCAGAGATTCTTCACACGCCAATCACTGGCGAAGAACGACGCCAAAACAATCAGCATAATATGTATGTTCATCGCCGGAAAAGTCGAAGGGTCTCCGAGACCGGTGGGTGACGTCATCGCCGTCGCTTACAGGGTTTTACACGGCAAGGAGCCGTCACGAGAAGACTATGCAAAACTGAAGGAAACTGTGTTAACCGGTGAGAAGTTTGTGCTCTCTACGTTAGGGTTTGATCTGGAGATCGAACACCCTTATGAACCGGCTATGGATTGGGTTAAGAGAACGGTTAAGGTCGAGAGGGATGCTAACATTTTGTCTCAGGCTGCGTGGAATTTCATTAATGACGGTTTAAGGTCGTCGCTTTGTTTGCAGTTTAGGCCGAATCAGGTCGCTGCGGCTGCTATATATCTAGGGTCGTGCTTAGCTAAGGTGAAGTTACCGTGTGGTGAGGAGAACGTGTGGTGGCGAGAGTTCGATGTCACCAAACGTCAATTGTGTGAGATTTGTAACCAGACGCTTGAGGTTTATGAACAAGACTTCCTCATTCCGGCTAAACATGAAGCTGAGTCGAAGTTCGGTCACGGAGGTTTATTGAGAGCAGAGAAAAAACTGAGCAAGGAAGATGAAACCAAATCTTTTCAAGATCATAAGGGAAGTGTCGTAAATGGAGCTGATAAGTCTAGGAATGTTGTTGACACATTCATGTGTTCAAAAAGGCTAAAGACTAGACATGACTTGTAAGGTTTCTTGTTTAGAAGAGTGTTTCTTTTTTCAAAAACTTATTTTCACCTGGAAAAGAGATGAGTTTGACAATTTAGAGACATGAAAAAAAAAAAAAACATTCATGTGTAGTTGCACTTGTTCCTGTCTCCTTTTGCACAATGTCTCTTAATTCCTTGGCAATGCAGTGCAACTTCTTCACCTATTCGAGCAAAAGATCAACCCCAAATTTGAAAGATTAATCACGAGTTCCATCACATTTCTTGGAAAAAAGTTGAATCAATGTCGATGACGCAGCTTGTTCTCCGTCGTAACAAGAGACTTCCCCCGCCTAGAAAGTCAGTGGGAGAGTTTACTTTCTTACTCAGGTTTACAAAGTCAAAGAGTTTGGCATTGTAGCATCTCAATCTTCTTTTACCTGGTCCCGTGTCTGCAAAAAGCATCTAGTCGACTGTTCCAGATGTGTCGAAACCAGACGGTTTCACGCGGCCACCATTTTTGAGAATCGAAACAATGTGAGACAAACCTCTGATCCTAACAACAAAATTCTGGCTAAACGTTCCCATCAGTTAGGTTCCCAATGGATGGGTTTGCCACTATCCTTATAGACTATACTCTAGGGTTTGATATATGTTGCAAACACAAGTTCAATAACAATATATACACCCTTCCTATCACACGACCGTTCACATGTTTGTTCCCTACATAGTTCAACAGCCAATGACAGAACCGTAACAAAGAACGTATGTCATCAGATAGTAGGAACATTGCTTCAGCCACAAAGAGCGAGAGCTCAACTCCGAGTCGCACAGCCTCCTCTTTCTGCTCCTCCTTTTCGCCGGTGAAATTACGGCTACAAAGAACGAAAAAATAAAAATAAACATTTATAATTAAGAAACAAAACTCACTCTGACCCTGAAGTGTAATGTGAATATCGTGACGGTGGAGATCTCTTGTTTCCACGGAGAACACGGTTCGTCATCGACATTAATTGATTCCATCTGTTTCATCAGATAAACAGTTCAGATGCAATATATCAAAAAGATTCCCAACGTGATTTAAGATTTTACAAAAAAAAAAAAAAGATTCCCAACTTATCAAACAATCTAGATCGCAATTGATGGAACGCTACGCTGCACTTGCCTCGTCGATAATTTCTTGAGAATCCAATCAATTATATCGGAGTGAAAAATATGATGAAAAAGGTTTGTGGATTTTTTTTTTTTTTCTTTTCCTTTTTTGACGTTTAAAAGATAGGGTAAAAAGATAGTTGTCACACTATCCACAACTGAACAACCTTTTCCTTTGTCTTTTAAAAAGACGTCAACAATAAAATTTTATAAAGTTATACGACAAATTCCTTGTATCAAGCCAAGTTAAGTAAGTGAATAATATAACTAACAAGAATACTAAAAAAAATCAAATGGGATGCAACATTGTTGAATACGAGTTTTAAAATCAATGAGACAAAGATTATTTAGCTTGTATTTCATGGTTTTTTTTGTGTATTTATAGGTGTAAGAGATGATTAAAAAGAATCCGTAAAATATTTAGACGTTTCAAGATTTTTTGGAAACTTTGCTTTTCATTGAGACAACTATTCGATAGAACAAGGTTGGTATTCAATCGAACACTTCGTCGATCACTCATTTTTGGGTATATTTTTGATCCAACTATCTGATTGACCTTAAAACACTTGGAGAAGAAAGTTAACATCTTCAGATATATTGAATCAAAATTTGAGCAAACTCTCACCGTAGGAAGTCTTTCATCTGATTCCAAACGTTTTGGTGAGGTGAATACATTGGGGGTGGGGTAGGGGGTGCAAAGTCCCTCACGATAAAAGGATTTGGAAATATCCTTTTTTTACGTAGGATTAAGTATCAGGTTTGAGTTTTTGAAGATTGTAAATAAAATGTTTTAAAATTTATAATTAATAATTCACATATTAACGAATGTAACTCTAAATTGATATTTTGCCACAATTCATTTTCTCTTTGATTTCTCAATTTTATTCTACTTGTGATTCAACTTAATTCATAACACTTGTTTTCAGCTCTTTTTTGTCCAAAACATCAAAGTTATAAGAACTCCAAAAACATTAAAACCTCTAATAATACACCAAAACTTAATAGTTTCTTTATTAAAAATATTTCAAAACTATATTAAAAGTGGTAAAATACGAAGTACAATAACTCTCTCAAACTTAAACTTTTATCTTTCCTAAAATAAAGCAGAGATCTAAATCGAAAAACGTAAAAATTCAGAATTTCTTTTGAGTACCTTAGCTTTATAAGCCACATAAAACATAATCAAAATAGATAATATGTTAGTATACTTATTTTGAGCCTTGAAATCGTCTCAAATACTGTTTAAAATCTTTTTAGAGTCATCCAAGAGCACCATTGTTGACTCATATACTATGCTGATTGTGTTCATGTTTGGTTATATTACTACATTTCAATGTTTTGCTGATGAAAATGTTTTTGTCTTGGTTCTGCTTTGTCTTAATCTTATTCAAGTAATTTTTTATGTTTTTCAGCTGTTTCATCATTTCAAATGGTGGATGAAATTTTATGATACAACTTATGCAATCCAATTGTGACTTTTGAGTCTCCTTCACACATTTTGAAGATGATTAGTTGGATTGTAGCTGTAAATTGTTTGCTATAAAATTTGGTCTATATATATATTCAGTGTTCGGGATTGCGCTAGACTTTACACATATGGTTGAATAGGGCATAGCGCCTAACTAGTTAACCGGAGATTAATCGGAATTCAATCAGGGATTTTTTTTTTGTCAACAACAAAACTAGTGCAAACAATAAAAAAAACATCCACTAGCCAAGTTCGAGGTGCTGAATCGATATATACCTATTCAGATTGGTGATTTCTAGCATATCGAGCACGTTTGTCTGCCTTCACATTCTGCTTCCGGGGAATGAGTTTGATGCGAAAATTATTAAGGAGCTCCTTCCATTGCTGAAAGTCTTCCAGATGTGTTGAAAGTGTTGGCCACTCCGAAGGGGTACACACAATCTTAACCAAATCAGAGTAATCTGTTGCAAATACAACCAGGATATACTGAAGAGTATACATATATTTCATAGCCCAAAGTAATGTTTCAAATTCAGCATGTAGAGGTGAGAGACTACATTGGATATTACCGATCCCCAACATGGTGTCTTCCTGACCGTCCTTACTACAATACCATCCCTAGCCCGAATAAATATCAGATCCTTTCCAAGCTCCATCTACAAACATCTCCAATTCCCAGATGGTCCCAAGTCTGTTATCGTGTTCGTATCCCTCACTAATAAACTATTATCTACTATAGACGTCTCTTCCCATAAACGACCTTCCTTCTCTACCATTTGCAAAAGTTCTTGAGAACTATGATCCCTATTATTAAAAACATAATCATTCCGACTTTTCTAGAGGTACCATATAATCCATGAAAAATATATATCTGTAATTTCTTTTGGAAGTCTCCAAAACAAAAACAAAAATCCAGATCGGTCGAGTGAGATCGGTCATAAGGGTAATGGTCCATAAGAGTGCTTGCCGGCAAGTATTCAAATCTTGTCCGAGCTAAATTAGATGGGGAAGAGCTGAACCCGAGTGAAACACCAACTGAGGACAGCTGGGGCAGCTCACAGTCCAGTTAGGACAGTGACACTCCAGCTGGGTCAGCTGGATCAGCTCACGGCCAGCTCGGCCAGCTGGAGGGAGTGACCCGCAGCTGCGGCCAGTTAGTGACCTATTGAGTTAGCTGGGTTAGCTAGTGGCCGGGGAGTAATGTTTATCCCCTGGGGTGAGCTGGTGCGACAGGGGAATGAGTGTGAGCGTGAAAGGGCATGGGGAAAGGTTGCCTGGTTGAATGGTCACCACAAACCAAGGCAATCCTTCTCAAAAGGTTGTGACTGCTTGCTTGTGCCTGTTAGACAGGCCAGACCACACCTATAAATACCAGACCCCCATTCCAGTTTCATCATCAGTTCCTGCAAATGAAAAACCATGAGAAAAAAAAGAGAGAGAGTAAAATCGATCTTGATGGGAAAGAGAGAAAGAGAGAGACTTCGGTCGGGAATATATCCGGTATGGAAGAATTTTCGGCCATAGATAAGGGGAAGGACCCTGTCGCCCCTAATCATGTCTCAAAGGTATGTCATGACTCTCCCTTGTCTAACCATGGTCTCGGATCGCCTGTGGCAACCACAGCGATCCCAGAAACGAAGTGTCTGGGCCAAGTCTCGCTACCCTTTGTCTTGTTCTCCTTCTATACCTTTCTTTCGTACGGCTGATCCATGAGTCTATGGCATCGTTCCAGACTCACGTGAAGCGGTTATTCTGGGTTTTAGCGATCGGTTATGGGCACACCATATAGTGCGAGTGAACGGTTTCAAGGGTTAGGTCACGTAATGCACTTGGATCAAGGACAAGGGCCGGTCCGGGAAGAATCCTTAAAGGACCCCTCGGCAGCACGTGTTACATCCGGGTGCCATGAACAGTCGTGATCTGAAACGATCTAAGGCAGAATTGCCAGTTGGGCCGTGGATGGTGCATGTCCCGATGCGCGGTGACAAACATACCATGGATGGAACCGACCATCGGTTGGTGTCTGTCGCATGGCCGGTAAATTCCTGTGGTCGTACAGGCATGACTCGTGAACCATTGCGTCCACTCGGCGAATTGCACCATTTGGGTCAATAGCCTTTGCGGTTGGTAGCAATCGGATATGATGAACCGGTGCGAGTGTGTAAGCGTACCTTGGACATGTTAAGTCATGTCCTTGACCGGTAAAACCTCTTCGGTCAGAAAACATGTTCCGGTTGTGTAACTAAAGCAGTGCACGGTCGGCCGATATGTGGCAAGGAGTGTCGCGGTCATTGGCTGTTGGTTCCTCTGGATAAACGGTTCGTCCGTTTATCCCTAAGGCTACCTAGTTGTTACTTAGTCAGTGGGGCGGTTGGTTGAATGACTAAGTACGACTTGGAAAAGTCTTAGGATAAATTAGGATAGGCTTCAGCTATACTAATGGGGTAAAGGGTTATGGGGAGCATATGCATAGTTCGGTTACGAGATTAGTCCAAAAACTGATATGCTTATTTCTTTTCAGGACATGAGGTTGGTCCGGATGCGGACTAAGCCTATATGTATGGTCTGGTGGTCCTCTGACAATGTGTGGTGTGTGTTAGGAGTTATAGATAGAATATGATCGGTTCATGTAAAGGCTACGGGTAAACTTTAGCATGTTGTATCGAATCTTTATTATATCAATAAAAAGTTTTCTTTATGTCTGTTTCCTTTAGTCCCACATATATGATAGATATATGAACTTTCTGGATTAGGTTTATTAAAATGTTGGTTACGGCTTTAGTCTCTAGGAAAGTAAGAAATGGGACGACCATCTCGGGTCGTAAAACCTGGATCCGGGTGTTTTCATAAATAATTATAATATAGTTATATTTATTTTGTGTTGTAAATATCTTAAGTCCCTTTGGTGACCTAGTGGTTCCATATACATTCTAGTTATGCAAGGTGCTGAATTCAATTCCCGTGTTCCTATATTTGTCATTTTCTCATTTTATTAAATGAAAGTTTGTAATTTTGACATCGTCTTCTACATAGGGTATCATGATTCTAAAGATTCTTAAACATGACAAAAACTCAGATATTCATTTTTTTCATGGTTTATACATTAACATGAAAGATCTAACATATATTATATAATTTCTATCTTTCAAATACGAAAATGACATTTAAAAAAAATCCAATTTTATATTTGAGTTTGTCAAAATTCCCACGGTATCTGGCCGCCGAACGCTTCACCGCCGTATAATCGGTCACGACAATATAAATAATATATTTACTGTAGTTGTATATCCTGTAAGTATGAATAACATATATAAAAAAAGATATTTCTATAACTATATCTATTTTCCTACAGATTAATAAATACGGTTTTAAATATCACTATAAAACATGATTGGTAAATTTAAACATTAATTACCTCTTTGTTTTGTAGTTAGACTCAGATATATGTCTTTTCAGAATTCGTCTTTTTGAGTAATATTCTCCATCTTTATCAGTATTTTTGTGAGTGTTTTTATTTTTGATTACTCTTACCTTTTATTCTGATTTCAGCTTTTTTATTTCTGATTCTGATTCCAACTATATCTCCAGCTTAATCTTGTCAATTGCTAATTGTTTTACATAAGTCGTTCATATATTTTGTTTGTTTATTGCCTTCTATTTTACGTTAATAATTGCATATTCTTGTACATGATTATCTCCAAACATTAGTCAAACATAAAACAGCAAAAGCCCTTACACTTGATAAAGATAACAACGAGTTCATGGTCATTACATTTAAATATCTGATTTTAAATTACACTTGATGAAAGAGGAAATCACAGCCATCACACTTGATGGTATGATTGTTTCCAACTACTTACCAAAGATAGCTCTTCAATCCTTACCAACATAACATGACAGGACATATAATTTTTGAAACACAAAAACCAAATCACAAGCTTTCGCAAAATGCCAAGCCATTCCGCCTATAACAACAACATATACACAAGTTTTTTTGCCAACTAGTCTTTGCCAACTCATGACCAATTGGTGCATTCTCGCCTTTGCAAACCATCAACTCTATCTCAATCTCTTGATTCAGCTTCTCTTTCATCTCTTCTTCTATCTTCACAAGTAATTTTTTTTGGAATTCAAGGTTTTCTTCCATGTCTTTTTTTTTCATATCTCTTACCCTTTTTAACAATTCTCATATGTTTTGTCTTTAAAATCATAATCTCATCAAACAATGTTTCATCAACCCACTTGAAAAGAATCCGCTCGATAACAATTATATTTCTTTTCCTCGCTCAATTAAAAATTCTTTAATAACGAAAACTAAGAGAAAGAAAGTACACTCTCAAATAAGAAAATCTAATAAATATTCGAAATGGAAGATCAAAGATTGCAAAAGAAAGAAAAAAATAAAATAAAATCTCAAATATATAGATGAGAAAACTATTCAAGAGGCATTTAAATCTTTACTGGCTCGCTCAGGTCCAACCAATGCTTTACAAAGTTTAAAGACAAAAAAAAAAAAATTGTACCTCTTAAAACAATAAAAAGTACAAAAATTTGAAATTTTAAGCCTTTTTTATAAGATTTTTTTTATAAATATAATTATTTAGAAAGAAAAAAAAGTACTGGGTCTTTTATAGAAAAAAATAACTGAATATGCCAATTTTCGTATTTAATTTTTTGAAAAATTTTGAAGTTCCCTGAGCCGTCACACCTCTGCCCAGGCCCACCCTTTTTGGGCCGGGTCTGGGTTTGGTAATCTTTCGTTCATTGTAGGTATAAAGGCTCTACTAGGGTTAGGTTTGTTTAGAATTCTCTGTAATTCTTGTTAACATCAGTTATTGATTATCTTACTAAATTCCTACAAAAGTCAAACAAAATATCTTTTTACATATATTCTTCAATCTATACTATTATTTGTGAAGTGATTTTCTCCAACTGAATTCTCACGTTAAAAGTTAGAGTGGTTAAAGTCTTTACTGCCTTTAATGAAAAATTTAGTTTATACTATATTTTTTAATTTATATTTGATGTCAAATAAATATAGATTAATTATAATAGTTTAGATAAACTAAAAAGATAATTCAGTTAGAATAGTTTAGATACACTTAACATTTATTATTATTAGAATAGTTTAGAAAAACTAAAAATATAGATTAGCTAGAATATTTAGATAAATTTAACATTATTATTACGTGTGGAATAATAAAAAATAAAAAAATAGTTTAGATAAACTTAAAACTATTATTACGTGTGGAATTATAAAAAAATAGAAAAAACCGGTTATGTTTATATATATATATATATATGTATATATATATATATATTTTTTATTAGATATTAAAGTTCTTAATCATTTAATTGTGGGATGTATGGATAGAAAAAAAAAGTTCTCTCAGTTATTATATGGAGTTACTCGATGATTTAATTTTAAATATTGCACTCTTGCAAATTCAGTAATGAAATTTATAAATTTTTTTTAAAGTATCTTTTTGTGTAGTAATGGATGAATATAAAAATATTACAATATGAGTAATATAATTATGAATTTAACCTATGTATTAAGAATGTTATATATAACTAATATTTCTATTTTATTATATTTATTTTTAAATTTTATATTGCACATATTAATAATTATTAATAATTATTAATAATTATTATCCAAATTATCTTATCCGCGCAAGGCGCGGGCAAAACCTCTAAGTCACAAATCAGTTAGAAGATTTGGGATGGAATAAAATAGGAGAAGTTTAAAAGACTATTAAAGTTATGGATTTGTTTAAATTCTCCTTAATTCTAATTAGCATCAGTTATTGATTGTGTTACTCGTTTCATATATTCTTCAAATTCCTACAAAAGTCACACAAAATATATTCTTCAATTCAAAAATAAATTAGGGATTTTGGGATCCAATAAAATAAGAGAGGCTTAACAATGGCAGAAACGAGTTGGTATTATACAAGACATGAGATAGAAGTATACTCTCCATCGAGAATTGACCGTATTGACACAAAGCAAGAGACTTTCCAACGTTGGTCTTACTCTACTTTCCTCCAAGAGCTTGGCCAGAGACTAAATAATCCTCAAAAATCCTCTGTCAAAGATTCTTCACACGCCAAGAATGACGGAAAAACAATTGGTTTATTGTAGGTTAAGAGACTTTACAACGGTTAGGGGTTTGTTTAGATTCTAAGCATGTGGATGAGAATCCCGCAAACACACCATTTTTCAACCACTGCGTTAGTTATATAAATCGTTTAATAACACTTAAAATCGCAAACACCCACTTCCTTAAATTTCCACAACCATAACCGCAACCATACCATTGCATTTGAACCAGTCAGACCTTTAATTACAGAGTTTGGAATGAGAAAACTCACAGATTTAGGAAGATACACCTACAAAGAAAAAACGGAGTTCTGACAGTTATCATTGGGTTAATTTGTTCATCACTCTGGCTTATCAACATCAAGTACCTTTTGTCTTGAAAGTATGTTGATGGCTTGCCCAGAGACTTTAAAATTCAAGATTGTTGTCAACAGTTACTACCACATATGTTTGCCTCCGGACTCTGATGACATATGAGTATCTAATAACATTTTCATTAGTGGTTTCTAGTAGAGTATCTACAAAAATACTATAAAAAAAATATTAATTTAAAAATAGTTGGGCATCTCAAATTTGAGAACTCCAGCCCAAGAGAACATTTGAAAAACTATTGGGCTAGAATTCTTAAATTTGAGATACCCATATTAGTTTTATATTAATATTTATTATTTAACTATTGTTTAGAACCTCATCTAAAAACTATGCATGGAGATGTGTTAATGAACAAGTTTGGTAATGGTAGGCTTCTATTTAGTAAGATCACTGCCATCATGCAGGCTTAAAACACTATGTTAGTTCCCAAAAAAAGTATCCGTTTTATTCATTTTTGTTTATTTCTATCATTTGTACTTCAAAAAGAAAAAAAAATACCACACTTAGTTCTTTCTGTATTTACAAACCTTCAAAAAAAAAAAAAAATCATATGGGAGGGGATTATTAACAAACCCATCATCTAGATCTTTTGTTGTAGCTTCATCTTCTATGTTGATATTTTCTGCATAATTTACTTCAAACTCAACAATTTCACTTCGAACTGCATCAACACCACCTTGTGGCTCATCATAGAGATAACTATAGAACTCTCACCCATTGATCACTTCATGCGCTTCGAAATGACCAACCAATTTGTACAGCCCCATTCCAAAACCACCACCAAACCTTCCTCCAATTCCTTCTTGATTGTCGTCACCATAGTCATCATTCCATTGAAAGATGTTGGGCCAATCACCATCGTTTTGTTGTACTATGTTCTCCTTCACTTTCACGATGTTCCCGTTCTTCTCTACATTTTGGTTCACGTCGTTCCCATTCTGGTGCATCAATCCATGGTTCATGTTCCGTTTACCTTCTGATACAAATTCATATTTTGATGATGCATTGATCCAAAATTCATGTTCCCATTCACTGCTCCGTTCTCCTGTAAGTTCCTGTTCTGCAGATTCACTCCCATGTTCCCGTTCTGATGCAGCAATCCATGATTCTTGTTCTCATTCACTTCCTCATTCTGCATATTAAATCCCATATTCCGATTTTGATGCAGCAATCCATGATTATTGTTCTCATTCACTTCCTAGTTCTGCAGATTCACTCCCATATTTCCATTCTGATGCAGCAATCCATGATTATTGTTAGGGATGTCAATATGGGCTTTTCAAGTGGGTTTTAAATGAAAAATTAATTTAAATAAATGTCCATTTATACCCATTTAATTTATAGGGTGTAAACAAAAAAAAATCCAAAAAAACTCATTTATTAAATGAAGACCCGCGAAATCCATTTAAGTTTTTCTTTTTTTTTCAGTCATAAATAATATTAAACAGGTCTAAATGGGTTTTGAGATTTATTGCGGGTTTAAATGGGTATGCGGGTATAAATGGGTAACTCTAATGTACCTTGAATTTAAATGGGTTTAAACGGGGTTAAACGGGTTTGAGGTTTAAATGGGGTGGATTTTAAATGGGGCGGGTCTAAATGGGTCGGGTTTACCCATTTTAGCATCCCTAATTTTTGTTCTCATTCACTTCCTCATTCTGCAGACTCATAACCATATTCCCATTTTGATGCAGCAATCAATGATTCTTGTTCTCATTCACTTCCTCGTTCTAGAAATTCACTCCCATATTCTCATTCTGATGCAGCAATCCATAATTCATGTTCCCATTCACTTCCATGTTCTGCAGATTCACTCTTATATTCTCATTCTGATGCAGCAATCTATGATTCATGTTCCCATTCACTTTCCCGTTCTGCAAATTCAACTCCAAATTGCCGTTCCCATATCCACTTTCTTGTACCTGCACATTCCCATTAGCGATTCCTTCTTGTGGATCCATGATGACCGAGATATACTTTGCGAGGGAAAGGGATAAGAACTTGTTAGGTCTCTCTAAAATATTTTCTTGTCTTACACATAATCTTTTATTTTTATTTTTATGGAGGACGAATGTAGCAGAACTTAACAATAAGCTTATATGAATGTCTTTTATCAATATCTAGCGATCTCCGATAGCCTTTCCATAGGACTGTTGTAAGTTCTTGAAAAATCCAAAAGTCGGAGTAATGTTTAGGGGGTGTTATTCGTTTATATATTTTAACTGATTTAGAAATCCGTATAAAATTTATAAAGTTAAGCAAAATATGATGATTTTCAAATCTAATATATAAATTTTAATAAGTATTTACAAATCCGAGGGTTTTCCTTCGAATTTTAGTCTTTGTATTTTTAACAAAGAAATCCACCCAAATCCACCCAAAAAATCAAATATATTAATAAATATATATAATTGAATAACACCTAATTTGAATTATGATTTATAAATCATAAAACTAATAAAACTTGATTTTAAAATTATAAAACCAATAACACTGAATTTTGTTCAGATTTATAAATCCACTAAAATACATAAAACTAATAATCCCCACAAATTTTCTTCAATCGTATCCATTAGAAATATATATGACACGAAATGGGCGGCAGCCACAAACGGGTCGAATTGTAATTGAATCGAGTCGGTTCATCATCTGAAATTTTAAAAATTAAAAACCAGTCACAGAAAACCGGATTATGAATTGGTTATAGGGATCTATGTTGGGCCGCTGGGTGAATCAGGTTGGTTTGATTTGGGAAATTCGGTTTATTTAGAAGAATTGTAGAACCAAATCTTATTTTGATTTGTTTCGATTTTCAAAGATTCGCTTTCGTCTGGGTTGAGATTGGGGTTGGCTAGAAATTTTTATTGTTGACGCCTTTTTTAAAAGAAGAAGGAAGAGGTTGTTAGTTGTGGATAGTGACTTGTCTCGATATTCACCTTACACTTCAGGGTCAGTGTGAATTTGGTTTCTTACTTATAAGTTTACAGAGTTATAAACCGATTTAGTTAGAATTAAATTTCACCGGCGAAAAGGAGGAGCAGAAAGAGGAGGCTGTGCGACTCGGAGTTGAGCTCTCGCTCTTTGTGGCTGAAGCAATGTTCCTACTATCTGATGACATACGTTCTTTGTTACGGTTCTGTCATTGGCTGTTGAACTATGTAGGGAACAAACATGTGAACGGTCGTGTGATAGGAAGGGTGTATATATTGTTATTGAACATGTGTTTGCAACATATATCAAACCCTAGAGTATAGTCTATAAGGATAGTGGCAAACCCATCCATTGGGAACCTAACTGATGGGACATTTAGCCAGAATTTTGTTGTTAGAATCAGAGGTTTGTCTCACATTGTTTCGATTCTCAAAAATGGTGGCCGCGTGAAACCGTCTGGTTTCGACATCTCTGTATTGGATACGGGCTGCGCACCTCCTGAAAGACCCATCAAGAACTCGCCTCGGTTTTTATTGAATAAAAGGTTTATTGATTATCGACGAGGTGAATAGAATGACATTGTTTATCCACCCCGGATAAACGATAAAGTCCGCAACAGATTCAAAGAATATTCGAGGGAATATCCACTTCTCCTGAAATATTGGTCTCGGCGCGGTAAATCAGGAAAAGATAGGCATTAGGTCTTCTCAAAGATTGAGGTCGTCGGCTAAGGACTATAAAAAGGAGGGAGAAAAAGGGGAAGAGACCATGTTATAGAAGATCTAGAACCCGAAACTAGTTTTCTAAACAGAACTTTGTACTTTCCTCTGTAATCCATAAAAATATCTTCATACATCAATAAAATCCTTTCGAATCTTTCTCAAAACCCACAAACTTACTTGATTACTAAATCTACGAAGTAGTAGTTCAACAATTGGCGCCGTCTGTGGGGCACTGGAGAAAGAAAAATTAAAGACTCAAGCGATGGTCAACACACCGCCTCCGGAAGGAATCAACGAGGCCAACCCTGTAGGGACGCCAGTTACGCCTCCTCCTCTTGATCCAATCACGAACATACAAACACATGATGAACGATATCACCAAGAGACTTGATCAACGTCTCGACGGATTCGAGGCAAATCAGGCAGCTCAACGCGCCGAGCTGGAGAAATTAGGAGCATCTCAGGTGGATACCGAAGGACATTATACTCCGGGAAGGCGAAGAACTATCATCAATAACTTGTTTTTTTGGGATCACCCCACAAGTTAATCGCACGGAAACCAATGCTGCGGCGGATACAACTACTGAACAAACTGATCAAGCCGCAACAGCAGCAATACGACGAATCAGGTCCGAAATCAGAATTCCGGAAACCGTTCCAAATAAGAGCGCTGAGCTCGAATTGGTGTATAAACGGCTCAATGATATTGGGTCCCAAATTCATCGAGCTACCAGCTCGGCACCCGAGTTAGATCGAGTCCTGGAGCAGACGAGGAAAACACCTTTCTCCTCAAAAGTTACGAACGTACCTTTACGCGACCATGGGATGATAAAAGTCACATCTACTTTTTGCGGCAACGCGGATCCTCAGTGTCATCTTCTAGCATTCGAGATCGCTATGGCCAGGGCACGTTTTTCCGAAAATGAACGAGATGCGGCTTTTTGCCAATATTTCGTCGAATCCCTCGAAAGAGTAGCTCTAAATTGGTTTTCTCGCCTCACTCCCGGTTCAATAGACAGTTTCGACGAACTCTCAGCGGCCTTTCTGAAGCATTATTCAATGTTCATCGTTCAAGGAGCTACCAGCACCGACCTTTGGGCATGTGTTCAAGACGAAAACGAAACCCTCCGCTCTTACATAGATCGTTTCAGAATCGTCATCTCCTGCATCGATGTTCCAGATACAATCTCTTTAGTCTCCCTCCGACGCGGGATGAAACCTGGCATCGAACTATGGAAGGATTTAAAACTCAATGAGCCCCACAATCTGGAAGACGCCCTCCATCGCTCAGTCTTATACGCCGAGCTTGAAGAAGAACGAGCAGCATACACCAAGAAGAAAACCCCGGCCGCAAAAGAAAAAACACGCGAAGTTCATCAAGAGCCACGACAACATTATGATCAAGAAGACAAAAGAGCGTCAAATTACTACGTGGCGGATCACCCAAAAAATTGGAACAAGTACGTTCGACCGGAAGAAAACCAGGTCTTTCGAAAGGAAGAACCACACAATCCGGAACTATATTGTATCTATCATAAGAGGATGGGTCATGATATATACACATGCCAGCATATGCAAAGACACCTCTTTGGGGAATATAAAAAAGGAAACATCGATCTCTCGGGACGCAATCGGGAGACGGCAGATAAGCCCGCCGAGATCAAGAAACAGACGACAAAACCAAAGGAAGATGAAAGCCGAGAACAAAGATCGGAAAGAAAGGATCGCCGAGCCGACGACGATTCAAATAAACGAAATCGTGACCGAGACGAAAACCTTTCGCTCCTGGAAGCGCCACGACGAAAAATAAATATGATCATGGGAGGGCTCATCGACTGCAACGATTCCGTCCGATCAGTCCAACGCCATGAACGTCGGGCAGCAAGCGCTTTGAGGTGGAAAAAACCCGTCGAAGATGACGAACAAATCACATTCACGTCAAAAGATACAATCGGGCTAGATATGCCTCATAACGACCCATTGGTCGTCGAACTATCTATCAATAACAACACCGATGTCAGTCGAATTCTCATAGATACTGGCAGCTCGGTCGACTTAATTTTTAAGGAAACTCTCCGACGAATGAAGATCAGAGATGATCAAATTAAGATATCACCAAAGCTACTCACCGGGGTCACCAGCGAATCCACAACAACAATTGGACGATCAAACTACCAGTTCAGGTCGGCGGAGTAACAAAGTGGGTAAAATTTGATGTGATCGATCGACCGGCCATCTACAACGCCATCCTTGGGACCCCGTGGATTCATTCAATGAAGGCCATCGCCTCGACGTATCACCAATGCATCAAGTTCCCAAACGGAGATGGGATCTATACAATACGAGGTAGTCAAAAGATCACCAGATCTTGTTTCATCACTGAGTTAAAAATGCGCAGATCAACTACTTGTGTCATCGGCGAAAGCAGCTATGAATTATTGCCATCACCTTACGAGAAGCCAAAACGTGACATCGTCGTCCAAATCAATGTTGACGTTGATCACCCAGAGCGATGTGTTGGAATAGGGCCTGATCTCTCGGCGACTTTCACAAAAGAACTCGTCAAATTCTTACGCGACAACAAAATAACATTTGCATGGAGTATAAGTGACATGAAGGGAATCGACCCAAAGATAATCAGCCACGAGCTTAACATCGACCCCACGTTTAAACCCATAAAACAGAAACGACGAAAACTCGGCGTCGAACGAGCTCAAGCAGTAAACGACGAGGTGGAGAAGCTTCTTCGAGCAGGATCCATCTCCGAGGTAAAATATCCGGACTGGCTAGCAAACCCGGTGGTAGTCAAAAAGAAGAACGGCAAGTGGCGCGTATGCGTCGATTTCACTGATCTCAACAAAGCTTGTCCAAAGGATAGTTTTTCTCTACCACATATCGATCGCCTCGTCGAAGCAACTGCAGGAAACCAACTCCTATCATTCATGGACGCTTTCTCCGGCTACAACCAGATCTTCATGCATCCCAATGATCGTGAGAAAACGGCGTTCATAACAGACTGCGGCACATACTGTTATAAAGTGATGCCTTTTGGACTTAAGAATGCCTGTGCCACTTATCAACGGCTGGTAAACCGAAGGTTTTCGAATCAGCTCGGCCATACGATGGAAAATTACATAGACGACATGCTGGTCAAATCGACGGTTGCTGCTTCTCACATCGATGATTTATGCTAATGCTTCGACATCCTAAATTCCGGGTATGAAGCTCAATCCAACAAAGTGCACGTTCGCAGTAACCTCTGGAGAATTCCTGGGCTATTTGGTCACTCAGCGAGGAATCGAAGCGAACCCAAAGCAAATTTCTGCGATCCTAGAACTACCATCTCCAAAGAACACTCGCGAATTTCAACGCCTCACTGGTCGGATCACCGCCCTCAGCGGTTTCATATCTCGATCAACGGATAAATGTCTTCCTTTCTATTAGCTCCTCCGCGGCAACAAACGATTCGAATGGGACGAAAGATGTGAATCCGCTTTCCGAGAACTGAAGATTTATCTTTCAATGCCCCCGATTCTTGCAAAACCAGAAGACGGCGAATGTCTCTATCTCTACATCGCCATATCGTCAACAGCGGTTAGCGGAGTCCTTGTACGAGAAGACCAAGGCGAGCAAAAGCTAATATTTTACGTCAGCAAAACATTAGACGGTGCAGAGACCCGATATCCCACTCTTGAGAAGTTGGTGCTCGCCATCGTCGTAGCGGCAAGAAAACTTCGCCCTTATTTCCAGTCATATATGATTCACGTCCTCAGCAATCAACCACTTCGGACTATCTTACACAGTCAAAGTCAATCCGGACGAATGGCGCGTTGGGCCGTCGAACTCTCTGAGTATGACATCGAATACAAAAGCCGTGTCAGCGCCAATGCTCAGGTTCTCGCCGATTTTCTTATTGAACTACCTCCGGAGCTCGTCGATCAAACTCTTCAGCCTCCACCAAATGGAACCTTCACGTTGATGGGTCTTCATGTCGGCAAGGTTCTGGAGTCGATATCAAACTTGAGTCACAGATTGGAGAAGTTCTCGAGCAATCATTTCGCCTAGATTTCCCTGCGTCGAACAACGATGCCGAATACGAAGCGTTAATCGCGGGACTTCGCCTCGCCAAAAGCATCAACGTTCAGCATCTCCAAGCATACTGTGATTCTCAGCTTGTCGCGAATCATTTTGATGGCACATATGAAGCACGCAACGAGCGAATGGATGCTTATCTCAAGGTCGTCAAAAACCTTGCAAAAGAGTTCAAAACCTTCGACCTTACAAGGATACCTCGGAAAGAAAACATGACAGCAGATGCCTTAGCGACCATTGGCTCGGCCACGATTCGGATCTCAGGCGATTGATCCCGATTGCTAGTATCCCAGCGCCAAGTATTGAGCTGGCTAAGGGTTTCTGCGGAGTGATCCTAGACGAAGAAGAACCAACTGAACAAATAGAAGTAATGGAAGACGGGCTGGACTGGCGCCAAGAGTTGCGTCTTTATATCGCCGATGAAGAAGACAGATGTGCAGCTCGTCGCCTCAAAGCCCGAGCTGCACGTTACATTTTACTCGATGGAAATCTATTTCGATGGAGCGCCACAGGAGCACTTCTCACCTGCCTCGGCGGAGACGAAACACATCGCGTTATAGCAGAAACACATGATGGCGCAGGAGGGAATCATTCCGGAGGACGAGTTCTAGCCCTCAAAATCAAGAAGCACAGTTTTTATTGGCCAACAATGATCGCAGATTGCGAAAAATACGCGCTGAAGTGTGAAAAATGTCAACGGCATGGACCGATGATCAATATGCCAACCGAACTCCTTACGACGTCTTCACCACCGTATCCATTCATGCGGTGGGCAATGGACATCGTTGGTCCTCTTCCCGCTTCACGACAATGTAAATTCCTGCTAATCATGATAGATTACGTCACCAAATGGGTCGAAGCCAAGGCCTTCGCAGCTATAAAAGATATCGACGTTCAAAACTTTGTTTGGAAATATATCGTTTGTCGCCACGGCCTTCCACATGAAATCGTAACGGATAATAGGTCGCAATTCATTTCCAATCGGTTCGAAGGATTCTGCTCAAAATGGAACATTCTACTTAGCAAATCGACTCCTCGATATTCCCAAGGAAACGGACAAGCCGAGGCGACCAACAAAACCATCTTGGACGGTCTCAAAAAGTGGCTTGAAGTAAAGAAAGGACTTTGGGAAGACGAGCTCGTCGGCGTCTTATGGTCATATCGAGCAACACCGCGACGTGCTACTAGAAAAACACCATTTTCCTTGGCATATGGGTGCGAGGCCATGGTTCCTGCCGAGGTCAACGTCCCAAGTCTACGTCGAACCATGATGCCTCAACATCCTGAAATTAATGACGCGATGCTCATCCACAACCTCGACACTATCGAAGAAACGCAGAATCAAGCTCTCTTCCGAATGCAGAACTATCAGCAACAGGCGGCTCGCTATTACAACAAGAAAGTCCGGCAGCGGCACTTTGATGAAGGCGATCTCGTCCTTCGTAAAGTCTTTGAAAACACCAAAGAATTGCGTGCTGGGAAACTTGGAGCTTATTGGGAAGGACCATATGTCGTCTCCAAAGTTGTACGACCCGGAGTCTGCGAACTGACAACTATGGAAGGCGAAGCAGTCCCGTGCTCATGGAACGCTCACAACCTCAAAGGTTCTATTACTAGTCTTTCACTTAGCGGCTAAAAAAAAAAAGAAAAAAAATAGTTACTCTTACTATGTAATCGAACTACGAATTGATTGATCCTCCTTTCGGGGGTACGTAGGCAGCCTGTAAAAGGGTTCAGCTATACATCAACTTAGAGCTTTTTGCTACTTTTTTCACATCGGCGTCCTGGCCAGACGACTGATAATAGTACTCTCACGAATACAGTGGCAAAATAGTCCACAACTTTTAAAGCCGGGTTTGCCCGCAAACCTCGAAGTTATACAGGATCTCCGAACTTAGTTCGCATCGGTATTCAACTTAGAGCGTAGATTCTATCGACTGAAACGCTCCATGCTGAGTTGATGTCATGGACTATCTTTCGGTTATAAGCCGAGCTGACGTAAGCCTCGCACCTCGGACTTTCGGTCTATCTTGAAGTTTCAAGAAGATGATCAATCCGATCGGACTGACTCGCTATCAAGCACACTATTTGGTTCGAAGAATCCTAAACTCTGAAGAAGACATAAATAAAAGCGACTATTATTTATGCAAAAGGATTCTGAAGAAAAAGTCTCATTGATTTTCATTACAAGATAAAAAAAAATCGAAGCTTACAATGCCCGAGTTTCGACAGGAAAAATAAAGGTGAATAACTAAAAATCCTAAGAGGCTGCCTCAGCGTTCTGTTGTTCCTGATCCCCAGCCGGAGCAGCTCGGTCGTTCACCAGTAGTTTCCGAATCCGGTCTAGATGATGAAGGTCTCGCCGTGGTATAATGAGTAAGATATGCATCGAGTTCACCCTCAGCAAAGGTGATCTCGTCGATCTTCTCTGCCTCGGTTTCCCAGATCGCCTCGTCGACCTTGAGCTTGGAGATCATCTCTTCCGGGATTTTCCAGCCCTTGTTCTGAAGAACTTCCAGAGAGGCAAGCGTCCCTTGCACCTGCGCGGTAATCGAAAGCACCTTCTCGACCTCCGGGCGCTGAGCCACATAGCCTTTGACCTTGTCAATGAGACCGGCGAAATCACAGACAATTTTTACACATTCATTTAGAACATGCTCATCCCGGAATTTTCGAAGTCTCTTTTTCTCAGAGGAAAGACGCTTCTCGGTTTTCCGCTTTCGGGCAATCGCGCTCTCCGCTCTAGCCTCGGCGTAAATAAGCTGGCCCGCATCCCATTTATCTCTTTGTATTTTGCCTCGGCGATTTCCTTCTTCTCTTCCTCAAACTTAAGCTTTTCAGCTCGAAGGGCTTCCACTTCGGCTGATCTTTCCTGTTCAGCTCTTTGAGTTTTCCTCAACTCACGATCATACTTTCCAATCAGGAAAGTGGCAGCGTTCATGGCACGGACTTGCTCGGTGGCATAGTTCTCATACCAGTCATAGAAGAAAAGCACTTCAGGTTCCGGCTTCACCATAGGCCTCGACTTGGTTCTCCACACGAAGCTGGCACAGGAGTTCGGGTCAGTCGCCATGGGCTCGAAGCCATTGTAATGGAAGTCGAACCCAGAGGGGTTCAGCCTAGTAACCTTTCTGATCTTTCCGGGTGGACCCTCGGTTTGCTCTTCCTCTGCACCAGCAGCTTGAGCATGAGTTTCAGCCTCGTCTCTATTAGCTTGGTCGTCAGCCGCAGTATCATCTCCAGAAGATGGATTATTTCCAAGCGTCTCAATCTCGGTTTGCTCTTTGGTGGAACCATCTCCTCTGTCCTCGCCGAGGTCAGTCGTGACGTTCTCTTCGCCAAAAAAAACAGGATATCTTGTTGTTTTGAAATGAGGAACCTCGGCCTCCCTGACGGTTTCTTCCAGAATCATGGGAGCATCACTCGGCCCGGCGCCAACAGAATCCTAAAGAACGTTAGCGTAGCTCTCAAAATTTCTCTTCTGAAGACCCATCTTTGATTTTGACGACGATGCAAAAGTTCTTTGATTCCGTCTGATTGCTGCGGCTACTCGTTCCGCGGAAATGTCTGGCCACATCTGATGACTGATCCTGGTGAAAGCCTTAACAATGTCGGAAAAATCTTCTGGAAGAGGAGCGGCGAAGAATGGTTTATCTGCAGAAGAATTCAGGTGTTAATAATAACAACAAAAGGCCGAAGAAAGTGAATTCGCAAAAATACCGATAGCCAAGCTCCAGTCGCTTTGAATCTCGATTTCCGGGTCGGCCACCGAGAACTCGTTTTTCTTCACAAAGAAGTATCGCTCCCTCCAGTCGCATACTTTTCTTTTCACACCGCCAGTGATGATGTTGAACTTAGGCTTCACTTGTAGATAAAAGCAACCATAGACCGAAGAACCCTTCTTCCCGGCACTTTTAATTGAAGTCATCTCTTCGAAAATCCTACAGTCGAGGGGAAGCCCATTTTCTGAAGCCAAAGTCATCAGCTCGACCATGTGACGAACCACGGCATGAGTTAATTGCGTCGGCACCATTCTTCTTCTTGAGCAGTACTCCAAAAATAGACGAGGAAGAGGAAACCACAGATGACACTCCGAGAAGAAACATTCGTATACGCAAAAGTACCCAGGCGGGGCATCCCACGGTCTTTCATCTGGACCAGGAACTTGAAAAGTCACCTTCGGGCTGATCCCACAAAGATGTTTCAGGTCGGCCAATTTATCCTTCGTCAGCTTAGACCGATAAATTCCAAAGTCATTTCCAGCTTCTCGCGGGAGTTTGGGAGCCCCTCTTTTACGCCCTCTACGAGCAGCCTGCGTATCACCGTGAGGATCAAAAATCAAGTCCTCATCCATGTCGTCGGAATCTTCGCCTTGATCATGTTCTTCATTTACTGAGTCTTCATCGCTTGTATTGCCCGCCTCGGCTTCCATGTTCTCCTGAACATCTTTGGGATCTTCGTCTATTAGATGAGGAATCTCAAAAGGACTCCTGGGCTCGGCACGTCCTTGACGAGCCTCTTCGTTCCTTTGCCGCAATTCTTCCATATCCCCCCAGGACGGAAAAATGTCTTCCCAGGAATGAACAGTCTTATTCGAACTAGCATTTGAGATTGGAGATTCCATTTGATCGAAGTTCTCGGTGTTGACGGAATAATACGACGGAGATGGCAAACCGGAAAAATAAAAAAGAAGAGAGAGGTGAGAGCTCTACCTTTTGAAATGTTGCAGAAGTAAGAAAATGAGTAGAAGAAGTGAAACTTCGAAATTTATAGAAGAGGAAAATGGAGAATTCGAGGTCCATCATTCCAAAATGACTCTTCGTCGTCCACCTTCATCATTAGGTTTGAAAAGGTGCCGTCCCACGCGCTCCACTTCGCATCACTTCACTTCGAAAGATACAAGATTTATTGCATGCTTGACACGTGTCACCATCTGCAAACACTCGAGAAACGTGAGACGTGTGACAGCTTCTGCACACTCCCACAATTTATCTTCTTTTTCGCTTTGAAAAAGGATGAGATGGACGCATTTAATTCGCAACCTTTTAACTTCGAACCTTTCGTATATATATATATTTTTTTTTAAAAAGAGAAGAAAACGAGAATTCAAAATGATATACGTCATGTTTGAATTCCATCCTATCTCCACTAGAAGAGACCGATCTGAATTCATGCCGAGCCAACTTAACTTCAAATTCGCCGAGCTCAAACACTCATCGCCCGACGAACTGGGGGGGGGGGGGCTAATTGTTGGATACGGGCTGCGCACCTCCTGAAAGACCCATCATTGAGGTCGGCGCCTAGGGACTATAAAAAGGAGGGAGAAAAAGGGGAAGAGACCATGTTATAGAAGATCTAGAACCCGAAACTAGTTTTCTAAACAGAACTTTGTACTTTACTCTGTAATCCATAAAAATATCTTCATACATCAATAAAATCATTTTGAATCTTTCTCAAAACCCACAAACTTACTTGATTATTAAATCGATGAAGTAGTAGTTCAACACTCTGGAACAGTGGACTAGAAGCTTTTTGCGGACACGGGACCAGGTAAAAGAAGATTGAGATGCTACAATGCCAAACTCTTTGACTTTGTAAACCTGAGTAAGAAAGTAAACTCTCCCACTGACTATCTAGGCGGGGGAAGTCTCTTGTTACGACGGAGAACAAGCTGCGTATTCATAGACATTTTTTTGAGATGTCTAAGGAATGTGATGGAACACGTGATTAATCTTTCAAATTTGGTGATCTTTAGGTCGAAGAGATGAACAAGTGCACTGCATTGCCAAGGAATTAAAACTTAAAAGAGGTTGTGCAAAAGGAGACAGGAACATGAATGTTTTTCTCATGTCTCTATGTTGTCAAAACTCATCTCTTTTCTAGGTGAAAAGAAGTTTATGAGAAAAGAAACACTCTTCAAATATCTAAACAAGAAACCTTACAAGTCATGCCAAGTCTTTCGCCTCTTTGGGCCTATACCTTATCTCTCAACAACGTCACGTGCTTTCGGGAATGTTCCAAAAGGTACATAATTAATTGTGTCAACAACATTCCTAGACTAATCAGCTCCATTTATGACACTTCCCTTGTGATCTTGAAAAGATTTAGTTTCATCTTCCTTGGTCTGTTTTTTCTCTGCTCTCAATAAACCTCCTTCACCAAACTTAGACTCAGCTTCATGTTTAGCCGGAATGAGGAAGTCTTGTTCATAAACCTCAAGCGTCTGGTTACAAATCTCCGACAATTGACGTTTCGTGACATCGAACTCTCGCCACCACACGTTCTCCTCCTCACACGGTAACTTCATCTTAGCAAAGCACGACCCTAGATATATAGCAGCCGCAGGGACCTGATTCGGCCTAAACTGCAAACAAAGCGACGACCTTAAACCGTCATTAATGAAATTCCACGCATCCCTCTCGACCGTAACCGTTCTATTAACCCAATCCATAGCCGGTTCATAAGGGTGTTCGATCTCCAGATCAAACCCTAACGTAGAGAGCACAAACTTCTCACCGGTTAACACAGTTTCCTTCAGTTTTGCATAGTCTTCTCGTGACGGCTCCTTGCTGTGTAAAACCCTGTAAGCGACGGCGATGACGTCACCCACCGGTCTCGGAGACCCTTCGACTTTTCCGGCGATGAACATACATATTATGCTGATTGTTTTGGCGTCGTTCTTCGCCAGTGATTGGCGTGTGAAGAATCTCTGACAGAGGATTATCGATGTCGCTATGGATTTCTGAGGGTTGCGTAGTCTCTGGCCAAGCTCTTGTACTGGAATCATCTATTCCCATAATCCCTTTGTCACTTATATCTTAATCTTGGCATAAGGCAAGAAACGGTGTCATCCTTATTAAGCTAGATCATGTTTATCGAACTCTGATTTACACTGATAAAACAAACGACTGACATTCACCTCGTTTGAGCACGGCCATGCATTTCTCAGTATCAAATCTTCGATAGGCCCAAAGATATTTATCTCCTGTTATATAGGAAGGACAAATTCCATCTTGTTCCATCCCTGTTTCTTACAAAATTCATAGTACACCCAATCAATGTCTTTATAATCACCTGTTACGGCTGACGCTTGACAAGGTCAAAGTGAACTAATCCATAAGTAAGAAAACATGACAAACTCAGGTCAAAGGACTACACTCTATAGTCATAATGAGAAACTCTTATGACACTCATATAACAATCTTGTAAAGTTCTCATAGCGGGTCAGTCCGATACTGTGTTCTCTAACACATATCAATGCGATTGACTTCAATCAACATATTAAATGGCTTCACGAAACTTAGCCATCAGTCACCTCACATACTAGTCATTTTAGTTATTAACGTCCCTTTTAATAACCATGACTAGGGACCTCAATAATTTATGTCATCTTTCACCTATAGGGTTTCATGATCAAGTCACATACTTGATGACTTATAAGAATGATATAAATTATTTTGGGACTATTATTTAATCATCTAATAATTAAATAAATCTGAAACAAATTTCATTAATTTTAAAACATAACCAAATGTATGTAAACATGAACATTATATCATAAAAAGAAAAACTCCCACTATAATTAAGATCACATCTTAAGAAATCTAATGCCCATTGCCGCAGTATGACTCTCATGCTTAGGCCGTGGAAGAGGCTTGGTCAATGGATCAGCAACGTTTGCATCCGTTGAGACTCTGTTAATCTTCACATCTCCTCTATTGATAATCTCACGAATGAGATGATATTTCCTTTCAATGTGCTTGGATTTCTGGTGGGATCTAGGTTCTTTCGCCTGTGCGATGGCTCCATTATTATCACAATAAAGATCCACTGGGCTAGAAACACTAGTCATCACACCTAGTTCAGCAATGAACTTTCGAATCCAAACAGCTTCCTTTGCTGCTTCAGAAGCAGCAATGTATTCAGCTTCGGTTGTAGAGTCTGCTACAGTGCTTTGCTTGGAACTCTTCCAACTCACCGCTCCTCCGTTAAGACAAAAGATGAAACCAGATTTTGATCGGAAATCATCTTTGTCTGTCTGAAAGCTGGCGTCGGTGTAACCACTCACAACAAGCTCATCACTTCCTCCATAGACCAAGAACTTATCCTTAGTATTTCTTAAATATTTAAGGATGTTCTTGACTGCTGTCCAGTGACTTTCACCTGGATCAGACTGGTATCTACTCGTCATGCTTAAAGCACATGCAATATCTGGACGAATACAAAGCATGGTGTACATGATAGATCCCATAGCAGAAGCATATGGGATTCTACTCATGCGCTCTCGCTCATCATTTGTCGAGGGACATTGAGTCTTGCTTAGAGTTATGCCATGAGACATTGGTAGGAAACCGTTCTTGGAATTATGCATTTGGAACCTGTGCAAGACCTTATCGATATAAGTATCTTGACATAATCCAATAAGCCTGTTTGATCTATCTCTATAGATTCTTATTCCAAGAATGTATGTGGCTTCACCCAAGTCTTTCATTGAGAAACAACTTCCTAGCCAAGTCTTTACAGAATTAAGCATTGGAATATCATTTCCCATGAGAAGTATGTCATCTACATACAACACTAAGAAAACAACTGCACTCCCACTAGTCTTCTTGTAAACGCATGGTTCTTCTTCGTTTCTGATAAAATCAAACTCTTTGATTGCCTCATTAAAACGAAGATTCCAACTCCGAGATGCTTGCTTCAAACCATAAATTGAACGTTGAAGTTTGCATACCTTCCCAGTGCTTCCAGGGACTGTGAAACCCTCAGGTTGTGTCATGTACACATCCTCTTCGAGATTTCCATTAAGGAAAGCTGTTTTCACATCCATCTGCCATATCTCATAGTCATGATATGCAGCAGTTGCTAGGAGAATCCGAATGGATTTAAGCATTGCGACTGGGGAATAGGTTTCATCATAGTCTACACCATGAATCTGTTTGTAACCTTTAGCCACCAATCTAGCTTTGTATATCTGTATATTACCATCCATGTCAGTTTTCTTCTTGAAAACCCATTTACACTCAATGGTTTTAACACCATCTGGTAAATCAGCCAAAGTCCACACTTTGTTCACTGACATGGAATCCATTTCAGATTCTGCGGCTTCTCGCCATTTATCGGAGTCAGGGCCCATCATTGCTTCCTCAAAGGACGTAGGCTCATCACTCTCTATTATCAATAGTTCATGATGATCAGTCACCCAAACCCCAAATCTATCAGGTTCGTGACGTGTCCTTACAGACCTACGTACTTCAGGTTCCACAGGTGTCGATTCTACGACTCTTCGTAAATCTAACTGATGTTCTTCCTCAGAAGTTGGAACATCCTCCTGTGACTCTCGAACTTCTTCGAGCGATACTTTACTCCCACTAATTTTCGCAGAGAGAAATTCTCTTTCAAGAAAAACTCCATTCCGAGCAACAAACACTTTGTTCTCGGTAGGGTTGTAAAAGTAATAACCTTTGGTTTCCTTGGGATAACCAATGAAGTAGCATTTATCAGATTTGGGTCCAAGCTTATCAGTAAACATACGTTTAACATAAGCATTGCAACCCCAAATTTTAAGAAAAGACAAATTTGGAACTTTTCCAGTCCATATCTCATATGGTGTCTTTTCAACTGATTTTGATGGACATCTGTTGAGCGTAAACGCAGACGTTTCTAGTGCGTATCCCCAAAAGGATGGTGGAAGATCTGTATGACTCATCATTGATCGAACCATATCTAACAGTGTCCGATTTCTCCTTTCGGATACACCATTCAATTGTGGTGTTCCTGGAGGAGTGAGCTGTGAAACAATTCCACATTCTCTCAGATGATCGTTGAAAGTTTGGCTTAAATACTCTCCACCTCGATCAGATCGAAGGGCTTTGATTGTTTTGCCAAGCTGGTTTTGTACTTCATTCTGAAACTCTTTGAACCTTTCAAAAGATTCAGATTTATGTTTCATCAGATAAACATAACCATATCTACTGAAGTCATCAGTAAATGTGATGAAGTACTGGTAGTTTCCTCTAGCATTTATGCTCATTGGTCCACATACATCTGTATGTATAAGTTCCAATAAGTCTTTAGCTCTTTCACTGTGTCCAGTAAAAGGAACCTTAGTCATTTTTCCCAGTAAACAAGATTCACATTTCTCATATGATTCAAAATCAAATGAGCTCAAAAGTCCATCACTATGAAGCTTTTGAATGTGCTTCTCATTTATGTGGCCTAAACGACAATGTCAAAGAAAAGTTTGATTCGTATCATTAGATTTGAATCTTTTGGTACTAATGTTATATATAGGCACACTTTGGTTAAGAACATAAAGTCCATTCTCTAATGGACCGCTACCATAAAAGACATCACAACGATCAAATAAACAACACTTGTTTTTAATCGAAAATTGAAATCCTTCCAAATCCAAACAAGGAATAGAAATAATATTTCTGCTTATAGCAGGTACATAGTAGCAATTCTTAAGTTCTAAAACCATGCCTGAAGGCAAAGACAAATAAAATGTTCCTACAGCTAATGCAGCAACTCTTGCTCCATTTCCCACGCGTAAGTCCACTTGTCCTTTCTCCAAAGTTCTACTGTTGCTTAGGCCCTGCATATTTGTACAAATATGAGCACCACAACCGGTATCTAATACCCAAGAAGTAGAACCAGAAGTAGTAACATTTACTTCTATAACATAAATACCTGAAGACGAGGTCTCGAAAGTCTTCTTCTTTTTCAGATCTTCCAAGTATTTCTTGCAGTTTCTTTTCCAATGCCCAGAACCATTACAATAATGGCACTTATCAACACCAGAAGGACCAGGCTTAGACTTAGGAGCTGGGTCAGACTTACTTGGATTCGCAATCCAGCTTGCCTTACCATTTCCTTTGTTCTTGCCTTGTTTCTTAAACTTCTTACCCCCTTGTACCATAAGTACATGTGAGGTATTCTTCTTGATGTTGGGCTCAGCTGTTTTGAGCATTCCATGCAGCTCAGTCAAAGTCTTAGTCAAGTTATTCATGTTGTAGTTCATAACAAACTGATCATAACTTGATGGCAATGACTGTAGGATGAGATCAGTAGCCAACTCTTGGCTGATAGGACAATCCAGTTTCGCCAAGTTATCAATATAACTCATCATCTTAATGACATGTGGGCTAACTGGACCATCTTTCGGTAGCTTACACTCAATGAGAGCCTTAACAGTTTGGTATCTCTCAGTTCGTGCTTGCTCCTGAAACATTCCTTTCAGGCTAGTGATCATGTCAATTGGCGAATCAACGTTCTCATATTGCTTCTGCAAATCTGAGTTCATGGTCGCCAACATAAGACAACACACATCGACCCTATCACTGACATGCTTGTCATAAGCATTCCTTTCTGCATGTTGGGCATTGGTCTTAGGTTTTTCAGGAAGAACCTTTTCCAGGACATAGTCCTTTTTCTCCTGTTTGAGAACAATTCTCAAGTTTCGATACCATTCGAGAAAATTCGACCCATTTAGTTTTTCCTTCTCAAGGACGGATCGCAATGAAAATGAGCTGTGAGGAGTTGACATTGCTGGAAAGGAATAATAGCAAATGTTAATATGATGTTCAGGAATAAGAGAAATCTTAACACTTAAGAAAACTCACATTATATTCAAAACAACTTTTTCCTCAAATTGAATATAATGATCCAAGATCCATATTTCACTAGAATCCGAGTGAGCTTTGGCTCATCGCCCGAATGTCTAGTTATATAGGTAAGCAACCCTTTGCTAATTATATCAAATATAATTCTTGGTTGTTAGACGACATCTTATGTCAAATCTAACATATGTCTCTAAGCCCAAAACCGTTTTGATAGCTTAGTCAAGTAAACCAATCTTATGTCATATGGTAACCATTACCATCTACCTCACTTATGTAATTGTAGACACCTTGCTTAACAAGTCCATTATACAATGAAACAAGCCTTGATAGTTGTTAAGATTGGAGAGACATCAAAATACTTGATATTAATTGAGGAATTAATTTTAATCCAATTTAGTTTATATTTAAAATTTTATATCTAATATAAATAATTAAATATTATTAATATATATATCTTATATATTAAATTGGATTATAAATAATTAAATTAATTTTAATCTCATTAAAAATAACTAATTATTTATTAGATAATATTAATTTAATTTTAGAATCTAATCAAATTAGAATTCTTATTAAATAAAAGAACAGAACCAATCACACTAACCAACTAAACTAAATGACTTATTCAATCGGCTTAGTATAAGATACATATGCAAATGATTTTAATTAAAAATCAGACAATTATCATGATAATCATGTATTAAAATATTATTTTAATGTGTGCTGGGTTTTCAATCAAATTTGCATGGATTCCAAGTATACAACATGCACACGTAACTATCAAGATAACGTAAACGATTCGGCAATTTGGTATATACTTTCATTAATATAGAATATTACCTTTCCTAAACCATATACATCCAAAATTCACAAATATATGTTTAGAAAACAATCGATGCCATAATAAAATTAGGGTTCTTGTCAAAATAAGATCTGATTTCAGTATTAAACAAGTAGGCTCTGATACCACTGTTGGAATTCATACCGGTTTACAACACTTTATAAATCAGTCTATGAACATAATAGCCAAGATCTCATGCAAATGCTGAAATAGATCTAGATCTTAGAGTTTCGAATATACCTGGATATTCTGCAGCGGAAATAAAATAAGAACAAAGCGAGGTTGTTGAGCACTCCAAACGTCGTGCCTCTACCGGTATCCACACGCACACAAACTGGATCGGATCGGGATGCTAGTGCTGTCGAGATCAAATCTCAAACTCTGAGACAAACAATTTGTCTACTCTATGTTTTAGGGTTTGCCGTCAGAGACTTTTTTTTTTTCATTATAATGTTATCAAGTGTAATTGTCTTATATAAGACACACCTTGTTAATTTCACTTGACCTAATTTCTATAATTAGATCATTTGGGCTAAGCCCATTAGTCCATGAAGCATGTGTACACATATATATATAATTATATCATATATAATTATATATTAATCATATTAATGAATGTGTACATAATACGTATATATAGTATTTTATGATAAAAACCCAATATATTATTGATCCAATTTGCTTAGGTGTGTGACCCTGTAGGATCGTACAATATTAGCAATGAATTCTAAATCCATAGATTGTAAGTGGTTTCTAGCAAAACATTACAAATACCTAATATCATACGATTGACGAACCTCGACGTTACGACTTATCAAAGAGTAAGTACAAAGATTTCAGGACATTCCCAACATCGATACCGTCGCTTCTCGATGGAGAGTTTACTTCTATCTCATGTCTTGTATAATACCAACTCCTTTCTCCCATTGTTAAATCTCTCGTGTTTGATTCAATCCCCAAATCCCCTTATTTATTTGTGAATTGAAGAATGTATATTTGGAAAGAAAGATACTTTGTTTGACTTTTGTAGGGATTTGAAGAATCTTTGGAAAGTAGCTACAAGATAATCAATAACTAAGAGTAGACTCTTTAAACATAATAAATGTTCAATTTATTTTTTTATATAATTATATTTATCAAAGAATCTGATAAAAAAACATAAATTTTTTTTTTTAACTTTTTGTAATTTTCTTTTAAATTTTTTTAAGGGTCCATTTTTTTTTTTGTCATAGGGCTTTTCAAAATCTTGAATTGGGTCGGAAGAACCAATAAAAATTTAAATGTCTCTTGAATAATTTGTTCATCTATGTATTTTGGATTTTATTTTATTCTATTTTTTTCTTTCTTTTAACCATGAAAGCCCAAATTTTTTTAAATGATTATATTTTTAAAAGAATCTCATAAAAATTCCCAAAAAACTCAATTTTTTTTTTTACTTTTTATTTTTTTAAGGGGTCAAACTTTTTTTGTCATAGAGCTTTTCAAAATCTTGGGTGGCACTTCAGCGAATCAATAAGAATTTAAGGGGGATGTATTGAAATATGAGTTTTTGGAGATTTTGGAGTTATTTAAAAATCTCTCTCTCTCTCTCTCTCTCTCTCTCTCTCTCTCTCTCCTCTCTCTCTCTCTCTCTCTCTCTCTCTCTCTCTCTCTCTCTCTCTCTCTCTCTCTCTCTCTCTCTCTTTCGTTCTGGGTCAGTTGGTTTCTTCTCCGTTCTCCTTCTATGGGTTTGTTAGCTTCTCTCCAATCTCTTTGATGAAAGGGAACGATTAGAAAAACTCATATTTTGTTTGATTCATTTCATCATTTGTAAAGTTTCTCCATTAGAACCACATGTTTCAACTCTCCACAAGAGCACTTGGTGCTCGATCTTGAATATATAGGTTTGGAAAAAAATATGATACATCTGTGCCAACAATTTGTTACCTCTGCAACTGCAACTCCAATGTTTCAGTCCTCTAAAATACAAGTATTGCTGGTCTTGCTTCTCTAATGTTTTGTACATGTACTGAGAGAGTATATTGTCATTTACTATGTTCTTTGTGATTTCACCATAAGTCTGTAGCCTAAGATCTCCAATTGTCTCTGGTGAGATTTGCCTTGAGATAGCTTGATTGAGTTTGTCTTTGAAACAACACTGAGATGGATCAAAAGCCTAATTACATAGATATACAACTCTCAGACCAATTACCAAACCCTCTTTTATATATAAAAACAAGACAAAGAAAAAGAGTATTACTAATATGACAATTAGCCGCTAACAAAGTTAGCTTTCATCTTTATAACTATGATGAGAATCATCTGAACTTTGTTCTTCTTTGATTATAATTGCCACGATTCACCACCAAATATATCAGTCGAAAAGCCAGCTCATTGGTCTGCTTTTTTTTTTCTTTTTTTTTCTTTGTCATGTGTAAGATCATTAGAATCTTGTTTGCAATGATTAAATTATATTCAACCCTATGTTTGAGTTTGGCGATGAAGAGTGAGGACGATAGCTGTTGATGTATTCTGTTTTAATTATCTTCTCTTATTTACCAATTAAAATCACCCAAACTACTTTAAAATTTAGAGAAAATATCACCCCAAATCACCAATAATTATTATTATTTTTTTTAAATTTCACCCAAATCACCTAAATATCTTCAAAACTCACTTAAATCTCACCAAAATTTAAAAACCCCAAAATCTCCTAAAACTTCTAGTCCATTACATCTTTCTAAATGTCCCTTGAATAGTTTGTCCATCTATGTATTTGAGATTTTTTATTTTTATTTTCTTTCTTTTTGCAATCTTGAATCTTTTATTTCAAACTTTTACTTAATTTTTTTTTTAATTGTCTTTTTTTCTTCTACTTCTATTATATTAAAATATAGTCATTATATTAAAAAAAAAATCATTGACATGCGATTTGTAAAGAATACTATTGTCGTTTAATGATTTTTTCAAATTTTCATTAATAATATCTTAATCAGAACATATCTGGCAAAAATGGTGGTCGAAGCAATTGAATGAATATTCATATTCCCACATGTGATTATTCAACAAATTATAAACAATAATTAATCATTTACTAAAAAAAATAGTAATAGTTTTGTTAAGGAAGAATTACTATACTAACATCAAAATATATTATAATTACTGATATAACTTCTTCAAAACCAAGTTTACTAATCTAACATTAATTTTTTGTACAAATACATAATAACCAAGAAATTTTAAACTATTTACAGGTATGCCATATGCATTATAGATAGATAAATTACTCAGAATAACTTTAATTATTACAAATATACCATTACTATAATAAATTATAATATCCAATGTTATTCCTAATAATTACAAATTCTGCTATTCTTATAAATTACAAATGATTTAAAATTATACAAACCTTAATTGAATATAAATAAGAAAAACTAAAATCTATTTAAAATAAGAATTGAAGAAAAAAAACACGACATCTAAAAACAAAATCCCCCCCCCCCCACAATATCTCCTTGGTCCTATTGAAAAAAAAAATTGATTTTTTTTTTTATTAGGAAAAAGAATTTTTTAAATTAAAGTAATTTCTGAAATAAGCAACAAGAATTAAAAAAATTATATATTTTAAGTATTTAAAAATTACAGAACACAAATTTCTTAAAAACATTTTGATTTAAAAATTTTAAAATAAGGAAAATGATTTAAAACAAATTTTTAATTACCTAAAATTATTTTAAAGATTATGGAACACAAAAATTTTTTTTATAAAAAAATTGATTTATAGATTTTCAAATAATTAAAACGAATATTTAATACATACAATTAAGGAAAACGAATTTGAATTACATACAATTAAGGAGAACGAATTAAAAAAAAAATCAGTTACTAAAATTAAGAAACCACAATAAAAAGAAAAAAAAACTGTTTCGTTTTGTGAAAAATATAGGATCAAATTTGACAAAAAATCTGCCGTAAAAAAACTATCGTAACGTGTATATATGAGAAAGACTCAATTTAGTAATAAACAAATCTGCCATAACATGTCTACTAAAACCTGCCATAATAACACTAAAAATCTACTAACAAAATTGAATCTACTATAACGTAAAATAAACTTGTTCTAACGTATTGGTCAATCTAGTAGTTATATAATTTCATAGGTTTATTAGAAATCTTAAAAACTCTATTGTGTCATTAGAAAACCATGCCGTATCAAATAAATCTGTCATAACGTAAACTTTTTTAAAACATAAAAACTCTATCGCACTTGTGAAAATCTGTTGCAACTGAGTTAAAATACGTATTAGATGGAAAAAAACAATGTCGTTCAAAAAATAAAATTGTCGTTCGAAATATAAAGCTATCATTCAAATATTAAAACTGTTGTAACTCAATAAAGCTGTTATCAAGTAATTAAAAAAACTATCACTCGTCTATTAATCTGTCATCAAGTAATACAAAAAAATTGTCGTATTTAAATAAAACTGTTATAGAAAATTTGTCATTCGCTAAAAAGTCTGTCATTTGCTAAAAAGTCTGTCCTTTAAATAAATCTGTCACTTCATGTATGACAGGTTTATTTAGACAATTTTCACGTAATTTTTTTACTGTAGTAAAAATTTCGATTTTTTTTTAGTAAAAAATAATGGCAGTTTTCGTAATTATGTTTTTTGGTATCAAAGGAATAAAAAAACATTTTAGGTATTATAAACAATTTAGTAATTTTCAAAAGATTAGAATCATTCTAATAATTCTAATATAATTTTATATCATTATAATAAGTCACCCTTTTGTTAAAACAATGTATTAAAATTTCATCATCTATAACATTTTCCAACCTATCTTCAATTTATTTGTGCCAATTGTGTATATCATTATTTTGACATATATGTATGTATATCTACAAGTTTTAATCCAAAATTAAAAAAAAAAATTGAAATTTTTTTATTAAACAAAAAAATGGAAAAGTCCCACAAATGAGCAAACATCATCTTCCCACATGTTTTATCAAATTACTAAACAATTTAACAACCTTTCCTATGAGCAGAATTCAAATTGAATAACAAAATAATAATATTTTCAAACCCAACCCAGATATTTAACCGGAATATCTTCCGGAACACCGGGCCAACCAGGGTCAGTTTGGGCAACCACGAATTAATAAATTAATAAATTATTTAAAATTTATAATGTAAAAATAAATTTCCTGTATAAAAAATATGATTTCCAACAATAAGAAAATATATAAAAAATAAATAAGTATTCATAATCCAAATTTTACCAAAAAATCACAAATAACAAAAAAAAATGAATAAATATCACCACAATCAATATTAGTTATCTTCATCACCATTTTCTTCAATATCTTTAGGTAGCATAGTTAAGTCTTAATAAAAAATATACAAAATTCAAAAAGAATATTAATAAACAAAAAAATAATTAATGCTTTTTTTAAAATACTATTAGTTTCTTCCGAATTAAGTAAATAAATCTAAAATTCTATATTTCTATATTTATCAAAGTTTTCAAAATCAAATACTATAAACAATTTTACATTTTTTTGTGAACCATCACCCGACCTATTCACCCGATTTACCGGGTCGCGGGTTAGCGCAGTTTTCTGAATTTTTCCGATTATATAAATGGTGGGTTTTAACTCTAAACTCAGACCGAAATAATGACCAGATCCCGCGTTTACCGGTTCGACCGGGCGGTCCGGGTCGGGCGTGAAAACATTAAAATATACAACTAAATATAAAATACTAGATTATGACTCACATAATACGCAGGTAAAAGCGAAATATTCGAAATTTAAAATTGATAACCCGCATAACATAATCTGCATATTTAGATTTTAAATTATAATTCACTTTAAATTATCCAAAATTATGTATAACTCTCAGTTTGGAAACATAGAAAAACGATTATTCTAGATAAACAAAAAGGTTCAAAACATATATTTTTAATATTATATTTCTTAAAAATAAATATCTTAATAAATTAAATAAAAAAGATTCAGATTTGTAAACTTTAATACAAAAAACAGTTTAACATGCATAGTTTTTCACATATAATCACACACAAGTAATTATTGCATATTTTTGTATCTTAAAATACAATTTTATATGTGCCAAAATCTGATAGATAGATTTGAAATATGTAGCGATCATGTTAACTAGTAACTTTGAAACATCAAGTTTAATAAGGTAACTAGATTCTGGCTCGTCCTAAGGACGAGATGATAATATATAATTGTTTTAATATAATTATTTTTTAAATAAATCATAATGTATATACTTATATTAATTCATGTATATAAATACTTAATTTTAACTTATAAAAATAACTGATGTATTAATTTATTTAATTATATTTATCATTATGAACTATATATATCATAAGATTTTTATTTATTTTGTTTTACATATCAAAATTTAATTAAAATTAATTTTTATGAATAATTACAAAATTATTGATAGCTAAAAAAATTAAAATAGATTAAAAAGATTTGTGTAAGATTTTGTTATAGTTAAAAAAGAAACAAAAATCTATATTTAAAATAAAGTGGATATTGAAAGATAATAAGAACTAATTAGTTAAAAATTGATTTGACACTATTATCTTTAATGAAGTTTTAAAGTTTCACTAAATTGTAGTGGCATAAATCGTAATATAACACGGTAGATAAGTTTTTTTCTATAATGTTTCATGTGTTAATAGTATAGATATATTTGACTTACCTTTTTTTATAAATAAATTAGGAAAACTAATATTTTTTATTTTTTATCTAAGAAAATAAATGATTATTTTTTTATTATTTAATTAGGAAACAAATTTACATGTGTAAAAATCAGATGGACTGATTTAATATATGTTACGTTCATTTTAATTAATTAGCAAATTTAAAAAAACCAAATTTTATATAATGAAAAATATACTTATAGCACACCTACTATTTTTCTTCTTATTTATATTTTAATGTTTGATGAATAATAATAAAAGATTAATTTTTTATATAAATTTCAATCTTTATAATCTATTTTGGGTTTAAGGATTAGAAAAATTAATAATCCTATTTCTTAATATTAATCTTTCTTTCTCAATACAATTTAAATAATTTTATTTACTTCTTTTACTACTGTACCATGAAAATGACGTTTTTTATTAACTGATCTAGTGTTAAATAATTTTCAGAGTTCATCGTTTCTTTGTTAATATAAGAATGTAAATCTATATCAAAGAAGCAGTCGTATTTTTTAATTTGATTATAATATTTGGTGAAAATTATGAAAGAGATTAGTTCTTTATATGAACATAAATATATGAATTAAAAGAAGTAACAACAATTTTTTTTAGGATTAGTTTATCTTTTTTTATTAATACTATATCATTTTTTGGTTAAAAGTAATAATTTTTTTTTTAGAAATAATCTCGTTTTATTAAATCTATTAAATATATCAGTTTTCTTTATTTAATAAATCTTAATAATTCTATTTCATTTTTATATAAGGAACAAAATATATTTAATTTAATTTTTAATTATATAATAATTTTATTAAAAAACATTCTTAATTAATAATATATTATATTGTTTGACACATATAATAAGATATAGATATATCAATTTTACTAAAAATCCAAAATTTCTAAAAGTTTCCCAGAACATAATACAATATAATCAAAATCTTAACAAAAAAAAAATCAATAAATTTGCCATAACATTATACAATCTAATCAAATATTTACAAAATATCTGGTTTTAAAGAGTTTCTTTGGTAAATGAATTTAAACACAATTAAAGAGATGAGCTAATCAGGTGAATAGCCAAAACAAAAAGAAAAATTTAGAAAGTAACCAAAAATCTAGATTTAATGGTGATGATCTTACCACATAAGGGAGTTTTGGTTATTTTTTATAAATATGTTATTTTTGTGGCTATTCAGCAAATTATTTCCAAAAAGATTTAGCAGCTAAAAAATTCAAGTATAAGATAACAACAAAAAAAGGTTTTTACAACTTGCCTGAATTTTTTTTGGATTAGGGTAATTCTTAGTAGTTTCTTGGCATCAAACTCTTAGCCACTGTCTACTACTCTTAATTAATTTTATTATCACCATTCAATCTATTATCAAAGGGAATAATTCTTATCTTCTCTTTCAAAAAAAAAAAAAAAACTCAAATAAGTTTTGAGAAAAACTGATAGATTGAGTTAAGAATAAGAAAAAAAAGATAAAAGTGTTTTTTTTTTCTCAATTACTCTACCTCTCCCCCAATCATATAACAAAAGACGAAAATAAACTTTACAGTTTCTTACTAAACTTTTTAGTTGTTTCTTAAAACCCAGCATAATTCTAATTAAATGATTTTTTTATCATCCGGACACATCTTCACATAATGCAAAAATCTCAATTGTGTAATATATCTTTCCTAACAAGATGGATGATAACCAATATTACTTTCGAAAGAATTTTTTTCTGAAAAACCATAAAATTCACTTAATTGATATGAAAATAAAACTTGATATTAAAGGTATAACAGGTAAAACTTGAAAGTTAAAAAGAGTTGTATTTTTAATAATAAAGAGAAAATTAAGTATTTTAAGGAAAATGACTTTTTTTTTGTTCATCTCAATAAAAATAAAATATATATATAGATATTTCCTTACAATTAGAAACTACAGAAAAAATTAGTAGAAAAAATTAGTAGAAAAAAGTAGAAGTTTGCTTTCATCTTTTGCTATAAGATTAGGAGAGAGGTATAATAATTAAGAAAGAAGCACTTTTTGTTCGCTTGTTTTTACTCTTAGCACGATATTTTTTAGTTTTTCTTAAAGTTTATTTAAGTTTTAGTTTTGAAACAAAAAGATAAAAACCATTTCCCTTTGAAAAACAGAATTAATTAGTGATAACAAAACTAAACATAAATGATGGTGGCTAATGGTGTGGTGTCCATAAGCAATGCAATAATTTGGTTGATATAACGATTTAAATTTTATAAGTTAAAGAGATATGACAATGGGTTAAAAATATATGGAGAGAGATTTGGTAAAAGATAAATTATGTGAGATAATAAAAATAAAAATAAAAATAAAAATAAAAATAAAAATAGAATCAATTTTTTTTTTCTCTTTTTAACTTTTCTTATCTTTCTCTGCCCCTTTTGGCAAAAAAGTAAAATAAAAAACAAAATTCTGGTTATTTGGCAAATTCACCATTTGGTCAACTAATCTTTTGGTAACACCTTACCAATCTCCTTAAAACTACACCGTATCAAATCCCTTTATCACCCAAAAACTGCTACTGGAAATTTCAAAAACGATATAAATATACATACATATATATATTAATCGTAGAACATGGCGGAGCCAGAGACGATCAACACCACTTGCACACCGTCACCCTCTGAATCCGAAAACTCCTCTCGACAATCCCAAAGACGGAGGACTCTGAGGCAGAGATTACAGATGTAGCCATGTCGCTCCGAATCTGGCCACCAGCTCAGACTACTCGCGACGCCGTCGTCAAGCGCCTGATCGAGACACTATCCTTCAAATCAATGATCTCCGAAAGGTACGAAGATCTCCAACACGATGAGGCTTTACCCGTCGCGACATCCATTGAGGAGTAGGCTTACGCCGTCGCTTCTGCTGTTGTGTTGGGTGATGACGACGGTGGTTTTGAGATCCTTGCGGCTTATTCCAAAGAGATTAGCAAGCTTGTTTTGAATCTGTCAAGTCTCGTCATGTGGATTCCGTGAAGCACGAGACTTGAACTCGGTGTTCTCTCATCTCTTTTAAAATTGTTTCTTTAGGCGTTTTTTCTTTAAATGATTCGCATTGCGATGAGATTCTCAGTGTTCTTGTAATGACTTTGTGGATTCGTGTTTTTGTGGTCCGATTCTGGACCATGTTCGTTAATTGGATGATTCTGGACAACGTTCGTTAATTGGATTGTTTTGGTTATGGTTTCTTTGTTGTGTAATGTAGTTTGTAGGAGAACACATGAATCTAAGTTTGTGTGGTTGTTTGTTCGAATCTTTTCTTAAGCTTGTTTTTGTTGTGTTAAAGAGTCTTCATTTCAAAAGTCAAGACCTTACTTTGGTTATTGTAACTGTCTAGGGAACTTGGATTTCGAATCTATTAGCATATAACTCTCCTATAATTTTGAAGTTTATATATTTTGTACTTCAAATTTTTGAAATGGATTGAAAATTGAAATACTACAAGTATTTGACCAGAGCTTTGTGGCGGGGTTACGATTTTTTGATTGGTTAGAAAGAATATTAATATTAGATTTTTTTTTGTTTTGTTTTGTGTATAAACTAGAAGTGTTTTAAAATATAAAAGTTATATTATTTGCAATAACATATTTTAGAATGTCGAATATTTGTTTAGTTATTTTTAGTATTGATTTTTTTAATAATAAATATTGATAGGATGATAATTTTTTTTTGTTAAGTTATGAATTCTATTGAAAACATAAATGTATTTTAAATAAAGCAAAACAATATTTTTTTATTATTATGGTGAATTTTGATAACCTAGACTACAGTGATCTAGGCTTCCAAACTATATTATTATATCAACTAAAAACACAATAAACAACCTAATAAAGATCTCCTTACAACCATGCTCTCATTAAACTGATTATTCTGAGGTGTTTGCCTCCATAATCAGACTCAGTGGAGAACAAACTTATATATTGCTAATATATGATCTTTATATATATATATATATATTAAACTTAACAATAATTTTAGTTTCTCTATTTGTATATATATATATATATATATGTATATATAGGTTTCAAAATTTCTTAAAATATTTTTATGCATTACCTAGCCAAAGAGATGTCGTATTTTCTAAAAAAAGTGAACTAGTATCATGTTTATTAAGAAAATAAACTCGAAAACTATTAGATTTCATATTAATTTTCATGTCACGAAGTTAAGATTACCTCCATAGAGATGGTTCTCGTGGATCAACTGGTACTTGTATTTTCTTTTTATCTAAATAATAGGTATCCGTGTTTAATTATTATTGAGATGATTTTAAGTAATCTATTAATTGTCTTTTTATAGGGATCCAGGATTTATGCATTTATCATTGAAGATTTAGTTCATATCTTTAAAGAAACTATATGTGAGGGAATGACTTTTGTTATCACTAATTTTATTGTTGTTAGAAATAACAACGTGCATAGAACAACTCCTAAAGCGTTGAAGATGGTGTTTTGTCGAACAATGGAAATTGCTCTTTGTTATGATTTTTCCAGTTCCTTGGTCAATAAATATTTCCAAAAAATTTCTTCTATTCTTTATGGAAATTTAATAAATATATAGTAATTGGTAGATAATAATTCAATAACTTGTATTTTCATTTATTATCTTCTATTTTTATTGAATTAATTACTTAGTTATTTTACTATTTGGTTTCTAGATGTTGTAAGACATGTAGTTTATGTTGGTGAACTTGCTGAAATTGTTCGTAAATGAGGGTTGGAGAATCGGCTTGAGTTTATCATTCGAGATGTCATGTATGTTTTTGAATTGTTATGTATTATACATGTTATTACGAAAAATAATTAGTCCATTTGATTGTTTTTATTTTTGTGTAGTGATCTTAACTTGGCATGCATTTTTTTTGGAAAGTTATGGTAAATCCATAGTTGAATATGTTGAGGAAAATATTACATCTAACATTATATATGTTGTGAGTTTATCCTGTATCGATGAGTACAGAGGTATGTAATATTTGTTCTTTCACTATTGATTATAAAATATATTTTCTAAAGTAATTATTTGCTGGGCAATGAGTGTAGATATTTCATGTATCACGAATGTCCCTTATGCATTACAATTTTCTTTTATCCTCTCGAGTTCATAGTTTGAAGATTTTTGATCCATGTGAGTCTTTTAATTTTTTATTTATTTTATATTCATGATATTAAGCAATTTGTGTTTATGAAATATATAATCGTTTTAAAATATATCTTTTAATGTCTATCTTTTAAAATATGTTAAAGTTTCCAAATGACAAACTTGTGATAACATGAGATGTAAACAATCATTCGTTGATTGCGGATACATGTACTTGGCAAGATGAATTTTTTACTATGCACCGTAGAAAGACAATAAAATAAATCATGGAGGTATGTATTTTGTGTTTGGAAGTATTATCATATTATAATTCATTTGTTTCTAATATTCATTAAGACTTTATAATAGATTGGAAAGTGTGTTACTCTTGCAAATGCTCAATCAGTTAATAATGTCCAGATTGGTTTTATAATGATTGAAACATATGCAACATGAGAGATAATACAAACAGAAGTTTTCTTGATTATGGTAAAGTACCAAACTCATTTTATTGTATAAGATGTGGTAAAAAAAAATCTATAATGTTGTTGTTAAGTAAGTTTTCGATTTTCGTTTATGAATTTTATTCGTTATAAGTGTTTAAGATACATGTACTTTGGTTTTAATACTCTTTGATTTTATTTTTTTGTTTTTTGTTTGTTTTTGATTTAGGTTCAAGTTGTTATTGTTGGTAAAAGATGATTATGAAGTAAAAGAAAGATTTTTATTATTTGATGATATAGTTTCTCCTCTACTTAATCGAACAGTTGATAAATTACTTGATGAGATTGTAAAGGTATAATTATAACACTCTAATAATTTTGATTTTTCGTCTTAGGTTTGAAAAAATTAACTTATTAATTTAATATCTCATATTATGACGATTTGCATATGTTACCAGTGAGTGACTCTCAATGTTATTATAAACGCTTTTCAAGGTTGATATAACTGTTGATAATACGAAAAGTGAATATTCCACATTTAAAGTTGATATTGTCACAGACGATGATATTATGATTGAAAAATTTTGTGAATACATCTCATCTAAGGTATATTCTAAAATTTCATCTTTTTTTTTATATTTTATTTTACAACTAGCCTGAATATTTTTCGGATTAAGGCAATTCTTAGTAATTTCTTGGTATCAAACTCTTAGCAATTGTCTTCTAGTCTTAATTAGTTTTACTATCACCATTCAATTTCTGTTTTCAAAGGGAATAACTCTTATCTTCTCTTTCGAAATTGAAACTCAAATAACTGATAGATTGTGTTAAGAGTAAAAATTACAGAGAAAATTGTTTTTTTTTTCTCAATTACTCTACCTCTCGTCCAATCGTATAAAAAAATGCGAAAATAGACTTGGCAATTTCTTTCTAAATTTTTTAGTTGTTCCTTAAAACCCATCATAATTCCAATTAAACGAGATTTTTTTTTCATCCAGAGATATCAGCACATCATGCACAAATCGCAATTGTGTAATATATTTTTCGTAACAAGATGAATGATAACTAATCTTACATTCGAAAGGCTTTTTGTTGAAAATCCATAAAATTAACTTAATTGATATTAAGGGTTTGACGGGTAAAACTTGAAAGTTAAAAAGAGTTCAATTTTGAATAATAAAGAGAGAATTAAGTAGTTTAAGGAAGAAAAACAAGAATCATAGGAAATTTTAACTATTTTTTTTTGGATTCATCTAAAAAAAAAAATTCCCTTACGATAAGAAACTACGAAAAAAGTTAAGTAGAAAGAGTGAGAAGTTTGCTTTCATCTTTTGCTATAAGATTGGGAGAGAGGTAGAGTAATTAAGAAAGAAACATTTTTTCTCTTTAATTTTTACTTTTAATACAATCTATCAGCTTTTCTGAAATTTATTTGAGTTTTAATTTCGAAAAAAGAAGATAATACTCATTTCCCTTTGAAAAATAGAAATTAAGTGGTGATAACAAAACTAAGAGTAAAAGATGGTGGCTAGCTAAAAGTTTGGTGCCAATGAGCAACTAAGAATTATCTCTAATCTAAAAATAATTTATGCAAGTTTTAAAATCATTTTTTTTTTGTTATCTTTATGCTTGAAATTTAATTTTTCACATTAGATCTATAGTATTATGGTTAAAAAGCAAAAACTGAGTTTGTTTGTTATTTTGAATATTACCGTCACTGAAACCAAAAACGTGAATTGAATAGAATGCAATAGTTTGGGTGATATAATGATGTAAAATCTATGGCTTTAATTGGTAACCACAGTTTAGGAAAAAAATGATAGTGAATTTTTTGTTCCTAAAATTGTACACCAATTAAGATGAAGTAATTTATTATTCCTCAAATTGTTTACCATTTAAAAGGAAATTTTCCTGCAATTTTTGCTACATAGTCCTACACAATTCTTCATTTTTCATCATATCTTGAGGAATGAACGAAAAAACAAATTTCTCCTTAAATTTGATGAGGAACAAAGATAACAAAAATTCATTCTTTTAAAGAACAATCATTTCATCAAATTCATTTTTCTTCTTTTTTTTTCTTTTTTTCCTATTTATTAGGTTGTCACCAATCAAAGCCTATAAGTTAAAGAGAAGAGCTAATTAGGCGAATAACCAAAACAAAAAGAAAAATTTAGAAAGTAACCAAAAATCAGATCTTTTCTTCACCAACTGTAATTTAGAATCGGATCTCTAAGTGTGTTAGGCCATGAACGCGCTTTTATCTTTATCAAGTGTAATGGTTATGCTATTTTATGTTTGGCAATGTTTGGAAACAATCATTTACAATAATATGCAATTGTTTAAAGAAGAAGAAGGCAATAAACAAACAGAAAATAAGTAAGACTTGTGTAAAACAATTAGCAATTGACAAAATCAAGGTATATATATAGTTAGAATTAGAATCAGAAAACAAGAAAGCTAAAATCAGAATACAAGATCGAAGTAATCGAAAATAAAAACATTCAAAAAAAATACTGATAAAGATGGAGAATGTAATCCAAAAAGACATATATATGAATCTAACTACAAACAAAATATGTGAAAGAGACTCACAAGTCATAAATGGATTGCATAAGTTGTGTCAGAAATATTTCATCCACCCTTTGAGATGATGAAACCACCTAAAAACATAAAAATTACTTGAATAAGATTAACACAAAGCAGAACTATGACAAGAACATTTTCGTCAGAAAAATATTGAAATGTAATAATAGAACAAACATGAACACAATCAACATAGTATATAAATCAACAATGGTGATCTTGGATGACTCTAAGGAAATTTTAAGCAGTATTTGAGATGAGTTTAAGACTCGTAATAAGTACACTAACATATTATCTATTTCAATTATGTTTTATGTGGCTTATAAAGCTAAGCTCACTATGGTGCTCTAAAAAATTTGAAAACATAGCTACATTTTAAAATTCTTTTCCGATTTAGATCTTTATTTTATCTGAGAACAAATAAAAATTTAAGTTTGGGGGAGTTATTGTACCTCATATTTACCACTTTTAATATATTTTTGTAAAGTTTTTAATAAAGAAAATATTAAATTTTGGTGTATTATTAGAGTTTTTAAAACTTCAATGTTTTATTAAAAAAAGAGCTGAAAACAAGTGTTATGAATTAGGTTAAATCGCAAGTAGAATAAAGTTAATTAATATGTAAATTATTAATTACAAACCTTAAAACCTTTTGTTTACAATCTTCAAAAACCCAATACTTAATCCTACTTAGAAAAGAGGAATTTTCCAAAGCCCAATAAGATAAACATGAACACAATCAACATAGTATATAAGTCAACAATGGTGATCTTGGATGACTATAATGAAATTTTAACCAGTATTTGAGATGAGTTCAAGACTCGTAATAAGTACACTAACATATTATCTATTTCAATTATGTTTTATGTGGCTTATAAAGCTAAGCTCACTATGGTGCTCTAAAATTTTTGAAAACGTAGCTACATTTTAAAATTCTTTTTCGATTTATATTTTTATTTTATCTGAGAACAAATAAAAATTTAAGTTTGGGGGAGTTACTGTACCTCATATTTGCCACTTTTAATATATTTTTGTAAAGTTTTTAATAAAGAAAATATTAAATTTTGGTGTATTATTAGAGTTTTTAAAAATTTAATGTTTTATTAAGAAAAAAGCTGAGAACAAGTGTTATGAATTAGGTTAAATCGCAAGTAGAATAAAGTTAATTAATATGTTAATTATTAATTACAAACCTTAAAATCTTTTTGTTTACAATCTTCAAAAACCCAATACTTAATCCTACTTAGAAAAGAGGAATTTTCCAAAGCCCAATAAGATACAGTTTTGTGAGGGATTTTTTCCCCCTCCCCCAAATCCTCGTTTAATGCCAAAACGTTTTACATAAGATGGAAGACTTCCAATAGTAGGAGTTCGGTCAAGTTTTAATTTAAGATATCTGAAGATATTAACTTTTATCTCCATGTGGTCAATCAAATAATTAGATCAAAAATTATATTCAAAATACTAAAGACTGATTCATGTAGTGACAAAATAAAGTAAGAAAAAGAACATGAGATGATAAGATACATTTGTTAAATCTGACTTGTGTCGACATCCAGCTAAACAGTGACCCAAAAATGAGTGATCAACTAGGTGTTCGATCAAATGCGACCTTGTTAGATCAAATAGTAGTTCGAAAGAAAAGCAAATTTTTGAAAATTTTCCAAAAATCTTCAAAACGTCCAAATATTTTAGGGATTTTCCTTTACCATCTCCTACACCTATAAATACACAAAGAAGCCACAAAATACAAGCCCAGTAGTCTTTGTCTCATTAATTTCAAAACCCACATTCACTAATCTTGCAACCGATTTTCTTTAGTATTTTTATTAGTTATATTATTCAGTAGCTTAATTTGATTCAATACAAGAAATTTATCGCACAACTTTAGATCTCTAGGCATTCAATATCCATTATACTATAATTGCGATTATGTGCACTTCCAAAAATTTTATAAGGAAAATTAAAAAGTATCAAATTTTTGACGTGGACCACTCTCAAGATAACACATGATCATGAAGAGTCACATGATATATAGGCAGTGCCCTGAGAAAAATTCTAGGGGCTTGAGGCAAATTAAAAAAAAAAAAAATATATATATATATATATATATTTATTTATATTTACATATTTTAATTATATAATAATTAATATAAATTTGAATGATTAAAAATAACTCATTTTTAGGGAAAAAGCAACACACAAGAACTGATACAAACTGATTAAACAAGGCATGGAGCCATTAGAAATATCATGAGCCTAAGTTTGGGAAGTTTCCACCATGCACTCACTCAAATTCGATGATTACCTAATGAATAATGAGCCGGGTCAGATGAGAAAATCAACTCGTGAGATAAACCGTCGGCTATGTCCTTATAAAACGGAGAGTAAATAAAAAAAAAGATAAGTGACATCTGTATAACTTCTTACTCAATCACAAAAACTTACCAAATCTATTATATTAAAACATGATATTTTTTTAAATAAATTTTATCCCTACGTGTGACTTACGAAAATATCATTGTTTTTAATGGGTTTTCAAATCTTCGGTTATTTTAGTCAAACAATATATCTCAATTATAATTAAAATTTAAATCAAAATTAAATCAAAACCAAATCTTGGATATGTTTTTAAGTCAAACAAAATCGAAACTTCCTTTTAAACATATTTTAAAATATTAGATTTTAGATTTTATGCAAAAAGATCTTATGCAAGAAGATTTGATTAGATATATATATATATATATCAATTAAATTAGTAAATTTTAGTTTTTAATTTTAATTTTAAAAATGAATATTTCTTTAAAATTATTGTTATAAATATTAAAATCAATTTTAAGTAAACATACACCAATTAATTTTTGGCATATTTTTAATGTGAATATTATAAAACTAATATTCAAATTAATATATATTATTTTTTAATTTACAAAATGAAAATTTTACTTTGAAAAAATGAAGAATATTATAAATTAGACTGATCAATTTTAAATATAATAAAAATTTAATTATTATAAATTATTTAATATTTATATTATTTGATTATATTATGGACGGGTTGGGATTAATACTTTTTGTGAGTGATGTCTATTTTGGATTGTTATGTCAAAACATTTAGACAATTGTTAGACGGGTTAAAACCTACAGTAAAAAACCTGTTTTAACGTGTATATTTGAGAAAGAGTCAATTTATTAATAAATAAATCTGTCACAACATGTCTACTAAATTATCATAATAACACAAAAAAAAAATCTACTAACAAAATCAAATCTACTACAACTTAAAATAAACCGGGAAATCTGGTTAAATAGGTGAGTTGAAAATAAAATTTGTCCATCTATGTTTTAAGTGAATTAAATTGTCCTTTAAATATCTTGATTATTAGAAATCCAATTATACCCTCTTTAAATTCGAAATTTATAATTTTAATTAATTTTAAAATATATTTTTAAATAACTTGGTTTCTAAAAAAAACAAATAAAAAACCACATCTTTTAATTTATTTTCTCCCCCAAATCCCTAATCTCTCTCCCCGACACTAATTTTTTCCGACACCTCCTCACTTCTACCCCTGTGATTTCTCTTCTCCGACATCTCCTTTCTCCGGCGTCGTCTCTCCGACATCACTTCTCCCCCTGCGACTTCACCTCTGCGGCCTCTCCTTTCTTCGGCGTCTCCTCTCCGACATCTCCTCTCCGGTGTCTCCTCTCCGGCTTCTCCTCTCCGGCGTCTCCTATCCAGGGTCTCCTCTCCGGCGTCTTGTCTCTGGCGGCCTCTTTCCGACGAGACCTCTGTTTGGTTGTTGTCTTTCATCTACTACTGTTCTCCTCTTGTGACTGCTCCTACATCTCTGGTGACTATTCCCACATCTCCGGCGAATTATCTTTCTGGTGAATCCTATGTTTGGTTGTCTTTTAGGCATCTGCTTCTGTTTTCCACAACTATTTCTTAATGATAGCTGTCATGTCAGTTATTCACTTCCTCTTAATCAACCATAATTTGAGAATAGGTAGACAGTCCAAAGAAGTTATTTCAATGTCTTATGAGAAGCAACATTCATGTCTTTATTTTTGGTTGTTCTGTTCTCAAATTTTTTTTGTCTTTATTTTTTGGGTTTTTGATTTTGTTTAGTTGCTTTGTGATTTATGAATTGTTACTATAATTAGAGTTGGTAGACAAATTAGAAAACTCTATGAATTACTCTGATTTTGGATTGATAATCTAGTCTAATTTTTGCTAACTTCTTCTTCTCATGTAAGTATATTTGATATTGAAATACAGCTCACTCCATTACCAGCACAATTTTAAAGTAAATTTTCATGCTTAGAACTTGCAGCTCCAGAATCTAATATTGCAATGATGTTCTATGTTGTTGTTTTCCAAAAGTTAGGAACTTTGATGTGTGTAGATTGTGCTTGTTCCTTGATTATGGTAATTTGTTTATTGATGGTAAAGAGATGGAAATTTGTGTTCTTTGATTCAATTGCTAGAATGATCCTTGTTCTTGATTTCGTTTAACTTTTATCTCTTCATTCGTAGTCTTGAATATCATTAAGGTTTATGTTACTTTGCTTCCAATTATGTTGTAATTATGTTTGTGGTAAAAGTTGGGATTTTTCATGAATGTTTACACAAGTACTTTTAGCTTATAGTTTAGAAGAAAGAGTTAACAAGTTTTGGATGAATGGTTATATTAATTTAGTTTTTTTTGTTTTGTCATTTGTAGATATGGATTTAGAGTTGCCAAAAGTATAATATAAACCAGGGCATGAGGTTCTAGTTACACAGATTAATAACTCCTGCAGAATGGGAATCCTAGACAAATTGGAGACACATCTGCCAAGAGATTACAAGGAAGTGAAGAAAGATCCAGTGTTTGCTTCGATAATTTCGATTCATGACAATTGCCTGGGCTATTCCGCAAGGTTAATACATAGTTTTGTATATAGGATGCTGGTCATTGATAAAATATATGAGCTTTGGTTTCAGTTTGCGAGGAGGCCACTATGTTTCTCTTTGCAAGAGTTCTACGCAGTTACTGGCCTGAAATATAAGATTGATGATGCTTTTGATTTCGATAGTTGGAATGATGGTGGTGGTTTTTGGAGTAGGTTACTTAAGAGAAAATGGAATATTTGCATCAAGACAATTATGGATGAACACATGAAAGATATTAGGAAGTGGAACCATGTGGATAGAATTAGGTTGGTATATGTGCGTATAATTGCGGGTGTGATGGTGAATAATGAGAAAGCTATTATCCCACATGCATATATCAAAGTGGTGATGGATGTTGATAAACTTCGGTCATATCCATGGGGTCTGACAGGTTATGATGTTCTACTGGAGTCGATCTTGAAAGTTCGAGACAAGCTGCTTGACAAAAAGAAGAAGTGTAATAGCTATGTTCTAGATGGCTTGTCATACGCATTGCAGATTTGGATTATAGAAGTTATTCCAGACATTGGTTTGATGTTGGGCCAAAAACTTAACAATGATTTCATAGAAGGTCCTAGATGCGGCAATTGGACAGGAGCTGCGAAGGTGTCATATGAAGATATCATTGTACTAGAAAAATCATTTCGATCAAAGGTTAGTATACGTAGTTCCTGCAACTTTCAAATTTTTTTTTTTTAAATTGTTAAGTTGTCTGTAACGATCATAACCTAATTTTTTCACTCTATTGTAGGATTTTATATACCCCTGCATATCTTCAACCGGGAATGTTGATGTAGTTTTAGCTGCTGAATTTTTAAGGGATGATGAAGTGTCAGACTGTAGAGTTGATCGTTTGAATGAACTAATCAGGAATGAAACTGGTTGGAGGGAGCATGTATGGGAATTTGAAGAAACCGCAGAGATTAATGCGCAAGAGGTGAGGGCAGCTGTAGAAAAGGAGACTTCAGATGATGATGAAATTGGAACACTACATGCTGAAGACACTTCAGTTTCACAATCTAGGAAGGGTAAAAAATCCAATCATGGTGCAGAGAAACACAAGCAGAGAGTTCTTTCTGAAAAGTCAGCACTAGAAGACGGATGAATTGATGATCACATGAAATTATTTCTTGAAAATTTGTTTCACAGTTCTTTCACTGCTTTAGAAGAAAAGCTAGAGAAGAAAATTGATGAGAGAATGGGCAAACTGGAGAATGAGTTCACTCAGCTCAAGGATTCGCTCAAACAAGGTGTAACTACCACAGATAATGGCGAGCCATCGAGTACTTTCGAATCCGGCCACTGTGTGCAAATCGCCGCTAAAACGAGTGGTAAGGAAGAAATAAATACCTTGATATTTATCTACTATTTTCTTTTGAATGTTGAATGTTGTTAAAATTGAATGTGGTTAAAATATAGTTTCTAACCCATACATTATATTGTTTGTGGAACATAATGGTGTGGTCATTTTGTAATATTGGTTTGTAAAATAGTATGTCTAGGCTTTAATAACTGCTACCTATGTTTAAAAATGTTAACTTGTTGAACGAAGTGTATTCCTTCTTTTCTGTCTAATTCTTTGTTTTGTTATTTGAATATACATTGATTTCTTGTGTAAATAGGATGAAAAAGTTGTTGTGTCGTACAATCTTCATGATGTGCCTCTGAATCAAACTTCGAAAGTTGATGCGAATTTGGATACGCAAGAGTTCTTGCAAAAAGCCATGGATGGACTATCCCAAGAAACATTCATTCCCGGTTTAGATCCCACGCAGTTTTCAAATCTCAAGAAACCAATTGATTGGTGGACTCCAATGACATCAACTAGGTCCGGTAGAGTTGATCCACTAGGTCCGGAAAAACGAACCCCGTCTCCTACAAAAAGGAAGAAAAAAACACCTTGGAGGGAATTAAAATTCACGGATTCACCACTAAATGACGATTGTCCATAAACTTCTCTGACTGAAGATGAGTGGGACACATTTGTCGATTGGGCAAACAAACCTACATAAGTCAATAAACTCACATTTTTCAAATATTTATTGCATTTGTAGTATATTGTACTAAAATATTCTATTTTTGGGCAATATATTTTTAGAATTCTACAGATTGGTCCAAGTGTATATGATATTACACTAACAACAGAGAGTAAAATTTTGTTAACAACAGAGAGTAAAATTTTGTTAACAACATGGTGTGTACTTTTCAGGATATGGTTGCAGTCATGTTCTTATTCCGAGAGAACACATCTTTGCGCTGCTGGGAACCAGATCATGTCGCCTTTATGACATGTTTATTCGGCGTCCAAATTAACACTGCATACCACAAGTTTATTGGTGATAGAAAAAGTTTGTGGTGGATAATTTCCTCAAAGCTTATGGAAATGGTGACCTTCCATCTTATGGGAGAACCAAAAAGATTTGGAGAGTGGATGTTGATCACCTATACATGCCATATTTCGTCAACAAAAACAATTGGATTTTGATGTGTATAAACATTGTGGAGAGGAAAATTGAAGTCTTTGATTATGAAGGGAGGAAAAGCAGACAGCATGTGGAAAAGTTTGCAATTTTGATCCCGAGAATTGTCAAGGCAGTGCACCCACCTGGCAGTAAGAAACAATGACTCTTAATTGCATATTCTATTGTTGATGTGCCACTGATGTGAAGATTAAATAAGAGTTTTTGTGATTGTGGTGTGAACGCTTTAAAATTCATGGAAGCTCACTTACTTGGACTAGCCCGTCATTGGTAGATGATGAGATGATGTTATTGTGTCGAATGAAGATCGCATTTGATCTATGGAATGCTGCAAATGATCCAGTGCTGATTGATCGAATGTCTAAATATGATCTAGTGCTGATTGATCGAATGTCTAAATATGAACCTTTGGTTTTTGAAATAGGTGATATTATAGAGATTGACAACTACAATGTTAATTTAAATTAGAATATTTATTTATTTTGTAAACTCGGTCGCTTTTATTTATTTTATAAATTAATTACTAAATTCGACTACTTTCATCTCCTAAATTTGACCACATGAGGGTTTATAAATCGTTCTAACAAACGATCGATCGATCAACCTCCGAACGATCAATCCGATCTATACTAAAAAAACCGACACTTTTCAGAATCAACCATCTTAGGTAAGATCGATCGGTCTACTATAGGATCGATCGATGGCAACACACGACCGATCGATCTATAATGTTCACAAAAATACGAAACATTCCAGAATTGACCATCTTAGGTTAGATCGATTGGTCTTAGAGACGATCGATCGATCTATTGTCAGAACGATCAATCTCGTCGACATTAAAATAGAGCTACACTTTCCAGAATCGACCATCTTGCGTTAGATTCATCGGTCCACCCAGCGATCAATCTATCGATGAAAAGATCGATCGATCGCAAGCCCGAAAACAATTTCAAATACGATTGTTGGTTATTACCGGTTTACTCTGGTTTAATTCCACTTATTTTGAACCGGACAAACACCTTCAAACACGTCTCAAAAACGATTTTGAAGATCAAAACACATCATTTTTGTTTTCTTCTCTCCTTCTTCGCGTTTTCTTGGGCGAAAATCTCCACAAAAAAATACAAACTCTAACTTTCTCGATACATTGTGGTTTTTGACAATTTTGGGTGGTTTTCGATCTGTTTTTCGTGCTCTCTTTATTTTCGGTAACCTCATCTTCAATCGAAAAAAGTATGACCCTCTCTCTCTCTATATATTTAGAATTCAAAAATTATTGATATAAGTTGAAATCTAGAACTTTTTAGGTTGTTTTGATAGATTTCGTGAATTGCCATAGATTTTTAGGGCACATTCGTACCTATTCCATACCGAATTCCATTGATTTTGTGTTGAATTCGAAACTTGTAAATTTGGATTTACCAAAATAAATTTTCGAAAAAAATAAAAATTTAAGCGTTTTCAGTTGTTCGGATTTTACCAATCACCTAAGAATATAATTTCTGAAATTTTTGGACTTCTAGTTGAATATTCTATTGTTTTCGGTTTTGCAGACAATGCATCGATCCAAAAAAACGACAGGCTTCGACATCTAAAAGCAAGTCAGCCGCCACTACATCCGCTCCCGTCAACATAAATCCAAGAGAGCTGCCCGGATATCCTTGGCTGCGACCCGACAACACCCCATTCGATCTCTGTGAATAGCACTCACCGTTGATTCCAAATTTCACCATGAAATTCTTCCAAAGAAACAACACGAGATATCATATGTATAAACACGGGGATCCATGGTCACCTCAACACACCACTTTCTACAATGAGTTTGTAACACCCGTCTCATCCTCACTCGAGAACAGCGTGCCACTAACACATCTTAAAATTCAAATACTCCACTTTATTAAATACGACTTGATTTCCGGAAATCCTTAAATAAATCCACAACTAAAATATCTCGAATAAATCATAAACCGAAGTCTAAAATAAAAATAAAAAAAATAAAATACGAAGAAAACGTGAAAATCCCAAAATAAATAGCACCAGGTCCGACACACATCCACTACTCGTCCGTCTCACCTGAAAGGAAGGACAAAAAGGGGTGACTAACAGGGGAGTTACTCAGTGAGGTATGGGATGCTAATCACAGAAAACGCAATCTGGTCATAACACTCCATACACGGAAAACAGACTAAACATGCACAAGCACGGTACATAAAGTACCCAAAGAACAGTCAATGTCCTACTACCGGATCCAGTGACCGGCGGCACCCTCCTCCCAGAAGGACAATTTATGGGATAGTGCCCACTCACACCACCCGAAGACGCTTTATCGATCTCTAATGGTACTAGACAACAGATCGACTGAGCTGTCAGCACCACTACGCACACAACACGCGACGCAAGTACAGAAGTCACGTCTCTGTACCCCCCGCAATCCTATCGACTCACATAGTCGACTACTCCTAGCTCTAGCAAGTTTAAAAGACTCAATTAACAATTTAATGCACAATCAATGGGTTGAATCATCTATATTCCTAGGTCCAATTTACACGCAAAACTACCTAGACTCGATCAAGAAAAATGGAACACATTTAGTACTAGATTCCCTCTATGGCGCTTTTGACGAAAAATACGATAGTCTGTGGAAAAGCCCTCACCTTAGCAAAAACGGAGCTTAACTGCTACTTCTGCACTCCGGATGCTAAAACGGATGCTAAATCTGAAATCAGCACGAAAAATCGAGTGAGAACGGCTTTCGAACGGCGAAAAACGGTCAACTGGTCAACCTGGTCAAAGTCAACGGAAAGTCAACGGTCAAAGTCAACGGTCAACGGTCAAAGTCAAACCGGACTCAATCGAACCAAACCGGACCAGACAGACCAAACCGGACCAAACCAGACTAAACCGGCTAAACCGGACCAGACCGAGTTGACCGAGTCAACTCGGTGAGTAACTGAGTCAACTCAGCGAGTCACCGGCGAGTCCAGACGGCGACGGCTTACCGGAAAAGTCACCGGCGGCGGCGGCGACGGCGGAGAGGCGGCGGCGCGTGAGGCACACGCGCGAGCTTCTGACGGCGCGTGAGAGCGCGTCCGGTGGCAGATTGGGCTGATCTTCGGCTCTACGGCTTCGTCTCGTCGTGCTGAATTCGATGGTGATCTTGGATTTGCAAAATTCCACACGGTTAAAAAGTTATGGGCATTTTACTGGTCGGCTTGAAGAATAATCAATGGAAAACGGTTTTTTTTTTAGAATACCTTTCACTCGGATCCGATGCAGGGCTAGAAGAACTATGAGATTGCTGAGCCACAAGGGTCTTAACGCTTCTCGGAGATTTGATTTCTGCAGAGTTTCGACGCTGTTAGGTTTTCTGAAGAGAAACAAAGGAGACACAATCTATTTATAGGGATAAATACCTAGGGTTTCTTGAAGACTTATTGGGCATTGCTGGGCCTGAGAAAGTGGGTCGTTACAATTCTCCCCCACTAACGAGGAATTCGTCCCCGAATTCAAATCCTGACCTGCCTGCTCAATCACATCCTGAAAAAGCTCGGGGTAGTCGAACTGCATCTGAGACTCGGACTCCCAGGTCTCCTCCTGGATCCCGTCTCTCTCCCAGCAAACTCTGACCATCTCCGTCACTACCCCCTGAACTTCCTTGGCTTGCCGCTCAAGTATTGCCACTGGCTGGCAAAACGCAGACAAATCCTTACTGATATCACTCGGTGGCTGCTGCAAAATGAGCTCTGGCTCCCGAACAACTTTCCTCAGAACTGACACATGAAAAACGTCGTGGAAATTGGACAACTCCTCTGATAATGCAAGGCTATACGCTACTGTCCCAATCCGCTCAGTAATAAGGTAAGGTCCCATATATCTCGGCTTAAGCTTCTTCAGCTTTCGGGTCTTAGAGCCTCCTCCTTGAAAAGTCCTCATCTTCAGATATACTAAGTCACCCACCTCAAACTCCAAATCTCTTCTGCGCTTATCTGCATAACTCTTCTGACGATCATGGGCTTCCTTAAGCCGTCTCTTGAGAATTTCTACTTGCTCAACTGTCTCTTGAACCATTGCTGGTTCTAAGCCTCGGTGCTCTCCCACCTCTGTCCAACAAAGTGGTGTACGACACGGTCTACCATAAAGAGCCTCATACGGTGCCATCTCAATACTCGAATGGTAGTTGTTGTTGTAGGCGAACTCTGCCAACGGTAAGTATCGGACCCAACTCCCCTCCAAATCCAAAACACAAGCCCTGAGCATGTCCTCCAAAGTCTGAATAGTCCTCTCTGACTGACCATCTGTCTGCGGATGATAAGCCGTACTCATATGAACCTGAGTCCCCAGTGCCTTCTGAAAGGCTCGCCAAAAAGTGGAAGTGAACTTCGTGTCACGATCCGACACTATACTGACTGGCACTCCATGCAACCTCACAATCTCGGTGATGTACTTACGCGCTAACTGATCTGCTCCATCGGTTTTCTTAATTGCCAAGAAATGAGCTGACTTGGTGAGTCGATCCACAATAACCCAAATGGCATTCTTCCCGCCAACTGCTGTCGGTAATCCTGTGATGAAGTCCATAGTCACCATGTCCCATTTCCACTCTGGTAGTGGCAGATTCTGCAACAATCCACTAGGTACCTGATGTTCTGCCTTAACCATCTGACAAGTCTGACAACACGATACAAATGTAGCCACATCCCTCTTCATACCAGCCCAATGATAATATCGCTTAAGATCCCGGTACATCTTGGTATTTCCTGGGTGAATGGAGAAACGCGAATGATGTGCCTGCTGCAAGATCTCTCTCCTTAACTGCTCATCATCTGGCACACACACTCGGTTTCTATACAGAAACATCCCATTTGCTGCAGTATTGTAGTCGTCCATCTTCTTCTCGAACTGCTTACACAAAGCCTCATCCCTCTTCTGTGCATGTCTTATCCTCCACAACAGATCTGCATGATCCAATGCCTGAAGACCAACAGTATCATCATCTGCAGTAACTGCACACAATCTGAGACTAGCAATCATCCCAGTCAGCTCCTGGACCTCTTTGGTCCCTGATACATCACTCCTGCGCCTACTCAAAGCATCTGCCACCTGATTAACTTTTCCGGGGTGGTAAGTGATCTCCAGATTATAATCTGCTAACAACTCGATCCATCTGCGCTGCCTCAAATTCAAATCTGTCTGAGTAAAGATGTACTTCAGACTCTGGTGATCAGTGAGAATCTGCACCTGCTCTCCATAAAGATAAGCTCTCCAAATCTTAAGGGCAAAAACCACAGCTGCCAACTCTAGATCATGAGTGGGATAGTTAGCCTCATGAGGCCTCAACTGACGAGATCCATATGCAATGACCTTACCCTCCTGCATCAAAACACAACCCAAACCCGATCCAGACGCATCAGTGTACACTGCATATGGTACTCCTGGCCGCGGAAGTACCAATACTGGCGTCCTCGTCAAAAGCCTCTTCAGCTCGGTGAAACTCTGAGAACAAGCATCTGTCCACTCAAACTTGACATCCTTGCCTGTCAACTGAGTCATCGGCTTCGCTATATTGGCAAATCCATTGACGAACTTCCGGTAATATCCTGCTAGACCCAAGAAACTGCGAATCTCAGTAGCATTCCTAGGCGTGGGCCACTCGGTAATGGCTGTGATCTTCTCCGGATCCACCTCAACTCCTGCTTCGGAAACCACGTGTCCCAGAAATCCAATCCGCCTCTGCCAAAATCTACACTTACTCAGCTTAGCAAACAACTTCTGCTCTCTGAGCCTCTCCAGCACCATCCTCAAATGCTCTGCATGCTCATCTCTGCTCCGGGAATAAATCAAGATGTCGTCGATGAAAACAATCACACACTGGTCTAGGTACTCACGAAACACATCATTCATCAGCTTCATAAATGCTGCTGGTGCATTCGTCAACCCGAACGGCATCACCACAAACTCATAGTGCCCATAACGTGTCCGAAAAGCTGTCTTACGTACATCCCCCTCAGCTATCGCAATCTGATGATACCCTGATGCCAAATCGATCTTAGAGAACCATGACGCTCCCTGTAACTGATCCAACAACTCATCAATCCTCGGCAATGGATACTTATTCTTGATAGTCACCTTATTCAAGCCTCGGTAGTCAATGCAAAGTCTGAAACTCCCATCTTTTTTCTTAACAAACAATATTGGAGCTCCCCAAGGTGAACTGCTCGGCCTGATAAATCCCTTATCCGTCAACTCCTCCAATTGCTTTTTCAGCTCAGCCATTTCTGCTGGAGCTAAGCGATACGGTGCTCGGGAAACTGGAGTCGTCCCTGGCACCAACTCAATAGTAAGGGCGTCTCCTCTAGCTGGCGGTGGCCCTGTCAAAGGCTCAAAAACATCCTCATACTCTGCAGCAACGGGTATATCTCGCAACTCGCCATCTCTATCTGCGGGTGCCATAACAATAGTGGCTAAGAACCCCTAAGCTCCTCCCTCCAACAACTCCTCTGCATGCAACATAGAGATGATGGAAACTCCCATGTTCAACTTAATGCCCTGGAAGGTGATCATCCCCTCTGTTCTCGGAATATGAACTATTGCCTTATGGCAATCCAGCGTCACATGGTGTCTTGCTAACCAATCCATCCCCAATATTACGTCGTAGTGGTTTATCTCCATCTGCGATAAATCCCCGCTGAACTCGACTCCTCTGACTACAACTGGCACCTCTCGATGAACGCCTGTAACTCCCAACTTTTCTGTGCCGACAGTCTCGATCTGCTTGATCTTTGGCTCGAACACTCCTTGAAATGACCAACGCTTGACCAAATTCGGACTCACGAAGCTATGCGTAGCTCCCGAATCGAATAAGGTATAAGCTGCATCACCTCCAACTAAAACCGATCCTACGCAAACATACTATCTAAACAAAACTTCCTCTATGATAACAAAATACCCAAAAGGACACGAAAACGAATCTAGAATAAAGACGCGTACCGGCTATCGGCTCGACTCCCTCATGGTCTCCCACAGCAAAAACACGCGGAGCAATCGCTTGACGCTTCGCCGGCGGCGGAGGCAATGTCTGGACATTCCTCGGACAATCTCTAGAAAGGTGACCCGGCTGGTTACAACTGTAGCAGACCCTCGGTGCAAGTGTTGGTGCTGCTGGTGCCGCAATCTGCCTGATGACTGGTGCAATGACTGGCGTAACCCGGCATGCCCTCGAAAGATGTCCTATCTGCCCACAAGAATAGCACTTGGGGCACTCCCCGGTATGATGGCGTCGGCAGTGTGAACAAAGCGGTAGCCCTGATTGATCTGTCGTCCTCCTCTGAGTCTCGGGGGCCTTCCCAAGCCTGGGCTGAGTAAACTTAGGGATTTTCTGCTCCTCAGCTATTCCTGCCTCCTGAATAGCAGCCTTCTCGACCAGATCGATCAAGCTGGCGTAGTCTCGAATAGCACAACGGTTGCGGATCTCCGCTCGCAAACCATTCAGGAACCTCCTGATCAAGTCCTCCTCAACTAAGATACTCCCAGCAAATCGGCGCAGACGACTGAACTCTCGCTCGTACTCCCTGACACTCAAATTGCCCTGAGACAGGTGCTCAAAAGCATTGGCATTCGAGTGCCTGACTTCTCGCGGAAAGAACTTCCTGTCGAACTCCCTCTGGAAATGCTCGAATGTCAGAACATGGCGGCCGCGACTACCCTCAACAACTCCATCCCACCAGTGAAGAGCGTCATCTCTCAGATACTGAGTAGCCAAGTCCAACCGGAACTCTTTTGGACACCTCATGCGATCTAAGTTGCGGTTCAGCATCCTCCTCCAACTGTCGGCGGCGGCAACATCCACAGCTCCAGTGAACTGATCCAAACCCATCTCCCGCATCTGCTTCATCATATCCCAATACGTGGGACCCTCTCTGACTCTGGGCGGTGGTGGTGGTGGTGGTGGTGGCGGAAGATCAACGCCCTGAGCATTACCCGCTGGTGCCGGTGGTGGTGGTGGGGCAGCAGGTGCTTGCTCAGCCTGAAGAGCGAACTGGCGAGCAATCTCCTGAGCGGCTACCCGAGCAGCCTCCTGCGCAGCTACCCGAGCAGTCTCCTGGGCAATGCGCTGCACTGCCTCCTGAGCAGCTTGCCTGGCTGCCTCCTGTGCAATCTGCCTAACTGCATCCTCATTGACTTGCTGCTGAATGACGGTCTGAGTAACATCAACTTGATTGCCTGCAGCCTGGCTGTTCTGCGCTGTTTCTTCACGATCAATAGCCCTAGCTCGGGGGCGACCTCTCTTCGGTGGCATCTGAACAAGGAGAAAAGAGATGATTAAACTTCTACTCGAACTGAGATTAACGAATAATAGAATAGTATTAGACATAAGGGGTGCTAATATTTTTCTTTTTAAAATTCCCCAGTCCCAGAAAAATTTGAAAACCATTGAAAACCGAATTTAAAACATTTTCTTTTTCAACTTCCGCCTCCCGGGTCAGAACCGGGACGACAAACCCGCTCTGATACCAAAATGTAACACCCGTCTCATCCTCACTCGAGAACAGCGTGCCACTAACACATCTTAAAATTCAAATACTCCACTTTATTAAATACGACTTGATTTCCGGAAATCCTTAAATAAATCCACAACTAAAATATCTCGAATAAATCATAAACCGAAGTCTAAAATAAAAATAAAAAAAAATAAAATACGAAGAAAACGTGAAAATCCCAAAATAAATAGCACCAGGTCCGACACACATCCACTACTCGTCCGTCTCACCTGAAAGGAAGGAAAAAAAGGGGTGAGTAACAGGGGAGTTACTCAGTGAGGTATGGGATGCTAATCACAGAAAACGCAATCTGGTCATAACACTCCATACACGGAAAACAGACTAAACATGCACAAGCACGGTACCTAAAGTACCCAAAGAACAGTCAATGTCCTACTACTGGATCCAGTGACCGGCGGCACCCTCCTCCCAGAAGGACAATTTATGGGATAGTGCCCAATCACACCGCCCGAAGACGCTTTATCGATCTCTAATGGTACTAGACAACAGATCGACTGAGCTGTCAGCACCACTATGCACACAACATGCGACGCAAGTACAGAAGTCACGTCTCTGTACCCCCCGCAATCCTATCGACTCACATAGTCGACTACTCCTAGCTCTAGCAAGTTTAAAAGACTCAATTAACAATTTAATGCACAATCAATGGGTTGAATCATCTATATTCCTAGGTCCAATTTACACGCAAAACTACCTAGACTCGATCAAGAAAAACGGAACACATTTAGTACTAGATTCCATCTATGGCGCTTTTAACGAAAAATACGATAGTCTGTGGAAAAGCCCTCACCTTAGCAAAAACGGAGCTTAACTGCTACTTCTGCACTCCGGATGCTAAAACGGATGCTAAATCTGAAATCAGAACGAAAAATCGAGTGAGAACGGCTTTCGAACGGCGAAAAACGGTCAACTGGTCAACCTGGTCAAAGTCAACGGAAAGTCAACGGTCAAAGTCAACGGTCAACGGTCAACGGTCAAAGTCAAACCGGACTCAATCGAACCAAACCGGACCAGACAGACCAAACCGGACCAAACCAGACTAAACCGGCTAAACCGGACCAGACCGAGTTGACCGAGTCAACTCGGTGAGTAACTGAGTCAACTCAGCGAGTCACCGGCGAGTCCAGACGGCGACGGCTTACCGGAAAAGTCACCGGCAGCGGCGGCGCGGCGGCGACGGCGGAGAGGCGGCGGCGCGTGAGGCACACGCGCGAGCTTCTGACGGCGCGTGAGAGCGCGTCCGGTGGCAGATCGGGCTGATCTTCGGCTCTACGGCTTCGTCTCGTCGTGCTGAATCCGATGGTGGTCTTGGATTTGCAAAATTCCACACGGTTAAAAAGTTATGGGCATTTTACTGGTCGGCTTGAAGAATAATCAATGGAAAACGGTTTTTTTTTTTAGAATACTTTTCACTCGGATCCGATGCAGGGCTAGAAGAACTATGAGATTGCTGAGCCACAAGGGTCTTAACGCTTCTCGGAGATTTGATTTCTGCAGAGTTTCGACGCTGTTAGGTTTTCTGAAAAGAAACAAAGGAGGCACAATCTATTTATAGGGATAAATACCTAGGGTTTCTTGAAGACTTATTGGGCCTTGCTGGGCCTGAGAAAGTGGGTCGTTACAGGGTTGTTGAGGATTGAGATGACACCTACAAAATTCGTGTGTGAGCGCACACTGCACAAGATGAATATCCGAGATGAGGTCCGGGGTATGTTGCAGCAGATGGGTCTTGATCACATTGCTTATGAGACTTTTCTTCTCTATTCGGAGTTGGTCCGTCAGTTCCTTGCTTCTGCTGAGCTCAAATATGAGGTACCTGCATTCCCTCTCGCCAACGAAGGGACCCTCTCCTATTTCTCAAGCGGAATTATGTATCAGATCTATATCCCTGATTTGTGTGATCTTTACGGTTTAGACCGGACTCGACAGAGCAGCCATTTTCCTGAGAATTTTCACAGGCATCTGAGCTATGAAATTTGATTGGCTCCGGACCCTATGAGTCTTGTGGAGCTAAGCTGACTCTGATAACCCTGTGGTTCGAGTTGTTGCCAAAATCCTTGGCAAAATTCTATTTGCTAAGGAGGAATCGGGAGCTTTGAGACGAGATGAGTTGATGTTGCTGCATTTCGAACTTTCTTCATTTGTATGTGATATCTACAGTACTCTTCCTCTATCCGAGCTTGGCACCAACCTGGGTGTGATATTTTCTGAGAATTTGGTGTCCAAAAAGACTTGAGACCTTAACATAGTGAACAAGAAGACCGAGAGGATTTGGAGTCTTCTGGCTCCACTATTCAGATTTCATGGTATTGATCCGGGTTCGACAGCGTGTGATACTAGAGTGGACTATTTTGACGAGCAGTACTTTCGGAACAGCAGTGTCCTCAAGCCAGGTTTTATCTACCAGTTTCAGGATCAGACAGGTACCTTTCAGTACTATAAGCTTCCCCTCCGAGTTCACACTGCCCTTACATCTCAGGAGAACATCGAAATCTCCCTGGCACCAGAGCATCTTTGTCCTCACCCATCCGCATCGGCACTGATGCAGATGCAGTTCATCCAGATCAGCCGCCACACAGCCTCACCTGGAGGATGATAGAGTGCCCGACATCTTCTCACAGCCGACCCAACATCCAGCTCCAGCAGAATATACTATGGAGCAGCTCATACCTGATTACACTGGTGGGTATGATCATCTCCCACCACTTCCCACAGATGCATCCGAGGCAGACGGCTTGACATGGATGATTGAATCTCAGCGGCGGAAGAACACGATGATCCAGCGGATTTGGGGTACCCTCACCAAGCTCAGGTGCCTGAGACCTCCCTCTTGTTTCCGTCCCACCGAGAGTAGACAACCATAGACAGCTACCACCGCCGCTCCCGATGTTGCTGGACACGAGAGCACAACCGAAGATAATTCCGATGAGCTATCAGATCCAGAGACACATCTACCGAAACGCAGACGAGGATCCAGACAGAGCCGGAGTCTCAGCCTGACCCTTGAGTTTAATATCATGAAAGTTTACATTTTATGTTTGTTGCTTATTATCGAATATTAGTTGAGATTTTATAACAATGGAGACTTTTGGATTTTGATTTAGTTGTGTTTATCTATTTTCTTTTGTCGTATATAACTCAATACATGATATATTACTAATTTATATGTTGAATATATCAGCTTTCGATGCAAAGTAAACCATACCTACTTAGTTGGTCGGGACATCTATCAAACACGATCGGTCGATTTTCTACAGGATCGATCGATCCCATGTACGATCGACCAATCTAACAAGCGATCGATCAATTCCAGTACCACAAAAAAATTTGTCGTAAATCCGATCGATCGATTGCAACACGAACGATTGATCCCTTCTAAGCATAAATAATGCGAAGCTTTTCAGGATCGATCATCTGAGTCACGATCGATCGATCGTCAGTCTGATTGATCGTTCTGCTTATTGATCGATTGTTCTCGTCACCAAACCATGAAAAATCTTTAAAACGATCGATCGATTGTATTTTCGACTGATCGATCCGAATTATGGACACAAAAAAACAAGAATTTGCAATATCAATCATATCAAGGATCACCCGATCGATCCAACAGGAGATCGATCGGTCGCCTCTTGGATCGATCGATCCGTATGTGCGCATTAAGGAAAAAATTCAGAAACATAGAATCCACCAAATTTTTTTCAAGAGTTGATAGAAGTTTGAAAATGACCTATTTAAACATGATTTAAAGAATTTGATCTCAAATTTATACTACATCAAGCATAAAGTACTATTAATAAAAATGTCTACTAACAAAGAGTAGAAAGAAAAGAAAGCATGATGTCTATAATATCTCGAACATAAAAATATAACATAAAAAAGAAACCATAACTTGTGTATCACAGGTTACTCTGTTATGTCATTCAATACCACACCGACTACACTTGTGCGTTTTAGATCTTTTTGGTCTTTGAGATCGTATTTTGTCTTCAACAGTTTCATGTCTCCTTTTTTCTTCGTCTATCTACAACTCTTCTTGTTTATGGTGATAGGACATTGGCATGCTCAACACTTAACGGGACATGACATTCATCTTCTGGAACTCCTACTGGATAATGTCTTTCTCATATGTCTTTCTCCATGCAGTAGTAGTATACATTGCATCAGTAAATCGGTATACTTCCATGCCTTTAGAAAAAATTACTGGAATAGCGTGTCTGCAGGAAATCTTTCCTAAGTCATACTATCCAGATCAACAAGACAGTCCAACTTGTCTCCTTTAACTATAAATCTGTAATTGTTGACAGGGTAAACAATAAATCCTTTAGCCTTATCAATCCTTCTATCTACCGTTTTCTCCACATCATTTGTTAAAGGATCTTTTTGCTTTGAGCTTAATATTCTACGCTCATAAAACCACCTGGTTAACATTTATCTTATACTGTCTAACAGAGAAACTACTGGATACTCTTTAGGTGGTCTCAGTGCAGCATTTATTGATTCAGTAGGGTTGGTGGTCCTAATGTCGAACCTCAATCCAGGGAATAGATAACGAGCCCATTTTCTCACATCAGCTTCTTCTAGATATGTTCCGATGGTAGGACACATACGGCAAATTTCCTTGAAACTACTCTCAAAATCAACTAACCGATATGCTTTTGAAGCCTTCTCAATCAGTCCAGCCAGACCCCTTTTCTTAAAATATGTGATTACATTATTCAATAAATGATGGATGCATATGCCATGTCTAGCTTGCGGATAAACAATATCAAGTGACTTCGCAATTGACGAATTTCTATCTGACACAAATGCTAAACCTTGATCATCAGCAATAACAACCTTTAGTTGCATTAAAAATCATTCCCATGAACTATCATTCTCTGAATAACAACCCCAAATGCAATAGGATACAAGTTTGAGTTACCATCTACAGGTGTAGCAACAAGTAAAACTCATTTGTATTTACTTTTCAGAAAAGTTCCATCAACCATAATTACCCTACGAATGGAGCTGTAGAAACCTCTTATCGATTGACCAAAAGAAAGAAATAAATATTTGAATCTATCATCACAATCAGTCTCATAGTGAGTATGTGTACCCGGATTGGTTTCTTTTAGCATGTGCAAGTATTTTGGTATTTTACAAAAACATTCCTCTGGTATACCTCTGACAGACGCAACTGCATACTCACGGGACTCTCAAACCAGGGAATAAGAGAGCTCACAACCATTCTCCTTATGCATAAACTGTATGATATCATTCGGTTTTGACCATTCCTTAACACCCTCATATTTATGCATAATCAGATTTCCGATAGCTTTTGCAGAAGCTGTTTTTCCGAAATTGCTTCTCTTTGAAGGAGCACATGTGTGTTCAGCTATACACTTGTTTATTATGAAATATATAGACTCATGTAAACATTATGCACATACAGTCCATTTGCAGATGTTATCTTTATACCACTTGGTTGTATCAGACTTTACAACCCTATAGCCAAAGTTATACTTCATTGCACAGATTTCAAGAGTTGCATGCAAGACATTTTTACTTCTGAAAAGTTCCCCCTTCTTAACATAATCCGCCATCCAAAACCGGACATTCTTCTGATTGTTTTCCTTTGTTTTACAATCACCATCAACCTTAACACCATTGTGGTTGCTTTCGAAGTCATCATTCATCATGACCGGTTTTACAAATTCTTCAGATGATGGTTCTTTATTCAGATCAATATTAACTTCAGTCTGTCGATTGACAATTGTAGCTTCAAATGTCACACACAAACATATGGATGAACACTTCTTTGCGTACCCAAAAAAATTCTTCACCTGCCTATAATTTGTGATAATAACTGGGGAACTTCTAAGTTCTTGATCAAATCAGTTGGTAGGTAACTGAACTCGACATTGGCAATACTCTGGTCCATTCCATAATCCTCTAAAACTATCATCCGTAGCTCATTAAAAGTTGTACTAGATTCCACAGATAGTAGTCTACCTCTTTTTCTTTCATCAGCAGTGAACAACCAAGGTTTATCCACACTAGATTTCCAAACACCACAGTTTACATAGATATGCATATTGAGCAAAAAAAGAGAGAAACTGGGTAGAAGAAGATGAGAGATACAAAGAAAAAATTAGGAACAAAGAAGAAAACAGAACAGCCTTAGGTGAGAGATAATGGTCGATGACCAGAGAGAGAGAAAGAAATCAAGTAAATATTTAGTAAATATTCTGTTATGTGGATAAATGTTGTAACTAGATTTTTTTAGATTTTCATAACTGAATTATGTAGAACACATATTCTAAAGTAGGTAGAACGAAGGGAAAATGTTAGAATACAAATTGTAGATACCGTAGAACATAGAAAGATGGCTAGATTATCACAAATTTCGTATTCTAAACAAGGTAGATTGTAGAACACAAGTTAGGATAGAACCAAACGTCTTCTAACTTTGGTAAAACATAGAGTAAGATTAGAATACGTAAACTAGCGCGGGTAGAAATTGAACAAAATGTAGAATATATATTTCTAGGTGACGTAGAACTGAGAGAAAACATTAGGATATAAACGAATGTATTCTAACACACTTTAGAACATAGAGTAACAGGTAGAACATATATTATAATCAAAGTTGAACAAGAGAAATATGCAGAATATATATTTTAGCTAACATTTTACTTAGAATATGACTTCTGGAAAATGAAGAATGGGAAAGAAAATAATTTTTAAAAATCGTTTGGTTCTAAATAAATTGTGAAAATATATTCTTAGGCTTTTTTCTTTCCATTTTTTTGCTTTTCCATTTTTTTTTGTTTTTAGATTTCTTAATATTATAAAACTAAATATTTTATATTTTTCAAATTTAATTAAGGACAACATATATAGTCACAATTAAGCCTAAAATACTAAAAGTGTAATGAGACAATTTTATTTTCAATATAACTTATTTTTAACAATTCTCTCAAATAAACTTGTTGGAACGTATTTGTCAGTCTAGTAATTAAATAATTTGATAGATTTATTGAAAATCTTAAAAATTCTGCTGTGTCGTTAGAAAATCTTGCTGTGTCAAATAAACCTGTCATAACACAACTTTTTGAAAAACGTAAAAACTCTGTCGCATTTGAGAAAATATGTTGCAACTGAGTCAAAATACCTATTAGATTAAAAAAACACTGTCGTTCAAAAAAATAAAATTGTCGTTCGAAAAATAAAGTTGTCATTCAAATATTAAAACTGTTGTAACTCAATAAAGCTATTATCAATTAATTCAAAAAACTATCACTCTCTTTTTAATTTGTCATCAAGTAATTCCAAAAAACTATCGTATTTAAATAAAACTGTTATAGAAAATCTGTCATTAGCTAAAAAAATCTGTCATCTAAAAAAATCTGTCACTTCATGTATATGTTTATTTAGACAATTTTCACCCAGCTTTTTTACTGTAGTAAAAATTTTGAATTTTTTAGTAAAAAATAATGATAATTTTGTAATTATGTTTTTGGTATCAAAGGATAGAAGAACATTTTAGGTACCATAAATAATTTAGTAATTTTCAAAAAATTATAATCATTCTAATAATTCTAATATAATTTTATGTCATTATAGTAAATCACCTTTTTTTAGTAGAAATTTTCTAATTTAAACATTTGAGAATTTTCTTTTTCTTTCAAAAGGAAAACTTCTTATTTTTCCTCAAAAGTCTTTTGAAATTGTTCTCTTCCATCAAAAAATTTTCAAATAATAAAGTTTATAAAGATTTGTAGGGAAGGTGGCACCTCATCACTTTCCCAAAATGAATATCTACTAATATATTAACCCGCTATTCTGCATATTTTACACATTTTCAATTGATGCAAGAACTATCAAAACAAAATACCAAATAATTCAGTTCAGAACAAATGTATTTTCTCTTTTTATACATACTTTTTACACAATCTTCAATTTTAATGCTTTTAGAAAAACATTATAGTTTTGCGGCTGAGTTTACATCTTCCAACATGAAATTGAAAACCAGCTCCAACCAAAAAGTCAAAAAATTTCATTTTTGATACGAACTGTAAACCGTTCTCTTTCTCGTCTCCCCGTCAAGACTTGGGAAGTAAAATCGACGCGTTACGATCGCGAGTGGGAAAATAATGAACTGCAACCATATCCACTGAAAAAAAAAATGAAGAGGAAAATAAAGCAGAACAGTGACGTAAAATCTAGGATTGTTTCAATGTGATTCACCCCACGTGATCGCTTACTTAAGCACCGTAGATCTTAGTCTTAAGTCATGACAAGTCTCCGAATCTAACGATGTGGTATATTTGTATCCGTGTGATATAACCGCACGGTAAGTTTTTCAAATTTTCTTCCTCGAGAAAAAACAAAAAAAAAAATGAAGTGAAAGACAATCGAAGAACAATCTGGTCTGCTGCTAAAAGAAATTACAAAAGATAAATAAATAAAAATAAAAAAGAAACAGAGAGAAAGAAAATGCGAAAAAGAGGAGACCTTTGTGGCTTTGTCTAATTGTCTCCACTGAAAATAAAAACGCGATAAAAAAAGCGGGGAAATTCAATTCACCGACTAAGCAAGTCGCCGGTGATAATCCGATGCAATCCGGAAGCGGCGGCGGCGGCGGAGAAGGAGGAGGTGGAGAAGTGAGTCGAGGTGGGTTATCTCGGATCCGTTCAGCTCCGGCGACTTGGATTGAAACCCTACTCCAGGATGATGAAGAAGAAGACGACTTGAAACCTAACCTCTGTTTAACTGAGCTACTCACCGGAAACTCGGGCGGGATAACGAGTCGTGACTCGTTCGAGTTCCCGAGTGCTGTTGAGCAGGGATTGTATAATCACCAAGGTGGTGGTTTTCACCGTCAGAACAGCTCTCCGGCGGATTTTCTCAGTGGCTCTGTTGCTGGGAGTGATGGGTTTTTCTCAAATTTTGGGATTCCGGCGAATTACGACTACTTGCCGCCGGACGTTGACATTTCTCCGGCGAGTAAACGGTCGAGGGAAATTGAAGCTCACTTCTCTTCTCAGATGGTAAGCTTTCTTTTGCAATAATCTGTTCTTATTTGATTTTAAATTTTTTTAATTACTTTTTTGCTGTCAATTTTTTATGAAATTTATGGTCAAAATGCTGAGTTCAGGCTCTGACTTGAGATTAGAACACTCATAGTTTAGTCGTGGAGACAAGAGAGATGTAAAAAAGAGCACTCTTTGTCTAATTTTGACAACTTGTATTTGTTTGAAACAAAACCCAACAAGTTGCAGTTTTTTTTTTTTTTTCTTTTTCTTTTCCTGTGTCCGTGAAGTGAATGTTACGTAAAGCTTTTATTAGTAGATGGCAAACAAAAAACAAGCTACATTGTGCATGGATCAAGTGCTCGTGTTAACTTTGTATCGATAACTTAAATCTGAAAATCTTGTAACTCGAGTAGTTTCTGAAGTGTGGCTCATGTGAGATGAGAAGTGTTCGTATGGACACTTGGATTTCGATAATTAACTCTTTGCTTTTGTTCTGTGAGTAGAAAGAAGAGCAAATGAGTGGTGGTGTATCAGGAATGATGGATATGAACATGGATAAGCTTCTTGAAGACTCGGTTCCTTGTAGGGTTCGTGCTAAACGCGGTTGTGCAACTCATCCTCGTAGCATTGCTGAACGGGTATTTGCTTAAAAATTTCACACTTTGCATTCTTCACTCTTGTGATGTTTCTATGTCGTTCTTGTTTTCTTGTTATGTATTGTCTCTATGCATATTGTTAGGTGAGGAGAACACGAATAAGTGATCGGATCAGGAGGCTGCAAGAACTTGTTCCTAACATGGATAAGGTAGTTTTCTTTTACAGCGCAGATTAATTTTCAATATTTTAAGAATCACGAAATGGGGCCAAGATTATATATGCTTAAAGCTTAAGGCAAGAGTTAGTGCTCTTACTAAGCTTAACCGCAAAGGAAAATGGATGGATGTAAACTGCTGATGATTGTGTGAAAGCACTAATGGAACTTCAAAATTACGGTCTAGTCCATAAACTATGGTTGTGCGGCCTTTTATTCGAAGATTCTTTGAGTGATATCTGATTAGTTGCCTCGTTATACATTATGAAATCAAACGTTTGAGAGATGGTTTCGAAAACGCTGAGAACAATGACACTCCGAGAGATTGCAGAGTTTGAGATTCGATTATCTTCTCTTTGTTTTTTTTGCAGCAAACCAACACCGCAGACATGTTAGAAGAAGCTGTGGAGTATGTGAAAGCTCTTCAAAGCCAGATCCAGGTTTATTTACATAGATATTCACATAAGTTTAGCATATGAAATGAGGGAAATGTCCCAAGAAATAGCTATTGGAAAGAACAATGATTAGTAACACAAGCCTTATAAAAAAGAACTTATGATTTGTATATTTGTTTTGATCATTTCATTGTGTTTTTTTTCATGGATACAGGAGCTGACAGAGCAGCAGAGGAGGTGCAGATGCAAACCTAAGGAAGAACAATAAGGTTTCCTTTTAGGATTGATATATATGTATTTTTTGTTTAAATCTACAAATGGTGATGATCTGTTCGAAAATTCGAAACATGATCCTATATTGAACTAGAAAATTAGATTATTTGATGTATGAATGTTAGCTGTAAAATTTTTGTACAATAAAGAGAGTTTAAAGAATCAATGAAAAGATGTATGTTCTTCATATAAGTGGGGAAAGTAGGAGTTTTATGTTCAAGGAGGCGTCTGTGTAAATATAACTTTTTGGTACCTTTAATTACAGAAAATTTCTCAACGAATAAAAGAATATTCGGTGAGAGCTAGCTGAAGTTGTGACCATTGGCCTTGGTTACGGTTCCAAAAATTGGCACACACTATACTAGTAGTGTAGCCATTAACCATTAGACATTTAAAAAAAAAAAAAAAAACTGTTTCACAGTTATCTATCTATAAAACATTAAAGAAATTTTTTTTTCACTATGTGTTATATTACATAAAATGTTATTATATTTTATTGATTTTTTTTAAAAATGTTCATTAAAGATTTTAGTCAAATAATATATGTTAATTATGATTAAAATATAAACTAAATTGAAATTAAATTTCATTAAGTTAAATGATACATACAATCTAATCAAATCTTAACAAAAAAAAAATGATTGTGAAATTTTTTCTTGGTAAATGCATTTAAACATACTTTAAATGATTATCCAAAATATTTATAAATTATTTTTCATCAGATTTTGGATTATGCATTTAAAAAATTCACAATTAATATTAATTAACATAATTAGTAATTAACATTAATATATTATAATAAATTAATATATTAAATTTGATTATCTAAATATATAAATATATATTATTAAAAGAAAATTATATATAAAAAAATATATCGTCCTTACAACCAACCAAAATCTAGTAACTTAGCCTATAACACAATTTAAACGTGTGAGAAAGAGAAAGAACTTGAGAGAGAAAGAATCTGAAAGAGAGAACTATGTGAGAGACAGAGAGAGTTACTTTTCGGCTTCCTTCTTCGGATCTGTGTTGGCCTTCTCGTTTGTATCTTCCTTCTTCTGATCGGTCTTGGTCTTGTCGTATGTATCTTCGTTTTTGCTTCAGCTTGCTACGTTTCGAGATTTCTTGTTGATGTGTGAATGAAAGAAACACTCTTTACATGTCTCTTTTATAGACTAGAATAACATCATTGTATTGATCACCATAGCTATGTCATCCTAAAGATGAATGACATCATTTTACATATGTCATCAGAAAAATGTATTGCATCATTGTATCCATGTCATCACAAACTCTGTCTCACTTCCATGTTTGACTGAATTCTCAGCAGAAGGATGCAAATCTTATCTATGTCATAATTGTAGTAGATAAGAAAATGTACCATTTTAGCGGTTAGTTTAAATTTTAAAGATCATGGTTAGATAAATTATAAATCAAAATTTGATAGTAGGGTAAGGTAACAGCAAAGCTTAAAAACTGTTTAAAAATGTTAATATTTTTTAGGTACATAGCACTTTCAGAAGCAAAATAACTTAAAAAGAGACGAGGCTTTTAACCAATTAGCTAATCTACATCAATGGAGGCTAGATTAAGGATGAAATAGACGGAACTATATGGAGAGATACTAAAACGTAGATAAATTTATGCTTATATAACTTAATTAATATACTTAAATAGTAATCTAATGTTGTTTGTATTTACTCAAAATTGAAATCTCACTAATGCTTATATCTAATTATATATATTGCATCAAAAACTCATTAGTGCATTATATCTAAGAGTGTGATCTTTTGTTCACACTCTAAAAATGATTATTAGAATAGCAATTACCTATACTATTAGTTAGATTTTAACAACATAAGCATTAACAGATGAAATCTTAAATACTTACTTTAGGAGCAGAGTTTTCACATACTTTGGATTTTGGTCTCTATAATAAATAAAAAAAACAATTTTTAAGTGCACCTAAAACAAATATTTACTACTAACCTAATTCTTCGTTTTTTCAAATGCATCTTGTAAATCTTGCACCTACTGCCACAAATGAGCTTGGTTTTTGCATCTCAACCATGTACTTGTTCTTAATTTGGAAATAAGTTAATTTACTCATACTCATTCCTCTATCCATCGCTCTTAACCGACCAGAATTATCAGGTCTTAGAACCTGTGCAAAGATATCATCTTCTGGATTTAATGATGTATCTGAAGGAGCATCAGGTTGGACAAACTCATTTTCCTTTCTCTGACAATAGGAACAAAAAAGTTTATTTTTTTCAGAACTTAATTCAGTAACAATTTATAATTCAAAAAATAAATGCACAACTTACAATCTTTTCAGCACCATTTGTATTGACAGCCGTACAACATCCTTTTAAATCCATGACTTTACTCAGACTTTTAATCTTGTCACATTGGATGGATCAGAACTCTTTTTTTTCTATGAAAACATTGTTGTCAGACTAAGACAAACAAACAAAGCAAATATTTGTTTAAAGTAGTATACTTACCAGATCTTCTGCCAATCTAACCATTTCGTTATGGCTGCAAGTGTGATGAATCTGATTATGCCTCCTCTCCTTATATATATCACTCATAACCTAAAGATGAATGTTAATACATTGAATATGCAACAGGTACCTTAAATTCTGCACTAGTCTTTTGTTTGAAAAATTTACACCATTCAACAGTAGAGATATTCTTCGTCGAAGCTTCATCCTCTTTGTCATGTTTTTAGCACCATTGACTTTTCTAACCAGGTGTGATTTAGATGCCCACCATAGACATCCCATATGATTCATAACGGCTGTCTTTTCATACTCTCCATCAAGCTCAAACCGTTCCTGCACTCACATACAGATCAACAGATTTTTAAAATAAAAATATATTTTGCTAACCTGTTAACATTAAAAAAATTAACCTGGACAGTTTTTCAGAGAACTATTCTGATCTCGTCACCAATTTTCCTCCTGTCCTCGATCAAGACAAGAACATGTTCCCTTACCAACGACCCTAAGTACAATAATAACTTAACTGCTCCTGGTCCACAAGGTTCTCCCAATTCAGTGAAGTCAACTCATATTCGGGTATTTGGATCCTTAGAAATGTCTTTCATCTTTGTTGGTCCCGGCGTTTCTTGGTTGGAGGCTGAGTCGTCTGAGATTGTGGCTCTTCCTCACTTGGCAGTTGTTCTGTAGATTCTTCTTCTTGCTGTTCTCCAATTTGTTCATCATCCTCATGATCCGCTACAGTTTCTTTGTTTTCATCTTCTCTGTGTTGTTCATCCTCCTCATGATCCACTACATCTTTATCTTCATCTACTCCGTTTTGTTCATCATCCCCATGGTCATGTGCAGCTTCTTCTGGATAAATATTACCCAAATATTCTGGTTCTTCATCATTTCCTTCTTCCTTTTCCTTGAAAACCTCTTCCTACGAACCATCATAGTTTACCTGAAAACTCTTACCAAAAAGCCATCAGGGAAAAGACAAATGATATATATTGTTATGCCAAGTAGCAAAAAGATAGTCAACAACTCCAGACAATAACACACGACCCTCCAATATCAGACATATATACAATCACAATCACTCCGCGAGTTTTGAGCCTCTTCATGTAAGTCTTCCATATCAACTTTGGATGGCAGTGGTCCAACATCTTCATGTCCATCTTCGACATATTCCTCATTGTATCTTCTTGAGGGACATCTCATAACAACATACCAACTAGATGATTCATCTTCCCTTGAATAAATTACTTGTCTGCCTTGAGAGGCTAATATATATGGGTCTCTTGAAAAGGATACTTGACTCTGATTCAGGTTAACTAGTGTGAAACCATCTTCTAACTTCATGCTATTACCTCTAGCTGCCCATTGATAACGAAATACAGGAACGTAAAAAACGTTGTAATCTATCAAGATAATGTCAATGACTCTTCCTTAGTATGACACCAGATCAACCACTTGCGAAGTGTCCTTCACACTAGCTCTACACAAGGTTGTTTCTTCATAAAACACCCCACTATTCTGACTTAGCCTATGAACTGCGTGTGTGTGAAACCGAAGGCCATTGACTATATAACCAGTGTAAGACCTTGCACTGCTACGTGGACCATATGCCAACCACTTAAGTGTATCTTCATGTCCTTCTGAATGGAGAGGTATATGATATTTGTAATTAAAAGGTTAGTTATACTTATATGATATGAAACAAATACAAAATTATATTAGATGATAATTAACTTGTCTGTTCTTTTAAACAATCTGAAAATTCTGAGTTAGAGTCTTGTAGATATTGTAGGTGCATTATTATAGTTTAAACAAAGAAAACAATATGTTAATACCGATGAACAAATGATTATTTATGTAATGAAAAGTTAGAAATGCAACTTACTCTACATAAGGATCAACCATAGCCGTATTTTGAATGATAACAAGATGGACAATTTTCTTCTCCATTTCACTGAGAGTGAACAAAGTTGCTGCAGATATTGGAAGACCCTCCAAGATAGAGTTGCTCTCATACTCAGTACTTCTTTTTATCTTTTCCTCAACACTTGATGTCTTTTTCAATAAATCACTGCAAAACTGCATGCATTCTTCAGCTAGATATGACTCAGCTATGCACCCCTCTGGACACACAAGTACACCATGATATCAAAGAAGCTGAGAGGAAAAAACCTTTCAAACATGCATAGCGTTTCCACAATTTCAGTTTCCATTACAAAAATCTGCTCCCTATCTATATAAGAGCGTGCATAAACGTGTAATTGCTATCCTAGGCTCTTTAGGTAGTAAACCTCTAAGTACAACATGGAGAAGCTATTGCATCAAGACGTGATAATCGTGTGATTTGAGACCAATTACCTTACATTCCCCTAATGATATGCAGCTCGATAAATTAGAACAGTAGCCATCCGGCCCTTTGAAGTCAATCAGCCGCTGACAAAATAGTTTTGTCTCTGACTTCAAAAAAATCCACGGGCGGGAAGGTATGTTCCTTTCCCTTGGGATTTAGGGTGCAAATCCTTCCTAATACCAAAAATTGGGAGATCTTTACAAGTGTTTAATCCATTTTTTGATTTCCCACAATGCAGCAATGTAGATACAATGCTTGCAGCGATATTTTCCGAACTTGCAATGACCTGTAAACGAAGATTTCAAAGAACTCCTAATAAGAAATAGGAAATCCCTAACTCAGAAATCGAAATCGATATACATGCACTAAATCTAACATATAACCCTAATTGAGAAAGAAAAAGATTGAATGATGTCGAATGAGAGTGGATTTAGACCAATTTTACGATGGAACTTGAAGAGCTCGTCGCATTTGGTATCAGAAAGATACTACTGCCGCAAAAAAAAGGTAGATAATGTGGCCGATGAAGTCGTTCTGCAACCAGCGACTGCAGGGCTAACAGATATTGCGACCCAGATTGAGATTCACAGAGAAGATTCAGATCGACATGTGAAGAACACTCGAGAGCTGAATAGTCGATCTTAGGTCTTTTTTCTTTGTTTTGGAGAATATTATTTTTTTGGCTGAGTGTTTGCAGTATGTTATTTTTAGGTAAGTATTGGTAGAAACTATGATTTTAGCCTCCTGCGTATTGATTTTTTTCCGTTAGCGCTTTAACTTCGCTATCATACAACCTTAAATCCAGATTATCGATTTCGATAGCAGTTACAGAAATTGAGTTATCGTAATGCGCTATGAATACACATAATTCTTGTAGTGTCATATTTGTATTTTATATGTCATTAAAAACGAACAAACAATATAACAAAATAGAAAGTAAAAGTTGTTATCTTTTTGGCATATGCCAAAAAAGAAACAAGAAAATTAAAATTAAAAATGCTTATTTATTGGATATATGGAAAATAGTATCAAGTATAAAAAACACACTCACATCATATTTAAGGTTTTTGACTCTTATAAAACAATTACATTAGACGTGCCCTTAGAAAGGAAAGAAAAAAAATGTAAAAAGTAGAAAATTTAGAATAACTTTTTAAATTTGCATATGAATTAAACTATTTCTATTCAACTAAAATATAAAAAACAACTTTCATATGTTTATATAATAATATCTAAAGATTAGTTTACATGATTTGTTAGAACATTTAAATAAATGATTAAGCTTTTAAGAATGTTTTCTTTGAAAAAATACTAAAAATCTTATCAAATTTAGATTTAGTCCACTGAAAAACAATTTCAACATGGATGAAAATTGAAAATCAAGTTTAATCCAAAATTAAATTAAATTCCAGTGATCTTTTATCTACTACCAAAAACAAAAGATTTCACTTTAAAATACACAAAGTTAATAGGTGGCAGATTCCTATTTTCACATGAATCAAAAAGTCACTTTTAAGAAAAAAAAAATTAATATTTTGAGAGTACATATACTACATGAACTAATAAACAACATTTTCCACTCTTTTTTTCCTTTTGAAACAAAGCAATATTTTCTTTTGATATAACTACAATGGAATGAAAATAATGGTTTTTTTTTGTCTAAAAAACATAGAGTGACCAAAGTAGATTCACACTGTATAAACAGAAAATGCATTATTTTGTGTTTTACACTGTGTGAATCTACTTTTATCATTCTATATTTTTAGATCCAAAACCCATTATTTTTATTCCATCTCTTTCTAAAAACAAAAATTAGTTTTCGAAATTTTTAAAAATGTTTTTTTAATGAATGCTATTTTTCTGATATTCATCATTGTTTACTATCTGTTATGAAATGCTTCTAGATATTGGTATAAAATCACAAACGAGCAAAACTGCATCTAAATATAATATCCAGATGCAATAGTGAAAATAAGAAACAAACAACATCTGGATATTGTATTTAGATACTGTGTTTGGCTGCTACATCTAAATATTATATCTAGATGCACAAACGAACAGGGCCTAACACATGCTATCTAAGAGAATTTCCCAATCTATTTTCTTTTATCAAGAAAAAAAAAATATTTTAAATAACATAACTTGATCATTTAATATATTTTTTATATTACTACCATATTAATACCAAATAAATTTTTTTGACAATGAGGTTGCAAAAATTAAAATTATGGCTATCACTTGATCTAAACTGAGTCAAACTTATCAGTTTTTGGTTATCATTATGTTCTAAACTCCAAACTAATTAATGAGTTTTCTAGGCCTGGGCATTTTATTCGGACCCGAAGATCCGACCCGAAACCGACCCGAAAATATCGGTTCGGGTTGGGTTTGGATCCTTAGGTTTTACCCTATTGGGTCTTTTTCTCATGTACCCACGGTTCTCGGGTCGGGTATCCAAAAGACCCGAAAATATTAATGCACTAAAGTAGGATTTGAACCCAGGTCTGTAGTTTAGTAGAGTGCTACTATAGTACTAAACCACTGATACTATGTGTATCACTTGTTTTATTTTAATTTTTATTACTAAAATAAATTTTCTGGTTTTTATTTTGGTTTGGTGAATATTATTTTGAAATTTTGGGTTTTGTTATGGTTTATTCGGGTTAAGTGTTAGTTATTTTTAATTTTTGGATATATTTTTATATTTTTGGGTAAAAAATATCCAAAATAGGCTTTAAACCGACCCGGACCCGAAATGTTTTGGGTAAAAAAGAACAGAAAATAATTCGGATAAAAAATTCGGGTAATTTACAGGTATAACAAATTTCGAACCAAACTGATCTGAACCCGAGAAAAACCGAACCGAACCCGAACCGAAATTTTATAAGTACCTATTGGGTACAAAACTCCTCTACCCAAAAGACCCGAACCCAACCCGAGTATCCGAATGCCCAGGCCTACAATTTTCAAAAGATTATCGATTTGGTTCATTTATGAAACTTCTAACCAATCCACACTTTAATTTTCTTTTTTTTCTCAAAACAACATATATAAAACTATACAGAATTTGACAAAAATATATTTTTAAATCTAAGACAAAAAAACGACCTAAATAGAATTAAAAAAATTAATCCAATTTTAGTCTAATTCGATCCAAAAAATAATTGTGGTTCAATTCAGATGAAGTGTTGCAACCCAATATACCCAAAAAATAACCAAACCCATTGAAGCTATTATAATCGAAATCGGATGTTTAGTTAACATAAAAATATAAGGGTTGACTGCCCGAAACCCCCTTTATAGTTCGGGTTCCGCCCATTTCCCCCCAGACTATGAAACTCATGATAATTTCCCCCAAACTTTCACATTTAACTACGTAAACCCCTGTTTTTTCCCCTGTCCAACTGCCCCTGCTTAATTAAGAAGTGTAAATTGCGATTAATTCCTTTGATTTGCGTTTAATGGCAACAATGATTGTCCGGAATTCTTTTTACCTGAACTCATAAGCTGACCCGTCAAATCTAGTAGGGGCGCGAAATTGGAAAAGGAGATTAAAGTTTATTTTTGAAATCAACAAAAGAGAGAGGAGAAAGCGAGGCGTCTCGTCGTGTTAGAGTTTGTAGTCGACGCCGACATCTCGTCACGCGAGCCGAAATCAAGATGGTAGAAGTAGCCATTGTCCATAGGTAAAAGATTTAAACCCTCATATGTTTTTTAGAGCATTTTTGGTTTTCATGAGTAATAGAATTGAGCTTGTTCTCTGACAAATTGATGTTTTTTTCTGTTAGGGAAAACGTAGATGATGAGTATGATGAAAATTATTATGATCGTGAGGAAGAAGAGAGATCAGAGAATGGAGATGAAGATAAGAAAACAGAGAATGGACATGAAGATAAAGAAACAGAGAATGGAGATGAAGATAAAGAAACAGAGAATGGAGATGAAGAGAATTTAGTGGGAAGATATGAGTTTGAAATTGAAGAAGACGTTGCTGATTTTGTTGATGAAGAGTATAGGGAGAGGAACACAATTCCAGAGAGTTCGGATGAGCATGAAGAAGATGAAATGGTTGTGAAAAATAAGAAGAATGCAAAAGAGTAATGGTGATAAGTTAGCTTTAGGAACTAAGTTCTATACAAGCTATCATTTTAAGGAAGCTGTTTTAGAGTATGTTTTGAAGAAAGCAAGAAACATCCAACAAGGATAAGACTAAGCTTTCATATAGATGTGGCATTGGTGGAAAATGCAAATGGAGAGTTTATTGTTCCTATGATAATCAGAGTCGGATGTGGGTGGTGAAGACTAGGTATCCGTATCATAGTTGCAGTCCGAATTGGAAATGAAAGCTTTAAAAAAGTCCAGTTATTGGCAGTATGTTCTTCGAAAAATTGAGGCAAAAACCAGATGAGGCGAAAATCAGATCTGATGCCTAAATAAATCCAGAGTCTTATCAAAGAGAACTGGAAAATAGTGAGTACTCGAAATCAGTGCCAGAGAGGTAGGCTTTTAGCACTGAAAAGGCTTGAGAAGTAGTACGAAGAACAGTTTGCTCATGTCCGCGGGTATGCCGAAGATGTAATCTACACAAACCCAGGTTCAACTGCAATAGTTGACACATATCCAAATGCAGCTGGTGAAGATGTGTTTGATAGGTTCTATGTTTGTATAGGAAGCCTCAAAAACAGTTGGAATGGGTCTTGTCGTCCAATTATTGGTCTTGATGGCACATTCTTGAAAGCTGCCGTAAAAGGAGTATTGCTCACTGCTGTTGGACATGATGTAAACAATCAGATTTATTCCATTGCTTGAGCAGTGGTACGAAAGGAGAATGGGCCATATTGGTTGTGGTTTATGCAGCTATTGAAGCGTGACTTAGGTCTTCAAAATGGTCATAGAATAGTCATAATCTCAGATATATCAAAGGTAAGCAAATTGTATTTCATTTAGGTCTTATTTCATTTAGTCTTATTATCTAATTGAAAACATGCTTTCAGGGACTTATTAATGCTATCAAAGAGGAGTTACTGTGTACTGAACACAGAATGTGTGTTAAGCATATTGTGGAGAACCTGAAGAATAATGGGAATGCAAAAAAAGATCTATTAAAGCCAATGATTTGGAACCTAGCTTGGAGTTATACTGCAGTTGAGTTTGAAGAGAATCATATGAAGCTGCAGAACTATAATACGACTTTGCATGACGATGTGATGAAGGAGAAACCTGAGACGTGGTCTTTCGCATTTTACAAATTTGGAAGCTGCTGTGGGGATGTTGATAACAATTCAACAGAGTCATTTAACGCAACGATTACCAAAGCTCGAGCTAAGGCCATGGTACCAATGTTGGAGATGATTCGGAGGCAGGCTATGGCTCAAATCACTAAGAGAATGGAGAAATCAGAGAAGTGGGAAGGAAAGAACTCAAAGTATGTGAAGAAGATGCTGGAATTGGAAAAGGATCATGCTGACAAATGCAAAACAACTCCTGCAACTCATGGAGTGCCTGAAATCAACCTTTATGAAAATTCTTACACAGTCAACACGAGAACTAATACTTATTCATGTGGAAAGTATCAAATCTCATGTATATCTCTTTCCCTCTATATGGAATGGTTGTTTTCATTGACAGTTTTTAATTGGATTTGAGTTTTTTTTATAGGTATTCCTTGTGAACATGCCTATGGAGCTATGATAAATGCAAGTTTGGATGTTGATGATTCTGTATCTCTATGGTTCTCGAAAGAGATGTGGAAACTGAATTATGAGAAAAATATGGAGCCAGTTAGAGGACCAAAATTCTGGATAAAGAGACATTGTCGCCTGGTAGTCCAACCTCCAGAACCTGACTTACCTGGAAGAAAGAAGAAATCCAAGAAGGTTCAAAAGAGAAAGAAAAAGAAGGTAAGCATGAGTCTCCAAAAAAAGAAAAAGAAACAGGTTCAAAAATTGTCAGGCCGAATTATACATTGCTCAAACTTTGGTAAACAAGACCACAATTACACGGGTTGTAAAATACATCCAAAGAAGAAGCCGAGGAAGACTAAGACATCAGAGGTCAATTGCTCTCTTTGTTGGGTTTGCAACTTTGATTATATAGTTGTCTGTAATTGTGAAATTCGACTCGGGTCTTGATAAAATTAATGAGAGTCAAGCACACATAAGTGTAAATGGAAGATTTATATTAGACTCTCATAAGAATAATGTTACAATATACATAGACTTATATAGGGATTGATTTAACATAATTTCCTAAACTAATATGGAATCATATATATTAGAGATAATAGTGAATACCCTATTCTTAGATATTCTTTTACATCTTTCTAAATCCTTCTCGATCTTTCTTGATATGGTCGATTTTCTCTCGATCTCCCAATACCCTCCCGCAAGCTCATATGTGGTAACACGTGTGAGATTGGAAAATTCTTCAAAATATAACAATATACCCTGCCAACAGGTCATCAAATCAACATTTATGCCCGGTCGTAGGGTTCTTCAAGTAGTAAGGGACAAAACTCGTGACTGTGAGGTCCAGAAGTAATTCGCGACTGCGAAAATAGAAAACAACTCACAACGCTGAGAAGTCAGATTAAAAGGATGTTATTCACGAAAGCGAAAAAAGAACATCAAACTAAACGAGTCAAATCACAGATTCATGTTCAAATTTTCAAACCACACTGTGGTATTCAATAGATTAACTTTTAAAAGTCACACAAGTATCTCAGTCCGAGTGAAAGTGGTTTCAAGGATTTTCAGTTTATTATGTTGTTTTATCTCACCATGTTGCAGCTTATCATGTTATTCTATCTCTGGACAAATCTATGATTATCAGTACACTCAAGCAACAGACTCCAGCGTTGCTGCAATTTGTCTCCTCAAGCTACCTCTACTTGATTCATTTCCATTATGTTGTCTCCTCAAGCTACTTCTATTTTTTTTTCAAAACTCAGTATATAGACATGATTCATTTCAATTAAGAGAGAGTTACAGAAATTAATCCATTTTTGGCCCCTAAACAGATGAGAGGTTTAGTTATAGTGAAACTAGTAAAATACAAAAATTAAAAATACATAGTTGAGAGTGAATACATCTGAACCGTTGGTTGATATATGAATAAATAATATTGTTTGAGATTCAATAAAGATTTGTCGATCTCATGACCATTTTTATAATGATGACGATTTATTTGGTCGCTTATATTTGTCTCTTCATTTGTCTGATTGCCTCTCAACCGTCACATTTACTACCTAATCCACCGGATCTAGTCTGTTGGATCAAGAGAGAAATCGACATCGTTCACCATACCGTCAAGCATAATCGTTTTCATCGAACATATTCCTCAATGCACCAACCTATCATGCTACATCTTCAGGTTTGATTTCATAAATTTTCTCCTCTTTCTCTGGATTTCTTTCTTTGTATGAACTTAATCCACCAAATCCACTCTTTGTTATTCATATTTAATGATCTACTCGTCAAAAACACCATTATTTTGACTAAGATCTAAGAATAAAAAGATGCCTTCAAAGTGTTCGATGAAATGCGCAAGAGAGACATACATGTCCATATAGCATCGTACATATGTTCCATATAGAATGTATGTGTTAAAATTGTAACATGGAATGGATGATTGACATTTTTGTGTGGGAAAATTATCATGGACAATTCTAATTAGAGAATCGAATCAATCAATGGCTATATGAAAATGAAGAGGGTGTAGAGTATTCTATGTGGCAATTGTGGACAGGAGATGGTAGACAGTAGGTTGGTGAACTGAATGAATTATAATGTCCATTAGGAATTATGATTCAGTGGATGATGACACGTTAATGTCCACAAGATAACTTCCATGTGGCTAATGATATACAAAATTTAGGCTTCTCTAACAATGAAAATTTGAGCATTCGAATATATCTACTTCGTTCATGTGGATATTCAAAAAAACACCATTATTTCACATCCCTATTCAAATATGTCCATTTTGTATTAAACATTTGTTCCATGTTAATTGTACCCACAATCTAACTTGTTTTTCAGGTTGTTCTCATTTCATATCTCTTCTTAACTTGTTTGCAATGTGAACCTCAAAATTATAATAGACATAAAGAGATCAAATTAAGCTACCAAATGTTTAAAAGCGGATGAAAGTGTGTAATATTATAGCAGATAATATTGTGGACAAACACTGATGGGTAGTATGTTGTGGACATGATATATGTGGACAAGCTTCAATGGACATGTTTCATGTAGACGATTCGATAGAAAGTGTGTAAAATATAGTAGCACATGATATTGTGGACAAACTCTGATGGATAGTATGTGTGGACATGGTATATGTGGACAAGATTCGATGGAAATGTTTCGAGAGTGAAGAGGGCGTAAACTATTTTATGTAGATAATTGTGGACATGGATGAGTGGACAGAAGATTGGTGGATTGAATGAATAATGATGTCCATTATAATGTCATTAGGAATTGTGATTCAGTGTATGATGACAAGCTAATGTCCACAAGATAACATCCATGTGACTAATGATATACAAAATTTATGATTTTCTAACAATGAAAGTTTGAGCATTCGAATATATCCACTTCGTCCATGTGGAGATACAAAAAAAAATTGAGCATTCAAACTCTGATGGATTCTTACATGATGAGTTAATAATTTCATTAACCACATGGATGGATTGGTAAATTGTGGTAATTGGTAGGAAGAATGGACCTTTAATGAACTGGTCGAATAACACTTTCTGGGGTAACAATAAGTGGCCAATAATCTTGGTGGAAGTTTCAGATCCCAAACAGGAGAAGGCTGTGGTCCTAGAGGAAAAAAGATATATAACAATTGCATCAAATAAATGTCCACGTTATATCGTTCATGTGGTTATATGAATTATAATGCTATATATTATCGTATAAGATGAATCATGCACTGTTATGAAAGAAAATTTGTCCACAGATCAATCGTCCATTTAAAATAAGTCATTAGAAACTGTGATTTAATGGATCATGACAAGTTAATGTCCACAGGAAAACGTCCATGTGGTTAATGATATACTATGTCCATATGGGACCTTACATGATGTATTATGAACCAGAATGAACCAACTGGGAAACCGATCAGTTGCAAATAATCTTTATGAAAGCCTCTCGTCCCACTGGTTATTGACGCTTGACCCTATGGATAATAAAACAGATTAGATTGTTAGGTGTTATCTATGTGGATGAAGTGTTATGGACAAGTTGACCGTGGACAAAGATTGATGAACACAGAGTAATAGGCTAACGATGGATAGTAAAATGTGGATAGAGATAAATGGACGAAATGTTGTTGGACTGGGGTGAATATAGTTCAGATTGTGAGTGAGACTGGGATAGGCAATAAACTAGGATGAATATTTTTGTGATAGATACAAAAAAAACTTGAGCATTCAAACTATTTTGGATTCTTACATGATGAGTTAATAATTTCATTAACCACATGGCCGGGTTGGTAAATTTTGGTAACTGGTAGGAAGAGTGGACCTTAAATGAACCGATCGAATAACACTTTCTGGGGTAACAGTAAGTGACCAATAATCTTGGTGGACATTTCTGATCCCAATCAGGAGAAGGTTGTGGTCCTGGAAAAAAAAAAAATATAATAATTGCATCAAGTAAATATCCACGTTATATCGTCCATGTGGTTATATAAATTATAATGTCCATATATGATTGTATAAGATGAATCATGCACTGTTATGAAATAAAATTTGTCCACGGATCAATCGTCCATTTAAAATTAGTCATTAGGAACTGTGATTCAATGGATGATGACAAGTTAATATCCACAGGATAATGTCCATGTGGTTAATGATATACTATGTCCATATCAGACCTTACATGATGTATTATGAACCAGAATGAACCAATTGGGAAACCAATCAGTTGCAATAAACTAGGATGAATGTATGTAAGGTTGTGGATTGGGATGAATATTCATAGGAGTGTGGACTAGAATGAATGGAGTTGAGTTTGTGGATTGGATTGGGGATTAGGTTGCTATATTAGTAGAGGGAGAGATTGGAGACGGTGATAAAAGGCTGGATCTTCGACGATGACGATGGTGAAGCCAGACATCTTCAGAACAATAAGTGTCAATGAGCATCGCGAAGAGGCGCATCGGAGGACCGAGATGTGGTCTTTGGCTAGGGCATGGAAGGCAGTGACAGAATAATCGCCGTCGGGAAAAAGGGAGAGAGGTGAAGGTGAGGAGTCACAAGAATTGGTCAAAGAGGAAGATCTGGTGATAGAGAGGAATGAGAGAAGAGATTCAAGAGTAAAGAAGATTAAAAGTGTGGCGGATGATGATGACAGGAGGGACAAAGATGTGGTGGAAGACGATGAAGATGTGGAGACAAATGAGAAGATTGTGTTTGTTGGGTCTAAAGATTTGGAGATCAAATAAGTGTGAAAGTATCGTTAAGAAGAAGAAGAAGAAACTTCGTAAGTGCAGAAGAGAGAGAAAAATAGTTGTAGTTACTTTGATGTGTTAAAACTACTTTGAGTTATGGGAGTTAAAATTAGTTCAAGGGCAATAGAGACTTCTCACTTCTCTAAAGTGCTCTCTAATCACAAAGTGCCTTTACTTGAAATTAGTAGTGTGGAAAAGTGCCTTCAGATGTAATTATCTCTTCGACTAAACTGTCTCCATTGCTTCAGGACCGCCTGTATCACCATTGCTTCCATTTCGGTTTTTGGTGTTCTCTTGGCAAGTCTCTCTAGCAGTTCCTGACAATCCAAAGAAGTGACCATGACACCCAAACCATTCTTCCCTCTCCAGCAACTGATGGCTATTGTTGATACATCCACTTTCACCGGTTCTTCACCTGAGATACCAACAAAATTGTATAAAAACCACATCATATATGAACAAAACAGTTTTATTCAAAAAAAAAAAAAACATATATATATATATATATGTATATATGTATATATGTATATATGAACAAAGCGTCTATCATTGACCAAACCAGTACACACCTTCATTGAGAATTACCACGCAGCATCCCAAGTCGAGGTCAATTGCTTTCTGGCCCAATTATTCAAAACTAAATCTGGAAATTTGATCAGTTTGAATTGCAGAAGATGTTTAAAGACACCAGCGATGACTATTAACACGACAAGACACCGGTTTCTCCCTCTTTCTCTTTTGTCGATTTCAGAATAAGAACCTTAATCCCCTTTTCCAATTTCGCATCCCTAATAGGTTTCACGGGTCAGGTTCTGGGTTCCAGTAAAAAGAATTTCGGGCAATCACTGTTGCTATTAAATGCAAATCAAAGGAATTAATCGCAATTTACATTTCTTAATTAAGCAGGTGGAATTGGACAGGCAAAAAAAACGGGGCTTACGTAGTTAAATGTGAAAGTTTGGAGGAAATTCTCATGAGTTTCAAAGTCTGGGGGAAAATAGGCGGAACCCGAATATATAGAGGGGGTTTGGGTAGTCAACCCACAATATAATCTTATTCGAAATAATATTTTATTTAATTTTCATACATATAAAATTATATAAAAAACTTATAAAGAAGTGATAAGGAAAGATTGACTAATTGTTATATTTTTTAAAATATTCATATTCGTGCATGAGTTTTCAAAAGATTAATAATTCAGTTTGCTTGTGTAACTCCGAACCAATCAATATTTTACTTTTTTTCCTTAAACAAACTACATCAAATTATACAGAATTTTATAAAAATATATTAATATATAAAAATTGAGGTTATAAGCCATTGAAAGTGTTCACGTAGGATTTAAGAACATCAATTACAATATGTCAAATCATCAATTTTCTTAATCAGATTTAGAGAAAATTTAAAACTAAAAGTGAAAATATAAACTATAAAACGTTAAACTAATAATAAAATAAGAAATATCTATTGATTTTCTTTTAACCACTAAAAAAATAAAATTAACTTCATATGAAGGTGTGAAATTTTTTTTCTTTAGCGTATTGCTAGAAATTTAAAAAATAAAAAATGGAAAACCAAATTGAAAAAGTTAAACTAACAAAACCATTTTTTATTGATTTCTTTTAATAATTAAAAAAGGAAATTATTTTCATATGTAGATGTGAAATTTTTCTTTTTAGCGTATTTTTATTTCTTACAAATAAGCATTGCTATACCTTTTTTTAAGTCATATGATTTTAAAATCTAACACATTCTTATTAAACATGAAAAAGATATAAAAAATAAAAATTAATTAATTAATTTATATGAGATTATAATTTTGAAAAAGAAAATCTATATTAAGAAAACATAAAAAAAAATATTCTTAAGGCTTAATGATTTTTGTTTTCTATAACTGAAATTTAAATATTTTAAATTTTAAATTTTTTAGTATTTGAAAGTAATTGACGTGAGATTATGTTAAAATCCGTGTTCTAAAACTCATCCACGGCACCGATTATCCGGCCGAGAAATCGTGACTCGGAAGATGACCGTGGCGAATAAGAGGTGATCGGCAATATTATACGGCTAGCCGATTTTTTTTTCTATAGTAACCGTGTTTTTGAAACAAATCGCCGCATAAATGACTTAATCGGCCGCATAAATTCGGTAAAGATATAGAAAAAACAATTCTAAAGCAGCCATCAATCCAAAGTGATGCATGTAAACTCTTCTTCTGTTATTCCCATGGCGACTCTTCCATATACAAACACAGTCTCTTTCTTTTCTACAATGGAGCTTACGACTTTATAATAGTCGGTAACTAAAAAATCCAAAGAAATAAAATTATCACTGAGATCTGACAATAATCCATTTCTCTTCTTTATTATTCTTCCAGCGGCTCTTCCGTCCAGACTCTTCCATATACAAACACAGTCTTTTTCTTTTCTACAATGGAGCTTACGACTTTATAATAGTCGTTAACTAAAAAATCCAAAGAAATAAAATTATCACTGAGATCTGACAATAATCCATTTCTCTTCCTTATTATTCTTACAGCGGCTCTTCCATCCATAAACCCAGGTCTTTTCTTCTTTTACAGCAGAGTTTACTACGGTGTTGTTACTGTTGTAACAGTCAGAGAAAAAAAACACAAATGCATTATACAGCTTTGACGACAACTCATTTTTTTTATACCCCATGTTCTTTCCTTTTCTTTTTCTTATTATTTAATATAATTAAATAGGATTTTATTTGATGTATATATACAAATATATCTATAACTATTTGGTGGAGTTATAAATTTAAATGTAGTTTCCATCTTGTTCCCATCTTAATTTTATCCAGATTGCACATTAGTTAAAAAAATATCTGTATAATCTTTAAAAAGAATTTAATGTTTTATGAATAAAAATATTTAATATATATAATTATATAAAACTAATTTCTGAGTACTTTCTGATTAATCTCCGATTTTTTGGTAACTCTATAGGCCTGGACCGACCACCCAACTGACGCATAGCGCAATCCCGAACACTGGTCAAAATATATATTTCAAACGCTATATATATATATATATATATATATATATATATATATATATATATATATATATATATCAGATTATGAAGTAATATAATTTATTAAGTAACTTATAAACAACTTTTTAATTCACTTCCTTTGGTGCTGAATTGATTTAGTTATTGTTTCTTTCATATGATATTAGATTTAATGTAACATTGAACTTGAGTTATTTTTAGTTATTGCTTCTTTGATAATTTTTAGTTTAGTACCAAACAACCAATAACTTTTGATAAACTAATAAAACAAGTTATAAGACAAGTTTGATGAAGAATCTAATGACTTGAATTGAGTAAGTTAATAGTATTTTCAGCAATACTTTAGAGCCACTTTACCAAAAACAAAAGCATATATTTAGTTGGGTTTGAGGTATCTATTAATATATAAAAATGAAGCTATAAGCCTCTAAGAGTATCCACTTAGAATTTAAAAGACCAATAAAAACTTGCTACATCAGCACTTTTATTTAAAAAAATTAATCATATCAAGATTTCCAAAAAATATATTTTTAAAATAAAGAAAAAAATATTAGATAAGTTAAACTAACAAAAGAAATAATAATTAAGAAGGTAATTAGTTTGATGTATAAAATATATTTTTGGAAAATTAACATAAAAGTTTACCTAACAAGAAAGAAAAAGAAATTGTCTATTAATATATAAAAATTAAGGGTAAATTCCTCTAAGAGTATCTGCATAAAATTTAAAACGACCAATAATATCATTCCACATCAATATTTCAAACGTTTTATATATATTTCCAATAATAATATCTATATATTAGATTATAAATTATCATAATTTATTATAAAACTTATAAACAATTGTTTTTACTCACTTTTCTTAGTGTTTAATTGATTTAATTATTGTTTCTTTTAGCCCTGTGCATTCGGGTATTCGGGTCAGTTCCGAGTCCGATCCGAATGGTTCTGGGTCTATTGGGTAGACCAAAATTTTACCCAATAGGTATTTATGTGTATTTTGAGTCGGGTTCAATTCAGATCATATCGGTTCCGGGTCGGTTCAGGTAGAAAATTTCAGAACCGATTTATACCGAAATAATCTCAGATCTGTACTGATTTTGGTTCGGTTCGGTTTTTTGCCCTATTCTACCCGAAATGCTCAAATATATACCCGAAATGAGAAAAATATACTCGAAACCTGACTTAAATCCTAAAGACCAATACAACACACACTCACATATGATCGCATATATAATCATATTCAAAACAAAACACAGTCAAAAGGAAGAAACAAACTTTCAAACAAGTACCCAAAAACCAACACAACACATATAATCGAATATATAATGAGATTCAAAACCATTAAATCAAACACAATCAAACAGTCAAAAGACACGAAACAAATCTTATAGTGAAACAAAGAAATAGTCACATAGAGTTTTAACACAAGACACCAGAATTTTCAACTCATAAGTTCATGGCCAAGACACAAAAGATAACTAAAGTACAAAATGCAAATACTTCCACCTGAAAAAAGGTAGAAACATCAAGTCTTAAGCGGTTCCAACCATCAAAACACTTCTAACTTTCAAACCTGTGCCTTTTGAGCTTTAAGCGGTTCGAACCATCAAAACACTTTCAATGACCATCCTCCCTACTCCCTAGGCTCAATACAAATAACAAGGAGTAAAGAAAAATTAGTCACTTGCAAATCTGTTGAGATTTTGAGAACAACAAAAGAAGTTAACTACTTGAGAATTTGGAATCTATTACGATGTTACCTTATTGAAACTTAACCAATAACCATTCTCATTGTCCCTGAAAGTTGAAATCAGGTTCCAACTCTGTAGAAAACAGTTATAACCTATGTAAAATCATATAAGAAGTGAGTTAAATAAGAAAAAATTACCTCTCATGAAATCGTCTTGGTCCTCAACCTTCGAAAGAAGTTGTTCAATTGTAATCACTCCTTTTTCATTCATTTTAATCTCACACTTTAACCACTGCTCTGTATACATCAATACCTCAACCATATAGGATGTTAAACAACTCCTAGACGGGTCTAACACTCTCCCACTAGTGCTAAATACGGATTCTGATGCTACTGAGGATACTTGCATCGTGAGTATATCCCTAGCTACAAGAGACAGAACCGGATACTTAGGACTATTTCTCCTCCATACCTTTAATAATCTTTGGATGCTCAATTGGTTCTTTCAAGTACAATTCAAGCTTATCAGCTGATTCTGGAACTCCAATCTCTTCAATATGCTCTTCGTAGAGACTGTCCATTCTTTCATAACTGACACCATTAACTAGCACTCTTCTCTCAAATACCTCACGGTCCTCACCTATAACTTGATCTTGAGACTGAGTAGACGATGCTCCTTGTGACTGAGAAGACCCACCAGTAGCAAAACTATTGTATTCATCAAACAAATTCTTCAAGATCACCCAAATATTATCATAAAGAAGAGTGAACTTGATGCTCTCTTTGCCATAAAGCTTCTCGAAGCAGAGGTGAGCAAATTTCATCTTCTTTCTCGGGTCAAACACTGTGGTCACTATCATCAACTTGTTTATATAACGGTTTTGAGATTTAGCAGTCTCAGTCGTAGGTTCCCAGAAAGGGTTCCAGTACTTCTTTAACTTTGTCATCATAAGTAGAGCTTTGCACCTTAACTCTTCATCAGGACCTTCACAAGTTCTTATTGCACTAATATTACTAGTCATGGTGACTATCTCTGCGTAAACCTTTTGAGCCGTGACTGATGTTGATGCTGATAGACTCAAAGTAGAATTATAAAAGATGATAAGGAATTGAATTAACCTCTCAATTTCAGCCCAATCAGATGTAGATGGTGGTCCGATCCTTTTCTTCTTCTCGACATATTCCAAAAAGTAATCGATATAAGGTTTATCTTCATCCTTCATCCTCTCAAATGCCAACTTGAACTTCATAGCTTGATTCAGCATCAAGTAGGTTGAGTTCCATCTAGTCTGCACACCTAAAGGTAAACTTCCCCGTGTCATCTTTCCACTTTCTACACTAAACTCAAAAGACTTGAGTCTATTTGTTGAAGACCTCACATATTGAATGCCATTACGAACAGCAGCGATACTGGCATCTATTTCTAATAAACCCTCCTTCACAATCAAGTTTAATATGTGAATCGAGCACCTTAAATGCAAAAAATCACCTTTTAAGACCATATCATCATCATCAACTTAACTGAATCCTTCCTTGAACTTCTTCATTGCAGAAGTGTTAGCTGTAGCATTGTCTACTGTGATGCAGAAGACTCTCTTTATTTCTCACTCTACTAAACACTCAAGAAGAACTTAAGCGATTGTTAAACCTTTATGATCCAATATATTCTTGAATCCTATGATCCAACTAGAATCAATGAAATGTGTGGTTATTACCATGCAGCTGGCTGAAGTATGTGGAGCAACCCCTATGTCTGTAGTGAGCGACATCCTCTGCTTATTCTGGCCAAGAATACTCTTCATAGTTTCTTTCCTACGAACAATCATCTCCACTATGTCTCTTGTACAGGTTCTCCAAGAATGAGGCTGATAAAGCTGAACTCTTGAGCAAAAGTGTCTCCAACCTAAGCTATCTATGAAAGCTAATGGCAATTCTGCCAATACCACCATCTCGTTTGTAGCATCTCTAAACACCTTCTCATGTAGCTTACACATACCTAGATTCCCTTCCTCATCAGGAGTTAACACAGTTTGAGTTTTAAACTTGTTAGCAGCAAACCACACCTCGTAAGCTTTGCCCTCTTGCAGATGTTTCTTCAGGTTAGAGGTGTCGGACTTGGTTGGACAAGTCATCTCCTTTCCACAATAATTACAATTACATAAGTCGTAATTGTCTTCCTTTTGTGTGTAGTTATCCCAAACCCAAGACCTTGTCTCCTGTTTTATCTTTCCTCTTCCCTTTATTTCTACTTCCAGGAGTTGTTTGAACATTCTCGTCTGATTCACTAGAATCATCTGCATCCACTGGAGATTTATTTTTTCGTGGAGGAGAATCACAAGATGCCATCTGCATTGGAATAAAACTCAAACACTAATCTGCTAATGATCAAGTACTCATTACGAAGACACGAAACACAAATACAAAATCTCAAACACAAACACACAAACACGAAAACACAAACTCAAACACGAAAGATGAAACACAAAAACAAACTCAATCGGGGGTTGAGAGTCTTGAGACTTGACAGAACCGGAGAGATTGAGTTGCAGAGACATACCTCTGATAGGTTTCTCGACGAAGCTGATGGAGGTGATGAGAGAGATCCAGCAACGGTAGCAAGAGTTTCCAGTTTGTAATTGGGGATTTTTTTTTTCTGAATCGGGTAATTAATGTTACATTTGGAAACTCAATCGTCACAGGTATATCGAAGAGTCGGAGTAATGGAGTATACATGTATAATGGTGATATTGGTGAGTAATTTTTTCGGGTAACCGATCGGGTATCGGGTCAGAACCGGAACCGACCCGATACCCACGGGTCCAAAGATCAAAACCCGTCAGGTAAAATGCTTATAACCGAACCCGATCCAAACCGGTTATTTCGGGTTGGTTCCGGTTCGGGTTTTCGGGTTTGGTTTATATGCCCAGGGCTAGTTTCTTTTATTTGATATTAGATTAAATGTAAAAATGAGTTTTAGCTATTTAATAATTGTTTCTGCGCTAATCTTCAGTTAAGTTCCAAAGAGCAATAATTTTTGATAGCATAATTGAACAAGTTATAAGACATGGAGAATCTAATGATTTGAATTGTGTAAACTAATAGTATTTTCAGCATTGGACTTAAGAAATAATTCACCAAAAAAGTAATATATTAGTTTGAGATATTTATTAAGAGATTTGATAGATTCCTGAAAGGAAATAAAAAGGACCATGAGATCTTATGCAGAACTTGAGAGTAATAAAAAAATATGGACTGATATAAAAAGGAATTATACAATATTTTAGAGAGTTTGCGTGTCGTATAATTGTTATATGATACACTAATAATCATCAGTGACTTTTCAAACTTAAAGTTTGTTAATAGTATTGGACTAATTTTGAAAGCTAAAATTTATATAAAGTTAATTTTCTATGTGAAAATAAAATTTAAATATTACATTTTTAAAAATCAGATATTCCAAAAATCAAAAATATTTAATTTGAATTCTTCTATTTTCTAAAAATTTAAGTTCGTTTTAGCAAATATAGTTTAAAAAAATTCTAAATATTTTTGAAAACTATAAAATTAATTAGATACTGATAATTATATAAATTTTGATGTGAGTGAAAACTATATTTTAATTAAATAATTATATTTGATTTTTTCTGTTTTTAATAAATCTTTAATATTATTTGAGAAGTCACTTTCATATATGTCACGATCAAGTTGACTCTCACCAAGGTTAATTACAGACCTATCCTTAATAAATTAAAATTGTTTACTTAATTTTTAAACTTTGAAAATATCATTAAAATATATAAAATGATATTTTTATATATTAAAAATGTGATTACATAAATAATTATGTAAATATCATTAAACTATATAAAATTGATAATTTATATTATATATAAAATAGATGATTTGTATATATTAAAAACGTGATTACATAAATAATTCTGGAAATATAATTAAAATACACAAATTATTCTTAAAATATCATTAAAATAGAAAATAATATTTTATTTTAATATGAAAAATATAATTCTATTTGATTTTACTTTTTGATAATTATCCGATTTTTAATCATAAAATATCAATTTCCTTTTACTTATTTACAAATTTCCTATCCTAATATACCACACAATTAATTTTGAAATTATCATTAATATATATATATATATTTTAATATGAAAAAGATAATTCTATTTGATTTTACTTTTTGATAATTATCCAATTTTTTAATCATATAATATCAATTTCCTTTTACTTATTTACAAATTTCCTATCCTAATATACTAACATATCTATATAAATAAACATCTAATTCTAAATCTAAACCTTCAACACAACTTTGTTGCTATATTGTCTTCATATCAAAGATTTCATAGCTTATTGATAAAATAATGTATTTCCTTCGTAAGAAAATCCTTCTTGAAGTTTCCATAAGGGAAATTCATCCATCTTTGGATATATGCAAAATCAAAGTGAATATCATGAGGCTTTGGAAGAAATATTTTAAAGGAACTGTTTCTATTGAGATGGTTTTGATGGATGATGATGTTTTTTTACTTGATTTTTCAATTGATTATTCGACTCCGATTACCTGTAAACAATAAAAGCATTAGTTATATACATCTTTTTAATAATAGTTTATCAATAATTTTTATAGGGAAACCGCATTCACGCAACAGTTGAAGGTGACGATTTGGTTAAAAAATTCGAAGTAAACTGATTGAAGGCGAATCAAAAATAATTAACACATTCAAGATCAGCTCTTACACCGGTGATTATAGGACCACTCCGCACCCGTTCAAGATATCCTTTTATCGAACTACTTGTGTGGATATCTGTAAAGATTTCTCAACTGAAGTGCCTGAAAAATATTATACTGATTTTACAGATATTCTATCAGGAAACATCGATAAGAACATCTTATTTGGTAATCTTTGATTTTAACAAGAGTATTTGAAATTTTAGGTGTTCTCTTTCAAATCTTTCTTATACTCATTATATTTTTCTTATACAGATGTGGTAGGACAAATTGTGAGTGTCGGATCTTTACAGGAGCTTAATGTTAGGGGAAGAGTTACTACAAAAATTGATATTGCGCTGAGAGATACCAAGTAATTAAATTAAAAGCTAATTCTTCCAAAAATCTAATTAGCATTATACTACATGTTAATTATAATATTTGTTTTATCCTAATTTTTTAATGTTTTTAAATACAGTGATATGCATCTAACATGTATTCTTTGGGGAGAATACGCTGCTCAAGTCTTTAACTACTCTAACGAACACAATGACTCTATAATTGTATGTGTGCTTAGATTTGTGTGTGTCAAAGAGTTTAGAGGTAACTTGCCTTTCCAATTATATCATACAACGTCAGCTTCCAAATCGATTTCCTGCTCATTTACTTTAATGTATGATTTCCCAGATGTGTTGAGTGTGTCTAATGCATTCAATTCTACTCAAATCATGTTTGATCCACAAACACCGTGTGTTAAAAAGTTCAGATCCATGTAAGAAAATCTAAACTCATCATGAAAATTAACGAACAAGTATTAGTACTAATTTTTTTTTTGTTTTTTATTGATCATTATTAGGCTACCTACTGACAACCTCACTCTCACTCATAACAACAATAGTACGTCATCTTCTTCGTTGTCTGTTTCACTGCATGAAGAATTTTTAGGAAAGAAGAATGTTAGGAAGAATATATAGGACATCATTCAATCAAAAGAGGTATTATGTGGTATCTTACATAGTTAATTAATATTCTGATTTATTTGGTTTAACTAAAAAACTAATCAGAATTAAAATCGTACAGGTTGGGTGATGTGTCACAATGGCAACAATTGACTCAGTTTCAAAAAATTGCAAATGGTATTAGATTGTTTGCAAGGCTTGCGAAAAGACTGTTATTTTTATAATTTTTTCATGATCAGAAACCGTATTGTCTGCTCTAAATTCATCATATCTATGGAGGAGTTGCGAGGTTCTAAAACTTACTAAGAACATGAGATTACTCACGGGTGTTGGTGATCATGATGCAAAAGAACTTGAACTTTTCTAAAAATGGATTCTTGATATTGGGGACGGAAAAATAAATGAACCTAATGAAGGAGAAACTGAGATCGAAATCCCTGAAGATTTGCTAATCAAGGAGTGTGATGATCCCATAGAAGCAATAGTTAGAGAAGTTTATGGTAGATCGTTTGCAGAGAACTCAGATCCAAAATTCTTTCAGGGACGAGCAATTTTGTCTCCAACAAATCTAGATGTCGATATGATCAACAATTATATGTTATTGCAGATGTCAGGTAACATCTTAAACATTTACTTGGTTTCTAAATTTATGAGCTGATGACTAATGTCCTGCGATTTTAACTGCATTTGTGTAATGAAATTAAACAGGTGAAGAAAGAACCTATCTCAGCTGTGACAGTATTGAGACTTTAGATTCAAGCACAAATGATAGCATGATTTACTCACAAGAGTTTCTTAACAGCATAAAACTCTCTGGACATCCTAACCACAATTTGACACTAAAAGTTGGTGCCACTGTCATGTTACTTAGGAATATCGATCCTAAAGGTGGACTATGCAATGGAACAAGACTTCAAATTACTCAGTTGGCTACACATGTTATTGAGACCATAGTTATAACAGGTAACAAGGTTGGTCAAAAGGTATTAACACCTAGGATGTTTGTTACTCCGCCAGAAACAAGATTTCCATTTAGAATGGGACGCAAACAATTGCCACTTGCTGTTTTCTTTGCCATAACCATAAACAAGAGTCAAGGTCAATCTCTCGAAAATGTTAGTTTATTTATACCAAAACCAGTTTTTTCTCACGGACAACTTTACGTAGCAATTTCCAGAGTTAAATCAATGTCTGGTCTAAAGATTCTTATTACTGACGGAGAAGACACGCCACAAAAGAAAACCAGAAATGTAGTTTACAAGGAAGTTTTTCAAAACATTAAATAATTTAAATTGTGTTGTTAGTTATGTTTTCTAAAAACAAAGAAATAGCTTATTTTAGACTTTTCAATTTATATTTGGTCTACATGTTTTCGATTGCCTAAATCAATATCAAACATGATTTTTAAAGTTCTTTGTTTTATAATTACAAATATATATTTACTTCTTCCAAAAGAATATATTGCATATACTCTTTTTAAAGTAGACTAAGTCATTATAATTCAAATTTTTTGTTTTTTTTTCCTTTTCTCGGTCAAATTCTTCTTCTCCCTCTTTCTCATCTCCTTTAAGTGCACTCCTATATAATTAATTTGCTTATCTTTCTTCTCTAATTCTATTTCTCCTGTTCACAACTTTGCACAGAACATTACTGAACTAAATCAATCACTAATAAAATTAACCCATAAATTTTAAATTTTATCAAAATAACATAAAGTAATCAAACTAACCATAATTAACCACATTTACTAGATTTAAAATAAACAATAAATTTAAAAACAAAATCCATGAATGATATTAGAAAATTAAAAAAAAAATCCAAAATAATGCAAATCGTTATAATTAAATCCAAAACACCAAAGGTGAGTAAACAACAACTTAAAATTAGTTTGCATTATATTTTTAAATTTAATCTTAAAACATATAAATAACAAAAAAAACAAAAAATAAAATATTAATTAATTAGAAATATTTATGCATGCGCATATACGCGGGTGAGTCACCTAGTAAATAATTAAAAACAAGCTTCAGATATAAAAAGTAAATTAATTTTTTCAAAAAAAAAAACAATTATGTAGTTTTAGATGATTCTAGAGGTTATAAAGTATTTGAGTTAAATTTAATTTTGCAAATATTTCTAAGATGCAATGTATATTTAGATAATCCTGGTCAGAGAGAGGTAATCTTATGACCAAGAGAGAACTTCAACCTAACTCTCTCGATTCTTCATGCTTAAAGAATCACCATAAACAAACAAAACAGAGTTTCGATCCATGGACAAATTCCTCAAACCTAGCCCCCATCCAACTTCCAAAACAACTATTTTCAGTCGATTGATGACTAATTTTGGCAGTGGAGAGTCTTTGGGAAGAAAACCCATTTTCTCTCCCATATGACCTTCATGTATATTTCTCTATGTACAATGAATAATACAATGGAGACGACGCCTGAATACCCTATGACGAGGCATTTCTCCAGAATCCATGCCACACCGAACCTGATGAGACCTATCTTCGGTCCGTCTATGAATGCTGAAACATACTTAGTGTTCACCACGAGCTCCCTTCAACAAGGACAATAACTTCTTACTTATGTGTAGACCTGAGGTGTCGGCTTTTGCTTCCAGCTCATGACCACTAACTGAATATGCCTCCGTAACGAGTTCGCAACATGCCGCCAAAATAACGAAAGCCTGATCCCGATGTCAAAGCTATGACTACAAAACCCTCAAAAGGTCCATTGACAAAAGGTATTATTAATGTTAAAAAGTACCCATTTTAGCAATTTCCTCAATTAATCAAATGAAGAATCTAAGAAACTCGATCATCTCCACCTCCACAAACCTGCTCGTCGTTGGTTTAGACTCTTTAGAAAGAGAATGGAAAACATAAATACGAGTTTCGAGAAACATAGATACAAGTTTTATTTTTTTAACTTCTCTTTACAGAATGGAAAAGTTCAACATAATATCACACAAGTATGAACAAAAGCCACATATGATGAAAAAAAACGAAACAAACCAGAGTTTCCAAAAGAAAATGCGCGGCTAATCCGATTTCATCTTCTTGTACTGTTGTTGCTAAGAACATGGTGAAGCCGAAATGTTTCGCCTTGGTCTCCGTTCAGTGACCGCCTTTCCAAACAGCAAACGGTTAGCTGTCTGAGCAGTATCTCCAGATGGGAATGCAAGTGACAGCTTCTCTGCACATCTTTCTTGTTTGGATTTGTTGACAAAATCGCTGCATTCACTGCATCAGCAACTAGTTCCCTCTGCGAGTCTTCTAGGAAGTATCCAACCGATGATTCCTCGGGCTTTGGATAAACGAGCAATGCAAAGCAGTCCTGAATAATCAACACCGAAATTGAGTTCATAAGAGATCAGCAACATAGAATCTTGCTTGAAAGAAACAAGGGAATCAAGTTGATGGAGTCATCGTTACCTCGATTATATCTTGAAACCACGTTAACTCAACAAATTTAGCTAACTCGAGTCTGCCATACTTGACACCTTCTTCAAGTTTTCCTACCTGCTTATCCCATGTTTTTTCAAAACCATAGTAACAGAATTAGACCCACCACCATAATAATCCAGGGAACTAACTCAATGTGTTATAAAGACTTAAAACTCGGTGAAGAGGTTCCACGCATCATTTTATTGAACTACTTTGGGTAATAGCATGGCATCTACCGTCTACGTAACCTGGTTTCCTTAGTAATATTTCTTTATACTCTGAAAATATGCAGGAGGTTCTGTGCTTTCTTTTTCTTTTGGTTTATGTTTAACACCAAAGATCATCATCACAGTTTACGCAGCTAATTTTTTCTAAGGTAAGACCAAATCCATCACAGTACAAAAATTTCATTCTTATTCGTCACAAAGAGAAAACTCTCTTCTGACCAGTATTAAAAACGTGAAGCCTAGATGGATAAGGGGTGAAGGGCGTACCCGTACTAATTCTATAAACTTCTGACAGTGAAGGAGGAAACAAACAACCGATTTTTCGTCCTGCAGTAAAGAGAACTGGCTTAGAGTTCCTATCTCAATCCTGTGAAGTGGATCTTAACAATAGGAAACAAACGATATGACAGGAAATCTTAGTTCACCTGTACAATTTGGGGATACCATTCTCGTAGTTTAGCCAGAGCAGCATCAATCTCACCATTCCTGACAAGCTATACGTAAGAAAGTATGGATCAGTCCAAACGAAGCAGTAATTTCTGAATAGGAACCAAAAAGTGCCAGATACTTAACGAGAGTAAATTTAGCGGGTCGTTTTTGTTAAACTGTAACCAGTAAAATTTTATACGCGGTAGAACTAGTTCTATACCTGTCTAAGAGTCTTTCTCTGATGCAAAGCATATGATGAATCATCCTCATCTATAGCATTCTCTTGAGCTATATGTATTGGAGGGACTGTAGTTTCAGTAGCAACGTTGAAAGCATTGAGAGTCTCCTCATATCCATAATGTAGCAAGTAGGTCTTTACAAGCCTAATGATATAGAAAATAAAATTTTAGATAAAGCAGAAAGCTTGACACCGATTCACTGTCCAGAAGGATGACCGAGAATTGCAACTCAGTTTACAACGTAGAGTACTCACGCATAACCGATATTTGGAGGTATGGATATTTTATCGATAGCCATATGTTGCTTTTTCCTCTCTGATGCTTCATATCCCTAATAATACAGACAGAGGGTAACAGCCTCGTCAAAACTTAATCTCACACATATATGTATAGCAGAGAGAGAGAAAGGGGAAGTTAAGATATAAACTTCCATGTTATATTTCAGTATTCGCATATTATATAGATGTATAATTCGAAGGTCCAAGTGGTTAAGGTTTGATCACATTGGAACATCAGAGAATGCATGTAAAATATAAGCGCAATGTGTACCAAGAGAACCACTGCCATAGATTTCGTAACCCCAGTACCAAGTATGAACATGATGCATACCTATTATGTTCTTTAAGTAGCTGTTCTCCTGATTACACCATCCCATAAAGCTAGGACCTAGCGACTCTACTTTACAATTTTTCTTTTAAGGACTTTTCTTTTACCTTAACATCGAAAGCAAACTTCGTTTTCCCAAAATTGACAAAAACCCTGCAAAAAGTTGAAACAAATACATCGCGTTACTTTCTACTGAACCTATTTATATAAATTTGATGTGAAACTGTGGAACTCCACATGCAAGCAGCCAACAGAGGAGATGCATAATAGCATTGGTATTGATCATGAAAGAGAAAGTGAGAACATACTCCTCATTTTGGCTATGTACAGCTACAGTCGGGAATAGATGACCTTTTATGTCCTTGGGGATTTTCCCAACAAGAGCTCCGTTTTTACTGGCATCAAAGAAGTCATCAGGGAAATGGACGGATTCATGAATTGATTTGCCAGTAGCAAAAGACATGAGACAGTTGTTTCTTACGTGAAAAAGAACTCTTGGGAAGCGTAGTTTATGCCGCCACCAACTGTATCGCCTTTAGTATAAGTTGGACCAAAGGCTTCACCTGTTCCCTTTCCGCGATATAGGTATCCATCATCCCCATGATAGCCACAGCTGTTCACTTCCCATCTACCATTACAAAAGAAACAACAAATTAGATAACCACATAAGCTCAACTTCTATGGTAAGCCATACCTTAAATGCAACAATGATCAAAGCTACGAGCTAAAACTATGCAGGTATAAAGGTTCTTGCATAACTTCTATCAAAGACATCCTTTTTCGTAACTAATCAAGACTCTAGTTTTCAATCGAGCCACAAAGCAAAGTCCTTTCAAGTCGAATTCTTTCCAACACCACATCTACAGAACGGAACATAACAGAGAGAACATACATCATCCCAAAGCCTAATCTTTATGATAATCCCAACAATCAGCTCAATTTCTAGGTAAGCCATCCCTAAAATGCAACAATGATCAAGCTACAAGCTAAAAACTATGCAAGTAAAGCGTCTGTGAAAGGCACCAATCATCCTTTTTCGTAACTAATCAAGAATCTAAGTTTTCAATTAATCCACTACGCAAATTCAGCTAAACAGTAGCATTTGGTCTAACCTTAACTTCTCAAAATCACTCCTAGAGAACATAACTCAACTATCTCATCAAAAAAGCTAAATCTGCAAGTAAATCATAATGCACAAAACAGTAGCATTTGGTTTGAGACTGAACTTCTCAAAACCACACCTACAGAACGCAATTCAACAGAAAGAACACAAATCTCATCACAAAGACTGAATCTTTAAGAAAAATCTGCAAGGAAATGAGAACGAACCCAGGTTGCCTCCGCATTTTAAAGCTCTCCTTAGTGAAACCAATCGCGATTTGCCCTTTAACGCCAGCATCCTTAACAAAAATCTCGAAGTAGTAAGTAAGACACTTGAAGGGAGCAGGTTTATTAGCTTGAACAACGCCGACGTCGTGGCCATGTAGATGCGTGTTCGTGTACTTGACGGAAAGCTTATCGGGAGAGACGATCAGAAACCCTCCTGCGCTGTTAACCGTGTTAAGCTCCGTCGGCATATCTTCACCTTCATTTTCCTCCTTCGCATCTCCTCGCGTAGTGGCGGAGAGACGAACCTTGTCTAGGAACTGCAAGATCAGATCTCGACAATTCCCGGCGTCGCTGGTCTCGCCGTTCTCGTCGCGGCGGCCGTTGTCGGAGTTCGCCGTCGACGGTAAAGAGTTCATTCGATTGGATCACAGAGAAGAACCCTAATTGGAGAGGGTTTTCGAAAGGGGGCTTGAGCTTTGGTTTTTGACTCCACAAACACTGAATTGAGAATTTGTTGAGATTTCTTCTTCTCTATGGACAATTCGAACCTTTCTTCAGATACTAAACTGCCTCGCTCGTTTCGCATTTGTTAGACTTTTGAGTATTTGTTATTTCCTTTAGGGAAATTTTATTTCATGGCCCACAATTAAGTTTTACTTTAATATAAGGCATACGTGGGCCATTAAGCCCAATTTAACATTCATCTAATAGGAAAATGACAACTGTCATTGATATAAAAGACGCGAGAATGAAAAACAAAAAACAGAAGTGCAGAAAAAAAAATCTTGAAAAGGATAAACCTATTATTTATCTGAAAATTTCATGTGGAGTGAGGTGCTCAAATGTGAAGGAAAAGTGCTGTTATGATAACATATATAAACCGTAGGTACTGAAATTTCTCATCGAATTTAATGAAGCGTTCTTATTCTCTGAAAGAGTTGGAAGAAGAGTTGGCTCGTATAGATACACACAAAGTAGATCACAGATTTGCTCTTCCGATGCTGCTTCTCGTTGAGAGTATTGTGCTGCATAGGTACAGCCAGTACAAATTCCCAGTATCTAATGTTGAGAGAGCTGAAGACTTAGACTACTTCATGGACTATCTTTGGAGTAGGGAAGCTTATGAGGTGTTGTGGAAGTCAATGCAAAAGGTGTTGCATTCCGATCTAACACAAAGAAAATATGATATCCTTGACTTCTCTATCGCGATCCACTTATGGATGTTAGCATATGTGCCGCTGTTTCAGTCCTCTTTTAGTAAAGTAGATGAGCTTGAACCAAGGAGTTCCTTCTTATGTCAAAGGTTCTTGAATACAACATCACCAACTCGGTCCAATATACTTAACATTGAAGCATCATCCAATGTAAGTTATCTGATCTTTTCTTATTTATATGACATATTATAAAACTTAAGTTTATTCACCATAGGTTTTATGTGAATTTTATATCAAAGTAACATGCATTTTACTGCCGATATTGGATGATCCAGAAGACTTGGTGTCCATTCAAGATGAAGAAGATGAAGAGCTGGAGGCAATGGTGGATATTGTACAGAAAGGTACCGCCTAAGCATCGATGATTGAAAAAATCAAGAAATTGTAACGACCCACTTTCTCAGGCCCAACAAAGTATTTCTCCCTATAAATAGATTGTGCCTCCTTTGTTTTTCTTCAGAAAGCCTAACAGCGTCGAAACTCTGTAGATATCAAATCTCCGGGAAGTGTTAAGATCGTTGTGCCTCAGCAATCTCATAGTACTTCTAGCCCTGCATTGGATCCGAGTGAAAGGTATTCTCAAAAACCGTTTTCGATTGTTTCTTCTTCAAGCAGAACAGTAAATCACCCACAACTTTCTAACTGTGTGGAATTTTTCAAATCCAAGACCACCATCGGATTCAGGACGACGAGACGAAGCCGTAGAGCCGCAGATCAGCCCGATCCGCCGCCGGACGCGCCATCAGAAGCTCGCGTGTGTGCCTCACGCGCCGTCGCTGCCGCCGCCGGTGACTTTTCCGGTAAGCCGTCGCCGCCTTGACTCGCTGAGTTGACTCAATGACTCACCGAGTTGATTCGGTCAACTTGGGCGGGTCCGGTTTAGGCCTGGTTTAATTATGAGTCCGGTTTAGTCTGGTTTGGTCCGGTTTGACTTTGACTGGTCTGACCGTTGACTTTGATCGTTGGCTTCTCCGTTGACTTTGACCAGGTTGACCAATTAACCGTTTTTCGCCGTTCGAAAGCAGTTCTCCCTCGATTTTTCGTGCTGATTTCAGATTTAGCATCCGTTTTAGCATCCGGAGTGCAGAAGCAGCAGTTAAGCTCCGTGTTTGCTAAGGTGAGGGCTTTTTCGCAGAATTCTGTACTTCCTTCTAGGACGCCTTAGATGAAATTAAGTTTTAAATGTGATCCGTCTTCTCTGATCGAGTCTAGGTAGTTTTGTTTGTAATTTGACTTATGATTATAAAGGATTCAACCAATTGCATGTGCATTAAAATGATAATTGTTCTTTTAAACATGTTTAATTATATAGTTAGTTAAGTTGTTAGACGATAGGATTGCGGGGGTACAGAGACGTGACTTCTGTACTTGCGTCGCGTGTTGTGTGCGTAGTGGTGCTGACAGCTCAGTCGATCTGTTGTCTAGTACCATTAGAGATCGATAAATCGTCTTCGGGTGGTGCCGTTGGACACTGATTCCATATTGTCCTCTTCGGGGGGTGCCGGCGGTCACTGGAGCCGTCAATAGGACCGTTATTTGTTGTTTGGGTACCTTAGGTGCCGTATTTGCTCATGTTTAGTTTTGTTTCTATTTTTGGAGTGTTATGATCGGAATTGTATTTTCTGTGATTAGCATCCCCAACCTCACTGAGTAACTCCCCTGTTACTCACCCCTCTTTTTCCTTCCTTTCAGGTGAGACAGACGAGTAATGGATGTGAGTCGGACTGGTGCTATTTTGGGGTTTTCATGTTTTCTTTGTATTTCATTTTTAGACATTGGTTTTATGAGTTATTCGAGATATTTTGGTTATGGATTTATTTAAGGATTTTCGGAAATCAAGTTGTATTTAATAAATTGGAGTATTTGAGTTTTAAGATGTGTTAGTGGCACGCTGTTCTCGAGTGAGGATGAGACGGGTGTTACATTTTGGTATCAGAGCGGGTTTGTCGTCCCGGTTCTGATCCGGAATACGGTAATAGAAAGAATTTTTATAAATTCGGTTTTCAATGGTTTTCAACTTTTCCTGGGGCTGGGGTATTTTTTAAAAAAAAAAAAAAAAAAAAAAATATATATATATATATATATATATATATATATAACACCCATTATGTCTGATACTAATCTATTATTCGCTAATCTCAGTTCCAATAGAAGTTTAATCATCTATTTTCTCCTTGTTTCAGATGCCACCGAAGAGAGGTTGCCCCCGAGCTAGGGTTATTGATCGTGAAGAAGCAGCGCAGAACAGCCAGGCTGCAGGCAACCAAGTTGATGTTACTCAGACCGTCATTCAGCAGCAAGTCAATGAGGATACAGTCAGGCAGATTGCACATGAGGCAGCCAGGCAAGCTGCTCAGGAGGCAGTGCAACGTATTGCCCAGGAGACTGCTCGGGTAGCTGCGCAGGAGGCTGCTCGGGTAGCTGCGCAGGAGGCTGCTCGGGTAGCTGCGCAGGAGGCTGCTCGGGTAGCCGCTCAGGAGATTGCTCGCCAGTTCGCTCTTCAGGCTGAGCAAGCAGCTGCCGCCGCACCACCACCCCCGGCACCAATGGTAATGCTCAGGGTGTTGATCTTCCGCCACCACCACCACTACCGGCCAGAGTCAGAGAGGGACCCACGTATTGGGAGATGATGAAGCAGATGCCGGAGATGGGTTTGAATCAGTTCACTGGAGCTGTAGATGCTGCCGCCGTCGGCAGTTGGAGGAGGATGCTGAATCGCAACCTAGATCGTATGAGGTGTCCAGAAGAGTTCCGGTTGGACTTGGCTACTCAGTATCTGAGAGATGACACTCTTCACTGGTGGGATGGAGTTGTTGAGGGTAGGCGCGGCCGTCATGTTCTGACTTTTGAGCATTTCCAGAGGGAGTTCGACAGGAAATTCTTTCCGCGAGAAGTCAGGCACTCGAATGCCAATGCTTTTGAGCACCTTTCTCAGGGCAATTTGAGTGTCAGGGAGTACGAGCGAGAGTTCAGTCGTCTGCGCCAATTTTCTGGGAGTATTAGATGATGAGGACTTGATCAGGAGGTTCATGAATGGTTTACGAGTGAAGATCCGCAACCGTTGTGCTGTTCGAGACTACACCAGCTTGATCGATCTGGTCGAGAAAGCTGCTATTCAGGAGGCAAGGATAGCTGAGGAGCAGAAAATCCTTAAGTTTACTCAGCCCAGGCCTGGGAAGGCCCCAGAGACTCAGAGGAGGACGACAGATCAGTCAGGGCTACCGCTTTGTCCTCCGACGTCATCATACCGAGGAGTGCCCTAAGTGCTATTCTTGTGGGCAGATAGGACATCTTTCGAGGACATGCCGGGTTACACCAGTCATTGCACCAGTCATCAGGCAGATTGCAGCACCAGAAGCACCAACACTTGCACCGTGGGTCTGCTTCAGTTGTAACCAGCCGGGTCACCTTTCCAGAGATTGTCCAAGGAAAGTGCAGACATTGCCTCCACCGCCAGCCAAGCGTCAAGCGATTGCTCCGCGTGTTTTTGCTGTGGGAGACCATGAGGGAGTCGAGCCGATAGCCGGATCGGTTTTAGTTGGAGGTGATGCAGCTTATACCTTATTCGATTCGGGAGCTATGCATAGTTTTGTTAGTCCGAAATGGGCCAAGCGTTGGTCATTTCAAGGAGTGTTCAAGCCAAAGATCAAGCGGATTGAGACTGTCGGCACAGAAAAGTTAGGAGTTACAGGCGTTCATCGAGAGGTGCCAGTCGTAGTCAGAGGATTTGAGTTCAGCGGAGATTTATCACAGATTGAGATAAACCACTACGACGTAATTCTGGGGATGGATTGGTTATCTAGACACCATGTGACGCTGGATTGCCATAAGGCAAAAGTTCATATTCCGAGAGCAGAGGGGATGATCACCTTCCAGGGTATTAAGTTGAACATGGGAGTTTCCATCATCTCCATGTTGCATGCAGAGGATTTGTTGGAGAGAGGAGCTGAGGGGTTCTTGACTACTATTGTTATGGTCCCAGCAGATGGAGAGAGCGAATTGCGAGATATACCCGTCACTGCAGAGTTTAAGGATGTTTTTGAGCATTTGACAGGGTCACCACCAGCTAGAGGAGACGCCCTTACTATTGAGTTGGTGCCAGAGACGACTCCAGTTTCCCGAGCACCGTATCGCTTAGCTCCAGCAGAAATGGCTGAGCTGAAAAAGCAATTGGAAGAGTTGATGGATAAAGGATTTATCAGGCCAAGCAGTTCACCTTGGGGAGCTCCAGTATTGTTTGTTAAGAAAAAAGATGGGAGTTTCAGGCTTTGTATTGACTACCGAGGCTTGAATAAGGTGACTATCAAGAATAAGTATCCATTGCCGCGGATTGATGAGTTGTTGGATCAGTTACAAGGGGTTTCATGGTTCTCTAAGATCGATTTGGCATCAGGGTATCATCAGATTGCGATAGCTGAGGAGGATGTACGTAAGACAGCTTTTCGGACACGTTATGGACACTATGAGTTTGTGGTGATGCCGTTCGGGTTGACGAACGCACCAGAAGCATTTATGAAGCTGATGAATGATGTGTTTCGTGAGTACCTAGACCAGTCTGTGATTGTCTTCATCGACGACATCTTGATTTATTCCCGGAGCAGAGATGAGCATGCAGAGCATTTGAGGATGGTACTGGAGAGGCTCATAGAGCAGAAGTTGTTTGCCAAGCTGAGTAAGTGCAGATTTTAGCAGAGGCGGATTGGATTTCTGGGTCACGTGGTTTCAGAAGCAGGAGTTGAGGTAGATCTGGAGAAGATCACAGCCATTACCGAGTGGCCCACGCCTAGGAATGCTACTGAGATTCGCAGTTTCTTGGTTCTAGCAGGATATTACCGGAAGTTCGTTAATGGATTTGCCATTATAGCTAAGCCGATGACACAGTTGACAGGCAAATATGTCAAGTTTGAGTGGACAGATGCTTGTTCTCGGAGTTTCACCGAGCTGAAGAGGCTTTTGACGAGGACGCTAGTATTGGTACTTCCGCGGCCAGGAGTACCATATGCAGTGTACACTGATGCGTCTGGATCTGGTTTGGATTGTGTTTTGATGCAGGAGGGTAAGGTCATTGCATATGCATCTCGTCAGTTGAGGCCTCATGAGGCTAACTACCCCACTCATGACCTAGAGTTGGCAGCTGTGGTTTTTGCCCTTAAGATTTGGAGAGCTTATCTTTATGGGGAGCATGTGCAGATTCTCACTGATCACCAGAGTCTGAAGTACATCTTTACACAGGCAGATTTGAATTTGAGGCAGCGCAGATGGATCGAGTTGTTAGTAGATTATAATCTGGAGATCACTTACCACCCCGGAAAAATTAATCAGGTGGCAGATGCTTTGAGTAGGCGCAGGAGTGATCTATCAGGGACCAAAGAGGTCCAGGAACTGACTGTGATGATTGCTAGTCTCAGATTGTGTGCAGTTACTGCAGATGATGATACTGTTGGTCTTCAGGCATTAGATCATGCAGATCTGTTGTGGAAGATAAGACATGCACAGAAGAGGGATGAGGCTTTGTGTAAGCAGTTCGAGAAGAAGATTGACGGCTACGATACTGCAGCAAATGGGATGTTCCTGTATAGAAATCGAGTGTGTGTGCCAGATGATGAACAGATAAGGAGAGAGATCTTGCAGCAGGCACATCATTCGCATTCCTCCATTCACCCAGGAAATTCCAAGATGTACCAGGATCTTAAGCGATATTATCATTGGGCTGGTATGAAGAGGGATGTGGCTACATTTGTATCGTGTTGTCAGACATGTCAGATGGTTAAGGCAGAACATCAGGTACCTAGTGGATTGTTGCAGAATATGCCACTACCAGAGTGGAAATGGGACATGGTGACTATGGACTTCATCACAGGATTACCGATAGCAGTTGGCGGGAAGAATGCCATTTGGGTTATTGTGGATCAACTCACCAAGTCAGCTCATTTCTTGGCAATTAAGAAAACCGATGGAGCAGATCAATTAGCGCGTAAGTACATCACCGAGATTGTGAGGTTGCATGGAGTGCCAGTCAGTATAGTGTCAGATCATGACACGAAGTTCACTTCCACTTTTTGGCGAGCCTTTCAGAAGGCATTGGGGACTCAGGTTCATATGAGTACAGCTTATCATCCGCAGACAGATGGTCAGTCAGAGAGGACTATCCAGACTTTGGAGGACATGGTCAGGGCTTGTGTTTTGGATTGGGAGGGGAGTTGGGTCCGGTACTTACCGTTGGCAGAGTTCGCCTACAATAACAGCTACCATTCGAGTATTGAGATGGCACCGTATGAGGCTCTTTATGGTAGACCGTGTCGTACACCACTTTGTTGGACAGAGGTGGGAGAGCACCTAGGCATAGAACCAGCAATGGTTCAAGAGACAGTTGAGCAAGTAGAAATGCTCAAGAGACGGCTTAAGGAAGCCCATGATCGTCAGAAGAGTTATGCAGATAAGTGCAGAAGAGATTTGGAGTTTGAGGTGGGTGACTTAGTATATCTGAAGATGAGGACTTTTCAGGGAGGAGGCTCTAAGACCCGAAAGCTGAAGAAGCTTAAGCCGAGATATATGGGACCTTATCTTATTACTGAGCGGATTGGGACAGTAGTGTATCGCCTGGCATTATCAGAGGAGTTGTCCAACTTCCACGACGTTTTTCATGTGTCAGTTCTGAGGAAATTTGTTCGGGAGCCAGAGCTCATTTTGCAGAAGCCACCGAGTGATATCAGTAAGGATTTGTCTGCGCTTTGCCAGCCAGTGGCAATTCTTGAGTGGCAAGCCAAGGAAGTTCAGGGGGGTAGTGACGGAGATGGTCAGAGTTTGCTGGGAGAGAGACGGGATCCAGGAGGAGACCTGGGAGTCCGAGTCTCAGATGCAATTAGACTACCCCGAGCTTTTTCAGGATGTGATTGAGCAGGCAGGTCAGGATTTGAACTCTGGAACGAATGCCTCGTTAGTGGGGGAGAATTGTCATGACCCACTTTCTCAGGCCCAACAAGGCCCAATAAGTCTGCAGGAAACCCTAGGTATTTCTCCCTATAAATAGATTGTGCCTCCTTTGTTTTTCTTCAAAAAGCCTAACAGCGACGAAACTCTGCAGAAATCCAGTCTCCGGGAAGTGTTAAGATCGTTGTGCCTCAGCAATCTTATAGTCCTTCTAGCCCTGCATCGGATCCGAGTGAAAGGTATTCTCAAAAACTGTTTTCGATTGTTTCTTCTTCAAGCCGATCCGTAAATCGCCAATATCTTTCTAACCGAGTGGAAGTTTCCAAATCCAAGACCACCATCGGATTCAGGACGACGAGACGAAGGCGTAGAGCCAAAGATCAGCCCGATCCGCCGCTGGACGCGCCATCACGCTCCGTCAGAAGCTCGCGCATGTGCTTCACGCGCCGCCGCCTCTCCGCCGTCGCCGCCGCCGCCTCTCCGCTGCCGCCGGTGACTTTTCCGGTAAGCCGTCGCCGCCTTGACTCGCCGGTGACTCGCTGAGTTGACTTAGTGACTCACCGAGTTGACTCGGTCTGGTCCGGTTTAGGCCTGGTTTAATTCTGAGTCCGGTTTAGTCTGGTTTGGTCCGGTTTGGTTCGATTTGAGTCCGGTTTGACTTTGACTGGTCTGACCGTTGACTTTGATCGTTGACTTTTTCGTTGTCTTTGACCAGGTTGACCAGTTAACCGTTTTTCGCCGTTCGAAAGCCGTTCTCACTCGATTTTCGTGCTGATTTCAGATTTAGCATCCGTTTTAGCATCCGGAGTGCAGAAGCATCAGTTAAGCTCCGTTTTTGCTAAGGTGAGGGCTTTTTCGCAGAATTCCGTACTTCGCCTTAGATGGAATTAAGTTTTAAATGTGATCCGTCTTCTCTGATCGAGTCTAGGTAGTTTTGTTTGTAATTTGACTTAGGATTATAGAGGATTCAACCCATTGCATGTGCATTAAAATGATAATTGTTCTTTTAAACATGTTTTATTATATAGTTAGTTAAGTTGTTAGACGATAGGATTGCGGGGGTACAGAGACGTGACTTCTGTACTTGCGTCGCGTGTTGTGTGCGTAGTGGTGCTGACAGCTCAGTCGATCTGTTGTCTAGTACCATTAGAGATCGATAAATCGTCTTCGGGCGGTGCCGTTGGACTGATTTCATTTCGGGGGGGGGGAGGGGGGGGGGGCGGCGGTCACTGGAGCCGTCAATAGGACCGTTATTTGTTGTTTGGGTACCTTAGGTGCCATGTTTGCTAATGTGTGGACAATTTAAAGTACAAAGTTGTGTTTGACTTTTATTTTAAATCTTGAACTTGTGTTGACTAAACCATATTAAACATATAGTTAAACAAATGTTGTTAATTTGATTTGTCACTATAAGAGATTTCTTATTTTTAATTTATAGAATGTTTAATTGATTATATATTGATCAAGTAATATTTATATATTTTTGGCTTTTGAGACATTGTTTTGAAATAAAAAATGTATAAATTAATGTATACTTAATTACTTATATAAATATTACTTGATCAATATATAATGGGATCAATTATATATTGTATAAATTAGAATTAACAATTTTTTTATAGTGATAAATCAAAAATTAAACTAACAAAATTTGTTTAACCATCTGATATGAGGCGATTTTACCTCATTCTAATCTTTGTTTTGCAGGTTTTATCGAGTCTTTTTAGTCTGTATCGAGTCGTTTCAGGTCACTAAGGAGCTATAAGCGAAGATATGAGGGATTGGAGCCTCTGGAGCAAAAAAGAGTCGGAATGAAGGAAAAGAACCCGAGTTTGAAGATCATCATCCGATGGAGCACCTGCTCCCCTTCAGAGCACATGCTCCATCTGTCCAGAGCAGATATGGAAACTCCACTTACCTAGTTTTGGGACGCGAGGAAGGAAGAAAAGAGAGAGCCGTCGCCACCTACATCTTATCTTGTACCTTCGATTTCTAGCTAGAGAGAGACAAACCTTTTTGAGAGTTTTTCTACTTGTAAGATTTGGAGAAGAATCTCTGCCACACTTGAGAAGAATTCTGAACCTTTGTCGTTTCTATTTTATATTTCATTGATTCTCTTTCACTTGTTGCTGTGTTTTCTGATTTCATGTCTGAGTAGATCCTTTTGTTAGATCAAGGATTTCAATGGTATTCATGAGTTGATGGGTTGAACACAAATAGGGATTTGAATAGATGGTTTTCACCACTTGTTAGTCTTAATGCCTGAATTGAACTGATCACTTAATTCATGATTTTAGGTTAATCTATTCATCAAAAGTGTAATAGGTTGCTAGAAGAGACTTTGGTGAGCAATTTGTCCTTAGCCAACGACAGTTGATGTTAAGGCAAATTGTGAGCATATCGAAGATGTGCAATACGGCTTGTCTGCGATTCTAGGACCAAACGACAGTTTAGGATTTTTGGTTGTAAGATAAAGTTGTTGATGCCACGACAATGGATTAATATTACTTCTATGTTTGAGCTCTAGACTTGCGCTTAATTGTCCCCTGAATAGTTGTTTGACCCCTTACTCTGAATTTCCTGCGAAATTCCTTGGTCTAACGCTTGTTTTATTTAAAGTTTAATCATTGTTTAAACCTGTTACTTGTTTCACGAACAACGAAACCAACTTGCTTGCTTAGATTTCTTTCAATACTTCATAGATACAAAGCGTAACACTGGTCCTCTGGAAATCGAACTTATCTGTATTACAATCATACGCTGTGCACTTGCAGTAGAAAATAAATCACTAAATCCAATGTACCAACTTTTTGGCGCCGTTGCGAGGGGGACCAATTAGTTACCTCTGTTTCTTGGTTTGAATTTTAGTCTAAGATCTTTCTAATTTGTTTCTATTCTTCTCTCTTGTGTGTGTTTCAGGTGCATGACCACAAGAACCACAAGGAGCAAGAACTCTGAGAATCTCGTCCTCCTAATTAACGAAGAGTTATCTAGAAGAGAGTGAGAAAACAGGCAAAACCGAGCTGCACAAGTGTTTGCTCCTGTTCCTCTTCCTACTACCGACACTACTCCTGTCTCTGCACCTGTCCAAGTTCCTGATATTGTGGATATGGCCGACAGAGGCAATGCTGAGCTGCAAAGACTTCGTCAAGAGATGGAGCAACTGAGACAACCGTGGCAGCAACAGCCGGCGATTGGAGATAAGGACAATCCGCATGCCTTTTATCAAAATAGAGCTGCGATTGTCCCACCCACGATTCAGAGACAAGACTTTGAGATCAAGCCTCAAATGATCACTTTGGTGAAGCAGCATTTATTCGATGGGTTGCCTGCAGAAATCCCGATGGGCCACATCGAAAATTTTGAAGAAATCGACAGCACGACTGGTTCAAATGGAGTGTCTCACGACTTTCTGAAGTGTAAGCTGTTCTCATTCTCTTTGGCGGACAAAGCTTCACGCTGGCTTAAGTCATTATCAACTGGGTCTTTGAGGGCTGAGTGTAGATCAGCATTCTTGGATCACTTTTACACCAAGTCCAAGACCGCAGATTTGAGGAACAAGATATCCTCATTCCAGCAACATTCCGGAGAAGCCTTTTGCGAGGCTTGGGAAAGGTTAAAGGAGTACAGAAGATAGTGTCCTCATCATGGGTTCACTGATGAAAAAATTCTGGGCTCCTTCTATGATGGTGTTGATTGGGATTACAGGAATGCTCTGAATGCAGCTAGTAATGGCGATTTTATGACAAAGTCCAAGGATGGTGGTTTTGAACTGATTGAGAACTTGGCTGCAAGTTCCAGCAGCAAGTCTCCTGAATATGACAGAACAAGGAAGGTCAGCAGTGTGGAAGCTCAAAAGATTGATGAGCTCACAGCCAAGGTGAACCTTTTGCTGAAGGGGAACCAAAAGACAGTCCATTTTGTTGATGAGAATGGAGAATCACCTCTATCTAAGGAGTTTGGAGATGACCAGGATGATAATCAGCTGGAGGTCAACTATGTGAATGAGCAAGGGTTTGTGAAAAATCGTGGGTTCAATCAAGCCTATAGGAGCCACCCCAACTTGTCATACCGGAGCACCAATGTGGACAACCCACAAGATCAAATATACCCACAACAACAAAGGATCCAGAATCAGCTGTCTCAGAATGTGGGGTTTCAGAAAAGATACTCCAACAATTCACAAGGGAAGCAGTTCATCACCAATCAGGGGCAGAATCGCTTCCAAGGAGGACAACAAAAGTCGCAATATACTAACATGCAGCCTTCTTCAAGTTCTGCAAACACCTCCCAAGATGATTTGAAGAACTTTATGCAACAGCTGTTGCTTAATCAACAAAAGTCATCTTCAGAAATCAATGCTAAGGTTGATCACATGTACAATGACATGAATGAAAAGTATGAGGCTGTGTGGACTCACATGAAGAAATTGGATGTTCAGGTTGCACAAACTGCAGAAGCTGTCAAGAGAACACCTGGGACTCTTCCTCGGAAACCTGAAAATTCAAGATCTGAATACATCAATGCCATCGAATTGAGAAGTGGTAAGACATTTCAGGTACCTACAACACCAACTCAGAAATCGAAAAAATGAAAGGAGATCGCTGAGGAGCACCTGCTCCAAGAAGAACAACATACTCCAGGTGAAGAAAACTCGAAGGAGCATCCCTAAACGTCCCGAGCACCTGCTCCGACTCCATTTCAGGGTGCTCCGGGCGGAGATTTTACGATGGAGCACCACAACCCATCGACGGAGCACATGCTCCATCAGGGTGCTCCACTCACACCTGCAGAAAAACCTCAGCAGCTCCAGAAAGGGTTTACAAGCCTAAGGTGCGCTACCCAGTACCACCTAAGAAATCCCGTAAGGACCTAGAAGAGGCTAAATGTAAGGAGCTGCTTCGAGACATAACCATTAAAATTCCATTGGTTAATGCTGCCCAAATGATGCCATCTTTGAAGAGGTACATAAAAGATTGCTAGTCGGAAGAGTAGCTGACGATGATGATGTGATGCTGGTTTCAAAAGATTGTAGTGCTGTACTGCAAAATAAAGTACTCAGGAAGATGGGTGATCCAGGGAGGTTTGTTCTATCTGTGATAATCGGTCCAAATATCTTTGCTTGCTCACTCTGCGATTAGGGTTCAAGTGTAAACCTTATGCCATACTCTGTGTCCAAGAGACTGGGTTTCACCAAGTTCAAGCCGACAAAGATCTCTCTGGTTTTTGCTGACAGATCAACAAAGATGCCCGTATGAATTCTTGAGGACTTACATGTGACGATAGACAATACACTAATCCCTACTGATTTCGTGGTTCTGGAACTTGATGAAGAGCCAAGGAACCCTCTTATTTTGGGTAGACTGTTCCTTTGCACAGAAGGTGTAATAATTGATGTAAGGAATGGAGTGATTGATCTCCAACTGGGAGATATTGTGGTGAAGTTCGAAATGGATAAAATTCTTAAAAGACCCATGCTGGATGGACAGACTTTCGCCATTGAAGGTGATGATGCAATCTAAGACCAAATGGTTGAAGAGGTTCAATCCAATGATCCATTAGAGGTTGCATTGACTATAGCTGAAGGAAAAAATGGTTTTCTGAGCAAGGATGCTGATGGTTTTGCAAAGATGTTGGATTCAAACCTCGGTTTGGAAAGGATGGTAGCCTACATGAGTCTAGAAGAAGGGCAGAACTCGACTGCAGAAGACAACAATGGAGCACCTGCTCTGAATTTAGGAGCACCCGCTCCGAAGTCAAGTCTTTTCGATGGCCCTTGGAGCGAGCTGAAAGCTCCCAAGCTTGAGCTGAAAACACTTCCTGCCGGGCTAAGGTACGCATTCCTTGGAACAAACTCTACTTACCCTGTGATTGTAAACTCTGACCTGAACAATGTGGAAGTTGCTTTGCTTATGTGTGAGCTAAGGAAGTATAGAAAGGCATTAGAATACTCACTTGATGATATCACTGGAATCTCTCCTGATCTTTGCATGCATAGAATATATCTAGAAGATGATGAGCTCTATAGAACATCAAAGGAGGTTAAACCCGAATTTAAAAGATGTTGTTAAGAAGAAGATAATGAAACTTCTAGAGGCTGGTGTAATCTATGCTATTTCCGATAGTACATAGGTTAGTCCTGTTCATGTAGTTCCTAAGAAGGGTGGTATTACTGTGATTAAGAACGATAGGAATGAACTGATACCAACTAGGACTGTAACTGGGCATAGAATGTACATAGATTATCGGAAATTGAATGCTGCAACCCGTAAGGACCACTTTCCTTTGCTCTTTATTGATCAAATGCTTGAAAGACTGGCTAACCACCCATACTATTGCTTTCTAGATGGTTACTCTAGTTTCTTTCAGATCTCAATCCATCCAGATGACCAGGAGAAGACGACATTCACATGTCCCTATGGCACCTTCGCCTACAGGCGAATGCCGTTCGGCTTGTGCAATGCTCCAGCTACATTCCAGCGGTGCATGATGTCCATTTTTACTGACCTCATCGAAGACATTATGGAGGTTTTCATGGACGATTTCTCTGTCAATGGAAGCTCTTTTTCTGCATGTTAGTCGTATCTGGGCAGGGTACTTCAACGATGTGAAGAGAAACATCTGGTTATGAACTGAGAGAAGTGTCACTTCATGGTGAGGAATGGGATCATGCTGGTCATCAAATTTGAGAGCAGGGTATTGAGGTGGATAAGGCAAAGATAAAGGTTATGATGAGCTTACAACCGCCTACATATGTCAAAGGAACCGCAGTTTTCTGGGTCATGCTGGTTTCTACCGGAGGTTTATCAAAGACTTCTCCAAGATAGTGAGGCCCCTTACACAGCTGTTGTGCAAGGAGGTGAAGTTTGAGTTTGATAGCGCCTACCTTGAAGCTTTCCACACTATCAAAGGAGCACTGGTCAGTGCTCCCATTGTGCAACCACCAGAGTGGGAGTTGTCATTCGAAATCATGACATACGCAAGTGATTATACAGTCGGTGCAGTTCTGGGTCAGAGGAAAGACAAGAAGCTACATGTCATCTATTATGCGAGCCGAACTCTGGGTGAGGCTCAATGCAAGTATGCCACCACGGAGAAGAAACTTCTAGCGATTGTTTTTTGCCTTTGTGAAGTTTCGGTCTTACCTGGTTGTGTCAAAAGTAATAGGGCACACGGACAATGCTGCACTGAAGTACATGTTGACTAAGAAGGATGCCAAACCAAGGCTCCTAAGATGGATTCTTGTGCTACAAGAATTTGATCTAGAAATTGTAGACAAGAAGGGAGTTGAGAATGGAGTTCCAGATCATCTATCTAGGATGAGGATAGAGACAGAGATGCCTCTAGATGACAGCTTCCCTGAAGAGCAAATTTATGCTATAAGTGTATGCCAGGTCGTGGAGCACCCGCTCCGTTTCGGATCACCTGCTCCACCCAATTTTTTCAGCCAAGTCGATAAGGCACTGCACACGAAGTTACCCTGGTTTGGAGAGATAGCCAACTATCTATCTTCTGAGCAAGAACCCAAGGGGTTTATGGGTAACAAGAAAAAGTTCTTGAAAGATATAAGGCACTACTTCTGGGATGAGCCTTACCTCTACAAGCATTGTACAGATGGATTTTTCAGAAGATGTGTAGCTGAAGTGGAGATTCCAGAAATCTTATACCACTGTCATGGTTCTCCATATGCTGGACACTTTGCCACTTTCAAGACAGTCTCTAAGGTGCTACAGGCAGGATATTGGTGGCCAACTATGTTCAGAAATGCCCATCGATTTGTGTCTAGGTGTGACTCATGTCAAAGACAAGGCAACATAAGCAAGAGGAATGAAATGCCACAGAACTTCATCATGGACGTAGAAGTCTTTGATGTGTGGGGGATTGACTTTATGGGGCCATTTCCATCATCTTTCGAAAATGAGTATATCCTAGTGGTTGTGGACTATGTGTCCAAATGGGTAGAAGCTTTGGCAAGTCCCACAAATGATGCCGGAGTAGTTATCAAGATGTTTAAATCAAGCTTTGGCAACGTTTGGTGTGTTATACAGGAGAATGCAGCCCAAGAACGTCCGCTATACGAAACGAAAAGGAAAGGGAGCAAGTACCTCGGCCCAAGCGGACCCTCAAACCGCACCATGGCCGCACCCTGAAGGAGAATGTTTTGAGCTCCCAAATGACAGCATCCCGTGCACTCTGATGAGAAGTGGGACCAAACCGATTGCTTCTACTACAACGCGCTGCTGGGCGTGAAGTTAGAGCCCACCCGGTTCATGTGCTCGGATACGTTGAAGCGGCTGGGAATCGAGAAAGAGGTGTCTGAAATCTTCCTCAGTACCAAGTTCATGGGCTTCGCTCTGGAAACGGAAGTCCTCTACCCCGAGCTCACTTGCCAGTGCCTCGCCACAGCAAGGATTCACTATGCCGACCCCCAGAACCCGGCTGCGGATGAAGCATCTCTCTCCTTCTTTGCTGATGGGAGGAAGTACTCCATCACCATCGGAGAGCTTAATGATGTCTTCGGCTTTCACGCAGAAGACAAGGACCTCGCCTTCCCGAAGCGGTCCCCCATCTCCAGTCAGTTCTGGCAGACAATCGCATCCGGCCCTTACGCCTCTCGCTCCGCGAGCCAGTCCTTGATCCGCCACCCTGTTGTGTGCATCTGCGCAAGACTATACAGCCAGCTGCTCTTTGATCGCGACGTCGGCAACAAGGTACACATCGACGAACTGCTCATGCTCTACTATGGTTGCGGAGACTTGGTGGCCGAGTCGTATCAAATCAAAACTATGAACTTGAAAGATTAAAGAACAATTTTTCTTTATTGATTTAGAAACTTCTCAAAACTAAATCTCTCTCAAGGTCTTATGGAACAACTCTCCAAAGCCTCTTATTTATATAAATATTAGCTACCCCTAAATGAAAAGGAAAACTTACAAAACTTATCTTATTTAGACGTTATTTGTATTTCCTATTTTCTATCTCTTCTAGTGTCTTCTAGAAGAAGATTACTTTGTCTCCAAGTCTTGGAATTATCCAACATTCTCCCCCTTAATTCCAACTTGAACTCCGGGAAGCTTGGTCTCTATAACTCCGATTAGACTCCTCATTTCTTTGAACTTGATTCTCGCCAACAGCTTTATGAGAATGTCCGCCTTTTGCTCCACGCCGGGTACATGCTCCACTTCAATCTGTTCGTTCTCTACGCATTCTCGGATGAAGTGATACTTTGAAAGTATGTGCTTACTCCTCCCATGAAACACCGGATTCTTGGTTAAAGCTATGGTCGACTTGTTGTCGATCTTTAGTGTGACCTTCTCATCAATACAAAGAATCTCTTTTAACAACTCTTTAAACCATATAGCTTGCTTTGCGGCTTCTGTCGCTGCCATAAACTCAGCTTCACATGAGGATAACACGACGGTGGGTTGTTTTTGGGAAGTCCAAGTGATTGGCGATGAGCAGAAGTAAAACACATGACCTGAAGTACTTCTTCCATCATCGACATCGATATTGTGACTACTATCACTATATCCTATTACTTTCTTTGACCCGTCTCTTTTAAAATGCAAGAAGGTTAGTTGTTCCTTTCACATACCTTAACACGTGTTTGAGAGCTTGTCCATGTGACTCTCTGGGGCTTTGCTTGTAGTGGCTTAGAACACCTACAGCAAACGCCAAGTCTAGCCTTGTGTGAAGGAGATGTCTCAGACATCCTATGGCTCTTCTATAGCTTGCGGCATCAATTTCGGGTTCGCGTTCCGCTTTGGATAGCTTCAAGTTTGACTCCATCGGCACATGAGTCAAATTACACGAACCCATCTTAGTATCCATAAGAATTCCATTAGCGTACCCTTCTTGTTTTATTATGATCCCATCTGCTCCTTGAATTACTTCGATACCAAGATAATATGTTAACTTGCCTAGATCCAACATCTCAAATTTCTTTGACATATCTTCCTAGAATTGTTCAATAACCTTACGTGAGGTTCCCGTTACGAACAAATCATCAACATAGATTACCACTATCAATAATTCTTTCTCGTTCTTCTTGAGATATACTGACGGCTCTTTGACGCACCTTTTAAAGTTCATCTCCTTTAGAACTTGATCGAGTTTTGTGTTCCACGCTCTAGGGGCTTTACGTAAGTCATACAAGGCCTTACGGAGTCTATACACTCGATCTTCTTTTCCCTTCTCCTCAAAACCTTCAGGTTGCGTTACATAAACTAACTCTTTTAGTTCACCATTTAAGATAGTGGTCTTGACGTCTAGGTGATGTATTTTCCACCCACTTGTTGCTGCGAGAGCTATTAGGAGGCGTATAGTTTCTAGCCTTGCTACTGGAGCAAAAGCTTCTTCGAAATCTATCCCTTGTTGTTGTACGTAGCCTTTCACCACAAGTCTTGCCTTGAATTTGCTCACCGTTCCATCCGCTTTTCTCTTAATCTTGTAAATCCACTTGAGCCCTATGGGCTTAACACCAACTGGTCTATCCACGAGCTCCCATGTCTCGTTTCTTACAATGGAATAAAAACTCAGCTTTCATTGCATCGATCCACTCACGTTGGTGTTCGGCTTCAAAAAGTTTTCTGGTTCTCCGTCGATCGTAAGCAGCAACCTTCCACTTTCTTGATCTGCAAGTAACACATAATCATCAAGATAACTTGGTCGTCTTATGGTACGACCATATCTCGTTGTCACTTGTTGATTCTCAGCTCCATGATTTTCAGCTCCATGATTCACACCGTTATCAACATTCACGTCTTCTTCTTCTTCTTGTTTTTCTTATTCTTCACCGTGATCTTGATTGTTATTGTCGTGGATATCACCATATCCGTTTCCATCCTCAACAACTCCTCCATAAGATAGCTTGAACATTCCTGGTGCTTCATCGGTTTCTTTTGGAGGAGACCAGTGCCAAGCCTTTTTCTCGTCAAAAACCACATCTCTACTTACCATTATCTTCCTTGTAAGTGGATCATAGAGACGGTATGCCTTGGAACCCGGTTCTGTTCCGAGATTAATCACACTTCTTGACCGATCATCTAACTTCTTTAAATGCGGTATCGTGATCTTGACGTGAGCTACACATCCAAAAACCCTTAAATGTTCGATGTTGGGTTTCTTGGACCATAAGCTCTCATACGGTGTTTGACCTTGTAGTGCTTTTGTTGGAACTCGATTGATAAGATAAGTTGAATGACGTACGGCTTCTCCCCACATATCATTCGGAACCTTCATTGCTTTGAGCAAGCTTCTTGTCATCTCCATCATTGTTTGATTTCTTCTCTCAACCACACCATTTTGTTGTGGCGTATATGGTGCGGTTAAGTGTCTAGAGACTTCATTCTCTTCGCAAAATCGATTGAAATCAGTGGAAGTAAACTCTCCTCCTCTATTGGTGCGAAAGGTTTTGATAACATTGCCGATTTGTCTTTCCACAAATTCTTTAAACCTTTTAAACCGAACGAATGCTTCACTCTTCTCCTTTAACAACATTGTCCACATGTATCTCGAGAAATCATCTATCAAGACGAAAACATACCGGTTGTTTGCTAGTGTTGGTGGTGATATTGGTCCACATAAGTCTCCGTGGACCAACTCTAACACTTGTGTTGCACGGTAAGTGGCTTTGATTGGAAACGTGTGTCACGTTTGTTTCCCGGCTAGACATGCATCACATACGTTCCTCTCACGTAATACTTGTGGCATTCCTACGACCATATATTTTCTCACCATATTGTTCATGACACCAACACTTATGTGACCTAGCCGAGCATGCCAAGCCCATGTTACTTCGTCTTCTTGAATGGAGAGACACTTCGGATAGCTTATCTTTAATGGTGTTTTGTAGAGACGGTTTGGCGACCTTACAACTTGAACTAGTAGCCTGCCGTACGAATCACTTAATGTGGGAGTGTTTCCCTTCATGTTCACTTCACATCCATTCTCTGTTGCTTGTCCAAGGCTTATAATGTTGTGTTTTAGATCCGGTATGTAATAGATTTCGTTGAGAGCTCTTTTCTCACCAGTTTTGCTCACAAAGACAATTGATCCTTTCCCGACAATGTTTACATACAAACCATCAACAAACTTCACTCGCCCCTTGATATTTTCGTCTAAGCTTGAGAAAAACTCTTTATTCCCCGTCATATGATTACTTGCACCGTAGTCGAGATACCCAACACTCGTATTGTTGGTATCGTAGTTTTGTGGGAACACCTTGTCTTCGTTCAAGAACACCACTTCATGAACATAGATCACTTCAACTTCTTGCATCTCATGCAAGTTTGTTTCTTGATGTTGCATAGGCTTATCGGGACACTTTGTTGCATAGTGACCCGGCTTATCACATCTCCAACATATTACTTTGGAAAGATCTTTCTTCTTTTGGTCTTTCTCTGAGGTCTCTCCTCCTTGATTTTGACCGTTAGATCTTCCTCGTCCTCGGCCTCTACCAAAGCTTCCTCTTCCGGTACTGCCTCTGCCTCTGGTTCCTCCTCGAAATCCACCATACCCTCCACGGTTATTGGTATTCGAGAACATCAACTTTTCTTGATCCTTATTCTGAGTCTCCTTCCCAACTCGCTCTTCATAAGCTTTTATTCTTCCCACTATATCTTCAAATCCTGTTGTGTTCAAATTAAATCAAGAACTTGTTCAAGAGATGCTACGATGTGAATAAACTTCTCTCTTGGAAGTCCTGACAGAATCTTCACAAGTTTTGTTTCATCAAGCGTTTCTCCTAGAGAAGCTGATTGAGCTGCGAGTCCTGACATCTTCCCTGCATACTCATCCACCGACTCAGAATCTCCCATTGTTAACCGATCTAGTTATACTTTTAGGGTTTGAAGTCTTGCTTCTTTCACGCGGTCTGCTCCCTGGTGACGAGACTTAATGGCTTCCCACAGGTTTTTCGCTGAGTTTTGCTCTCCGATCTGCAAAATCAATGTCTCAGGAATTGACTGGAACAATAGAGCGGTCACCACATCGTTCTTCTTTACGTCGGCAGAACCTGGTTCTATTGTGTCCCACACCTTGCTAACTCGAAGCGTGACCTTCATGTGCATCACCCAAACTGTGTAGTTTGTTGGTGTTAGCATCGGACAATGGATCGACGGTGATCCAAGGTCCTTGGTTCGTGGTTTTTGATTGTTGTCTCCCATGCTTGGCGACGACGCTTTCTTCAACCACCGTCTTCTTGATCGAGTCTTCAACACAAGCTCTGCTACCAATTCAAATCAAAACTATGAACTTGAAAGATTAAAGAACAACTTTTCTTTATTGATTTAGAAACTTATCAAAACTAAATCTCTCTCAAGGTCTTATGGAACAACTCTCCAAAGCCTCTTATTTATATAGATATTAGCTACCCCTAAATCTATATGGAAAAGGAAAACTTACAAAACTTATCTTATTTAGACATTATTTGTATTTCTTATTTTCTCTCTTCTAGCGTCTTCTAGAAGAAGATTACTTTGTCTCCAAGTCTTGGAATTATCCAACATCGTATGGAGCACCGCACCCAACGGTGCACCAGGTCAACCTTGGTCTTCAGTTCGCCGAGACGATAGTGGCGGCAAAAGACAGAGCACGCATCGGCGCGACAGGGAAGACCGAGCGCATTGGGAGCCTTCTCACCACCCTCTTCCAGACCTGTAAGGTACCCCTCGGACATGCTACCTGTGTTTCTCAGATAGAGCGGATGGACACAGCTCACCTCATCAGCTCGAAGATCCTCCGAGACCAGGACACCTACCAGTTCAGGGGTGTGAATGGCGAGACTCTCTTCTGCAAGCTCCCTCAGCCAGCGATCACTCGCTTAAACTCTGAGTCCGACCTGCGCTTCATGCCGATGACACCACCCGCTGATTGCCAGTAACACCCCTCTATCACCGTTGTCTTATTCCATTTTCATTTGTATTTTCTTTGTATCCCGACTTCATATTTACTTTTACAATTGGGACAGTGTGAAGTAAGTGTGGGGGAAGGAGTTTATTGCTACTGATTTTCGTTTATTTTCTTTGGTTTTTGTTTAGATTTTGAGTCAGTTTTTGTCTTTGAGTCAGTCTGTTTTATTGAGTCAAGAACTTGTTTGGGAATTAGGACCTTAATCTATGATGAAATTGCACCATTCATGTGATTTTAACCATCTCTAGTGACCATTGCTGCAGAACTTTGAGTACTCGGACAAGCTGGACCACCATACTCGGATCCCTCTCTTTTCAGAACATCCCACTACACTAAGGTTTCATCAGAATGACTTTAAACTCTACTCTATCTGGACATAATTTGAACTTAAAATCTTCTTGTTATGGACATTAATCTAGGCGAACAAGTTTATATTCAGGACTTCTTTTACCTTTCACCACTCTTGCTGATCATGAATAGCTAGCTCATCTTTAGCTAGTACCCACATCTAGCCTAACCTCCTTTTAGACCACTTGCACTCTTGTATTTCATTTCTTATATGTGCAGATATGTGCAAAAAGGTCGTAGAGAAAATGATTGACACAACCTCTAACTCACTCTTGCTGAAGAAATCACCAGAAGATGAGAAGGATTTCCAGGAACACCTGCTCCATATAAGAGCGCACACCCCAAGCAGCAGTGTCTGATCCAGTGCACATGCGCTAAGCCGTTAGAAGTTGAGAAAAGGTTTGGGGAGCACCTGCTCCGAAACGGAACACCCGCTCCATTCTTCCCAATGAAGAAGACAAGTAAAACATATGACCTGCTGGGGTATATGGGCCGATGGATCAACATGTTCATGCTCAAGGGACACACATCATGTAAGAACCCTCCTTATCTAAATATATATATAAATGTGTAAAATGATAAGGAGAGGAGAGTTAGTAACTCAAAGGTGTGTCCCTTGGCACCTGTCGATCACAAGGAAGGAAGAACCGAGATTTGAGGAGTTAGAGTTTTCAAGAGAAGAAGAGTGATTATAGGTGTGGAACCTCAATGAGCCCATTCTCTCTTGCTATTTTGTGCAATATGCTGCATTCTCTACAAACTCCGGTAACCCTCTAAACACTCTGAAACTCCACCACTAAAATTAGCTTCTTTATTCCCTAGCATTGTCTCTCCTAGGTAGTGCCCATGATGAGAAGTTCACGCCACCCTTTAATTGAATGTAGAGAGTTTATTGTCTAGATGGTGAACTTTGTGTGTTTGTGAATACAAGTATGAAATAGGGTTTGAGAAGATGTTGGTTGGTTTTGGTGAGAATGTGCTACGCTTATTCTAAAGTATGTGGTCTGCAGATTGTGGTTGAATCATGGTCGCTGAGATTTTGAGAGTTCCCGCGTTATGAAACCACTCTTCCGCGGCTTAAACTTGAGTTTTTTTTAGGACAAACAAAGGCCTAAGTCGGGAGCAGTTGATATGAGGCGATTTTACCTCATTATAACCTTTGTTTTGCAGGTTTTATCGAGTTTTTTTAGTCTTTATCGAGTCGTTTCAGGTCATTAAGGAGCTATAAGCGAAGATATGAGGGATTGGAGCCTCTGGAGCAAAAAGGAGTCGGAATGAAGGAAAAGAACCCGAGTTTGAAGATCATCATCCGATGGAGAACCTGCTCCCCTTCAGAGCACATGCTCCACTTTGGAGCACATGCTCCATCCGTCCGGAGCAGATATGGAAATTCCACTTACCTAGTTTTGGGACGCGAGGAAGGAAGAAAAGAGAGAGTCGTCCCCACCTACATCTTATCTTGTACCTTCGATTTCTAGCTAGAGAGAGACAGACCTTTTTGAGAGTTTTTCTACTTGTAAGATTTGGAGAAGAATCTCTGCCACACTTGAGAAGAATTCTGAAACTTTGTCATTTCTATTTTATATCTCCTGGATTCTCTTTCACTTGTTGCTGAGGTTTCTGATTTCATGTCTGAGTAGATCCTCTGGTTAGATCAAGGATTTCAATGGTATTCATGAGTTGATGGGTTGACCACAAATAGGGATTTGAATAGATTGTCTTCACCACTTGTTAGTCTTAATGCTTGAATTGAACTGATCACTTAATTCATGATTTTAGGTTAATCTATTCATCAAAAGTGTAATAGATTGCTAGAAGAGACTTTGGTGAGCAATTTGTCCTTAGCCAACGACAGTTGATGTTAAGGCAAATTGTGAGCATATCGAACCTGTGCAATACTGCTTGTCTGCGATTCTAGGACCAAACGACAGTTTATGATTTTAGGTTGTTAGATAAAGTTGTTGATGTCACGACAGTGGATTGATATTACTTCTATATTTGAGCTCTAGACTTGCGCTTAATTGTCTCCTGAATAGTTGTTTGAACCCTTACTCTGAATTTCCTGCGAAAATACCTTGGTCTAACGCTTGTTTTATTTAAAGTTTAATCATTGTTTAAACCTGTTACTTGTTTCACGAACAACGAAACCAACTTGTTTGCTTAGCTTTCTTTCAATACCTCATAGATACAAAGCGTAACACTGGTCCTCTGGAAATCGAACTTATCTGTATTACAATCATACGTTGTGCACTTACAGTAAAAAATAAAGCAATAAATCCAGTATACCACCATCCGTCTAATTTGGCTTAGTCAACACATGTTCAAGATTTAAAATGAAAGTCAAATACAAGTTTGTGTTTTAAATTGTTCACGTGAAAGTTGGTGCTTTTAATAACTTAAATTTTAAAACTTCAGGCTTTTAATGATTTTTTTTTTTTAATTAAGTTAAACAAAACGAAATCGTTTTATTTAACCGTGGTTTTTAATGGCATATTAACTCTATTTTTAAGTTTTGTTAGTTTAAATAACGGCATGCCTTATTTGGCTCATTCAACAGAAAATCAGGGTTAAAATAAATTGTCAAATTAATTTCATGATTTAAATAGTTCAAGAGAAAGTTTATGCTTTTTTCGAACCAAATTTAAAATTCAGGATTGAAATGACCATTTTTTCGTTTTGTATTGCAATTGAATTATTTGTTCTTGTAGGACATACTAATAAGTGTTTCATGAATAGATTACATATCCTACTACTGGAATCATCTTCTGTCAGCTGATATATCTTGAGATGTATACACATAAAGTAGAGTGGTGGAATCTACTTACGCTCATGCCTGAAAGCTCTCCTAAACTACAAGTTCTCAAGCTCATTGATGTAAGACATTACATTATTATTTAGCTAGGTATTGTTGATGGGTCTCTTGTTGGGGTTAATTTTGAAGGTCTTTTGATAATATAAATTGAATTTCCCTTGTATGGTTAATTCGTCTAATCAGGAAAACCTGGTTTCTACAAGAAAAATTCGGACATAGGGAAATGGACTCGACCAAAGTATGTCCATAAATGTTTGTTGTCCCATCTCGAGACATTTGTGTGGACAAGGCACGATTGGATAAGAGAAGAAGAGAAAGAAGTGGCTTGATACATTTTAAGCAACGCAAGACAGTTGAAGAAAGCAACTTTCTTCATAGATACCATTGAATTGACAAGGCTCTTCAAGTTGGAAAAAGAAAACAAATGCTCAACGAATTGCCTGGTGTGGTCAGGGCTTCTAATTCATGCCAACTTGTGTTTGAATCCGAATGATCTTATATGTATCAGACTCTTTTATAAAAGAAAAAAAAATTCATTATTCTCTATATGCACAAAATTCATTATTGTTATTCATTATTCTGCGTATTAACTCATTTTCAACTGAACCATCATAAACTAACCATTACAATTTGAATCTACCGCAGAAGCATTTTTCAACACAGGCATAATAAAAATATGTTTGTTCCATGGGATCATTGTATTTAAGCAACACATATAATACATTAGGATCATAGGGTCTTTAAATTGTCGTAACTGAAACATAATACAACACAAATAATACCGAACATGAACATTTTTCATCGAAGAGGAATATAAGATAGTGTACCTTAGCTGATGAACCCACGAAATGAGTTACATAACGAGGAACGCTTGTAGTGTTGAAGATGATGAACGAAGAGATCTACACGATAAAACCATTCTTGGGACCAGCGTGAGTCTATGCAGAGGAACGCAAACAAGGCCAAGGACGTGGAGATGTAGACTGCACCACAAGTCCAATAAAACCACACCATGTCTATCACACCATGTTTATCACACCATCTTCTTCCTCTTTGGCCTGCAGTGATGCACTTGGCTCTGGAACTCTCGTGGGGTTGCAACTTACATTGGTAGGAAGCCCACATAGATGAGCATTGCCTATATAACTCATTTCCTCAAAAGTTGCAAGATGGCCTTTGAAAGGGATCTCACCGGATAGATTGTTGCATGAGACATTGAAGTATCCTAAACTGTTGAGATGAGCTAACGCAGGAGGGATGCTTCCATTTAGCATATTGTTAGATAGATCAAGACTCTCTAAATCCTTCAGATTTGAAATACTACCTGGTATGGAGCCTGTGAGATGGTTGCTTGAAAAGTTCAAGGATTTGATAGAGAGAAGATTACCAATCTCAACTGGAATTTCACCCGATAGTTCATTGCTTGACAAATCCAAACCAGACATATATTGGAGAATATCACCTTGATACGCTTCATATCTGCTTTTCGTTAAAAAATCCACAATGGTTTCTGATATCGATACTACATAACCATCAAAAGCCTTATCGAAGTTAAGTGTTGCTGTATATTTCCAATCATGCAAGCGTGGAACGTTTATATTATACCCAAATGAAACGAGTGACCAAAGAACCTCTTGTCTTTCTGCACCAAAAGACATGTTTCCAAAACATGATGGTATTACACCTTTGAATTTATTGTAAGACAAGTCCAGGAAACCAATTTTACTCAGCTGACATATTTCCTCAGGGATATGACTTTGTAAACTGTTATTCCGCAGTAGAAGAACAAGTAAAGTAGATCTCTCACCAATAATATTCAGAATCTTTCCAGAAAAGTTGTTGTTCCGCAAATCAAGTATCTGTAATACCTCAGACTTGAATAAAGTGTCTGGAATTGATCCAGAAAACTCATTGTTTTGTAGTCTTAATACTTTGAGCGATGATGAAAAACTCACATTCTTTGGTATCCATCCAGAGAAGCTATTGTGTGACATGTCCAAAACCTCAAGCCCATGACTCTGTAGTTGGTGTGGGAAAGGGCCCTTTAGCTGATTTCCCCTCATGTTTATGTGCATAAGGGTTGACATTCTTTCAATCCAAAGTGGAAAGTTGCCAGAAAATCTATTATCTGATATGTCTAAAAATTGTAGACTCTTTGACTGCGTCAAACCCTTGCCAATACATCCAGTAAAATAGTTTCCATCAAGAAATAGGACAAGTAAACCAATAACATTTTCATGCAGAAATATTTTCCCACTGAATTGGTTGTTGGAGAGCTTTAGATACTTCATCGAGTACCAACTACTTGAAAACGTTTTAGACAGCTGCCCAGATAGATTGTTAGAAGACACATCCAACATTTCTAGACTTTTCATCTTGCCCATAGATGATGGAATGGTTCCATGAAAATAGTTTGAAGAAAAGTTCAAAAGCCTTAGCTTTTGAAAGAAGATTCCTATGTCTTCTTGAATTGAATCATATATCCTATTACTCGAAATTTTAAGAACTTGTAAGCCATGAACAACCCTAGGTAGCTGAAGCTCAGTCAATGAATTGCTATTCAGTAAAAGAGTCTGAAGTCTTGTGTTATTCTGCACAAGCCAAGTGGGAAATGCTCCTGTCAACTTGTTATGTGAGAGATCAACATACCACAAATCATGCTGATGAAGAAGAAAGTGAGGGACTGTGCTGCCAAGAATGAAGTTCTGTAACTTCAGCACCTTCAACTGAAATAGTGGAACCCAGAAGCTCTCAGCCTGAGCTTGGATCATACCGACTTTTGATGAAAATAGGAATACTTTGAGCCTTGTTTGATTGACCAATGAATTGAACAAGAATGAACCATTGAAACTATTACGAAGCAGTGACACATACTCGAGCGCTGATGGTAGACCAGACACAAAGGCAGACAGGTCTCCATTCATTTGGTTGTCCGTTAGATCAAGAATTTGAAGACGGCTTAAGTTACCTAGGCAATAAGGCATACTTGTCAAAGCATTGTTGCTTAAATCCAGCTCTCGAAGATTCTTTAGTCCACAAAGCTTTGAGTAGCCTGAAAATATTCAAAATAAATATTCTTCTCACAACACATGTATGGAAATTTTCAATTGGAGTAATGAGAGACAAAATGAAACATGAGAGGTTAGAAGAGAACCAATGATGTGTAATTAATAGTTCACCTTTGTGGGTCGAAGACAATTGATTATCATTAAGAGTTAATACTCGTAAAGATGGAGGAAACACTAAACCTGCACCTGGAAGAATAAATAAAAATAAAGAAGTATCCCAGAATATTATGAATCATTATCACAAAACTGAAGTTAAAAAAGAAACATATTTTAGAGCAAACAAGATTTTCTCTCTATCATTATCTTACATAGGCTGTATAAGTCGGTGAATTTATTTTCAGCCAAGTTCAGGACTTGTAACTCTACAAGACCTTTTAAACCTGGAGATCCCAAAAAAAAAATAAGTGTTATGACTAATGATAAGATAGTACTCATACTTGCCTAAAGATCACATCTTTAACTCTTTAACTTGTAAGGTAAAATCCACATACCTTTAAGCTGGGCAGCGTCTGAGAAGTTGTTATGGCTAAGATCTAATGCTTTTAGCTTCATCGTCCTTAAACCTGCAACAACACATTACGAAATCATTTATAAGCTAACAAGAATATCTCCCCTCTTGTTTTTGTTCTTCTCACCGTCACCAGCCTCAAAGTCACTCATATTATTGGAACTTAGATCCAATTCCTCCAACTGCATGAAATTGATTAAACCTGCACACAAATGTTTCTTGTCTATAAGATTTTTTCCGTGGAGAACAAAACTGTATTAGGCTTCTTAACAGTATAGCTTGAACTTAAAAGAAAGTGAATTCATTCTTGTCTAAAGTCATCAGTCTTTAACTCTGAAGTCTTTTTTGCCACATATTTCCAATCAAAAATGAAGCTTTCAAGAACATTATATTATTACTATATAGTTGCCTAAAGATCATATTTGTTATATTTTAAAATCTATGCTAATCTACATACCTTTAAGTCGGACAGTGTCTGAGAATTTGTTTCGCCGAAGATATAATGTTTTCAGCTTCATCGTCCTTAAACCTGCACCAACACATTATATTATCACGAAGGATGTTTATAAGCTAACAAAAATATCTTCTCTCTCTAGTATTTGTTCTTCTCACCATCGTCAGCCTCGAAGTCGTTTATACTATTGGAAGTTAGATCCAATTTTTCCAACTCCCTGAAATTGATTAAACCTGCACACAAATGTTTCTTGTTTTTAATTTTTTTCCAGGAGAACAAAACTGTATTATGCCTTTTTAATACTAAAACTTTGAACCTAGAAGAAGCATATCCGTGCAAATTCAGCATTCTTGTTGCAATTTCTACCACACCAAAGCCAAGAAGCTTTTTAAGAATTTTGATGAATTATCATCAAGTACACAAGAAAATATATCGACCAATTACCACACGTGTCCTTTTTGTCTGTTCATATTTTTCTTTGGAGTATAAAAATGAGGTTCAAAAACACATGTTGTAAGTTACTAAAAGATATTAAGAAAATGAGGTCCTGAATCAAAGAGATACTTCATTACCATTCGGAGGAAAGACACCTTTCAGTCTGTTATAACCAAGATGTAGAATCCTCAGCGACCTTGCTGCACTTAAAAAAGGGAGAACACTGTTGTTCAAATAATTGCTTGACAAATCTAGGATCTCCAAGTTCTCAAGTGTCTGAAAACTCTTATAACCTGAAACATTAAAGAACTAATAAGAAAATTGGAGATAAATTAAAATATATATATATTGAATGCAAGAACGTACCATGGATGGGATCAAACAAGTGACTGAGCCCATTCAATGAAAAGTCAAGGTAATTGAGTTTAGGGAAGCTTTGGAGCAAAGAAAGATTTAATGCGATCTGAGGTGGACTCAAGTCCACTCCTACACCGGGCGAATTAAAATTATTAAGGTAGAGATGGACGATGTGGCCACCAATAGCGTCACTGCACAGAACTCTCTCCCAAGTGCAGCAGTTACTCTTAGGATCATCATCACTTCATGAATGGAGAATACTCTTTTCTTGAATACTAAGAAGAGAGTTGAAATAAGACTTGAGCTGCAACAGACCCATCCGCTCAGTTTCCACACAGCCTACACATACTTTCATTTGGAATTGGAGAATCATTGTTACTGTTATGAACACCAAAGCCATCTTCTTCTTCTCCTTAACCCACCCCCAGATTCTCTCGTATGTTCTCATTTTTGTTTCCTGTATTCAAGAAACTAAAATTAGAATTTTCAAAGATTGAGAATTTGGTCTCATTGTAGATTACAGCTTAAAGAACAACCATATGAAATGAATGAAGATAGACCCTTTGACTATTATCTTCTATAAGAACATGTGCTTTGGGAAAAAAGACTTTTCGAGTTACTTGGGTCCACTTGAACTGAATTATTTTAGACAAGAAGAAATGGAATCACATTAAACTTTTTGCTACTTCTGTCTGTACGATCTTATTTTCTTGGATCTTTGCAAGTGATATTTCAAGTTTTGTCCTCTTAAACTCTGTTTTTAACTCTTCATGGTGGTGAGAAATTGAGAATTAAGCGTAAGCACCTAAACCTAAGCTTAATTCTATTACAGCATTGCTGTTCAAATCCAGCTCTCTAATATTCATTAGTCTGCAAATCTTGAAATTAGTCAAATAAAAGCGTATGAAATCAGAACAATCATCAACTCCATCTACAAAACAGAGTAAATAACGATAAAGACATGGAAAAAAACACAAAAAAGAAAATTATAATATCATCAACTCCATCAGCCTATCACTTATTAGACTTCATAGGAACTCACTTGATTTTCTTTTTGTTACCACAACATATCTATGTAGAAAACTGTTAATCTTATGTTTAAATCAGAAGAGATGAAATTATTGTAGAGTTTCACCTTCTTTAGTATCGGAAATCTGCTTCGTCTTGTGGACAAAAGAACGGGGGCTATGTAATAAACGCTTCGTCTTTGATATACTTGAATATTGAAAAGGTTAAAGGGTTATGAGTTTGTCTGATTGAGAATGCGTCCGAGCTTGCTGAGGCAAATATCAGAAATATTTCTGATATAGCCAATGAGATGGTTATGGGATATCTCAAGTCAGCCCAACGTGTTTCCTTGGACTTATCACCTTTGCAGGTAACTTTGCAGGTTCTTATCACTGTTAATTTATTGGTTGTTGTAGGATATACTAATAAGTGTCTCATGAATAGATGATGTCTCCTACTACAGGAATCATCTTCTATCAGCTGGTATATCTTGAGATGTATACACATAAAGTGGAGTGGTGGAATCTACTTACGCTCATGCTTGAAAGCTCTCCTAAACTACAAGTTCTCAAGCTCATTGATGTAAGACCTTAGATTATTATTTAGCTAGGTATTGTTGATGGTCCCTCGTTGGGGTTAATTTTGAAGGTCTTTTAATAATATACATTGCATTTCCCTTGTGTAGCATTCGTCTCATCAGAGAAATCTGGTTTATGACAAGAAAAATATGGACCCGGGGAAATTGAATCGACCAAAGTATGCCCCTGAATGCTTGTTGTCCCATCTCGAGACATTTGTGTGGACAAGGCACGATTGGATAAGAGAAGAAGAGAAAGAAGTTACTAGATACATTCTAAGCAACGCTAAGATAGTTGAAGAAGGCAACTTTCTTCATAGATCCCATTGAATCCAAAAGGCTCTTCAAGTTAGAAAAAAAACGACAAATGCTCAACCAATTGCCTGGTGTAGTTAGGGCTTCCAATTCATGCCAACTTGTGTTTGAATCCGAATGATCTTATATGTATCAGACTCTTTTATAAAAGAAAAAAAATTCTTTATTCTCTATATGCACAAAATTCATTATTCTCATTATTCATTATTCTGTGTATTAACTCATGTTCAAATGAACCATCATAAATTAATCATCAATACTTCAATACTAATAAAAAAGAAATACACCTATCTATTAACATTTACTTATGTATTATATTACACGAAATGCCATTAGAATTAATATAATTTAAAATTTTCATTTGGTTAAATGGTCAAAAAGTATTAACTAAATTATTCACAATATCTTTTAGTATCTTTTAAGATTTAAACATAAAGATGTATTTCATTTTTTAGTTATAACATAATCTAAAATAAATATTTTCCATATTTTTCATTTTATCAGAATTAAAAAATTCATTAATAATTATGAAAATACCAAAATAAGTTATTAAATTAAATTTTGATCTATAAAACGAAAAATGGAAATCCTATAATATTTTTATATAAGATATATATATATATATATATATATATATATATGTATATTCCAAGTTAAATTATTAAATCAAATGGTAAATGTAAATAAAATAACTTAGTACACAAATTAATTTTAATTTAGAATTATATAGTAATAATTTTAATTTAATAAAATTTAAATATTATAAATCACTCAATAATTATGTTGTTTGATAATATGATGGACGGGTTGAGATTAATATTTTTTTACGAAATGATGTATATTATGGGATTAACTAATCAAGCATGCAAAATATTTAGGCCACTGTACAAAACGGGTTAAAAAAATGAAAACAAACTAAAAATGTTGTTAGCTAACAGATTAAACATAAAACTGTTAACACTTCTAAAATTTTCAAATCTATAATATCTTATCTAAAATAAATAAATATCAGAACTTAAAAAAAAATTTAAGAAAATTAAAAATTAAAAATATAGATGTTTTTTTCGATTAAATAAAAAATTTATCAAAAATATATTCCCCCACTTTTAAAGCTCACTCAAAATCTAGTTAGAAGTTGAAGCATTTTTCAACACAACCCATAATAAAAATATGTTTGTTCCATGGGAGCATGGTATTTAAGCAACACATATAATACATAAGGATCATAGGATGTTTAAATTGTCTTAATTGGAAAATAATACAACACAAATAAAACCGAACATGAACTTTTCATCGAAGAGGAATATAAGATAGTATACCTTAGCTGATGAACCCACGAAATCAGTTACATAAAGAGGAACGCTTGTAGTGTTGAAGATGATGAACGAAGAGATCTACACGATAAAACCATTCTCTGGACCAGCGTGAGTCTATGCAGAGGAACGCAAACAAGGCCAAGGACGTGGAGATGTAGACTGCACCACAAGTCCAATAAAACCACACCATATCTATCACACCATCTTCTCCCTCTTTGGCCTGCGGTGATGCACTTGGCTCTGGAACTCTCGCAGGGTTGCAACTAATATTGGTAGGAAGTCCACATAGATGAGCATTACCTATATAACTCTTTTCCTCAAAAGTTGTAAGATGGCCTTTGAAAGGGATCTCACCGGATAAATTGTTGCATGAGACATTGAAGTATCCTAAGCTGTTGAGATCAGCTAGCACAGGAGGGATGTTTCCATCTAGCTTATTGTTGGATAGATCAAGACTCTCTAAGTCCTTCAGCCTTGAAATACTGTTAGGTATGGAGTCTCTGAGACGGTTGTTTGACAAATTCAAGGATCTGATGTTATGAAGATTACCAATCTCAACAGGAATTTGACCTGATAATTCGTTGCTTGACAAATCCAAACCAGACATATATCGGAGAATATTACCTTGATACGCTTCATATCTGCTTTTCGTTAACATTTCCACTACCATTGCTTGTCGTTCTCGAGAATAAAAGTCCATATCAACATTGAGGCGAATCTTTGAATTATAATCGCATTGTACCAACGAAGGCAAGCTGACGGAAAATTCATTACCACCTAGATATGTTTCAGTAGCACCAAAAGCATTGTTACCAAAACATGAAGGCATAGCACCTTTGAATTTATTGTGAGACAAATCCAGAATACGAATGTTACTCAGCTGACATATTTTCTCTGGGATATGACCTTGTAAGCTGTTACCTCGCAGAAGAAGAACAAGTAAGCTAGAGCTCTTGGCTATACTGTTCAGAATGTTTCCAGAGAAATTGTTGTTCCGCAAATCAAGTATCTGTAGTTCCTCAGACTTGAATAAAGTGTCTGGAATCGAACCTGTGAACTCATTGTTTTGTAGTCTTAGTTCTGTGAGAGATGGAGAACTCACGTTCCTTGGTATCAATCCAGAGAAGCTATTGTGTGAGATGTCCAAAACCGTTAGTGGTAGACTCTGGAGTTGATGAGGGAAAGGACCTTTTAGCTGATTTCCCCTAATGTAAAGGTAACCTAGGTTTGACATATTACCAAACCAAAGTGGAAGCTTGTAAAAAAAACTATTCTCTGATAAGTCTAGAAAAGATAGTCCCATAGAATTCAACAAACCCTTTCCAAGACTCCCACTAAAGTTGTTTCCATCAAGAAACAGGTTATATAAGTTAGTAAGATTTGCATGCTCCGGAAATATTTCTCCATGGAATTGGTTGTTGGAGAGCACTAGATATTTCAAAGAGTAGCAACCACTCAGAAGAGCTTTAGGTAGCTGACCTGATAGAGCGTTGAAAGACAAATCCAACATATGTAGACTTTTCATTTCTCCTATGGAAGATGGAATGGTTCCATGAAAGTTGTTTGACGAAAATATCATAAATCTCAACGTAGGAAAGATTATTCCAAGGTCTTCTTGAATTGAACCGCTTATCTTATTACTCGAGATATCCAGAACACCTAAGCCATGAACAAACTTAGGTAGCTGCAGCTTTGTCAATGAACTGTTATACATTAAAAGAGTCTGCAATCTTGTGTTATTCTGCACAAGCCAAGCAGGAAATGCTCCAGTTAACTCGTTATGTGAGAGATCAGTAAAGCACAAGTCATGTTGATGAACAAGAAACCCAGGAATTGTACTGCCGAGAATGAAATTATGTAGCTTTAGTATCTTTAACTGAAACAGAGGAACCCATGAGCTCTCAGCCTGAGCTTGGATCATACCAGCTTTTGATGACAATTTGAATACCGTGAGCTTTGTTTGATTGGCCAACGAGTTGAACAAGAATGAACCATTGAAGTTATTATCAAGAAGTGACAAATACTCAAGCGCTGATGGTAGACCAGACACAAAGGAAGACAAGTCGTTGGCGAGTTGGTTGTTCGAAAGATCAAGTGTTCGAAGACGGCTTAAGTTGCCAAGACAATCAGGCATACTTGTCAAAGCATTGTTACTTAAATCGAGCTCTTGGAGATTCATTAGTCCGCAAAGCTTTAAGGAGCCTGAAATTATTGAAGATAAAGAAAAAAATTTCTCACAACACATCCATGAAGAAATTCAGTTGGGAGGGTGACAATACCGTGAATCTTGATGTTTGTAGCAAGCAATGAGAAGATAATGAATGCATAAGAGTTGAGGAGAGATAAAATGATTTGTGATTTCTCACCTTTTTGGGTCGAAGACAATTGGTTATCTTTGAGATCCAATACCTCTAAAGAAGGAGGAAACACCAAACCTGCAAGTGGAAGGATAGATAAGTAGATAAAGTGGTCTTGCATGCTCCATTAGGCATCTCGAATAATGAATATATTCAGAAAACTATTAAAATTAAACTTGATTTTAGGTTAAGCTTAATTATGGGTTTATAATCCAATTATCCATTATTGGACTAAACCCAAAATTAAGTTCACCTTCTGGAATTTCTCTAGAAACATCATTAGAGTTCATCACCTCCTCTAAGTTTCTAGAGAATTCTAAAAGATAATAATGTATGATATTTATGTAGAATAATCTATATGTTGTAGGACAAAAATCTAGATATTGTATTTAGAAAAATCTAGAGATTTAAGAAATATCTAGGCCAAGGAGGTTATAATAGAAAAATCTAGATTTGTGTTGTAAGAACTTTAGGTGGCTATAAATACCTCCACACCCCCTCATTTGTAATATGAATAAGAAGTTGAATAAAGAAAGAGTGTTCATAATAAGTTCTAGTACTCTCTCTAAAAGTCTTTCAAGTATTCTCTTAAGTGTTCTTCCATATTCTTCTTCATACTTAGAGGGTCTTTTGTTTCTTTCGAGTGTCTCGGGTATTATGGTCTTGGGCTAGTGCTAAGCACTATTGGTGTTGATTTTCTTTACATGGTATTAGAGCCATTCTAGCTAATCTTGTGCTAATCAAGATCGGGGTTTAGGAGAACTCGGGTTTACTCTAAGTATGGAATCAATGGCTCGTGTTGTTGGATTGGGAACAGAGATCTTAAACCAATCTAACTACCGGTTATGGAAGTCATGCATGGAGTCATACTTGGTGAGTGAGGACTTATGGGATGTCGTCGGCAGTAGCAGCACAACACCACCAATGGGTGATGCTGCAAAAGCGGAAGTGATAAAGGAATGGACACAGAAAAATGCCAAGGCGGAGTTTGCGATGAAGAGGTCAATATCCTCGGGAGTATTTGAGCATGTCTCAAGGTGTACACCCACTAGTTCAATTTGGCAGGCACTGGATCAATTGTTCAACAAGAAGAATGAAGCTCGTCTACAGCTGTTAGAGAATGAGCTGGTGAATGCAAAGCAAGGGGAGTTTTCAATCTCAGAGTTCTTCATCAAGGTAAAGAACCTTTGCTCTGAGATTAATACTCTTAATCCGGAGGAATCAATTTCAGAAACACGATTAAGGCGGTCTATTATTCGTGGTCTACGAACCGAATATACACCGTTTGTGACTTCCGTTCAAGGATGGGCTACACAACCTTCCTTGGAGGAGTTTGAGAACCTGTTAGCTTCACAAGAATCATTAGCCACACAAATGGCGGGAGTCAAAATCCATGATGACTCGGGGAGTGCTTTTGTAGCTCGGAGGCAACAGAGCTTCAAAGGCAAACCTAAGTATGGAGGTCCAAAGAGCAATGATGGACGGGAAGGATCTTCTACGGGAGATAAGAAGCTGTTCAAGTGCTACCTGTGTGGAAAACTTGGGCATTTCAAAAAGGATTGCAGAGTCAAGCTGAAGGAAATAAATATGGTGAAACCGAAAGCTCATACTGGAGACGAAGACTGGGGAAAATGCTTCACGGTGGAGGCTGCATCTTCAGGTACATCCAAAACTAAAACTCTGGAAAATGTGGATCATGGATTCTGGTTGTAGCCATCATATTACCAGAGATGAGAAGTTATTTTCTAGTCTACAGCGTCATGACGGGAAAGAAGCCATTATTACTGCGGATAATTCAGTATACCGAGTCGAGAAGGAAGGGACTGTTATCATTGAAGGAGATGATGGAAGCCCTATCACTCTCAAGAGTGTATACCATGTCCCTGGAGTAAGGAAGAATCTTCTATCCGTGGTGAATGCGGTGGACTCAGGTAACTACATTCTGTTTGGTCCAAAAGATGTTAACTTCTTGAAGAATATTCAGGAATTAAAGGCAGACGTAGTTCACACTGAAGCATGAGTTAAAGATCTTTATGTCTTATCGGCCTCAAACTCGTATGTTGAGAATATAAGTACCAATGACAATGCCTTTGTATGGCATGCTAGGCTTGGTCATATAAATATGACTAAGCTGAAGGTTATGGTGAATAAAGATTAATGGGGTCCCAAAGTTGAAGATTCAGAATGAATGAATACTTTGTGAAGGTTGTCAATATGGACAATCACATAGGCTTCTGTTTGACAACTCTACTTCACGATGCAGCGCTTCGTTGGAGAGGGTCCATAGTGATTTAATGGGTCCAACGAGAACATTTTCCTATTTTGGGTTCCGCTACATGTTGTTGTTCGTTGATGACTTCTCAAGGTACACTTGGGTATACTTCATGAAGGAAAAATCAGAGATATTTTCAAGGTTTCAAGAACTCAAGGTCACCGTGGAAGGAGAGTTACGTCGGAAGATCAACACTCTAAGGACGGATAATGGAGGGGAGCTTATGTCAAAGGAGTTTCTCTCTATCTGCCGGAATCATTTTATCAAGAGAGAATTTACATGTCCTTATACACCTCAACAGAATGGAGTAGCAGAAAAGAAGATCATACATCTAAGCGAGACTTGTAGAAGCTGGCTACACGCGAAGAATTTACCTAAGGCCTTATGGGCAGAAGGTATGAGATGTGCAGCCTATGTCATCAACCAGATGCCGCTTAGTCCAAATAATATGAAGTCTCTGTATGAGACGGTTCATGGGAAGAAACCAACGGTGAAACATCTCAGGGTATTTGGATCAGTCTGCTATGTCCATGTGTTCGATTCTCAAAGAACCAAGCTGGAGGCAAAGGCAAAGAAGTGCATCTTTGTTGGGTATGATGAACAAAGGAAGGGTTGGAAGTGTATGGATCCAGAGACACACATGTACATTGTATCTTGTGATGTTGTCTTTGATGAAGTTTCATCTTATTATGGGCCACCTCAAGTCTTGGTTGATCAAGAAGGTACCACTTCTTCCAAGGTCAATGAACAAGTTATTCAAGTGCCAAGTGAGAGCAGAAATCCTGAAGAAGAGACACAAGGTGAAAGGGGGAGCACTAACCAAGACAAAGATGAGGAAGAAGATCATGGGTCCATGGAAAATCAACAGACTAAAAGGAACATTATTAGGCCTGCTCGGTTCAGGGATGAAAGGTTTGTCACTACCTACTCATGCTACTTTGTTGCTCCTTTCGATGAAGAAGAGCCATCATCATCTGATAAAGCAAAAGGAGTTAAAGAGTGGGAGGCCGCAATGAAGGAGGAGATGGATGCTCTTGGGAAGAATGAAACTTGGGATTTGGTTCCAAAACCCAAGGATGTCCAACCCGTCTTATGCAAGTGGGTGTACCATATCAAGCGAAGGACGGATGGAAACATTGATAGATACAAAGGAAGGTTGGTTGCTCGGGGATTCTCTCAGAAGTATGGAGAAGATTATGATGAGACTTTCAGTTCAGTGGCGAAGATGACTACGGTACGTTCACTTTTATCTTTAGCTGCAAGTTTTGGCTGGAATTTATGGCAGTTAGATGTGAAGAATGCCTTTCTATATGGAGAATTTGATAAGGAAACCTATATGGAACAACCACCTGGTTACATATCAAGGGAGCATCCTGAATATGTCTGCAAGCTAAAAAAGGCTCTGTATAGGTTAAAACAAGCTCCAAGAGCCTGGTATTGAAAGCTTGCTCAGTTTCTTCAGTTTGCGGATTTGTCCCATCTAATTCTGATCCGAGTCTATTCTTCAAGAAGAATGGAGGAGTCCACGTGGTAGTTCTTCTTTACGTGGATGACTTGATAATCTCTGGGAATGATGAAGCAGAAATTGCTCGTCTACAAGAGGATATGTCAATAAGGTTTTAGATGAAGAGGTTGGGTGAGCTTAATAACTTCCTTGGATTGGAGGTTGAAAGAGTAAAGGATGGAATATTCATCGACCAACAAAGTTATGCAAGAAGAATTGTTGAGAAGTTCGGGGTACACGAAGGAAAGACATGTACTACTCTGATGGATGTAAACATTAAGTTGAAGCATGATGAAGGATCTCTGCTACCCTCGACCTTATCGATCTCTTGTAGGAAGTCTTCTGTACTTAACGATTACAAGACCTGACATTTCATTTGCGGTTGGTCTTGTAAGTCGGTTTATGCAGACACCGAGGAAGCCACATCTAGAAGCGGCGAAGAAGATCTTGAAGTATGTGAAGACAACTCTTGGCATGGGTTTGGTGTATAAGTACAATGCCAAGGTCTCTCTCTATAGCTTCACAGATGCAGACTTTGGTGGAGATCTGGATGATCGGAAATCAACTTCGGGTTATGTGTTTCTGTGTGGAGACACAAGCGTTTGATGGTGCAGTAAGAAGCAAGCAAAAGTGTTGTTGTCAACCACTGAAGCGGAGTATAAAGCTTCAACACTCGCAGCTCAAGAGTGTATTTGGCTTCGAAGACTCGTTGAAGATTTGTTCGAGCCAATCAACAAGCCAGTTACTATCTATGGAGATAACCAAAGTGCTATCAAGCTGGCTAATAATCCGGTGTTCCATGCAAGGACTCAGCATATTGAGTTGAAACATCACTTCATACGGGAGAAGGTGCTTGATGGAACGATTGAAGCTTTGGAGGCTCGAAGTGAGGACAATGTTGCAGATATCTTCACCAAGTCATTACCAAAAGGTCAGTTCGAGTTACTTTGCTCGAAGCTCGGGATGGTTGACAAAATCAAGTTTAAGGGAGAGTATTAAAATTAAACTTGATTTTTGGTCAAGCTTAATTATGGGTTTATAATCTAATAATCCATTATTGGTCTAAACCCAAAATTAAGCCCACCTTCTAGAATTTCTCTAGAAACATCATTAGAGTTCATCACCTCCTCTATGTTTCTAGAAAATTCTAAAAGATAATGATGTATGATATTTATGTAGAATAATTTAGATGTTGTATGACAAAAATCTAGGTATTGTATTTAGAAAAATCTAGAGATTTAAGAAATATCTAGGCTAAGGAGGTTATAATAGAAAAATCTAGATTTGTGTTGTAAGAACTTTAGGTGACTATAAATACCTCCACATCCTCTCATTTGTAACATGAATAAGAAGTTGAATAAAGAAAGAGTGTTCATAATAAGTTCTAGTACTCTCTTTAAAAGTTTTTCAAATATTCTCTTAAATGTTCTTCCATATTCTTCTTCATATTTAGAAATTTTTTTGTTTCTTTCGGGTTTTTTGGATATTACGGTCTTGGACTAGTGTTAAGCACTATCGGTTTTAGTTTTCTTTACAAAAACCAAAACAATATTCAGAATCCTTATCACAGTCTGCTTTTATTCTATTTCACTAACCGACTTAGACGGGTTAGATATGCTCATCATGCACTCGAATACATCATATTTGTACTTGGTTGATCAGCTTCCCCTTTAATCTTTCTCTAATTCTAATTAGATTCATTTGACGTCGATGTTCAATAGGAAAGTTAGAATAACATTTGACAGTTGCGCTTAGGTTAGGGCAAGCGAGGTGACCTAGGCTGTCTAAGTCAGTAAGTTTGTTACCACTTAGATCCAGTTGTTGTAAACTTGGCACCAAGAAAATTATCATCCATTAATCACCACGCAGTGTATAACATTGAGACTCAAAATAGGCCTAAGGCGTTGATTGTTTATATGTATTTTGGTTTTTAGCTTTTGGCTTTTAGCAATGATTTAAAAGCTGGATCGGACTTCAAACTAGATATGTCTTTCGGTTATGGTTCAATATGGTCTAACCGGTTGAACCGGGTTTTTTATTTTTAATAATAAATACATTTAAAAATAAAAATAATTTAATTGAATTAATTTTTTATCTGTTAGATACTAATATAGAACATATTAATATATTTTGTTCAAAATAAACATTAAAAATATAACATAAAGCCATAAAATATAAACACTTACTATATAAACACTTACATAAAATATAAACACTTACTATATGTAAAGTTTGATCAAATTTTGAATGAATAGACAAAATTGTGATAAGCAAAAAAAAACCCAAATTTTTTTTTGAAATATCAAAATTAAATAATTGAAATTAAATAATAATATGCTTTTAAGAATTTTAATTAATTTAAAGCCAGACCCGAGTTTTTAATTTGACCCAAACTATCTGGTTTCCAGATTTTTAACGGGTTTTAGTGAATTATTTTGGGTAATCAATATTTTAGTTTTTTTTTTATAAAATTCAAACCGGACTGGATACTGGTTCGCGGTTCAACCGGTCCAACCCGCCGGTCCAGTCCGGTTTTTATATTATTGGCTTTAGTTTAGATTTTTAGATTTTAATTTTTGAATTTTTATTCTTCTGTAAATTTTGGTTTTTCTAAAATTTGATTGATTGGTTTTGTCTATATATTTATTTATCTTTACGTTTTTTTTTATAAGTTAAGTTTTTTGAAACAATTTTACTTAAATAGTAACCCATAATTTGTATAAATAATACCAAAATTTTGCTAGTAAGATGTATATAGATTTTTTTTTTTAAATAGTTAACTTTTGAATAATTAAGTTAATTGATTGATAGATATTTGATTAATACAAGCTGTTTTCAGAAAATTTTATATTAATTTTTTGGATGCTAATATTATTTTTACTGCCCCTTAATGCTGTAGAGTAGTTATTCTTTTTTTTTAATTTTTCTTTTATTTTGTTTTCAATTATATTGATATATATTAAAATAAAAAAGTTCCTAAAAATCATTGATATATGTTTTTATAAACCTACAAAAACATAGATTTTGGTTTTGTTTTAAAATAGATAGTTTTCTTAAAATTTGGATAACAAATTAGCTTTTCAAAAACAAAAACTAAAAACTATTTTTAAAACTACAATAATCAACACTTATGGTTGGTTTGGGTTCATCCCTAACATTCTTATTAAAATTAAAAAAAAAAAAAAAAAAAAAAAAAAAAAAAAAAAAACAAACAAACAGATAAGCTGAAAAATATAGTGGTGGCTTCCTTGGAAAGAGGTAAGAATGTACCATGGATCGGATCAAAGAAGTGATCGAAGTGGTTGGATGAAAAGTCAAGAGTTTTGAGTTGAGGGAAGCTATGGAGCAAAGAAATATTAAATGCCCGAAACTGATCAGGCAAATTAAGATTATTAAGTGAGAGATCGACGATGTGGCCACCAATAAAGCGTCACTGCACTGAACTCTCTCCCAAGTGCAGCAGTTACTCTCAGGATCATCATCACTCCATGAATCCAGAATACTTTTTCCTTGGGGAGTAAGAAGAGAGTTGAAGTAAGACTTGAGCTGCAACAGACCCATCCGCTCAGTTTCCACACAGCCTACACAGCCATTCATTTGGAATTGGAGAATCATTGTTACTGTTATGAACACCAAAGCCATCTGCTTCCTCTCGGATGTCCTCATTTTTATTTCTTGAAATTAGAAAGATTGAGAAGTTGGTATCATTATAGAGTACAGCTTAAAGAAGAACCATATGAAGATTGACCATTGACTATTATCTCCTAAAGGAACGTGGGCTTTGGGCAAGAAGACTTTTCCAGTGACTTGGGTCCACTTGAACTGAATTATTTTAGACAAGATGTGGAATCGCACTGACCATTTGCTACTTTTTGTCTATACCAACTATATTCTTGGATCTTTGCTTTTAACTCTGCTTTGGTAATAAAAGCTTTGTCCTCTTAAACTCTGCTTTTAACTCTTCATGGTGGTGAGAATTAATATTATGCACCTAAAATTGCAGTTAAAGCATTGCTGCTCAAATCCAGCTCCCTATTCATTAGTCTGCAAATCCTGAAATCAGTCAAATAAGAGTGTATGAAATCAGACAATCAAATAAGAAAGTAAGAAATCAGACAATCAAATAAGAAAGTAAGAAATCAGAAAATCAGACAGAGTAAATTATTAAGACAAGGCCCAATCGACAAGGCCTAATCTAAACCCAACTCAGGTTTGGAGACCTAAGACCAGTCTGCTCTCTTCAACGTCAACAACCTGTGCATATGAAGACAAAGTCAGAGGAAAGCAAAAGCAAAGCAAACCTGCAACAAATGCGATAAATGAAATCGTACAAACCTCAACCACCTTGGCTAGCAATCGAATCTTAACGGCTGATCGATATGAGCCATTGGATGAAGAAACAGTATAGCACCCTAAGTGTATAAAGGTATAAATAGATTGCACAATGTAATGAAAACGTTAAATGAAAGAAATGAAAACAAGAAAGTTTACCTTCTTCTCTTCAATCTTCTCTGTGCTTTCATGGTATCAGAGCCATGGATATGGACAAATCCATGGAACCCTATCATCCTCCATGTTTGAACATTGTAAACTCCATCACAGTCAAACTCATCAAGCAAAATTATGCATTCTGGAAAATACAGTTTCAAGCCTTTCTCAACGGTTAGAGACTTCTGGGGTTTGTTACCGGTCTACTCCACCGCCAGTTGCGAACATTCTTGCGCCAACCATCTCCGGTACTTCTACTCCCATTCCGAATCCAGTCCATCAACTCTGGTTTTCAGACAGACCAAGTCGTACAATCATGGCTTCTTGGTTCAGTGCCAGAGGAGCTTCAGCTGGTTATAATAAACTGTACTACATCGTTTGAGATATGGCTTTCACTTGACAGTCACTACAACCGTCCTTCTAACTCTCGTCTCTTCGAACTGCAACATAAGATTCAAACTGTGAAAAAGGCTGGAAAAGGAATGGCTGATTATCTATAAGAGATTCAGACCCTCTCCAACCAACTCAGCTCCATAGGAATTCCAATGCCTGAAACAATGAAGATTTTTTCAGCTTTCCGAGGTCTCGGTCGTGACTACCAACCAATCAAAACCATCATTGAACATTCGGCTTTTGCTGCAATACATCAACAAGAATCAAACTATTCTTACCGTGGAAGATCTAACAAAGGCAGAGGGTATGGAAATTACCGCGGTCAAGGTTCCATCCCCACCAGGGGCAGGAGCTTTCATCAACAGATTCCATCCTCCTCTCCAAGCTCCGACAATAAATCTCGGCCTGTGTGTAGAGTCTGTGGGAAACCTGGTCATCCTGCTCTCAAATGTTGGCACAGGTTCGACCACAGCTTCCAGTCTGAAGATATTTCGACAGCTTTAGCTGCAATGAGAATCACGGATGTCACAGACAGTTCAGGAATAGAATGGTACTCAGACAGTGGAGCAACGACAAATGTACCTCATCAGAACAACATCTCCAAAGCTCTCAACCCTACTATGGGCCAGACACGGTTATGATGGGAAATAGAAATTTCTTACCCATCACTCACACATGGTCAGCGTCTCTTGCGACAACTTCAGGTATTCTTCCTCTCAACGATGTATTTCTATGTCTTGATATTGCTAAATCCTTGGTTTCTGTTTCAAAAGTTACAAAGGATTATCTGTGTTATTTTAAATTTGATGGTGGAGAGAGTACGTGTAAAGGACAAGATAACAAAGAGACTGCTCACCATGGGAAGAAACCGTGGTGGGTTATATGTTCTGGAGAATCCACCACCACCTCAAGTCTTCTTTTCCTCTAGACAACATTCAACATCGGATGAAGTTTGGCATAGGAGGCTGGGCCATCCACATGAATATATTCTTCAACATCTATCTTCAACCAAAAGGATTTCTATAAGAAAGAATACCAACAAGACCTGTTCATCGTGTCATCTTGGGGAAAGCAGTAGGTTACCTTTTTCAGCTTCTAGTTTTTCTGCGACAAAACCACTTGAGCGTGTGTATTGTCATCTATGGGTCCCTGCATCTCTTGTCTCTAGTCAGGGTTTCCATTACTATGTAATCTTCATAGACCATTGGTTTCGGTTTTGTTAGTTCTATCCTCTACAAATAAAGCTAGACTTCTACTCTATTTTTATAACACCCCATCCGCCCCTACCAGTGGGTCTCCATGTCCTCTCACTATGCCCATGGGCCGGCCTACCCCTATCTGACGGTTGGAATGTTAATCGGGAGGTTTGAAAGTCATGATATACTGACCCTGTAATCACCACGTGACTGTTTCCCGTGTTTTGGCCTCAATCACACGGTACCGCGAATGACTTTCCGGTAGGTCACCCATCCTTTGACTACTCTACCTCAAACACTCTTAACCTTGTAGTTCTCTATGGATGTGCAACCGAAAAGGTTAGTGCACTTTGGTAACATAGATAGTCAAATCAATTATTTTAATCTTTCCACATAAGTTTCCATATATACCAGAAATCGGGATGTTACGACTGTTGGTGTTTAGTTACATAAACTTTATGTTGTTTACGAAAATATTGGTGAGGGAGTGGCATTTAGGTAAACATAAACTGAAATTACAAAAGCACCTCTTGATATATATTTGTGTCGGTTATATACAGGTTCGGTTGTGAAACGCACCGATTGGTATTATGTCTCCTTGTGAAAAGCAACGCTTGGATCATTATAATAGGGAGAGACGAAAGACGTAACAAATAAGAGACAGAGAAGGAGAGAGACAAGAACAATACGAAAGAGAGAAAGAGAGAAAGAGATCAGAATTATTTGTGATCTTCTTCTTCTCTTAACCAATTTATGAGAATCTCAAAGTAGGTTTGTCTGGGTCTCTCTAAGGTGTTAATTTAGAGATCGATAGTTGAATCCTGCAAGATAGACGTCCACCGAAGCTGCATACACCAATGTAGGGGCGAAATTCTGTCTTAGGAGATTGCTTCTGCAAACCTCTATCAAACAAAACTCTATTTGAATCTCGAAGAAGGAGAAATCATCAAGTTACTTTTCTGTTTGTAAACACTTTTTTTCTATTACTGTTAATTCAATAAAGTTTACGTATATTTATATGTGTGAATGATCTGCATCTGTAACCTTCGAACAACAACAACTTTTTGCATTTTTCAAAAACAAGTAGAAAATCAATTTGGTTGCAAAATTGGTACCTTTCAGTGCGATGGAGGAGGTTAGTTTACAAGTACAGTTTTCTTGAATCATCTCCAACAGTCGGGTATAGTTCAGCATGTGTCATGTCCTTACACCCCTCAGCAAAATGAGCTTGCCTAAAGGAAGCATAGACACATAACTGAACTTACCATATCCATGTTGTTCGGCAGCAAAGTACTGATATATTGGGTTTAGTGTTCTATTTTCTACTGCAAGTGCACAGCTTATGATTGTAATACAGATAGGTTCGATTTCCAGAGGACCAGTGTTACGCTTTGTATCTATGAGGTATTGAAAGAAAGCTAAGCAAGCAAGTTGGTTTTGTTGGTTGTAAAACAAGTAACAGATTTAAACAATGATTAAACTTCAAATAAAACAAGCGTTAGACCAAGGTATTTTCGCAGGAAATTCAGAGTAAGGGGTCGAACAACTATTCAGGGGACAATTAGACGCAAGTCTAGAGCTCAAACATATAATTAATATCAATCCACTGTCGTGGCATCAACAACTCTATCTGACAACCTAAAATGATAAACTGTCGTTTGGTCCTAAAATCGCAGACAAGCATTATTGCACAGGTTCGATATGCTCGCAGTTTGCCTTAACATCAACTGTCGTTCGCTAAGGACAAATTTCTCACCAAAGTCTCATCCAGCAACCTATTACACTTTTTATGAATAGACTAACTTAAAATCATGAATTAAGTGTTCAGTTCAATTCAGGTATTAAGACTAACAAGTGGTGAAGACAATATATTCAAATCCCTATTTGTGTTCAACCCATCAACTCATGAATACCATTGAAAACCTTGATCTAACAAGAGGATCTACTCAGACATGAAATCGGAAAACACAACAACAAGCGAAAAAGAATTCATGGAATATAAAATAGAAATGACAAAGGTTCAGAATTCTTCTCAAGTGTGGCAGAGATTCTTCTCAAAATCTTACAAGTAGAAAAACTCTCAAGGATTCTTATCAAAAGGTATGTCTCTCTCTAGCTAAAAAATCGAAAAGTACAAGATAATATGTAGGTGGTGACGGCCCTCCTTTTTCTTCCTTCTTCGCATCCCAAAACTAGGTAAGTGGAGTTTCCATATCTGCTCTGGATGGATGGAGCATGTGCTCCAGAGTGGAGCATGAGCTCTGAAGGGGAGCAGGTGCTCCATCGGGTGATGATCTTCAAACTCGAGTCCTTTTCCTTCATTCCGACTCCTTTTTTCTCCAGAGGCTCCAATCCCTCATTTTTTTTTTATAGCTCCTTAGTGACCTGAAACGACTCGATAAAGACTAAAAAGACTCGATAAATCCTGCAAAGCAAAGGTTAGAATGAGACAAAATCGCCTCAAATCAACTCCCCCGAACTTAGACCTTTGTTTGTCCTCAAACAAACTCAAGTTTAAGCCACGGAAGAGAGGTTTGAAAACGCGGGAACTCTCAAAATTTCAGCGACCATGATTCAATCACAATCTGCAGACCACATACTTTAGAACAAGTGTAGCACATTCTCACCAAAACCAACCAACATCTTCTCAAACCCTATTCCATACTTGTATTCACAAACACACAAAGTTCACCATCCAGACAATAAACTCTCTACATTCAATTAAAGGGTGGCGTGAACTTCTCATCATGGGCACTACCTAGGAGAGACAATGCTAGGGATTAAAGAAGCTAATTTAGTGGTGGAGTTTCAGAGTGTTTAGAGGATTACCGGAGCATATAGAGACTGCAACATATTGCACAAAATAACAAGAGAGAATGGACTCATTGAGGTTTCACAACCTCTAATCACTCTTCTTCTCTTGAAAACTCTAACTCCTCAAATCTCGGTTCTTCCTTCCTTGTGGTTGACAGGTGCCAAGGGACACATCTTTGAGTTACTAACTCTCCTCTCCTTATCATTTTACACATTTTTTTCCTTTTTTTTAGGAGGGTTCTTAGATGATGTGTGTCCCTTGAGCATGAAAATGTTGATCCATCGGCCCATATACCCCAGCAGGTCGTATGTTTCACTTGTCTTCTTCATTGAGCAAAATAGAGCGGGTGCTCCGTTTCGGAGCAGGTGCTCCCGAAACCATTTCTCAACTTCTAATGGCTTAGCGCATATGCACTGGTTCAGACACTGCCGCTTGGGGCGTGCACTCTTATATGGAGCAGGTGCTCCTGGCAATCCTTCTCATCTTCTGGCGATTTCTTCAGCAAGAGTGAGTTAGAGGTTGTGTCAATCCTTTTCTCTCCGACCTTTTTGCACATATCTGCACATATGGGAAATGAAATATAAGAGTGCAAGTGGTCTAAAAGGAGGTTAGGCTAGATGTGGGTACTAGCTAAAGATGAGTTAGTTATTCAGGATCAGCAAGAGTGGTGAAAGGTAAAAGAAGTCCCGAATATAAACTTGTTCCCCTACATTAATGCCCATAACAAGAAGATTTTAAGTTCAAATTATGTCTAGATAGAGTAGAGTTTAAAGTCTTTCTGATGAAACCTTAGTGTAGTGGGATGTTCTGGAAAGAGAGTGATCCGAGTATGGTGGTCCAGCTTGTCCGAGTACCCAAAGTTCTGCAGCAATGATCACTAGAGAGATGGTTAAAATCACATGAATGACGCAATTTCATCATAGATTAATGTCCTAATTCCCAAACAAGTTCTTGACTCAATAAAACAGACTGACTCAAAGACAAAAACTGACTCAAAATCCAAAAAAAAAAACCAAAAATAAACGAAAATTAGTAGCAATAAACTCCTTCCCCCACACTTACTTCACACCGTCCCCGGTGTAAAAGTAAATACGAAGTCGGGATAGAAAGAAAATACAAATGGAAATGGAATACTACAATGGTGATAGAGGGGTGTTACTGGCGATCAGCGGGTGGTGTCATCGGGACTCTCGCTCCTGTCTCGCCCCTGGCGCTTCCTACCACAGGAAGATTGCTCGGAAGGTCCCGACGTCTGCTCTGTGCGGACGTCTCTCGCCGCCGTGGTGTGACAGCAACCACGGGATAAGATCTGGATGATGCGCTGTAGGAGACTGTTGTTCTTCCGCTGGGAAGCGATCATCCACTGCCTGTACTCAGCTGTATCAGGCTCATCAAAGATAGGGGGAGGTCGAACTCACCCTGAGCAGTGGTGGTGTGGTAGGGGAGCATCAGTATGCGTGGGGCGGTGCATGGCGTCTTAATGGATCCCTCGGTAGGATTGGACTCTTTGAAGGTAAGTTGGATATGAATGAGACCGCAGCTACTAGCTTTCACGGTTCAAGCTGATGGATCGAAGGAGACCGTCAAGAGATGCGTAAGTCTCTTGGTATTCTCCACTCCAAAGATTCAAGGAAGTAACCCTTACAATGAATCCGAGGAGGTTGTTGTTTGGAAGTAACCCTTGCCAAACCACGATATGTTCTTGAAGAACAATGAGATTTCCTCTCAAGAATAAGACAATCGATTAAAATTCTGGATAATTCACGAAAATGGTGTTCTTACAGACTTATAGAATTCACAAGTAGAAGATAGAAGATATAGAGTAGAGACGAAGAGTTTTTGTGGTTTCATAGACTTAAAATAAATGAAAAAGACTAAGTTCCTGATCGAGTCAAAGTCGCCTTCAGTCCACGCGGTTTGGTGAAGTTGACCCTTGAGCTTCTGGCAAAGTTGACCCTTGAGCTTCTGGCAAAGTTTAGCTCGGTGTTTCTCGGGCACGGATGGAGCAAATAAGACCTTCATGGGGCAGGACTGGTTCGGTTCGTGCCAACTGGCAACTTCCACGTTCGATCATCTCCTTTAGTCCCATAACACGCTGCCTCAAGTTTTGGTCGGTGGAAAAATCCATTAGGTCTTGGAAACTCGTTTCTTCCCATGTTGGCCCGATATCCGGACGGCCGTACCGGCCTAAAACTGGAGTGTCACGTCCGGTCTCTGAATTGGCTCGGGCTATTTGGATTCTGTCTTGTCCGTTGGCTTCCTCATGACTTTTGGGTCGAGATTGGGATCGAGTATGCCGAGTGATTCGGTCTTTAGCTCGGCCGTCCATTCGTAGCTTGCTTCCGGGTCCAGCCGGGTCTATACGGAACACGGCCGTAGCGTCCGGATGTCCTGTTCCTTGAGCAGAACTGGTTTCCTGTCGATGAACCTCAGTTTCCTCACGAGCAAGATGTTCCTCAGCATGATTGCCCGGTCCGTCCTGCTCTGGTACGTGCTGTTCCTAATCTTCCGAACAGTCCGTGGATGTTTGGCCTGGTACGGTACCCCGGTGTCTATCATTCTCCCCCTCTTGAAAAGGACTTGTCCACAAGTCTGGTTCATCTGATACAAAAGGAGACAAGTCAGATACGTTAAAACTTGAAGAAATGTCATACTTACCTTGAAGATCTAGTTGATAGGCGTTGTCATGAATTTTCTTGACCACCGTGAATGGTCCATCCTTTCTTGGCATCAGCTTGGACTTTCTCTCCTCTGGGAATCTTTCCTTCCTCAAATGTACCTAAACAAGGTCGCCTGGTTGGAACACCACCTTTCGTCTACGCTTGTTAGCATACTTTTCATATTGTTTTGTCTTTGCTTCTATGTTTGCTCGGACTTTTTCATGAATCTGCGTAACAAGTTTGGCCTTCTTTTTGCCATCTAAACTAATCCTTTCATCAACAGGCAAAGGAATTAGATCAAGAGGAGTCAAGGGGTTAAAGCCGTAGACGATTTCAAAAGGTGAATGCTTAGTAGCTGAATGCACTGAGTGGTTATATGCAAACTCTACGTGTGGCAAGTGTTCCTCCCATGATCTAAGGTTCTTTTTAACCAACGTCCTAAGCAAAGCGGATAAGGTTCTGTTAGTTACCTCTGTTTGGCCATCGGTCTGAGGGTAACACCAACTTATTTCCTAGTTTGGTCCACAAGGTTTTCCAGAAATAGCTTAAGAACTTAGGATCTCGATCTGAAACTATGGTTCTAGGCATACCATGAAGTCTGACAACATCTCTAAAGAATAAGTCAGCAATGTGGGAGGCGTCATTCGTTTTTAAACAGGGTATGAAGTGGGCCATTTTAGAAAACCTATCTACCACAACAAAGATGGAATCTCTACCCAGACTAGACTTAGGCAAACCCAAAACAAGATCCATAGAAAGATCAGTCCAGGGATGGTAGGGAATTGGTAAAGGAGAATACAGACCTTGGTTCGTGTTTTTGGACCTAGCTTCCTTGCAAGTCACACATCGGCTGCAAATCCTCTCTACGTCCTTCTTTAGCCCTGGCCAGTAGAAGTGATCCTGTAGAACTTTAAGGGTCTTAGTTGGAAAGAAATGTCCCATTAATTCCCCCCCCCCCATGAGCTTCCCTGGTAAACACTTCTCTCAAAGAGCAATGAGGTACACACAATCGATTATCAAAGAAGAGAAAACCTTCGGAAAGGTAATACTTGCCATGAGCGTGTCTAGAACAAGCAAGATATGGTTCCCTAAAGTCATTGTCAGCCTCGTACAGTTCCTTTATAAACTCAAATCCTAACATCTTGGTTCCAAGAGAAGAAAGAAGCGCATACCTCCGAGATAGAGCGTCGGCTACTATGTTTTCTTTACCTTGTTTGTATTTGATGACGTACGGGGGAAGGTTTCAATGAACTCTACCCACCGTGTGTGCCTCTTGTTGAGCTTTTGTTGGCCCTTGAGATGCCTTAGGGACTGATGGTCGGTGTGTATGACGAATTCCTTAGGCCACAGGTAGTGTTGCCAGGTTTGAAGGGCACGGACCAAGGCATACAATTCCTTGTCGTAGGTCGGATAATTCAAGGTGGCTCCACCTAGTTTCTCACTGAAGTATGCCAATGGCTTTCCTTCTTGCGTCAGGACATCACCTATACCAACACCAGATGCATCATATTTATTTCAAAGGTTTTCATGAAGTCGGGAAGAACAAGTAAAGGGGCTTGAGTTAACTTCCCTTTCAAGGCCTGGAAGGCGTCCTCTTGAGCTTGTTCCCATTTGAACCCCACATTCTTTTTAATGACCTCAGTAAGAGGGGCCGCAATGGTGCTGAAGTTTGGAACAAATATCCTATAGAAACCAGCTAGTCCGTGGAAGCACCGGACTTCACTAACGGTCTTTGGACTGGGCCAGTCTTTGATTGCTTTGACTTTTTCTTCATCTACACGGATGCCTTCAGCTCCTACAACAAAGCCCAAGAAAACTAGGTGATCTGTTCCAAGGACACATTTCTTTTCATTAGCGAACAATCTTTCTTTCCTAAGCACTTCCAATACTTGTTCTAAATGTCTAACATGCTCACTCATGCTCTTACTATAGATCAGGATATCATCGAAGTACACGACAACAAATTCTCCTATATATGATCTAAGGACATGATTCATCAAACGCATAAAGGTGCTAGGAGCATTTGTCAAGCCAAACGGCATAACAAGCCATTCATAAAGTCCATGCTTAGTTTTAAAAGCTGTTTTCCATTCATCCCCTTTCTTCATTCTAATTTGATGGTATCCACTTCTAAGATCTATTTAAGAAAAGACCTTTGAACCATGCAATTCATCCAAAATATCATCTAAACGGGGAATGGGATGGCAATACTTAACCGTAATGTTGTTGATGGCTCTGCAGTCCACGCACATTCTCCAAGTTCCATCCTTCTTGGGTACAAGCAAGAATGGGACCGCGCAGGGGCTTAGACTTTCCCTGATGTAGCCTTTGTCCATTAGGTCGTCCACTTGCCTTTGCAACTCCTTGGTTTCAATCGGGTTGGTGCGATAAGCTGGACGGTTTTGTAAGGAGGCTCCCGGTACCAGATCGATTTGGTGTTCTATTCCACGGATGGGAGGTAGTCCGCTGGGAGTTTCTTCCGGAAACACGTCCTGAAACCTGTGCATAATAGGCTTAAGTTCACTCGGCAGTTCCGGTGGGACGTTAGAAGCTGTCAGTGTTTCTTTATAAACAAGCAGGATAAAAGATGGACGAGAAAACAAAGTTTTCTTTACCTGACTTGGCTTGATATAAAAATTGGACTTCCTATCCTGTTCTGGCTGCTTTTCTAGCTCCCGGCTCTTCCGGAGCTGTACTTGGTCCTAGTGTACTTCGGTTGGAGATAGAGGCATAAGAGTGATTTTCTTTCCTTGGTGCTCAAACATGTGCCGGTTAGTGTATCCGTCATGTACTGCCTTTCTGTCAAATTGCCAAGGCCGGCCTAAGAGAATATGGCTGGCGTCCATAGGCAGGACATTGCACATGACCTCGTCGTGATATCGGCCGATGGTGATAGGGACGGTGACCTGCTCTTTGACGTGCTGAGCTCCTTCTTCATTTAGCCATTCTAGCTTAAATGGTCTCGGATGTGGTCTGGTTTCCAGCCCCAGTTTCCTGACAAGGACGTCACTGGCCACGTTAGTACAACTTCCACCATCAATGATCAAAGAACAAACCTTATTATGGATTAAACAACGAGAGTGGAAGAGATTCTCTCTCTGTTCTTTGTCACTGGTCTTAGGTTGAACAGTTAGTGATCTCATGGTCACAAGTAGATTGCCTTGGGCCGGGTAGTCAAATGATTCTTCCTCATCAAAGATTGGTCCAATGTCTTCTCCCTCCTCATTCTCGGATGCCACTTCCCCATTGTCAAGCAAGATCATGACCTTTTGGTTCGGGCACTTGTTGGCATAGTGTCCTAATCCATGACACATGAAACACCTGATATCTCTGGCTCTACTTGTGGATTCCACGGTTTTGCCTTTGTCAAAACGAGAGGGTTGGTTAGGTTTAAACTCGGTATTTGCTGGAAGAGGAGACTTACCTTCGTCTTTGTAGTTTGGCTTAGGTGCGTAGGCCGGTTTTGGTGTGTAGGCAGGCTTAGAGAAACCTCTCCTTTTAACCTGTTGTTCAATAAGGATTGCTTTGTGGAGCATGTCTTCCACACTTTCAAACTCCTGGAGCTCCAACCAGTCTAGTATTTCTCGGTTTAATCCTGCCAGAAAACGAGCCAATGTTGCATCTAAATCCTCCTCAACGTCAGCCTTAAGCATAAATATTTCCATTTCTTGGAAGTACTCCTCAACGTTCTTTGTCCCCTGTGTCAGACGCCTTAGTCTCTGATGAAGATCCCTGTTATAGTGACTAGGAACAAATCTTTTTCTCATTAGCTCAGTTAGTTCTTGCCAAGTAGTTATTGGACTTTCTCCCAGCCTTCTTCTAAGAGAAACTACTTGATCATACCAGTTAATGGCATAACCACTAAATTCAGAAGCAATTAGTCTTACTTTCCTAAGTTCAGAAAAGTTTTGACAATCAAAAACAAGCTCAGTTTTTCTTTCCCATTCAAGATAGGCGTCCGGATCATTCTTACCATCAAAGGTAGGAATTATTAGCTTAAGTCCACCAAGCCCATCGTCCGTTCTTCTGGCAAATGGGTTTTCTTCATCCCGGTTCCTGTGGCCTCTCCTGGCCCTGAGGGAACGATTGTCTTCAAATCGATCTTCCATGTCCTGGCCATCGAATGATCGGCTGTTCCTCCTGCCACGAGCTCTCCTCTGGCCTGGCCTTGTTGGTCCTCCTGAATTTTGTCCAGCCGGACGTTTACTTCTTCAAGACCTAGGTTCACGGTTCTCATCAAATGGTCAGTCAAAGCTTTCATTTGTAAGCTAGATAAACCGCTTCTAGAGTTGTTGTTCCTTTCGTTCAGGATTAAGTTTTGTGGCATTTCATTCCTCTTGCTTATATTGCCTTGTCTTTGGCATGAGTCACACCTAGACACAAATCGATGGTCATCTCTGAACATAGTTGGCCACCAATATTCTGCCTGCAGCACTTTAGAGACTGTCTTAAAAGTGGCAAAGTGTCCAGCATATGGAGAGTCATGGCAGTGGTATAAGATTTCTGGAATCTCCATGTCAGTTACACATCTTCTGAAAACTCCATCTTTGCAATGCTTGTAGAGGTAGGGCTCATCCCAAAAGTATTGTCTTATATCCTTCAAGAACTTCTTTTTCTTGTTACCCACAAATCCCTCATGCTCTTGCTCAGAAACTAGGTAGTTGGCTATCTCTCCAAACCAGGGTAACTTCGTGTGCAGTGCCTTATCGATTTGGCAGCAAAAATAGGGTGGAGCAGGTGCTCCGAAACGGAGCGGGTGCTCCACGACTTGGCACACGCTTATAGCATAAACTTGCTCTTCAGGTAAGCTGTCATCTAGGGGTATCTCTGTCTCTATCCTCATCCTAGATAGATGATCTGCAACTCCGTTCTCAACTCCCTTCTTGTCTACAATTTCAAGATCGAATTCTTGTAGAAAAAGAATCCATCATAGGAGCCTTGGTTTGACATCCTTCTTAGTCAACAGGTACTTCAGTGCAGCATGGTCTGTGTGCACGATTACTTTTGACCCAACCAGGTAAGACCGAAACTTCTCAAAGGCAAAAACAATCGCTAGAAGTTCCTTCTCCGTGGTGGCATACTTGCACTGAGCCTCATCCAGAGTTCGACTCGCATAATAGATGACATGCAGCTTCTTGTCTTTCCTCTGACCCAGAACTGCGCCGACTGCATAATCACTTGCGTCTGTCATGATTTCGAATGGCAACTCCCAGTCTGGTGGTTGCACAATGCGAGCACTGACCAGCGCTCCTTTGATCGTGTGGAAAGCTTCAAGGCAGGCACTATTAAACTCAAACTTTGCCTCCTTGCACAACAGCTGTATAAGAGGTCTCGTTATCTTGGAAAAATCCTTGATAAACCTCTGGTAGAAACCAGCGTGACCCAGAAAACAGCGGATTGCTTTGACAGATGTAGGCGGTTGCAAGCTCATCATGACCTCTATCTTTGCCTTATCCACCTCGATACCCTGCTCTGAGATTCGAGGACCCAGCCCGATCCCATTTCTCACTATGAAGTGGTAGTTCTTCCAGTTCAGAACCAGATGTTTCTTTTCACATCGTTGAAGTACCCTGCACAAATTCGACAAACAGACAGAAAAAGAGCTTCCATAGACGAAAAAATCGTCTATGAAAACCTCCATAATGTCTTCGATGAGGTCAGTAAAAATGGACATCATGCACCGCTGGAATGTAGCTGGAGCGTTGCACAAGCCGAACGGCATTCGCCTATAGGCGAAGGTGCCATAGGGACATGTGAATGTCGTCTTCTCCTGGTCATCCGGATGGATTGGGATCTGAAAGAAACCAGAGTAACCATCTAGAAAGCAGTAGTATGGGTGGTTAGCCAGTCTTTAAAGCATTTGATCGATAAAGGGCAAAGGAAAGTGGTCCTTATGGGTTGCAGCATTCAATTTACGATAATCCATGCACATTCTATGCTCAGTTACAGTCCTAGTTGGTATCAGTTCATTCCTATCATTTTTAATCACGGTGATACCACCTTACTTAGGAACTACATGAACAGGACTAACCCATGTACTATCGGAAATATCATAGATTACACCAGCTTCTAGAAGTTCATTATCTCCTTCTTAACAACATCTTTTAAATTCGGGTTTAACCTCCTTTGATGTTCTATAAAGCTAATCGATTCATCTTCTAGATATATTCTATGCATGCAAAGATCAGGAGAGATTCCAGTGATATCATCAAGTGAGTATCCCAATGCCTTTCTATACTTCCTAAGCTCACACAAAAGCAAAGCAACTTCCACATTGTTCAGTTCAGAGTTTACTATCACAGGGTAAGTAGAGTTCGTTCCAAGGAATGCGTACCTTAGCCCGGCAGGAAGTGTTTTCAGCTCAAGCTTGGGAGCTTTCAGCTCACTCCAAGGGTCATCGACAAGACTTGACTTCGGAGCGGGTGCTCCCAATTTCAGAGCAGGTGCTCCATCATTGTCTTCTGCAGACGAGTTCTGCCCTTCTTCTAGGCTCATGTAGGCTATCATCCTTTCCAAACCGAGGCTTGAGTCCAGCATCTTTGCAAAACCATCAGCATCCTCGCTCAGAAAACCATGTTTCCCTTCAGCCATAGTTAATGCAACCTCCAATGGATCATTGGATATAACCTCTTCAACCATTGGGTCTGAGATTGCATCATCACCTTCAATGGTGAAAGTCTGCCCATCCAGCATGGGTCTTTTAAGGAGTTTATCCATCTCGAACTTCACCATAATATCTCCCAGTTGGAGATCAATCACTTCATTTCATTCCTCACATCAATTAATGCACCATCTGTGCAAAGGAACGGTCTACCCAAAATAAGAGGGTCTCTTGGCTCTTCATCAAGGTCCAGAAGCACGAAATCAGTAGGGATTAGTGTGTTCCCTATCGTCACATGTAAATCCTCAACGACTCCTACGGGCAGCTTTGTTGATCTGTCAGCAAAAACCAGAGATATCCTTGTCAGCTTGAACTTGGTGAAACCCAGTCTCTTAGCTACAGAGTATGGCATAAGGTTTACGCTTGAACCCAAATCGCAGAGTGAGCAAGCAAAGATGTTGGGTCCGATTTGCACAGATAAGACAAACCTCCATGGATCACCCATCTTCCTGAGTATTTTATTTTGCAGTACAGCACTACAGTCTTTTGAAACCAGCATCACATCCTCCTCGTCAGCCACTCTTCCGGCCAGCAATCCTTTTATGTACCTCTTCATGGCATCATTTGGGCAGCATCAACCAATGGAATTTTAATGGTTATGTCTCGAAGTAGCTCCTTACATTTAGCCTCTTCTAGGTCCTTACGTGATTTCTTAGGTGGGACTGGGTAGGGCACCTTAGGCTTGTAAACCCTTTCGGGAACTGCTGCAGGTTTTTCTGCAGGTGTGGGTGGAGCACCCTGATAGAGTATGTGCTCCGTCGATGGGTTGGGGTGCTCCATCGTAAATTCTCCGCCTGGAGCACCCTGAGATGGAGTCGGAGCAGGTGCTCCGGACGTTGAGGGATGCTCCTTCGAGTTTTCTTCGCCTGGAGCATGTTGTTATTCCTGGAGCAGGTGCTCCTCAGCGATCTCTTTCCCTTTATCCGATTTCTGAGTTGGTGATGTAGGTACATGAAGTGTCTTCCAACTTCTCAATTCGATGGCATTGATGTATTCAGCTCTTGAATTTTCAGGTTTCCCAGGGAGAGTCCTAGGTGTTCTTTTGATAGCTTCTGCAGTTTGTGCAACCTGAACATCCAATTTCTTCATGTGAGTCCACACAGCCTCATACTTGTCATTCATGTCATTGTACATGTGATCAACCTTAGCATTTATTTCTGAAGATGACTTTTGCTGATTAAGCAACAGCTGCTGCATAAGGTTCTTCAAATCATCTTGAGAGGTGTTTGCAGAACTTGATGAAGGTTGCATGTTAGTATATTGCGACTTTTGTTGTCCTCCTTGGAAGCGATTCTGCCCCTGATTGGTGATGAACTGCTTCCCTTGTGAATTGTTGGAGTAGTTTTTCTGAAACCCCACATTCTGAGATAGCTGGTTATGACCCCCCTTGTTGTTGTGGATATACTTAATCTTGTGGGTTCTCCACATTAGTGCTCTGGTAGGACAAGTTGGGATGACTCCTGTAAGCTTAATTGAACCCACGATTTTGCACAAACCCTTGGCCATTCACATAGTTGACCTCCAGCTGATTATCATCATGGTCATCTCCAAACTCCTTAGATAGAGGTGCTTCTCCATTCTTATCAACAAAATGGACTGTCTTTTGGTTTCCCTTTAGCAAAAGGTTCACCTTAGCTGTGAGCTCATCAATCTTTTGAGCTTCCACACTACTGACTTTTCTTATTCTGTCGTATTCAGGAGACTTATTGCTGGAACTTGCAGCCAAGTTCTCAATCAGTTCAAAAGCACCCTCCTTAGACTTTGTCATAATCACCATTACTAGCTGAATTCAGAGCATTCCTGTAATCCCAATCAACACCATCATAGAAGGTGCCCAGAATTTGTTCATCAGTGAACCCATGATGAGGACACTCTCTTCTGTACTCCTTGAACCTTTCCCAAGCCTCGCAAAAGGCTTCTCCGGAATGTTGTTGGAAAGAGGATATCTTGTTCCTCAAATCTGCGGTCATGGACTTGGTGTAAAAGTGATCCAAGAATGCTGATCTACACTCAGCCCTTGTTGTCAAAGACCCATGTGGTAATGACTTAAGTCAGCGTGAAGCTTTGTCCGCCAAAGAGAATGGGAACAGCTTACACTTCAGAAAGTCGTGAGGCACTCCATTTGAACCAGTAGTGCTGCAGATTTCTTCAAAATTTTCGATGTGGTCCATCGGAATTTCTGCAGGCAAACCATGGAATAAATGCTGCTTAACCAAAGTGATCATTTGAGGTTTGACCTCAAAGTCTTGCCTCTGAATCGTGGGTGGGAAAATCGCAACTCTATTTTGATAAAAGGCATGCAGATTGTCCAACTCTGTTGCTGTCGCGGTTGTCTCAGTTGCTCCATCTCTTGATGAAGTCTTTGCAGCTCAGCTGCCATTTTAGCATTGCCTCTGTCGGCCATATCCACAGTATCAGGAACTCGGACAAGTGCAGAAACAGGAGTAGTGTATATGGTAGGAACAGGAACAGGAGCAAACACTTGTGCATCTCGTTTTGCATGTTTTCTCGCTCTCTTCTAGATAACTCTTCGTTGGTCAGGATGACGAGATTCTCAGAGTTCTTGCTCCTTGTGGTTCTTGTGGTCATGCACCTGAAACACACACAAGAGAGAAGAATAGAAACAAATTAGAAAGGTTTTAGACTGAAATTCAAACCAAGAAATAGAGGTAACGAATTGGTCCCCGTCGCAACGGCGCCAAAAACTTGATAGACTGTATTTAGTGTTCTATTTTCTACTACAAGTGCACAGCTTATGATTGTAATACAGATAGGTTCGATATGCTCGCAATTTGCCTTAACATCAACTGTCGTTGGCTAAGGACAAATTGCTCACCAAAGTCTCTTCCAGCAACCTATTACACTTTTGATGAATAGATTAACTTAAAATCATGAATTAAGTGATCAGTTCAATTCAGGCATTAAGACTAACAAGTGGTGAAGACAATCTATTCAAATCCCTATTTGTGTTCAACCCATCAACTCATGAATACCATTGAAAACCTTGATCTAACAAGAGGATCTACTCAGACATGAAATCGGAAAACACAGCAACAAGCGAAAGAGAATTCATGGAATATAAAATAGAAATGACAAAGGTTCAGAATTCTTCTCAAGTGTGGCAGAGATTCTTCTCCAAATCTTACAAGTAGAAAAACTCTCAAGGATTCTTATCCAAAGGTCTGTCTCTCTCTACCTAGAAAATCGAAAAGTACAAGATAAGATGTAGGTGGTGATGGCCCTTCTTTTTCTTCCTTCTTCGCGTCCCAAAACTAGGTAAGTGGAGTTTCCATATCTGCTCCGGACGGATGGATCATGTGCTCCAGAGTGGAGCATGTGCTCTGAAGGGGAGCAGGTGCTCCATCGGGTGATGATCTTCAAACTCGAGTCCTTTTCCTTCATTCCGACTCCTTTTTGCTCCAGAGGCTCCAATCCCTCATATCTTCGCTTATAGCTCCTTAGTGACCTGAAACGACTCGATAAAGACTAAAAAGACTCGATAAAACCTGCAAAACAAAGGTTAGAATGAGACAAAATTGCCTCATATCAAGTACCTCACAAGGATTGGGTCGAATCCTTCTTCACGGCCAACTATCTGATCAACCTCCTACCATCGACCTATTTACCGAACAATCAAAGTCCATTTGAGATTATGTTTGGTTCCATCCCAGAATACTCAGCACTAAGATCATTTGGGTGTGCCTGTTTTCATACACTACACAACTACTCAGCAAACAAATTTGATCTTAGATTGCTACAATGTGTCTTCCTAGGATATAATGCACGATTTAAAGGGTATTGATGTTTGTATCCACCAACAAGAAGAGTTTACCTCTCTCGACATGTCATCTTCGATAAAGCAAGTTTTCCCTTTGCGAACAAATATGTGCATCTTCAACAGCCTGCAAGCTCTCCTCTATTAGCAGCTTGGCAAAAGAGCTTTCTTCCACCATCTCCGGTTCGTGAAATCACTGTGACACCTGCTCTGACAACTCCTATGGCACCCATACCTGATGATTCTGAACAGCCATTGTTCACAGCTCCTAACTTTCCTCCATTAGTCAGTGCAACAGGTCAAGTCATGACAAGCTCTTCTGAGATGCAAGAGCAACCAATTACTTTTTGTCCCTCAAAGACCTTCACAGAGAATCCGGTTCTTTCTAGCCAACTTCAACAATCAACTCATCCAATGACAACAAGGTTAAAGGATGGAATTAGGAAACCTAATCTTAGATATGTACTGATGACTGAAAAAGTCACTACGCCAGAGCCGCGTACAGTAACTGCAGCATTCAAGCATCCTAGTTGGAACAATGCCATGACAAATGAATATGGCAATTTTCAAGAAACGGGAACTTGGTCTTTAGTACCACCAACTCTAGACATGCACGTCCTTGGCTGCAAATGGGTTTTTCAAACCAAACTGAAGGCGGATGGCTCATTAGACAAGTTGCAAGCCAAATTAATTGCTAAAGGATATGAACAGGAGGAAGGAATAAATTACCATGAGACCTTCAGCCCAGTTGTCAGAGCAGCTACCATCAGAAAACTTCTTCATGTTGATACTACTCTGCAGTGGGACATCAATCTGATGGATGTTATGATATGATCATGGATAGCAACATGGACAAGGAGCTTAAGCCGGACGAGGAGCTTAGGCCGGACAAGGAACTTGGACCAGAACCAGAAGCTGATGATTCTCAAGGGACTAAAGATGTATTGGAAGTGTCAATAGGACCAATGACTCGATCCAGAGCTAAACAATTCAATCAAGCCATTGGAGGAATGCTAAGACGCTTGAGCAAGGCTGAAGAAGACATGATCGGTTCCACCTTGATCGTGATACAAGTTCAAAAGCATCAATGAATAGACAAGTGTTGTGTCAAGTGCTTTTTCCCCCTTCCTTTGGTTTTGTCCCACTGGGTTTTCCAAATAAGGTTTTTAACGAGGCTTGTGCAACACTTCCCATCTTCCATTTATTGATCAAGACCAACTTAAGAACTTAGATAACTCGAGATATCATTCATTTTGTTTTTTTTTTCAAATTTGAATTTAGTCTTGCGAGTTATGGTGGTCTAGTCTCGGAGCTTGTTCCAATACTAAGTCCCCTTTCCCATAACTCTTCTTCTCTTTTCTTTATATTCTCAAACTCTCTCATGAATAAACTATCCAACTTCTTTAATCAAAATCTCTTACAAGTTCAGATCAAATCTCTTGTTGGTGTGTCATATCCAGCAAAATCTTTGATCAACTCTGGTGTGTAATATCCAGAGTTATCAAGTCGGTTTCACATTCTAATCCGCAAGTTTGTGAATCAAACCATTCAATTATCTTTAGATCATTCATCATCACGACCATTTGGTCATCAGGATCAAAAAAATCTCAACTTAAGAGTCACGATTCAGGAAGGAGCTTATTATGTTAGCAACACATTTTTTCATGGTGCCTTCATAAAACAATTTACATGAAGCAACCAGCAGGATTTGTAGATAAAGCACATCCGGATCATGTTTGATTATTACATAAAGCTATCTACGGTCTAAAACAGGCACCCAGAGTTTGGTTTGTTAAGTTCAGTACCTTGGTTCTTGAATTTGGCTTCACGTGCAGCTATCCTGACCCGTCTTTGGTTGTTTGCATCAAAGAGAACAACATCATTATTCTCTTGTTATATGTAGATGACATGATTATCAGTGGAAACAACTCCTCTCTCCTAGACAATCTACTTAGTGAGCTTAAAAAACAGTTCCAGATGAAAGACTTGGGTCAGTTACACTACTTCCTGGGTATGCAAGCTCAGGTCTTTGAGGATGGACTATTTATGTCTCAGCAAAAGTATGCAGAAGACCTCCTAGCTCTCGCATCTATGTCTGATTGTGCTACTATGCCTACCCCTCTACCACTACAACTTTATAAGGCACCTCATCAGGATGCATTATATGCTAATCCTACTTATTTTCGAAGTTTGGTAGAAATCTCCAGTATTTTACCTTGACAAGGCTGGATATACATTTTGTTGTTAACTTCGTTTTTCAAAAGATACATGCTCCATCCGTCTATGACTTCAATTTCCTCAAGCACATCCTGCGAATATGTCAAAGGAACAGTTACAATGGTCCTCACATTTACCAAAAAGACTAATTTCAAGCTCATTGCCTACAGCGATAGTGACTGGACAGGATGTGCTGAAACACGAAGATCAACTAGAGGGTTCTGTACCTACGCAGGAGCTAACATCATATCATAGTCCTCTAAAAAGCAGCCTACTATATCTAAAAGCTCGACAGAGGCTGAATACAGACCGCTCCCAGAAACGGCTTCAGAAATTGCCTAGTTGTGCTCTTTATTAAAGAAACTCTGAATCCTTTTGCATGGTACGCCGATTCTTCTCTATGACAATCTCTCTGCAGTAATGCTCACAGCGAATCTTTCTTTCCACTCCAAGACCAAGCACTTTGAACATGACCACCACTACGTCAGAGAAAGAGTAGCTTTGGGATCACTGGGAGTGAATCACATACCAAATCAGTTTCAGATCGCTGATATTTTCACAAAATCTCTACCTCAACGACCGTTCATCACTCTCCAAAGCAAACTCCGTGTCAATTCACCACCCACACCAAATTTGAGGGAGGCTATTAAGACAGGGCCCAATCCGTCAAGGCCCAATCCAAACCCAAATCAGGTTTGGAGACCAAAGACCAGTCAGCTCTTCTCAATGTCAGCAACCTGCGTATATGAAGACAAACTCAGAGGAAAGCAAAAGCAAAGTAAACCTGCAACAAAGGTGATAAATGAAATCGTACAAACCTCAACCACATTGGTAAGCAATCCAATCCCAATGGCTAATCGATATGAGCCATTGGATGAAGAAACTGTGCAGAACTTTAAGTATATAAGGGTATAAATAGATTGCAAAATGTAATGAAAACGTTAAGTGAAATAAATGAAAACAAAAAAGTTTACTTTCTTTTCTTCAATCTTCTATGTGTTTCATAAATAATCATAAAAATATGGGGTAAAAAAAAGGCAGAAGTTAGTCAATAAAGTCAAGAAGAAAAATTATACTATCATCAGCTCCATTATCAAAACACAAAATTTGTGATCCATTACATAGAGATGGGACTTAAAACTGAATTTGTGTTGTGTTTTTTGGCTCAGATTGTGATTTTTATGATAGTGTCAAGTATGTCATATTAGTTAGTTTGATTCTTATATTCATATGATTAATGCATTGTTTGTGTAAACCAACAAATACGAGTATACCGGAATAATGGCCACTTTCAGTATCTGAACTAGTAGTCACTCCTCTTTGTCTCTGCTTTTAGTGGTTTTAACTTTTCGTGGTGATGCAACTGAACTTGCAGGCAGGACATTATGCTAAAGCACCCCTGCTCAAATCCAGTTCCCTGATATTTATTAGTATGATCATTATATATCCATATTAGTCGAATAAGAACATAAGAAATCAGAAAAAACAGAGTAAATAGATGTTTTCAGATTTTATTTATTTATTTATTTTTCCCGTACTATATACTGCAGCAACAAATACATTATGTGCTCCTTGATGAATTGCTGTCCTGGTTTAACACTCTGAATTTTGTCATGTTTTGTAAGTTCTGCCACACCAGAAAACAAGAAGCTACTACTAAAGTTCTCCTTCGTGCTCCTTATACGCTCATTTTCTCACATTCTCACCAAGAAAGCTTATGTGGAAAGATTCTTGATGTGGCTCAACTTGCCAGACCCTAAAACAGCTAAACCAAACCGAACAAAGAGACCAAACCGACTGAAAGTAGATGAATTTCTTTGTTGGGATCGATCTAATTAAGAAACAAGTTTTCATTTTATTACTTATACATAAAGGAAACTCTTAAAGTTCCAAAATCTAAAACGCAACAAAGAGTGTTGATTAATATGGCTGAGAAGGCAAGAAGGGAAGCAAAGACTCGTTGGGAGAGAGCGATGAAACTTTCTTGCAGCTCAGGAATTTCTTAAGTTTTATATAGTTGCCGCCACGACAATAACCTTACTTACAGCCGTAAACGGAATTTGGTAATAATGAGCTTCTATTTGCCTCTTCGCGTCCAAATGTGTGCTTATTGCACGACCAAAATATTAAATTTCGATCGATAAAACCTAAATCTTTGGATTTTCGGAGCAATTTTTTAAAAAAGTTTAATTGCTGGTCGATTGAGATATAATATTACTGAATCATGTGTTGGTCGAATAATTAAGTTTCGAAGCAGTTTATGTTAGTTATTTGTCAATAGGTACAATACGGAAGAGACGTAATTCTATATGTGTTTGTACCGTTTCAATTCTATATAAAGACATTGTCTCCTCATGTAAAAGAGATGTTGTTTTTCGTAATAAATAAAGTACGAGGTTTAAGTGTTTAGAGAAGAGAGTATTATCAAAAGACCACAATCTGTTCGATTATGATACTTGTACTCTGTTTTACTCTGTTTCTGGAAAACTTTGTTTTTCGTGAACATGGTATCAGAGCTTTACTGATCTAAAGACCAAGTAAAACACAAAGATCCCGAAAAAGGATGACTGAAGTTTCAATGCAACAAATAATTCCCATCTTCTATGGTGAGAAGTATGATTTCTGGCGTATTAAAATGAAGACGATCTTCAAAACCAGGAAACTTTGGAATGTGGTGGAGTCTGGAACATCTAACCAACCAGAACAAGAAGATCACACTCTGAAGGTTTGCGATTGAGAAATCAATGGGAAGAAGAATCAACAAAAGATATTACAGCTTTGCAAATTCTGCAAACAGCCGTAACGGATCAAATTTTCTCACGCATTGCCCCAGCAACGACTTCAAAGGAGGCATGTGACGCTTTGAAATCTGAATTTCAAGGGTCTCCACAAGTATGTTTGATCAAATTGCAGTCTATTAGAAGAGACTATGAAAATCTAAGAATGAATGAAGGTGACAACATCAAAGTGTTTACCGACAAGTTGATTGATTTGGGAAATCAATTAAGAGTTCATGGAGAAGAGAAGACAGACTATCAAGTTGTTCAAAAGATTCTCATCTCTCTTCCCGAAAGATTTGATAGTATTGTGGCTGTAATGGAGCAAACCAAAAATTTGACTGAGTTATCAGTAACAGAATTGATTGGTACTCTTAAAGCACATGAAAAGCGAGTGGTTTCCTGGAATGAGAACGTTATCAAAGTTGCATTTCAAGTCAGATCACGTGGAGGAAAGTTTGGTATGGGCAAAAATAAAAGAAACAAGGGAAAGAAATGGTGTGGATTTTGTAAGAAGGACAATTACACCGAGTCAGAGTGCTGGAGAAAATCAAAGAAGAAGGATTACATCAAGAATCTGAAAAGCAAGAAGGAGTGTTACAACTGTAACAAAATTGGGCATTATGCAAGAGAATGTCCCTCAAAAAGATTTGAGAAAGCACATGTGAGTCTTGAAGATGAAGATTCTGAAGATCACATGTTGTTTAGTGCAATAGAAGAAATGCCAAAGGAAATGAAAGAAGATGTATGGCTGATTGATAGTGGTTGCACAAATCACATGGCGAGAGAAGCGAAGTATTTTACAAGACTTGATAGGAGTATAAATGTTCCAATAAAGGTTGGAAATGGAGCAGTGGTCATGACAGCTGGAAAAGGAGACGTTACGGTCTCGACAAACAAAGGAAAAAGGGTGATAAGAGAAGTATTTTTTGTACCAGAATTGGAGAAAAATCTTCTCAGTGTTCCGCAAATCGTGTCAAGTGGTTATGGTTTCTTATTTGAAAATAACCAATGCATAATTTTAATTCCTAAGGGGAAGAAAATTATGGATATAAAGGTGAAGCATAAGAATTTTCCAATCTCATGGAACTCAACACAAGAACAAGCGTTGATTAGCCATGAAGATGAGGAAACTGAGTTATGGCATAGGAGACTCGGTCATGCAAGCAATTCTAGGCTGGAGCAAATGCAGAAGAAACAGATGGTAATTGGATTACCAAAGTTTCAAGTAAAAAAGGAAACGTGTAGGTCCTGTAATCTTGGAAAGCAAGCACGAACAGCTTTTCCGAAGGAATCTAAAACGAAGACGGATGAGAAGCTTGAGACAGTTCACACAGATGTTTGTGGACCAATGCAAACTGTTTCTCTTGATGGGAATCGGTATTTCTTATTGTTCGTGGATGATTATACTCACATGTGTTGGGTATATTTTCTTAAGAACAAGTCTGAAGTTTTTTTTTATATTTAAGAAATTCAAAGCTCTGGTGGAGAATCAATCGGGTTGTAAGATCAAGAAGCTTCGATCAGATGGTGGTGGTGAATTTACTTCTAGTGAATTCAAAAAGTTCTGTCAAGAATGTGGAATTGAGAGACAAGTAACGGTGCCGTATCCACCACAACAAAACGGCGTTGCAGAGCGTAAAAATCGTTCGTTGATGGAAATGACACGAACAATGATTGTGGATCAAAGACTTCCAAATAAATTATGGGCAGAAGCAATATATATCTTCGTATTTGCAAAATCGCTTACCCACAAAGTCAATTGATGCTGACATCACACCAATTGAAAAGTGGAGTGGAGAGAAACCAACAGTTGGGCACTTGAAGATATTTGGAAGTTTATGCTTTGTACACGTGCCCAAAGAGAAGAGAAATAAGTTAGATGAGAAAGCCAAACGTGGAATTTTTATTGGTTATAGCAACCAATCAAAAGGTTACAAAGTGCTCATCTTAGGAAGTGAAAAGGTGGAGATATCAAGAGACGTGTCGTTTGAAGAAACAAAGACGTGGGATTGGAATAAACAAGAAGAAGTCAAAAGGAACTTTGTCTTACCCATTAATGTTCAATCGCCACAACAAGAGCAAAGTCAAAGAATTTCCAGCCCGATTAATTTTCATGAAGAAAATGAAAATGAAGAAGAAGGAGAAACATCGGAATCACCAAGGAATTACAGATCGATGAGGGAAATTATGCAAGTTGCACCCCGAGTGGAGTTTGAAGAAACAGCTCAGATAATTGAAGCCTGTTTTCTTGTTTCTGAAGAACCACGCACGTATGATGATGCATGTGAAATCAAAGAATGGAGAGATGCTATGAAGGAGGAGATTGAGATGATAGAAAAGAATCAAACGTGGTTACTTGTTGATAAACCACAGAACAAGAACATCATTAGGGTAAAATGGATTTACCGCATCAAGACAGATGCAAATGGAGTTCCAACAAAGTACAAGGCGAGGTTAGTCGCAAGAGGATTCTCTCAAGAGTATGGCACTGATTATCTTGAAACTTTCGCTCCTGTTTCAAGACATGATACGGTTAAAGTCATTCTTGCTCTCGCTGCACAAAGGAAGTGGAGACTCTATCAAATGGATGTCAAGTCGGCTTTTCTAAATGGAGAGCTTGAAGAAGAGATTTATGTTTCTCAACCCCCTGGATTCACAGTCAAAGGAGAAGAAAACAAAGTTATGAAACTGAAGAAAGCTTTGTATGGGTTAAAGCAAGCCCCCAGGGCTTGGTATGGAAGAATAGACTCATATTTTCTTCAACATGGCTTTCAGAGAAGCAACAATGATGCAGCCTTATACGTGAAGAAGAGAAACAGAGATATTCTGATCGTAAGTCTGTACGTAGACGACTTAGTGATCACTGGCAATAATCTTCAACTCATTGAAAGCTTCAAAAGAGACATGAAGATGGAGTTTGAGATGACAGATCTGGGATTATTGAATTATTTTCTTGGAATGGAAATAATTCAAAACAATCATGGAATCTCTCTCACACAAGAGAAATATGCATGCAAACTTGTTGAGAAGTTTGGCATGAAAGGAAGCAAAATTGTAAGTACACCACTTACACCAATCAGCAAGAAGATTGAAGATGATGAAGAGTATGATGATCCAACAAAGTTCAGAAGCATAATTGGTGGATTGTTGTATCTGTGTACATCAAGACCAGATTTGATGTTTGCAAGTTCATATCTCTCACGATATATGTCAAAGCCACTGAGTAAGCACTATCAAGAAGCAAAGAGAGTTCTAAGGTACATCAATGGTACGTCTCATTTTGGCATTCATTTCTCAAGTATCGAAAACCCAGAATTGCACGGATACTCAGATAGTGATAGGGGAGGTTCATATGAAGACAAGAAAAGCACATCTGGGTACTTTTTCTCTCTTGGATCTGCTGCATTTTGTTGGCAATCAAGCAAACAACAAACAGTGGCACAATCGACAGCAGAAGCAGAGTATATTGCAGTTTGTTCTGCAGCAAATCAAGCCATTTGGTTACAAAGATTTCTTGAAGAAATTGGATTTGAATCTCAAGATGGTGTTCCAATTTACTGTGATAACAAATCTGCAATCGCAATTGGGAAGAATCCAGTGCAACATCGAAGAACAAAGCATATTGAGATCAACTATCACTTTGTTCGAGAAGCAGAAAACAGGAGACTCATTCAACTCAGGTATTGCCGTGGAGAAGTTCAAATCGCTGATATTCTCACTAAAGCATTGAACGGATCAAGATTTGAAGAATTAAGAGAAGAGCTTGGAGTGAGACCGAAACTTAATTAAGGAAGAGTGTTGGTCGAATAATTTAGTTTCGAAGTAGTTTATGTTAGTTATTTGTCAATAGGTACAATACGGAAGAGACGTAACTCTATATGTGTTTGTACCGTTTCAATTCTATATAAAGACATTGTCTCCTCATGTAAAAGAGATGTTGTTTTTCGTAATAAATAAAGTACGAGGTTTAAGTGTTTAGAGAAGAGAGTATTATCAAAAGATCACAATCTGTTCGATTGTGATACTTGTACTCTGTTTTACTCTGTTTCTGGAAAACTTTGTTTTTCGTTAACATCATGCAGCGAATTTTTTTTTTTTTAATGACTTGTTAGCAGAGAAACATGCTATACTTTAATCTAATGATTAATTCCCTTTTTGTTCGAAGAAAAGTAACCATGTTGGATTCGGTTTGGTATAAGCAACCCGATCGGTTATAATTATGAAGCCCCTTAGTTTGTATCGCATTAGAATTATTTGTTATTCTTTTTGTATATACTAATAAAGTAATAAGTGTCTCATGACTAGATTACATATCCTACTGGAACTATCTTCTGTCAGCTGGTATATCTTGAGATGTATACACATAAAAAGGAGTGGTGGAATCTACTTACGCTGATTCTTGATAGCACTCCTAAACTACAAGTTCTGAAGCTCATTGATGTAAGACTTTTCATTAAGTTAGGTAACTATATATTGTTGATGATCTCTCGTTGGGGTTAATTTTGAAGGTCTGCTAATAATGTGCATTGTATTTCGCTTTTATAGCATTCATCTCCTGAATGTTTCTTGTCTCGTTTGAGACATTTGTGTGAACAAGGCATGATTGGATAAGAGAAGAAGAAACAGAAGTGGCTAGATACATTCTAATACAGTTGAAGAAGACAACTTTATTTATATATCTCATTTAACCGTGATACGAGCATGGTTAGCAAAATGAAAGATCAACAACTAATAGCCCCAACTACTATGACTCAATTTTAATGGATCAAAAACAAAAGGGCAACTTCAGCATTCAAAATCGACAATAATAGACTGATTTATGAAATTTTGTATATGGTGAACATTAAAAATCCATCTATAATATTATTTATCAAGTCTAGCTCATCTTGATGATATTAGAAGTCTAAAAGGAGTCCAAAATAATTGCTTCATTTGTTGGCCAAAATGAGTGATGAAAAATGGAGTTCAAGAGTCATTGGAGACCAAAAGTTACACAGCTCAATTTATTTAAGTTAGTTTTGGTCATTGTCTTGTTAATTGTATTTAATATTTTTAAGACTACTAATTTATCTAGTTTTTACTACACCTATTTTATATAAATATTAATGTAATCACATTTGAATAATAAACTATTTTGTTATTTTTGGAACCCCTTTGAGAGTCATTCTCAGTTTCGATAATAGTGTGTAATATCTATTGATCACCTCGGTTTATCCAGAATTTCAGTTCTCTTAGTGTGGTCATTCTATATAGCCAAGATTTGTACTAAGTGGTGTAAGACAATTCAGGTGACAAATTTCATATACCTATTATTGGTGCTGCCTGGTTACTCATTCTAAGGTTCCGCCGCATTAGTTTTTTGGGAGCATTTTAAGATTGCATCAGGTAATGGGTATAATATTTTGTATACAGGAGCCATTAAGAAGTCAAGGAGTATCCAAATTACCAACATAGAGTGAAAGATCGGGTTACGGTCTATTCCCCTATAAACTAATCAACGCATGTCAGTTTATACACGATTTATCGAGTAATGTTATAAAACATATGAACTATTTAAATATTTGAATTTACTACATAAAATTTTAAAATATGGTCAATTCCATCAAACAGTAAGCATTGTTTGATGGGATTTGAATCGTGGTTCAAGCTCTTTCCTTTCACGTATATACCACTGGGCTATTTATGCAATGATAAACATAATGCAACACAATAATACTTATAATGATCATATGTTATGACATAAATATAATAATATCTATAACATTAATATAATAATTTGTTATAACATAAATAATAATGATATAGAAATATGATACATCAATAATAATATTTATAACATAAAAATAATTGAAATTCATGTTTTTATAAGTATTTATGTTACTAATATTAAAGGAAAACATATTATCATATGTTTATGTTTATATTTATATTATAACTATAATAATATTATTATGAATCATAAATCATTAATAATTTATTTTCTTTTTGTTATAGCACATTATTATATTTATGTTATAATATATTATTTATTAATATTAAATATATTATTATATTTATTTCATGAATGTATTGTGGAACTCCAATTTCGGTTTGGATTAGTATATTTAGTTTTTGTTAAATTTTCTGTATTTTTGGTATATATGATTAAAAATTTACATAAACATATATAGAAAATACTAAATTATTATCTTAATATTTAAATAAATATAATTTAATTAAAAAATTGAACACAAAAAAAATTATTTTAACTAAAATTTATGAAATTGGAAATAATAACTATTAATTTTAATCAAAACAAAATAATAAAATAATAAAATCAAAATTTCAAATACCCAAATTATATCAATAAAATTTCTTACATATATAAATAATTACTTATATTATTTAAGTTGCATATAATTATATTGTTATATATAATTATATTTTTTTAATCGGTTTATTTAGTTTGTTTGGTTTATAACTGAACCATATTCATACGATTTATACGGTATTACTAAAATCAAATTTAATAGAAGTTGGGTACGAATCGATTCAATTGTTTTACTGGATTAAAACACCCTTAGCGAAAACCATGATAAGCATTACAACTTTAATGGAATATGTTCCTTCACTAGAATTATTACACTCAAGCAATAAATATTGTTTTTTTTCTATCAAAGCAATACATAATGTTTAGATTATCGTGTACTTTGATGTTACGAGAACCATCATAGGTAAGCATTACAACTTGAATCTACCGCATAAGCATTTCTCATTGCAGACATAATCGAATATGTTCGTTCAGTGGAATTATTATAGTCAAGCAATACATATTGTCCAATAGTTTTTTCTGATACTTTTGTAACATCTCGATTTCTATTACATGTAGAGAGGTTAAAAGAATTGATTTGGTTACCTATGTTATTAAAATGCACTTACCTTTTCGGTTGCACATCCAGAGAAAACTCCAGGGTTAAGCGTGCTTGAGCTGGAATAGTCAAAGAATCGGTGACCTACCGGGAAGTCATTCGCAGTACCGTGTGAGTGAGGCCAAAATACGGGGAACGGTCACGTGGTGATTGCATGGTAAATATATCATGACTTTCAAACCTCTCGGTTAACATCCCGACCGTCGGACAGGGGTGGGCCGGCTCATGGGCCTAGTGAGAGGACATGAGGGTTCACTGGTAGGGGCGGTTAGAGCGTTATAATTGTAACATCCCGATTTCTGGTATATGTGGAGATGTTAAAATAATTGATTTGGCTACCTATGTCATCAAAGTGCGCTTACTTTTTCGGTTGCACATCCAGAGAGAACTCCAGGGTTAAACGTGCTTGAGCTGGAGTAGTCAAAGGATGGGTGACCTACCAGGAAGTCATTTGCGGTACCGTGTGAGTGAGGCCAAAACACGGAGAACGGTCACGTGGTGATTGCAGGATCAGTATATCATGACTTTCAAACCTCCTGGTTAACGCACCGACCGTCGGGCAGGGGTGGGCTGGTCCATGAGCCTAGTGAGAGGACATGGGGGCTCACCAGTAAGGACGGTTGAAGTGTTATAACTCTTTAGACCCTTTCAGCTCTTCAGGATTGTTTAGACGCTTCTTAGATGACCTATAAGCATCTCCTCTTAATCCAACTTGTTCACTGATTCCATCTGTATGAACCTCCATACCCTGTTCCTTAGTCTTACAGCTTACCACAAACAAATAAATGCTTCAACCGCACAGTTGAAGATAGTAATTCTTGTAATGTAAACCCAATAGTATCATAACTAAACCACTTTCGGAAAAAAGAAAAAGACTGATCTAGAGATATGCATATATCTTTTGTATGTGGTTTCGGGTTATAATTTTCTTTAACTGGGTCCGTGTGGGAGGTTTTTCAGGCACGAATCGGAAGCCATCTTTGTAAGAAACGTCAACGAAATCAAAGTGAAACCTAAATCCAAAGCATATCCAAACTCTGTAGCGTAGTAAGGAGGAAACAGAAGCATCCCGAACACAAGTTGGTCCTTGTCGTTGCTAAGAGTATCCCAAAGATTGGATTGATTCATTTCAACGTATGGCTGTATTTTTCGTTTTTTGGTTGTATCATGTATAAGTAAATATTATGCTTTGTAATTCATTTGGCTTTACAATTTTCTATTCAAAATAAATATGCGCCTCATGTTAAAGGACACACAAAAAATCAATAACAAAGGTCTAAGTTTTAAAAGAGAGATCTCCGAACAAAACCCTAGGTATCTGCTCTAAAATTGATGACCAAAACACCTTCCGACGACCTAACAACACCGTCTCCGCCGAACAAATAAACTTTAAAATCAGCTTTATCAAACTCTAAACCTAGTTTCTTGCCATCCCTCTGTGGCAAGATCTATAGTTCAACAATTGGCGCCGTCTGTGGGGACATTATCATAAAGCATTCTTTTAAGAAAGAAAAGAGATCAGATGACGTCTGTACAACCGGATGACAGTGATCACCGTCCGCAAGAGGAGATAGTGGTAGCCGCGCACAACCAAACCGGGGAAACCACTGGAGGATCGATTCAACAACCAGTTACAGATCAAACAGCCGTAACTTCACTTCTAGAAAGCGTGCTTGCTTGTCTTGATCACCAAGAGGCACGTCTGGAGTTGATCAACTCTGTCTGTACAAATCGACAGAACAACCACGAACAGACACCTCTCGGACAAGATCCAGCTTTACGCCGACCTCTTTTCCCGAATTCACTCAACTCTGAATATACGAGGAGATCTACGGAAGCGATCCCACCTCCGCAAGCCCTCAATTGTGGCGATCACCGAGATCAGGCAATCGAGAACCTGCAAATAAGCTTGCAGGACATCAATTCAATGGTGCATAGGGTTATTAGCTCGGCTCCTGAGATAGAACGTGTTTTTGAAGACACCCAGAAGACACCGTTCACATCTAAAATCACCCATACCCCTATTCGTCATATGTATAAAATCAAACTACCGAGCTTTGAAGGAAACTCAGACCCCACTCATTACTTGACCGCTTTTACAATCGCGATGGGCCGTGTTACCTTCTCGACCGAGGGATGCGATGCCGGTCTTTGCCAACTTTTCGTTGAGGGATTAAGCAGATCAGCGCTCAACTGGTTTTCAAAACTCTGAGCTGACTTGATTGACAACTTCAAACAGCTGAAGACCACGTTCATGAAGCACTATTCTATTTATATCCAGCAAAAAGCTTCTGAAAGTGACCTCTGGACAATGGTTGAAGGCTTGAAAGAACCACTGCGTAGTTTTCTAGAACGTTTCAAACAAGTATACTCTCAGAGTTCCGTCGACGATAAGACCGCCATTGGGGCTTTTCGTAATGCCCTCGTGATTGACTTAAAGTTACGAGAAGATCTTCATCTAAACAAGCCGCTCACTCTGGAGGACGCCTTCCACCGCGCATACGGTTACATTGATATAGAGGAGGAACAAGCAGCCTACGCGCGAAGACATGGTTCAAACAAAAACTCAAGTAAACACAACGATGATTATTATGAGCCACGACAACACTACAACAAACCTGATCGTGGCAAAAAATCAGCAGCATACCTCGTAGCTGGAGTCGAGGAGCATGTTCAACGGGAAACAGACAGCAAATACAAACAACAGGCCGATCATAAGTCCACTAAAAATTGGAACAAGTATTATCGGAATCCAGAACAGGCGTCGGATGATTACAACCCAAATCATTATTGTCACTATCACCGGAGGAAGGGACATGATACGGCGGTGTGCAGAAACCTATGTGATGATCTCGTCGCTAAGTATCAAAGTGGCGAAGTCAAAATCGGCCGATCAAGACCATATACTGATCGCCGGAGTAGTAACCGGCAGATGGGAAGCCAACAGCAGGCAGCGAATGAAGACCATGCGCAGGCACACCCGCTACCTGCGAGTACAGACGCTCCCAAAAGACTGCGAGACGGTCAAGATGATTATCCTCGGCCTGCGGCTATCCGGCGTATCAATATGATAATGGGCGGCCTTCAGTCATGCAATGACTTTGTACGAAGTATTAGGGAATACGAACGACGAGCAGCAACGGCGCAAAAGTGGCCGGTGATAATATCAAGTGATCCTGTGATTAGTTTTCATGAAAGTGACGCTGACGGGGTACATCATCCTCACAATGATCCTTTGGTCATCAAACTCTTAATAGGAACGTGTGACGTCACGCGCATCCTGGTCGACACCGAGAGTTCAGTTTATGTAATATACAAGGAAACCCTTAAGAAAATGGGAATCCAAGAGTCTGAAATCAAGGAGACAGTTCAGTCCTTGACCGGTTTCAGCAGAGCTACCACCACGACTGTGGGAACCATTAAATTGCAAACTTATGCCGGAGGAGTGACAAAGACGACCAAATTCGTGGTCGTTGATCGGCCTGCTATATACAATGTTATCGTCGGAACTCCCTGGATACATTCAATGAAAGCAGTGGCGTCCACGGTCCACCTACCATCAATGCATCAAATTCCCTAACTCCAACGGAATCTTCACAATAAAAAGGAATCAACGCATTTCGCGCATTTGTTTTGTATCCGAAAAGAAACTCCGGTCTCCCTCCGCATACGTAATCGGAACAGATCAGCCTAGCACGTCAACAGTCAAGCAAATCAACATTGACGAAAAACATCCAAATCGACAAGTCAGTATTGGGACCTCGCTCCCTGACGAGATCAAGGACGATTTGGTTTCCTTCCTTAAGGGAAATGTCTCAACGTTCGCTTGGTCTATATAGGATATGAAGGGAATCGATCCTCTCGTCACAACTCATAAGCTGAATGTGGATCCAACCTTCAAGCCGATCAGACAAAAGAGACGCAAACTCGGCCATGAGCGTGCGAAGGCCGTGAATGACGAAGTCGAGAAATTGCTTGGTGCTGGTTCAATAACAGAAGTAAAGTATCCAGACTGTCTTGCTAACCCGGTGGTTGTCAAAAAGAAGAATGGCAAGTGGAGAGTTTGCGTAATTTCACTGATCTTAATCGCGCGTGCCCCAAGGATTTTTTTCCTTACCTCACATTGATCGGCTTATAGAAGCGACTGCCGGGAACGAGCTACTATCCTTCATGGATGCATTTTCAGGGTACAAACAAACTTTAATGCACCCTGACGACCGGGAGAAAACGTCATTCATTACTGATCGCGGACGTCTTGCTACAAGGTGATGCCATTCGGATTAAAAAACGCCGGAGCAACATACCAACGTTTAGTAAACAAGATGTTCGCTGAACAACTTAGAACCACGATGGAAGTCTACATTGATGACATGCTGGTCAAATCACTTGTTGCCGAACAACACGTCTCTCACTTGAAGGAATGTTTCACCATCCTCGACACATACGGGATGAAGCTCAATCCAGCTAAGTGTACATTCGCGGTGACATCTGGAGAATTTCTCGGGTACGTAGTGACAAAACGAGGGATCGAAGCTAATCCTAAACAGATTAGAGCTATACTCGACCTACCGTCACCGAAGACAACTCGTGAAGTCCAACGATTAACCAGAAGAGTGGCCGCACTCAACCGTTTCATCTCTCGTTCAACCGACAAGTGTCTGCCGTTCTATCAACTTCGGCGCGGCATCAAAAAGTTTGTATGTGACGATCAGTGCGAGCAAGCCTTTCAGCAACTGAAGACATACCTAACAACTCTCCCGATATTGGCAAAACCAGAGCCTGGAGAAATACTCCTGCTATACATTGCCATTTCGACCACAGCGGTTAGCAGCGTACTCGTCAAAGAAGATAGAGGCGAGCAAAGGCCGATCTTTTATATCAGTAAAACGCTAACCGACGCTGAAACTCGTTATCAAGTACTGGAAAAATTAGCACTCGCCGTCGTCACTTCTGCGCGAAAACTCCGACCATATTTTCAGTCACATACGATAGCTATTCTCACCGATCAACCCTTGAGGACCATCTTGCATATCCCATCCCAATCCGGACGCATGATGAAATGGGCAGTCGAGCTCAGAGAGTATGATATTGAGTACAGAAGTCGACCAAGCGCCAAGTCTCAAGTCCTCACCGATTTCCTACTCGAGCTACCTAAACAATTTAATGAAAATGTGGTCGAAGAGCAGCCTTGGATTCTACACGTGGACGGTGCTTCTTCTCGTAAGGGCTCAGGTGTCGGAGTTCAACTCAAATCACCAACAGGAGAAGTTCTCGAGCAATCATTCAGACTCGGTTTCGCGGCATCCAACAACGATGCCAAGTACGAAGCTTTAATCGCCGGACTTCGCCTTGCCAAAGAAATCGGTGCTCGACAAATACAAGCCTATGGAGACTATGAAGCAAAAGACGAGCGCATGGAAGCGTACCTTCGCGTCGTACAATCGCTAGCTAAGCAGTTCGAGCAATTTGAGTTAGTTAAAATTCTGCGGAGCGACAACACCTCGGCCGACGCCCTGGCAACATTAGCCTCAACTGCAAAATCTAAATTGCGACGAGTGATCCCTGAGGAAAAAATTGAGCAACCGAGCATCACACTTCGGAGTGAAATCTTCTTTATAAATCAAGATATGCTGGAGGAACCCGAAGACGAGGACACTAATTTAGTAACACCAATCGCCGACCAGAAAGACTGACAGATAGAAATCAAAATGTATCTGGAAGACGGAGAAATTCTAGAGGATAAGTGGGAAGCTCGGCGCCTCAAAGCAAAAAGCTCTCATTACACTCTCATGGATGACAACCTTTTTCGATGGAGTGCCAACCGGACCCTTCTACGCTGTATCCACGGCGGTGAAATCCGACGAGTCATGGAAGAGACCCACGAGGGTACAGGAGGCAATCATGCAGGCGGCCGAGCATTAGCATTGCAAGTAAAGAAACATGGTCATTATTGGCCTACCATGATTAGCGATTGCGAACAGTACGCTGCACAATGCAAAAAATGTCAGCGCCACACACCAATGATCCATTCCCCAACCGAGCTACTTAAAACGACGACTGTGCCGTACCCGTTTATGCGTTGGACAATGGATATAGTTGGCCCACTTCCTGCCTCCAACCAGCGACGATTCCTACTCGTCATGACAGACTATTTCACGAAGTGGATAGAAGCAGAAGCTTACGTTCGCATTCGCGACCAAGAAGTGCAAAACTTTGTCTGGAAATACATTATCTGCCAACACGGGCTTCCTTACGAGATCGTCACGGACAACGGCTCCCAGTTCACTTCTCGCAAATTCGAAGGTTTCTGTAAACGGTGGAACATTCGTTTCAGCAATTCAACGCCCTCGCTACCCTCAAGGGAATGGCCAAGCTGAAGCAACCAAACAAGAAAATCCTGGACGACATCAAGAAGCGACTCGAAACTAAGAAAGGAGTATGGGCTGATGAGCTTGACGACGTTCTCTGGTCGCACCGAACAACTCCACGACGGGCAACATGAAAGACCCCATTTTCCCTGTCTCATGGTGTTGAGGCAATGGTACATGCTGAGGTGAACGTGCACACATTACGCAGAGATAAACTCCCAGAACAAATTGAACTCAACGAAGAGATGCTATTCAACGCTCTTGACTCCCTCAAAGAACAGCGCAACCAGACACTTCTACGTATCCAGAATTATCAGCAGTTAGCTGCTCGATACTATAATAAGAAAGTCCGCAACAGGGAGTTCCTTGAGGGTGACCTCGTGTTGCGCAAAGTGTACGAGAACACCAAGGAGTACCGTGCAGGGAAGCTCGGCGCTAGCTGGGAAGGACCTTACAAAATAACTAAGGTCGTCAAACCGGGTGTTTACAAACTCCAGAAGACCAAGGGCATCGCCTTACCCCGCTCATGGAATTCCATGAGCTTGAAGCGATAAAAAGAAAAAAAAAACTACGAACGACTTAATCCTTCTTTGAGGTACGTAGGCAGCCCAGATCAGGGTCCAGTTGTAAAAAAAAATGGGGGGGGAGTATATATGTACATTCATATGCTCGTCTTAAAATCGCGCGTTGAATCTGCATTATGCTTGTCTTCAAAACGTTGTCTTCATCAACATCCACTCGTCTTAAAACCGAGTACTATATAACAAAAGTTACATATTTGTTCGCGAGGGTCTGATTTTCGGCTTCGAGTGGTCATCTTAAAATCGACTTGTTTATGCTCGTCTTTAAAATAGTCACAATCAATCCTCCTCGTCTTGAAATGGAGCTCCGTGATCTGGCCCATCACGATGAGTTAAACGTGCTTAACAGAAGCATTGTGGCAACCAAAGCCACATCCCTTTGGCACTAGTAATTGTCGAAGGGCATCCAACAAATAGCCGAGCACTAAGACTCGCCGAGAAAAGCTCGAAGATACAATCCTGAAGCAATAACTTGCACACTTTGACCAAATTTACAAAAGGAATATATAAGAAAAACTGATCATTTCATTCATTCGAAAAAAAAAAAAGATAGCAGTTCGAGGAATCAAGTGATCCAGTTTACAATAAAAAAAGAGATGAAGAAGCCGAGAAAGACAAGTTACAAAAACTAAACTGAAATAATATCAACAGGCTCGCCGACCAACGCCGCCGCATCTTCGGACGAGAGCACCATGTCATTTGACCCAAATTGGTCTATGCCCGGAGGAACACCTGGCGAGTCCGTCACCGGCACAGTTTGGGATGGTTCCAATGGAGACAAGGAGAGATCGCGATCTTCAAGCTCGACCACATCCATCTCATCAACTTCTTTTTCAAACCTGGCCTCATCCTCTTTAACGGCCTGGAGCTTGTCTTGCGGTATTGCTACCCCTTCTGATATCAACAACTCCAAACACTTTCACGTACCTGAAGCTTGACTAAGGAGAGAGAATCGCTCATTGATCTGATCCTTCTCGGCTAGGTACTGTTTGACCTTACCAAACTTGGCCGAGCATTTCGCTTTCAATCCGGACTCCACTCTCGTCTTGTCTTTTTGAACACACTCATCTCTGGAGAGCCTTAGTCGCGTTGATTCTGATTTAAGCCTCTCTTCCAACTCTTTGTTCTTCTTCTCCGAAGCGACCAGGGCGTTGGAGATCGTCGCTTCATTTTCTTGCGACGTTTTGAGTTCGGCCTCGGCGCGGTCTTTGCCGTCCTTCAGTTCACGGACAATCTCTTTAATTTTTTTGATGTCCTCCTTCATCTTCTGATGCCGGGCTTCTTTGGCGGCCTCTTCTTTCTTCACTCGGGACATGTCCGTCCAGAGTTGCTTCAGCTTTACATCATATTGACCAATGATGCGATTTGAGTATCCCACAACCTGCGAGTAAGTGCGATCAGCAAGATACTCAAAGAAAATCAAAAAAAAGAAAGGGAAAGAGTAGCGCCAAACTAATGCTCACCATCGCCTGCGCTCGAGCAAGATCGCGATACCTTTGGGGATCGAGAAGCGAGTCTACGTGAGGCAGCCCGGCAGCCGACCCCTTTACCTGGCCAAAGAGCTCGGCACAAGCATGCTTGTCATTACAAAAAAGGAGTATCTCCTCTATAAAGGTAGGAGAAGCCGTAGGTTCCGCCGACTTTCTGTCTCTTTGACTCAGAGTTTCCCTCCTCACCACGGTCGACGGACGCACGTTTTGGTCGGCTTTCCTGAGCGGCAGCAGTATCTTTCTTCTCACTAGTACGTCCTGAAGACGAGGACGCAACTTTCTTCCCTTCTTTCTTCTCTGATCTTGTTGGAGGAGGGACGGCAGGAGGAGGAGGAAGAGATGCCGGTGCAGCAGGATCAAAAACGATCAAGGGAATTTCACCAGTTTGTTGATTAACCTGACCGTCATCGCCACGTCTCGATGACTCACCTGTCCTCGACTCCTCTTTTCTTTCCTTCGAACTAGGAGTCTTCTGCAGTTGATCGGCATAGTTTGGCATCTTATGTTTCACCTTACCCATTCTCGGTTTTCGGCCTTGTCGAGGAGCACACGGCTCTTTGGTATCCCAATTAACTGCAAAAACAAAGAAGAGTCAAGTGTTTAGCTCGACAAATTTCACAGGATAAGTTCTGCACAGAATAGGAGAATACATACCGAGTATGCGGGCAAGACTTCGCCGAAAACGATCTGCACTTATTTCCGGCCACCTACGATGTCCAGCAACTCTAAGCTTCTCGACGTATTGAAAGAAGTTCTCTGGGTGAGCAATGTAAAACGGATGATGAACTGCAGAAACAGAGAACTTAAAACATTAGAAACATGGGAGGCCGAACATAGGAACACTAATAATACAGCAACGATCATCTACCAATATCTGTATTCCACGTAATCCTATAATCCCTGTCCGGCTCGGCGACTGACAGTTCAGAAACTCTTACAAAAAAGTAATATCGCTGCCAGTGATGAATCTTGTTCGGCATTCCTGTGATCAAGCAGTGCTCGGATTTCATCTTCACATAGTAGCACCCGGGGATCTCTTTACATATGCTCAGACTAGACATCTCTTTAAAGTGACGAACACTGATCAACACATCACACTCGGCACCTAAGAGGAGAACGCCAGTCATGTGGCGAATCGTAGATGCAGTCAGCTGAGAAATAACAATTATTCGCCGATCACAGTACGCAGCTAGAAGATGAGGAAGCAGAAACCACAAATGAGCCTTCTAGAAATACGATTCATATACGAAGATATATACTCACGGAGCATTCCATGGACGCTGGTGCCTCTTCGGCACGAAAAAAATTAATATCATCTGGAGTCTTGCATAAATGCAATGTCTCGTTGATGGAGTCCTCAGTCGACCATGTCGGTTGAACCCCAAGCCATGGATCTTTCTCGGCAGTAGGTACAGCAGGACGATTATCTCCACTGGATACAACTACCTCTTGCTCGGCATGTTCAGTACTGACGTCCTCAGCATCATTCTCGGCACCACTAGCTGGCCGATCATCTACTATTTCATCTCGTTCAAATACGTCATGAACGGCACCCATTGATGATGAACCACATCTCCGGATTGAAGTCATCTTTCTTACAAACTTTTAAACGAAAGTACAAGAGATATTGAAGAAATTTTCGAAAAGAAGAACAACCGAAGAACAAAATCGAAGCAAAAGAGAGAGAGAGATCAGAAATTACCTTTCGATATGAAGAATAGAAATGAAGAACAAGTGAGAAGAGGTGGTTTATATAGAGAAAATGGAGCAAATTTCGAGGAAACATCATCATTAACCCTACGCAACTCTTCGATCTCCACAGCTACTTCGATCCCCATTGGGCCACGTATCTAACCGAAGGTCAATTCTGCGACTTCGGCGGACCAGTCTTTCAGCAAGAAATTCGCCGATCACTCATTCAAATTCGTAATGACGAACTGGGGGGGGGGGGAGGCTTATTGTTGGAGATGAACTTTGTTCCTCTGACAAGGCCCGCCGAACTCATGATCGGCCCGGTTTCACTCCCCCAATTTGTAAATTATTAAGTAGGTTAGATTTGGAGGCTTACGCCGACTTAGACAAGTATATAAGGATGTATGCGCCTCCTGTTAAAGGACACACAAAAAATCAATAACAAAGGTCTAAGTTTTAAAGGAGAGATCTCCGAACAAAACCCTAGGTATCTGCTCTAAAATTGACGACCAAAACACCCCTTCCGACGACTTAAAAACACTGTCTCCACCGAACAAATAAACCCTAAAAGCAGCTTTATCAAACCCTAAACCTAGTTTCTTGCCATCCCTCAGTGGCAAGATATACAGTTCAACAGTACTCACTCTTTTACTGAAGTAGATTCGCCTCAGATCAATCAGCTCCAAGACGGATTCAGAGTAACAGCAGTTACCCATCATGTAAACATACATAGTGAACATCTTGCGAGCTTCTTCCAAGAATTGGCGAACAAAAGGATGTAGCTTTATCAAATGCTCCATGGGATCTCCTGGGGATTTCAACAGCCACAGATCTTTCCTAGAAGCCGGTTCTTGGATAAGATAACTCTCTGCTTGGGTGAGACACGAAACGCTTGTGGTGTGGATAAGCGTGTGGTCCAAGTCAAAGACCAGGTGAAGTTTCTTGTTGCCGAGACAAGAGGATTGTGTTGTAAGGCGCTTGGCCAACGCTACTGCCTCGCGGCTTAGCTGTAAACCGTCGGAAAGATAGTCGAATGCTCTGAAGTGGCGCTTGTCAGCCATTGAGTTGCAGGCAGTGCAGACTCCGTGACGAGCGACTGAGTGGACGCATCTACTATGGTACAATGAGAAGGACTCGATCATCACTGGTTCGGTCTTCTGCCTTTTGGGTTTCGGTTCCAGAGAAAGTGTTTCGACTTTAGACATGGTTTCTCTGATCGAAATTGAGAAGAAAAAAACGCCCTTTTTAGGTTAAAAATATCGGAGAAATTGATCAGAGATTTCAGAGCGAATTCACCCAAATTCAAGTCGAGAATCAACAGAAAACCTTTTAATTTGAGAATTATCAGAGATTCGGGAGCAATCTCGCCGAAATTTTAGTCGAGAATCAACAGAAAAGTGCTTAAAAGATCGTCGAATCGAGAAAGTGAAAAAAAACCCTAATATTTTTGGTGAGAAAGATGGAGAGAGAGAGAGTAGAATTTAACACGAACATGTGATCTCACTTCCTCGTACCACATCCTATTTATAGAGAAAGAGAGAGAGAGACACACATTGCAAAACTGACTGATTGACCATTATGCCCTTAACACCTCAAGTCCTTCAAATCTTGAAACAGGAAATAAATTCAATATTTTTCACACCCTATCACTCTGCAAAACTCATGAATTCATGGAGAGGTCAAAGGGAGATTGACAATATCAACAAAGATAGAGAAAAATCAGAAAAGATTTAAAAAGATTTAAAAAAATATTCAAAAACAAAAAAAAATCACCATGTCAGAATTATCATTAATAAGGGATTCTAAAATCTTTTGTTTGAAAACTCATTCCTCTTCTCTCTCATATTTTTTTATTATATTTTTGAATTAAATGCCTCACAAAAAAACCTCTCATTGGAGATGGTCTTAGCACATCCAAAGATTTGAGTTTTGGGTTTTGGACTTTCTAGCCTGTTTATTGGTGTTGTGGAATATCACAAACGATTCAATGCTTAAACGGCACACTGAAAAGCCAAATTTAGAGAGTTAAGAATAGTTACTACTAGTTAGAGTTTCATGATGAAATCACCTGTGAAAGGACTGCTTTAGAGATACTTAATTAACCACATTCGTATGGAATACTAGGAATAGTCCACGCGTTGTGTGGATTTTGTATAATTCAAAATATTTTATTTACTTTATAAATATACAGTAACTTTTATATATTTTATTTTTCATTTTATATTTTATATTTTACATATAAATATAAATATAAATATATATACTTTTTAATTTTGCAACCTCTCAAAGATTTTTTTGAGATAAACCTTATTATATTATATAAAATATTAAAGAATAATCATTCAGAACTTATCAATTAAGATTGTTAAATATTAATGACTATTCATAATTTTAAAACTAAGAATAAGAAACAAACTAATATTTATTAAAAAATGATAAAATACATTTAATATTTATCAATTAAGATTTTTGAATATTAGTGACAGTTCATAATGTTAAAACTAAGAATAAGAAACAAACTTACCAAAACGATAAAATACATTTAATATGTATTGTATAAATTTATTTATACAATCATATTGAAGATTGTTCATTCAAAGTTTAATATAATGATTTAACAATTTGAATCTTCCCATGTAGCAAATTTTTAAAAATTAATATATTATATTTCACTTATTAAAAAAAAATTCCGAACTTTTCAATTAAGATTGTTAAATATTAATGACTGCTCATAATTTTAAAACTAAGAATAAGAAAAAAGCCTCATATTTATTACAAAATGATAAAAACATTTAATATATATTGGATGTGAATAAATTCAGGTTAATTAAAAGTCATTAAATTAGATACATATAAATAGAGAGAGAAAAGTAATAAAATGCTAAAACTTTGGAGGACACATGACAACTTCTCAAAGCTTTTCTTGAGAGAAACCTTAAATTTCGAACTTTTCAATTAAGATTGTTAAATATTAATGACTGCTCATAATTTTAAAACTAAGAATAAGAAAAAAACTCATATTTATTACAAAATGATAAAAATATTTAATATATATTTCATGTGAATAAATTCATGTCAATTAAAAGTTATTAAATTAGATACAAATAAATAGAGAGAGAAAAGTAATAAAATACTAAAACTTTGGAGGACACATGACAACCTCTCAAAGTTTTTCTGGAGAGAAACTTTACTATATTATATAAGATTAGATCATAGATATTTAAATTACCGTAACTGAATCACAGTACAAATACAACACAAATAACACCAAACATGTACTTTACATCAAAGAGGAACATAAGATTATCTACCTTGGCTGAATCCATAGAATCAGTTGTAGAAAGAGGAACAAATATGTAGCGTTGATGAAGATGATGAATGTAAAGATCTACACGATAAAACCATTCTTGAGACTAGTGTGAGTCTATACAGAGGATGATGATGATGGCTAGCTAACTCCATTCTTATATATACGTATATATTTTTCATTTTTTATATTTGATCTTCATGAAGACATGCACAACTCTAAATCAACCATCACTTTAGTTTTGTTTTATTGGGAAATCGAAAGAAGATCAACTATATCATGAAAGATACCAAAAGAATCAGAACGATTTGGAAGAATCTAGAAGAACATTCAAGAATAAGAAATTCACTATTACCTCTAATATATATTATTATATATTAGTTTAGGAAATTAGGTTGATTAAATCCTTATATAAGTCTATCCATATTGTAACATTATTTTTATGAGAGTCTAATATAATTCTTCCCTTTCAATTTTGTGTGTTTCACTCTCATCAATTTATCAAGGTATCAGAACTAATCATAATTCGTGTGAATTAGATAAATTTTCTATTTGTTACTTTAAAAAAATGGTGTGATCGTCTTCAATATCTACTAGATTACGGCCCGTCCATAAGGATGAAATTTTTTTTTCTTCACCCGTTATAATTATAACGTATCTTTTAACCCATTTTGTAATTCTCTTTATTTTACATATTCGGATGAAACAAAATGTAAAAATAAAATATATCAACCTAATTTTAAATATTTACACCCGTTTTACTCTATATATATATTGAATAATTTTTAATGTTTAAATTTTATTGAGTTAAAAATATATCAGTCTATTTTAAATTACTTTCAAATTTTCAAATTTACATTTTATAAATTAGACACTTATTAATATTAAGTTTGATTTTTTGTATTGATTTTTTCATTTTATTGTTAATTTAAATATATTCAAAAATATATTTCTTCATGTTATTTTATATGTATGTTTATTAAATTTTATTTTATGATTTTTAAAAATAATTAATTATATTTATCATTTGATTTTTTAATTTAATATATATGTTTTTGTTTTTATTTTCGTTTTCATTAATTAGGGAAGTGAGACCTAATATTTGTAGATTATTTGGATACATATTTAATTATTGGACTGTTTGAAAATATGTTTAATAGATATAATTTATTTCCATAATTATTTAGAAAGATTTAATGGTTGCTTAAAAAATATATTCTGCGATTTAAAAGATATATATCATTTGAATAAAATACCCTTAATGAACATTTTGATTTAAATTTTAATTATAATTGATATATATCATTTGAATAAAATAGCCTTAATGAACATTTTGAAAAATCACTAAAAGACAGTGATATTACATGTAACATAACACATGACTAAATGTTTTTTCTATAATATTTTCTGTTTTAATAGTATAGATATTAAGATTTAGTGTCTAGCCTATATCAGGACTTGGTGACCTAAGATGAAGCCTATTGGTGGCTTATTTTATTGATTTGGGCAGTGTTTGACCCATGTTGTATGCGTACTAGCGTGTTGCTAGTTTCTTGGAGTCCAAGAATTATGAAGCACTCGATTTTGCTTGGTTTTATTTATTGGTGAAGGTGAATTGATTTCACCAGACTTTTTTCTATACTTAACCGTGTGTTGGTCCGGTCACACGATCTTCAATGATGAAGATGGTTATATTATTTTTAAAATGAATATATAACTTGATTCGTTCAAGTTTAATGTTCTTCTTGCTTTCATGAGTAACATCTTTTTAATTTGATTTCTCATTATTGTGAGTTGTTTTTCTATTTTCACAGTCGCGAATTACTTATGGACATCACAGTCGTGAGTTTTGTCCTTTACTACTTAAAAAATCCTACGATCGGGTATAAACATCGATATAACCCGATGGCCGGGTGTTGCAGCCAATTTGATCCTACGACCGGGTATATATGTCGATTTGATGACTTGTCGGCAGGGTATATTGCCGATATTTTGAAGAATTTTTCAATCTCATATGTATTACCATGTATGAACTTGTGGGAGGGTATTGGGAGATCGAGAGAATATCGACCATATTAAGAAAGATACCAGAAAAATCATAAGGATTTGGAAGGGTTTAGAAGAATATCCAAGAATAGAAAATTTACTATTATCTCTAATATATATTATTTCATATTATTTTAGAAAATTATGTTTGATTAAATCCTTATATAAGTCTATGCATATTGTAACATGATTCTCTTTCACTTTTGCATATTTGATTCTCATCAATTTATCATTTTCAATTTTTCTCAAAATATCATGTATCAAGTTATAGAGGATTTTACAAAAATATATTTACAAATGTAAATGTAAGACAAAGAACCAAAATAAATGAAATCAATAAAATTAAGCTGAGTTTAATCTTATTAGAACCAAAAAAATAATTGTTGTTCAATTCAGAGGAATATAGACAACCTAATAAATTCAAAAATAAATTCTAATACCTGAAATGAAGAATTAAGATAATAACATAATATTATTTGGAACAATATATTTTTCATATATATAATTATAAAATGACTTAAAGCTAATAAACAAATAAAAATGAATTATTAATGAATTATTATAATTTATCTATTTTGTATATATTTATATATGAGCTTTCAAAAGATTACCGGTTTTGTTCACTTATAAAACTCCAAAATCATCAATACTTTAGCTTTATTCATATTTTCCCCACAAACAACATATATATTGACTTATAAAAAATATGTCAAAAATATATTTACAAAACTAAGAAAATAAACCGAACTAAATGCACCTAGCAAAATTTATCTGATTTTAGCCTATCTAGAAAAAAAAATAAAAAAAAATTATGATTCAAATAACAATATAATATTATTAAAAGTAAATTTTTATTTACTTTTCATATATATAAAATACAAAAATGACATAAAACTTGTAAACAAACAGAAGAAAAATACTAACCAACTATTATGATTTAGTTATTTTATAAATATCTATAATCACCTAATTCGATAAATATAAGATGAAAGAATCATAAGTAGTATTGTGTACCATATATAATAAAGCAATGGTGAGGAAGACTATTTTGGAACATGGCAATGCAGAAGAAACATAGTAGTAAACTAATTAAAGAAAAGAACAAGAATGGTTGTTTTCACGAAAAGCACGCTATGGAAACCAACAACATGGGTTGTTTAGAAACTGGCATATCCTTCTATTTAGTGGCTGAGAGATTATTCATTGCTCTTTTGCATTCTAAGGAAGAAGGGGTGATCGGGAGGGAAGGAGATTACATCGTGGGAGATACCATCTTCCTCCACATCGGAGGTTTGGTAACTACACGTCTGCTACGTCTTTGTCCTTTCAGGTACGTGAGAAAATTCTTCATTCAAGAATGTATTTTTTTGGTGGTTGTCACCAGTTGAATTTATTGGGGAAAGATCAATCACATTGGTTTTATCACCTTTTTTAAGACACTCTTTGATTTGTTTTTTTATACGTTTAATACTCATACCTTATAGGTTTTGAAGAATGGAGGATTCAAACAGGTTGTCAAACTTGGGACATTTTGGATCCATTGGAAGACGATCACTAGTTTCCCAAAATAACCGGGAAAATAGTATTTCTCCTCCAAGTAATATGCACCACCATCACAGTGCTTCTTTAGATAATCTTCTGATAGATGAACAACCAGCTTGGTTGGATGATCTCTTAAGCGAGCCAACATCACCTAAGATGAACAAGGGCCACAGGCGTTCAGCTAGTGACACATCTGCCTACTTAAACTCAGCTCTAATGCCTTTCAGAGAAGATGACCTTCTGAAAAGTCAAATTTCTGGGCCTTCTTGGCTAGTTCAGAACATTAACCGTCATGATGATGTGTGGCAGCATAACTCTTATGATAAACATGCTAAATTGGGATGGGAGTTTTCTACTAAAAATGGAACTAATTTCCAAACACATGTGTCATGGGGGGCTGTAAATAGAGTAGGTACCTCGACGTCGAAATCAGCTGAAAAACAAATTAGCAGAATGAAAGAAGGGGCTTCCACAAAACCAGATGGTCCTGGAACAAAGACTGACTCTAAACGTATCAAACAGTAAGGGATCTAATTCTACTACTAACGTATTTATAAATTAACTAAATAAAGCTTTTTCATAAACCATAAAAAATTATTTGCTGGTCTTTTTCTAATGCGGTTTATAGTAATTTACAAACAAAAAAATGGATTGGTTTTCAACATTGGATTGCTCGTACTCGCAATAATTAGTTAACGTAGAATGCATTTTTGTATCATCGCATCAACTAATTATGAGTTCGCATGAAATGCAGTCAAAATGCACATCGGGCACGTTTAAGGAGGCTTGAGTACATATCGGATCTGGAAAGGACCATCCAAGTGCTACAAGTAAGATTTGGAAACAAACATATTCCTTGTAGCTCTTTAATTCCATTAATAATATTAAACATTTAAACACTAGTTATATTATGCATTATGGATTTTTTTTCCAATAGGTTCAAGGATGTGAAATGTCATCTGCCATTCACTACTTGGATCAACAATTGGTCATGCTTAGCATGGAAAATAGAGCCTTAAAGCAACGTCTGGATAGTTTAGCAGAAATCCAAAAGCTTAAACATGGTAAATAATCTTTAAGCATCAATAATGTTACTAATAAAAAAAATCCAAAATAATAATTCTTATTTTGTTTCTGAAATTGTGATTTTGGGTGGTTGATATAGTCGAGCAACAATTCCTAGAGAGAGAGATAGGAAATCTAAAGTTTCGACAGCACCAGCAACAACCACAACAGAACCAGAAGCAAATGCAACAAATGCAGCAGAACCGGTTCAACAAATACCGGTCACCCGCCACACAAGAACCTGAATCCCAGTTTGCAGCCTTGGCAATATGATTTAGGAAAATCTGGATCATGTACCAGTTAATATTCACAATATTTTCTATAAGAGCTCTCAAATCTCTTTCTTATTGTTCATATACGATATGTAAACCCAATGATGTTGGCAGTCCTGAATGAGTAAGCATAGTAATGTATGTCATAATGTGGATGTTCACATTCTCCTCTTTATACTTTTTTATGTAAGTTATGTAAGAAAACTTCGACTAAGAAACAACTCTTTTATGTTGTGTTGTAAGCTATATATAACATATGAATTTTCCTAGACACTTCCTGTTTATGATCTAATTATATGCACACACGTAACACTTATTAATAAAAGTTCAAATACTTTTGGGATTCGTTGTGCGTTCATGTCTCTTGCCTTTGTCATAAAGCCTTTAATCAATTGATACATGTTTCACACTAAGTACTCGTAACTATGATTACTGTTTTTCAAACAATATCTAGTGCAGCAATTTCTTTTATCTTAAGATCAGTCTAAAAAAATTTCTGTGCAAATGTTAAAATATCTAATGTAGTTAACTTTTCTAGTTAAATCATTGTCACATTAAAGATTATGTGTTCATATAAATCTATGCAGCCCCTTTTTTTTATCGGTCAAACTTTAGAAATCATATCATTTTTAGCTACAAACAAAAATAGAAGATAGAAATTAGGAAAAATGTTATAAAATAATTAGAATGTATAATTATCAAAAATATATAATAATATAATATATAACTATGACAAAGTTTTGGTTATGATATAGTAGTGTGTATTATGTATAAGATTGACTACAACATTCTTATCATGTGTGTCGAGTAAAAAACCGTTTATTAATATATATTTTTTTCATCTCTCCCTTTTTTTTTCTTTCTCTCCCTATTTATCTCTCTATTTCCCTCATGATTCATATTTTTCTAATTCAGACCAGAAAATTTTAATTCTTTCTATATATTCTCTTTACTCAGAAATATAGTACAAAAATGTTAGAATTTCTATATTTTCTATAGATTTCACCTAGTAGTATAGAAAACATATAAAATGTTATATATTATACTATAACACTCTATAAAATATTCTCTCTTTTTTCTATCTCTCTCCCTATTTCTCTGACGATTTATGTTTTTCTATTTTTTTTCACAATCCATAAATTTCTTCTTCTTTCTATTTCTTTTTTCAACCATAAATTTCATCAACCCATAAATTTTCCAGACCAGAAAATTTTCATTCTTTCTATTTATTCTCTTTACCCAGAAATATAATACATAAATGTATATAATTTTTATATTTTCCTATGGATTTCACATAATAGTATAGAAAACATATAAAATGTTATATACTATACTATAACTGTCTATAAAATATTTGAGTTTGAATTTAGTATTTACGGTTTAGGGTTTAATATTTAGGGTTAAAGTTTTATATTTAAGGTTTAGGGTTTAAGGTTTACGGTTTGTGTTTGAGTTTAATATTTAGTGTTTAATGGTTTAGTATATAGAATAGATATTACATACTATGTATCTTTATATAGAATGACTATTTGTTGATTAGCAACACTATTCACCAGATTAATAAATTTTTATTTGTTTTTTTAAAACTTTATCATGTTAAATGCAGAAAAAATTATGATTTTTTATAAGATTGTAAATTTTAATCAATCACTAATATGAGATTAATGCAATACAAAAAATCAAATGGAGTATATATTATTTGTGGTACATCCTCCTCAACTCCATGGGCAGGTAATGTTAACGTAGTCCACTTTTGGGCCAAAAATCCACTTTCTTATTATATGGTCATTCACTACGTTTTGCAGCTCAATATGATTATTGGCTTAATTCGTTCAATATTATATACACTCTAATCCAATATAATTTATCGTATTATTAATCAAAGAGGCTTTAATGACAAACTACTATGTAAAAAGATATTTAAAAGTTACTGTAACGATCCAATATCGTAGGCCCAGCAAGGCTCATTAGCACTAAGGCAAACCCTATGTGATTTCAGTATAAATAGCCTCCTTGCCTCTTTTCTTTCTTTCTACAAGGCATAATAGCGTCGAAACTCTACAGAAACTGAGCCGTCAGACAGTGTGATCATCGATTTGCCTCAACAGTCTCGTAGATCATCCAACCCTTCCCCAATCTGTGTCGAAGGTAACTCTAGGAATCTTTTTCGATTGATTTATGCAAGGCCGTTTACTAATTTGATCATAACTTTCTAACCGCTTCGTATTTCATGAATTAAAGGCCACACCGGATTCAGCACGTCGAGATGAGATCACGCCATCAACCGCCATCACCAACTCCACCGCACGCACCCTTACGCACCCTCAGAAGGTCCGCTCGTGTCGCCCACGCGCCACCGTCAGCAACCGCCTCCTCCGCGCGTGACTCCTAGGTGCCGCTGTCGTCGCTGCTGGTGATCGGTCCGGTAAGCCTCACAGCCATCTCTTCGCCGCCAAAGACTCGGTGACTTGTCGCCGACTCACTGAGTTGACTCGGTAACTCGCTGAATCAACTCGGATAGATCTGGGTGGGGTCGGGTCAGGTCCTTGGGTCAGGTCGTCAGGTTAATTGGTTTCAGTCCTGTTTAGGTCCGGTTTGGTTCTGAATCCGGTTTGGTTCGGTTTGAGTCCGGTTTTACTTTTGACCGGTCTGACCGTTTACTCAGACTGGTTTGACCATTGACCTTTGACTGTTGACCGTTGACTTTGACATGTTTGACCAGTTAACCGTTTTTCGCTGTTCGAAGACTGTTTTAACTCAACTTTTCGTGCTGATTTCAGATTTAGCGTCCGTCTTAGCATTCAGAGTTCAGAAGCCGCAATTAACCTCCGTTTTTGCTAAGGTGAGGGTTTTCCGTAGAATTAGGTACTTTCATCTAGTACGCCTTAGATGGGATCAAATATTAACTGTGATATGTTTTCTCTGATCGAGTCTATGTAGTTTTGCTTGTAAATTGGACTTAGGATTATAGATGATTCAACTCATTGTCTGTGCATTAAAATATTAATTATTCTTTTAAACATGTTTATTATATAGTTAGTCGAGTTGTTAGACGACTTCTGTACTTTGTGTCACATGTTGTGTGAGTAGTGGTTCTGCAGCTCAGTTGATCTGTTATCCAGTGCCATTAGAGGTCGATAAATCATCTTCGGGTGGTGCCGTTGGACACTGATTCCATATTATCCTCTTTGGGGGGTGTCGGCGGTGACTAGAGCCGTCAATATGACTGTTGTTTGTTGTTTTGGTACTTAAGGTGTCGTGGTTACTCATGTTTAATCTTTTTACCATTTCTGGTGTGCTATGATCGGAACTGTGTTTTTTGTGATTAGCATCTCTAACACTCACTGAGTGACTCCTCTGTTACTCACCCATTTTCCTTCATTTTTCAGGTGAGACAGATGAGTTATAGATGTCTGTCGGATCGGGTGCTATTTTGGGATTTTCATGCTTTCTTCATATTTTATTTTAGACAAGGATTTTACGATTTATGTAAGATATTTCAGTTATGAATTTATTTAAAGATTTCCGGAAATCAAGTCGTAAATTATTAAATTGGAGAATTTAAGTTTTAAGATGTGTTTAGTGGCACGCCATTCTCGAGTGAGGATGAGATGGGTGTTACATTTTGGTATCAGAGCAGGTTTACTGTCCCGGTTTTGACCGGGGAGGCGGAAGTAGAAAAAAAATTTTGCTTATTCGGTTTTCAACGATTTTCAATTTTTCGGGGATCGGGGGATTTTTTTTAAAAAAAAATATATATATAGCACCCATTATGTCTGGTACTAATCTATTATTCGTTAATCTCAATTCCAATAGAAGTTAAATCAACTCCTTTTTTGTTGTTTCAGATGCCACCGAAGAGAGGTCACCCTTCAGTTAGGGCCAATAATGGTGAAGAAATAGCGCATAATAGTCAGGCTGTAGGCAATCAGGTTGATGTTAATTAGACCGTCATCCAGCATGTTAATGAGGATGCAGTCAGACAGAGCACAAAAGGCAGTCAGGTAAGCTGCTCAGGAGGCAGTGTAGCGCATTGCCCAAGAGACTTCTCGAGTATATGCGCAGGAGGCTGATTGGGTAGCCGCTCAGGAGATTGTTTGCCAATTTGTTCTTCAGGCTGAGGAAGCAGCTGCCGCCGCTGCACAGGTACCACCACCAGCTCCAACGGGTAATGCTCAAGGTGTCGATTTTCCGCCACAACCGCCACCAGCCAGAGTCAGAGTGGGACCCATGTATTGGGAGTTGATGAAACAGATGCGGGAGATGAGTTTGGATCAGTTCATTGGAGCCGTGGATTCTGTCGCCGCAGACATTTGGAGGAGAATGTTGAACCGCATACTAGATCATATGAGGTGTCCATAAGAGTTCCGATTGGACTTGGCTACTCAGTATCTGAGAAATGATACTCTACACTGGTGGGATGGAGTTGTTGAGGGTAGCCACAGCCGGTATGTACTGACATTCGAGCATTTTCCGAGGGAGTTCGATAGGAATTTCTTCCCTCGAGAAGTCAGACACACGAATGCAAATGCATTTTAGCACCTTTCTCAGGGCACTATGAGTGTCATGGAGTACAAGCGAGAATTCAGTCGTCTGCGCAGATTTTCTGGGGGTATCTTAGAAGATGAGGACTTGATCAGGAGGTTCCTAAATGGCCTACGAGTGGATATTCGCAACCGCTGTGCTGTGCGAGACTACACCAGCCTAATCGATCTTGTCGAGATTTGTCGAGAAGGCTGCTATCCAGAAGGCAGGAATAGCTGAGGATAAAAAACTCCTTAAGTTGACTCAACCCAAGCCTGGGAAGGCCCCAAAGACACAGAGGAGGATGACAGATCAGTCAGGGCTACCGCTTTATTCACGCTGCCGACACCATCATACCGGGGAGTGCCTTAAGTGTTATTCCTGTGGACAAATATGACATCTTACTAGGACATGTCGGGTTACGCAGTGAATGCACCAGTTATCAGGCAGATTGCAGCACCAGCAGTTGCACCGAGAATCTGCTTCAGTTGTAATCAGCAGGGTCACCTTTCAAGAGATTGCCCAAGAAAGTGTAGGCATTGCTTCTGCCACCAGTCAAGGGTCAAGCGATTACTCTTCGTGTGTTTGCTGTAGGAGACCATGAGGGAGGTGAGCCGATAGACGGTACGCGTCTTTTGTCTAGATTCATTTTCTTTTTCTTTTTGAGTATTTTGTTGTTGTAAAGAAATTTTTGTTTATATAGTATGTTGTAGGATCGTTTTTGGTTGGAGGTGATGCAGCTTAAACCTTATTCGATTTGGGAGCTACAAATAGCTTCGTAAGTCCAAATTTTGCCAAGTGTTGGTCTTTTTTCAGGGTGTGTCCGAACCAAAGATCAAGCAGATTCAGACAGCCGGCACAGAAAAGTTGGGAGCTACAAGCGTTCATCGAAGAGTGCCAGTCATACTTAGAGGAGTTGAGTTCAGCGGGTGTTTATCACAGTTGGAGACAAACCAATACGACGTAATTCTGGGGATGAATTGGTTATCAAGACACTGTGTGATACTGGATTGCCAGAAGGCAAGAGTTCATATTCTGAGGGCAGAGGGGAGGATAACCTTCCAGGGTATTCAGACGAACATGGCAGTTTCCATCGTTTCTATGTTGCATGCAGAGGAGTTGTTGGAGAGAGGAGCTGAGGGGTTCCTAGCTACAATAATTATGGTTCCGACAGATGGAGAGAGCGAGTTGCGAGAAATGCTCGTTGCTGCAGAGTATAAGGATGTTTTTTGAGCCTTTGACAGGACCACCACCAGCTAGAGAAGACGATCTTACTATTGAGCTGGAGCCAGGGACGATTCCAGTTTCTCGAGCGCCGTATCGCTTAGCTCCAGCAGAAATGGCTGAGCTGAAAAAACAATTAGAGGAATTAACGGATAAGAGATTTATCAGGCCGAACAGTTCACCTTGGGCAGCTCCAGTATTATTTGTTAAGAAAAAGGATGGGAGTTTCAGGCTTTGCATCGACTACTGAGGCTTGAATAAGGTGATTATCAAGAAGAAGTATCCATTACCGCGGATTGACGAGTTGTTGGATCAGTTGTAGGGGGCATCATGGTTTTCTAAGATCGATTTGGCATCAGGGTATCATCAGATTGTGATAGCCGAGGAGGATGTGTGTAAGACAGCTTTTCGGACACGATATGGGCACTATGAGTTTGTTGTGATGTTGTTCGGGTTGGCGAATGCACCAGCAGCATTTATAAAGCTTATGAATGATGTATTTCATGAGTACTTAGACCATTGTTTGATTGTCTTCATTGACGACATCTTGATTTATTCTCGGAGAAGAGATAAGCATGCAGAGCATTTGAGGATGGTGCTGGAGAAGCTCAGGGAGCAGCAGTTGTTTGCCAAGTTGAGTAAGTGCAGATTTTGGCAGAGGCGGATTGGATTTCTGGGCCACGTGGTTTCAGAAGCAGAAGTTGAGGTAGATCCGGAAAAGATCACAACCATTACCGAGTGGCCCACACCTAAGAATGCTACTGAGATTCATAGTTTATTGGGTTTAACAGAATATTCTCGGAAGTTCTTCAATGGGGTTGCCATTATAGCTAAGCCGATAACACAATTGATAGGCAAAGACGTCAAGTTTGAGTGGACAGACGCTTGTTCTCAGAATTTCGCAGAGCTGAAGAGGCTTTTGACGAAGATGCCGATATTGGTACTTCCGCGGCCTGGAGTTCCATATGCAGTATACACTGATGTGTCTGGATCTGGCTTGGGGTGTGTTTTGATGCAGGAGGGAAAGGTCAGAGCATATGCATCACGCCAGTTGAGGCCTCACGAGGCTAACTACCCTACTTATGACCTGGAGTTGGCAACTGTGGTCTTTGCCCTTTATATATGGAGAGCTTATCTTTATGGGGAGTATGTTTAGATTCTCACGGATCACCAGAGTCTGAAGTACATCTTCATTCAGGCAGAGTTGAATTTGAGATATCGCAGATGGATCAAGTTGTTGGCAGATTATAATCTAGAGATCACTTACCACTCCGGAAAAGTAAATCAGGTGGCAGATGCTTGGAGTAGGCGCAGGAGTGATGTATCAAGGACGAAAGAGGTCCAAGAGCTGACTGGGATACTTGTTAGTCTCAGATTATGTGCAGTTACTTTGGAGGACGAGACAGTTGGGTTTGAGACATTATACCAGGCAGATCTACTGTGGAGGATACGATGTGCTCAAGGGATGGATGAGGCTTTTTGTAAGCAGCTCGAGAAGAAGATTTTTGGTTATGACACTGCCGCAAATGAGATGTTTCTGTACAGAACCGAGTGTGTGTGCCAGATAATGAGCAGTTAAAAAAAGAAATCTTACAGCAAGCACATCACTCGCGTTTCTCCATTCATCCATGAAATATCAATATGTATTGGGATCTTAAGCGATATTATCATTGGACTGGTATGAAGAGGGATGTGGCTACATTTGTATCGTGTTGTTAGACATGTCAGATAGTTAAGGCAGAACATCAGGTACCCAGTCAGCCGGCTCATACATACTATAGGCCTTGGGGCAAGATTCAAAAACAGGCCCTTTAACATATAAATATGCAATTTATAATATTATGACTACAATCAAATTAATAAATAATATTGCTTACAAAAAAACCAGAGTAATTCCAAAATGTATAACACAACAACAAAAAAACAGAGTTTTATAATCTTCTTCTCCTTTTTTGTAACTATTTTCTTCTTTTTTCCATTATTTTTTTCTACAAAAACCTTCACAAGATCTTCTTTTAGTCTGAAAAGAAAAAGAAACCAGTAGTCATTCCCAAAAAAAAAAAAATGTAATCATAAAAAACGATTATTTTCTAGCTTTACTTGATGCAAAATCATGAATAACAGTTTCAATGCTTTCTAATAGTTTCTTTTCCACGCATAAATGGCTAAACATTCAACCTTTCTTGTGACATTGAAGATCTCAAATAATTTTTCAGCAACTTTAATTTTGAAAAACTTCTCCCTGTTGAGGATACAATCACTGGTGTAGTCAAAAGAATTATATAAGCAATTGAAACATACGGATAACAACCAACACTTTCAACAAATTCAAGAACTTCACTAGATTCCATGAATACATTGGGTAAAGTCGTTTGCAACATTCTCCACTCAGAATAAAGATCATATAAATCAATATCCTCAATATTACCATGAGAAAAAGTTTTGTAAAAATCAGAGCAATGTGTTTGTAGGTCACTTTCATCTAATGCTTTTAATTTCAATGAATCAAATAAAAACCCAAATATACTTATAAAATTCAGCATTTGATCTAACATGCTATTGATCGAAGTTTTTGTCATATCCACCACAACTAAAAAATAATTAACTCTAAAATCATCCTCACCCGATTGTACTTCATCACCTAAACCAGTTTCATCAAACTGTTTTTTCCTAAAGACTCGACGCTTCTTTGGAAACACAAGATCAACATCCATTACACAAGCAATACTTCGAGCTATTTTCAAACTGGAATTACACCCTTCATCTCTATAGTTCTAAAAAAACAGAATTACACCTTATAATTGTTTTTAAGCATTATCAATGCAAACAGACTTAGATTGTAAGTTCTTACTCACTGAGTTAATAGCAAACAAAATATCATATCAAATTACCATGCTAAGTAAGAATTCAAAATTATCAAATGTCATAACTAAACTTTCAGCATCACTTTTTTCATAGCGTCATCACATGATTCATATAATTCTAGTAAAAATGACCTTACTTGCAGAGATTGAAATCTGATAGCTTTCACACTTTCAATTCGGCTTTCCCAATGAGTATTGCATAGAGATTTCACTGTAAAACAAGGAACATTCTCAAGCAAAATATTCCATCTCTTTGTAGAACTAGAAAACAATGTATATATGTGTTGCAAAACTCCAAAGACAAAAAATAGCTTCCTCACATGAATGAGCTATATCACTAACCACAAGATTAGGACTATGACAATCACATGGCATATACAAAGCTTTTGGATTTATATCAAGCAATCGTTTCTGAACACCTTGATGTTTTCCTTTCATATTAGAACCATTATCATAACCTTCAACCATCACATTATCAACATTAAGAGTAAGAGACTTTAGAACATCTAGTAGTTTGTCAAAAATCCCTAATCCAGATGTGTCATCTACCTTTAAAACTCCGAAAAATACTCTTCCACTCTTACCTTTTTGATTAGATATATTCACACATCTTATTATTATAGTCATTTGCTCTTGATGGCTTACATCTGGTGTACAATCAAGAATGACACAGAAGTATTTTGCCTCTTTAATGACTCTTACGATAGAAAGCTGAACATTGTGAGCCAAAAGAGAAATAAACTCATTCGAAATATTATGACTAAGATAATGATGATTAATTTCGTGATTTTGAATGCGTCTAATATGATCTTGGATTATCAAATCAAATTCTGAAATCAAATCAATAGCTCCTACAAAATTACTATTGCTATCTTGGTAAAGTTTCTCATATTTCCCTCTAAATGCTAAACACCTTTTAGAAAAAAACTTCACAACAACAATTATTCTAGTTAAGACCAGCCTCCAACGTTTTTTCTCTTTAGCAATTTCTTTCTGAAGTTCTTTATCAATTGTTAGATTTTTCTCAAAAGTAACTTTCAGTTCATTCCAAGTTTCCATATTAGTCATATGATCTACACTTCTCTCATGATCTTTAAGTGTCTCACTAAGATACTTCCAATCTTTAAATCCATCATTTGTAAGCATATTTGAGCAGCCTCTAGATTTAAAATTTTTGGCAACAAAAACAATAAACTTTGTCCACATGTTTTGAGTAAACCAACCAATTTCTGTCACTAGTTTCTTCATTACTCAACTTTCGAGAATAATAATTATATGAGAAATGTCTAGAATACTTATCTAAAGGAAACACAAGATTCATTTCTCTTTTAGGTCATTTTCCAACTAACACATATCTCATCTTGTTATCAAGGTTTTCCCAACATATAGGATCATACATATCAACGCAAGAACTTGGTTGTCCACAAAAATTCAGACTTTCAAGATTAGATGCATTTACCACATTATCATGCTCACTCAAGTGACTAACACTATCATCAAAATGATCATTTGACTGAGAATCATTATCCACGCTATCAGCTTTTGAATTTTTATTAGCATTTTTTTTTATCACAAATTTATCTAAAGAACTTCTTTGTGATTGAATAGCCAATTCTTTTAGTTTTCTTTTCTTTCTTTTTTGATATCCAGATAGATTCCCAGTCATGATGCAATCTAAATGTCAAATAAAATGAGGAATCACACCTGGATTTAGAAATAAGAATCTGAACTGCCAAGGTAAAATAGAAACCTGAAATAATAAAACAAAATTCACAGTTTTCCTCTGCTTTTAATAGAATATATTGATCAAACTCAATAATAGTAAATCAATAGACAAAATCAAAATATTAAAAAAAAGTAAACAATCAAACAATAAAGTATGAATCAATGATCTTCCCTTAATCTTAAGGGTAAAAACAGAACAGAGCATAAAACATAAATAAATTCTGAAATTGGGAACTTACAAAAATTAATTTTGTGTGGAACAGTTTTTGGGTTTGAGAAAGATATGTCCATGCAAAGAAACCTCTGGAGAATTGATAATCCAATTATCTCAAAAAAGAAAATTGTGGGCAGAGGTGGGGGAGACGAAGCGTTATGTTTTGCAGAGCCGTTGTGGATAAAAAATATTAGAAAGAAAATATTAGTCTTATATTAATAACAAACAAACAGATTTTTTTAATAAACATATATATAATTATGGGGCCTTTTATTTTATTTTATTTTGTCAGCCATGGACCCTTGTATATAGAAATCTGTTTTTTTAGGTGATACAACAAAAAAAAAATTTGCAGGCCCCTTTTATTGGGAGTTTTAATCTAGAATACCATTTTCTCTAGAATGAAAAACTCAAAAGAACACTGAGTTATTTGAATTTATTTATAAATTAAAAATAAAATCGTCGAATCTGGTTTATTACTGGTGCACCCTTACTAAGTTTAAAGAAATGCATATTATTCTTGGGCTTTATCTACCCACACAACCTTATCGGATTTAGCCAGAGAAATTCACAATCCGTATTCGAATTCAACACAAACGTAATTTATTGAGACACTTGTTTCCTTATACCGTTTTGTTCGGAAATTGAGAGTAAGTCTCCTCCAACTCTCATATTCTTCGTTCTCAAGAGAGCTGTGCTGCTGAATCGTGAAAAACTAAGAAAGTCTCTACCGTAAGTGATGGCTCCTAAAAAACTAAAAAGCAAGGTTGCTCCTCCTGCGAGAACACCATCTCCTCCTCCTTTGAGAACTCCTTCTCCTCCTCTCATTGTAGTTAGGAATGAAGAGGTCGAAGAAAGAGAATATATCAATCTTTCTCTTAGAATGGTTGGTTATGTTCTGGAAGTGGGAACGACTGCAGAAGAAGTAGAAGATGGTAGCCGAAAAACAGTTAAAACATTGGTTGTTGGCGGCGTGAACGAGGCAAACGTGGTAAGTAGGTTGAATTCGTAGAAATGGTAGAACTAGGGAAAATGTAGGTTTTATTTGGAATTTAAATTCCTAGAACTTGTAGAACTAAGGAAAATGTAGGTTTTATTTGGAATTTAAATTCGTAGAACTCGTAGTACTAGGTAAAAATATTGAGGTTATATTTGGTTATCATTGTTTGTTGCAGGGACCCGAGGTGTTAACGACAGCAATGCAATCTCTGAAAATGTAATTTCAGCCGTCAGAGTACAAGAAGAAAGTGAAGATATTGACTATGTGTTTTATCCACCAACCTGTGGAAACGCTAGAGGGTTTGATTCATCCGATGAGTGATGAGGAATGGAGCTGGTTTTAAAATCATCCTCAGTTCAAACACATATCCCACCTGCCAAAGGACAAAAGCCATAAGCTTATGGGCATGTGGATGCTCCTTCTTCGAAATGCAAAGATTGAAAGGAAGAATGAAGTTTGGTTTGTTGTGAATGGTGTGCCCATCCGCTATGGTCTAACTGAACACGCTTTGATATCCGGATTAGACTGCCGCAACTATCCACTTAATCATTTGGAAGCGGGCAGTATGAATTTCGTGAAGAAGGATTTTAAGAAGCGACCAACAATCTGACATCAAGATGTGAAAGAACAGCTACTGAAAATAGAACCTGGTCGAGATAGGTTTAAGATGGTGGTCCTCTACTTTCTATCGAGCATTGTTATAGGACAGACAAATGTTGAAGAAGATGCTACGTCAGTGAAGCCATTCTTCCTATGAGCAGTGAGTAATCTCAAATTATGTGAGAAATTTTCTTGGGGGAGAATGTCATTTGAACATGCTTAAAGAGATATCGCACATGATGGATCATTTTGATGGGGAAGTGAAAGAGGGTTCAACGTGGCCGATTCTAGGATTATGTATTCCCGTGGAGGTAAAATTTGTTAGAGGTATTAGTCATTGTTACTACTTATTATTGTCTCTAACTAAATGTAACTTGTGTAGCTTTTGGCATTTGAGGCAATTCCAAAAATGGGGGAGAGATTCGAAGAACATTATCCAGGCTCCCTGAAACTTGTCCTAGGATGTGCAGGACCAGGTTCAATAAAAGCGAAATGAGAGGGTTTCCTCTTTCGAAATAAATAGAGAACTTGGTACAACTAAGGTTAGTTGTCCTTCTTTGCATATGAAATTTTTTAAGTATTTATGTATTTAATTTATATTGGTTATTTACATTCACAGGACATTGAGAGCATCCTGATTCAAACGGAGGAAGAAAAATCTCTTTTGGCTAAAATCAAGGAAGCAGATGATGACGTTGATAAGCATGATGTAGTTGTTGAGAGTTGGATGCAGTGTCTTAATGAAGGGAAAAAGATATGGTTTGAAGAGATGTACAATTAAGACATGGCTTCCAGAGTAGAAGAGGAACCCGAGAATGCGGAGATGGAGGAAATACCAGCTAAGGAACAACCAGATAATGCGGTTTTAAGTGCAGTAGTGGAGCTGGTAAATAGCGTGAAATATATGATGGGAGAGCTGAGGAAGGAAATGGAGGAGAAATTAGATGGGATGAGAAATAGACTGGCAACCAACCATGGAAGCGTTTGTGAATGACGAATTAAAAGCCAGAAAGGCTATGAAAATGTCTGTACATTTCCAACTGTGACATTCTCAAAGGTAACAATTTATATTTGTAAATGGGAATATGAAAATTTCACAGTTGGAAATACTCCAACACTTATGTATAACTGTATTTAATTGCAGGGGTCGTAAGAATGCGAGGAAGCAGATGAGTCCATTGCGCAAGTCAGAGAAAAAAGCAATGGCAACAAAGAGTGGAGTTCGACCCTAAACGTACTGAAAAAGGGTATTAAGAGGAATGAGATGGGAGAAGAATGAGGACAAGACGTGGATCCAAATAGGCCAATGACAAGGTCTAGGAAAAACTGAACTATTGTTGTTTATTTCGGTGTAAATTTATGTTAATTTATTTAGGTGGTTGTTTGGAATGAATGACTTATAGATTTACCTAGTATTACTATAGTTGCCTAATTTAACTTTATTTGTCTTGATTTTACTTGGTTTTTCTTTATTTTACTTGGTGTTTCTTGATTTACTTGGTTTTTCTTGATTTACTTGGGTTTGAATGCTGGTAAATGTTGGCTCGAGTCATTTTTTTGTTAGTGTAAACAGAATTAGGCATGTTTAGGCCCATTATGTGTGGTTCCAATGTTTTTAATAATTACATGTCAAGTTGGAGTAAGTATATTGACCCGACGGTTCTTCAAAACTCTTCATTACTCCACTCCTTCTCTTCAACTTCTTTAATCATTTCTCTCATTTACTCACGTTTTTTCTCTCTGAAATCCTCTGAAACTCTCTTCTTCTCTCTGTAAATCCTCTGAAAGTCTCTTCTTATCTCTACAAATCCGATGGAGTACTACCATAAACTATCCGAGGTACGGCCCTGCATCAACGGGTGGAATATAAAAGGGAAGGTTGAGCGGGCTTCATCCTCATGGACATTCAGGTATGTAAAATTGATCGATTTTATATGCTTATTGGGAGTTTGTGATTGAGAAAGCCTGATTGTAAGGAGTTTTGATTGTGAAGACGTTAGGGTCAAAGGATAGAAAGACGAGTTAGACATGATTTTGCGGTAGACTATAATGATTTTTTGAAAGAAAATGAGTGGTTTTCTATGATGACCTTCGGACTAGTTGGCAACTGAGGTACAGTTCAAGTAACAGACCATGCTTAGAAGATGTATTTGTTTAATGATAGTGTCTTGAAAAGAGTGGATCCTCCGACGGTGGAACCTTGCCAAAAATTTACTCCATTTACTTCAATACTCGATGGATCAATGGACCTCACAGTTTTAGTAGGTAAATTTATAGAAATTTTATATATTTATATATGATGCATTTTTTCACTGTATAGTTTTGACACAAGATCAAAATTTTAAATGTGTATGGTTTGATTGGAGTGATGTTTGACGTGGGGGCATTGATGAATGTAGATGGCTACAAGCTGAATTTTAAAATCTGTGGCATATGGTTTGTTTCTAAAACATTTATTACATAATATCATTTTGTTCTTTTGTTAACAATCTAAAACATTGTCTTCAACATTTTATAGAGGTGACGTCTTGAACTGCAAGATGTCCGGACAGCCAGCTAAAGATATTCATAAACATTACATGGCATATAATGAACCTCTTATTGTGAGTCTGAAGCATTGAAAAGTCGGTAGATGGTTTGATGGACCAAAAAACGTGAGGGTCATTAACCATGGTGTCATGTCCAAAGTGTGGAGTGAACCGGATGCTCCCGAAGTTAAAGACCTGAAGATTATGTAAGTGTTTAGAGACATAACAATAATTTAGAGTTCTCTGTTTCTTACGTCTTAATGTATTCACTTTGTTTTTTCAGCATTGCTTCGATGACACATGAGTACGAGGAGGAAAAGATGTGGAAGGATATCGAAATCGACAACTGAATGAATGTTTATAACTTATTCTTTATGTATTCACTTTAAAGTCTCTTTTTATGATTATGTATTTAAATAGTTTCTTGAACTTAATGAATGTTTATAACTTAATGAATGCTTATAACTTTATAAGAGTAACTTAAGATAGGAAATTAGATTGTCTTAATCAAGAAAACATAATAGGACAACAGAACACAAGATAGGAAATTATATTATCTTAAGAACAAATCTAAACGTTCTTTTCATCCACATCTGGATCTCTACCCACAAATAACTCCTTTAGCTTCTTCATCTCTTCGCGCATAAGCTCCATCTTGTATCGAAGGTTTGCTATTTTGGATGAAAAGTAGTTTGTCTGCTCTTTATGCCCTCGGTTATTTTACTCAATTTCTCTTGAACACCATAAACTCAATATTTGTGTCGGTGCAATCCATCATTCTATAGATAAAACAATTAATAACTAAGACAGAGATATCAACCAAGACACCTAATTTATGATTTGGCCACCACATGAACTTGCCTCATAAACTTTGCAGGTAAAGTATCTTTTTCCGACTCCGGCTTCGGTTTCGCAGATCTCCTTGATGATTTGGCCTCCACATGGACAACAGACCGGAATGCCATAATCAGAGTCGGCTACGACACAAATCGTGTCGGACATACCTCTTCCTGTGATACAAACCCCATACCGAGGTTGACACCACTGCTGTCCAAGCAACATCAACCGGCCATTCCGACCATGCGATCAAGGCCTTTAACCCGAGCCGGAGCGAGAACATTACAAGAAGACTTCAACAAGGCGGTCAAAGCTCTACTTGTCCAACTTGAGGTTGAAGACTTGTCGGATCAATTGGGCCAACTAAATATCGCCCAATCCAAGACGGGCCAGTCCAGTCCAGAAGAGAAGGCCTGGCCCAAGGAGTTTCCCATTACTGAATGCCCAGCCCGGCCCGAGAAGGAGAACGGGGAATCCGGCCTGGCCATTCAAATCCAGGGGGCCTCTCAAGACCTCGAACTCGGCCCAACCAAGAATTCCACTTTGCCCGACCCAAGAGAAGCACGCGGACTTTCCTTATTCAGCATTTCTCCCCTTGGAGCCTAAGCAAACGCACCTGGCCGCTAACAAGTCAACATTCGCAGGATCTTCTCCAAATCAATCCGCCACTCATCCAGCTATGGTAAGTCTGGTAAGTATTCAATATGATTTCCAAATGACTGACGGATTTTCCTGTTTTGCTTGATATTCTTTTAATTAGCGTAAGGCACTTGGTAGCCAATTTCCGAATTCTTAAGGCACTTGTTTAGCCATTTCGTTTTTCTTAGGGTTTTAGTTAGACAATTTGTGATTTACTTCAAAGACCCCTCGAAGGGCAAAGCTGCTCGGACTATTTAATAAAGTCCTCCCAGCCGTGTATCTTTTAACCTAGATCAATAAACAACCGAACTTTCTTCAGAAAGAACTTGTGCTTTTTGCGCAGCTTGAGAATTCCTTGGAGTTCTTGTCTTAGTCTTTATCAAGTCTCAACCCTTAGACTTGTGGTGACTCTCGTTCCATCTTCATCGTACACTTAATCATCTTCTGTCCAGCCTGAAAGAGCCGCACGGCCAGCAGACCGGATCCATCGAACCACTTCACTCATCACCCATCTTTAACAAGTCAAAGAAAGAGCCGCACGACCAGCTTTGTCTCTTCCATCCTTCCGCGTTCATAACCTCTTTTTTGGGGTTGTACCATCCCGTCTACGTAAACGGGGTCCACCTCCCACAACCGGTCCATTATCTATAATCACAAATAGATGTCGGTTAAAAATCAGACATGATGATTAAAACGAGGAGATTGAAATCAAATGAAATCAATCACATAACTGAGAAAATGAGATAACTGAGGAAATTAGTATTCAAGATAACTGAGAAATGAGTATTTAAGATAACTGAGAATGAGTTATAAATGAAAGAAGATTCGAGAATAAAGGAGGAGATATTAGGATTGTTAAATTGGAATGAGCCCGCGAAAGAATACTCCCCGCGAAATGAAATTTTAGTTTCTCCCGGTAAGCACGGGAAAAATTGAAAATTTTGGTAAAATTTTAAAGTTTTTGCACATGCGCCGTCTTCTACTTATAAGTAACTATAAAGAAAAAATAGTTGCACCATATTTACAAATAGTTATAGTTTGGCTGTTTTCGAGTTTAATTAGTGTTACCTAATAATAATTAGTTTGTTTTTAGTTATATAGTTGATTAACGTCTACTAAAATATAATTCTAATATTTTTATGCGTAAATATGTTGGAAACTATATTTCTCTAAAGTTTTCATCATAACTATCTTATTATCTACAAAATGACATTTAAAGTACAAGGAAATAGAAGAAGTATGTAAGATCATTATTTAGTTAATGAATTTTTTTTTTCAATCGTCTAACACTAGATTCACGTCTATTAACATATTATTTATACAGTTTTACGCATAATTATGTTTTTAAATTAGATTTCGTATTTACTTTTTAAAAAAGGCCATGATTAATACGTAGTTTTCCAAAGTTTTTCTCAGTTGTCTTACATAGTTTTTCAAAACAAAACAACACAAAACCGAATTTACAAATCAAATACTAGAATCTCCAAATAACCACCATTGAAGTCCTTGTCTTGGTGGTCTTTTATTTTTGGTCCTTGGACGCCTTTCCCCACCTGATGGCCACCTTTTCGTTTTCTTTCTTCCCTTCTTCGTGAGGTGGTCCGGAGGTAATATCTGCAATTTTTGTATGTTATCTGGAACATCCCATTCAGACCTATGCAGCACTAAATAAATTGTCCTGTAATAAGCCATTGCCCACAGTTCTGTCCAATAATATTTTGTACACAAGTCATGTGCTTGTAGATCATGACCTTTATCTCCACGCACTAAGAATTTTACAAAAGCCGCTGTTCCGTGCAGACAATGATACCTTTCAATATCGAACACCCTATAACTGCAACTTTTGGAGCTTAAGTTCACCAAATAAGCATTTCAATCACTACCGATGACATTGTATTTAAGCTCAAAACTGTTTAGCTCCGTCACAATTACCTTCTCAGCCTCACCCCAGTTATCATGCAAGTAGTTCTCTACTAAAGATACCATTTTTGAACAGTATCCGGAAACAGCCTCCTTCCGACGTTCATTAAACCAGTCAGAAACTTTTTTAATGATCGTATCAAGCAAGGGTATTACAGAGTACCCCCTTGCTTTTCTAAATAAACTGTTCAAAGATTTTATGCAATTGCTTGTGTCTAATTTGTATCTATCTCCAGAAAATGACACCTTGCCCGTTTTTCTGTCCCATAAGTGTCCTCAAGATAGTTGGCCGCAGAAGGATATCTCATTTTAAAAGAACTATACGCAATGTCAAACTCAGCCACTGTGTAAACCCTGCTGCACTCCATAAATCTCCAAGCCACTACGTCTTTGTTGACGTTAGAAGCATGACCTTCCCCATTTTGGGACATATGCCATATACAATACCCATGGTGAGCGGTCGGATACACATTAGCTATGACGCTGATGAGGCTTACATTTCGGTCACTCATAAATACCAATTCAGCAGAGTTCGGCACAACCGTTTTGAGCATCTCGAAAGACCAGGTCCAACTTGCATTATTCTCACCATCAAGTACAACAAACACTATGGGATAATGGTGACGATTAGGATCCTGAGCTGAGGCAAAAACTAGTAGACCACCAAATCCGTGCTTGAGAAAAGTTGCATCCACAATTATCACTTTCCTCATGACTTGAAACCCTTCGACGCTAGCCCCCAAAGCTATGAATAGGTACTTGAATTTTTTGTTATCGCCTGATTTCACACTTGTTACTGTACCACGATTGACCTTCTCTAACATGTACTAATAGCAATATATCAACTTGTAGCTTTCTTCTGGACTACCACGTATATCAGAAACAACTTTATTTTTATCTCTCAATGCTGTGGAATATGATATTATCAGACCTAATTTTCTCTTCACGATATCCATGATAATTTTTTGGGGTTGGAGTTTCCATTTGGCCTGGATAATCATCATGCAAAAGACATGCAACTAACTTTGGTGTGCCTTTCCACTTCTCGTTGCTTTCACTCTGACTAACCCGAGAGCATGTACACATCTTCGTGTACCTTGATATAAAGAAAATTTCTGTTTTTCGAATGTTTGCAGCTCCTATACGCCATTTACACCTTTCATCATGACATCATCCTACTATCCATCGCTTTGTATCAGGCTTTTTTACAACATGACGAAAACATTTCACAAATGCGGCTCTATCCACAAGCTCTTGCAATGTCTTCCTATTTGGAAACTCGTCAAGTACACTCACACCCAAACCGTCTTCCCATGCCTCTATAAACTTACTAGGTTTTACAACCGGTGGAGGCTCAAGATATTTATCACATGTATACGACATATCCATCCCATTCTCCACAGATTCACGTGATACATCCTCCTCCATCGCCTCATGTTGTTGGTCTACTTGATCTTTATCAACGTACAAGGTAACGACATTCTCTCCGATTTCAAGTCCATTGTTCGGCACCTCGTCATAGTTCATACAAAAAGAACTTCCTTTGCCTACCCTTGAAATTTGCTGCTCCGGCACTTCGGCTTTATCGGTGAGATCCACATACAAAATACATCTACGGTTCTCTTTATCAGTGGACGTTAGATAAACACACATATCCTCATCATCATAAATAGTAAACGGTTCCTAAGTTCCCACCAGCAGTGGAATGTAACTCAATTGCAATTTAACCTTACTTTCGTTTAACGCAACCTTCTTGCATATCCTAACTTCTACCATAGACAAAGTTATCTCCTCAACCGTTGTCTTCAACATTAAACTATACATGCGACCCTCGCATCTAAAATGTATGTTCACGTTGTTGCTCATTGTAACCTGCAAAAAAAACTCATTCACTTATACTAGCTATTACTAGTTGTACTACATTTACCAGTATTACTAGTTGTACCCGTTTGTCCTGATTGAATGATTTCGGATTCAATATTCAATTCCTTCTAATCTAGTAAAAATTCAATATGATTCAACCACTAAACTCAATTTGAAACACCGATTCGACCCAAAAACTTTGGTAAAAACATAATGTGCCTAATTCAATCCAATTCAATCACGAAATATGAAAAATGAAGATACTCTTGTTGAAGACGAACCCGAATATTGCTCCCTGCAGCTCGACGGCGGCTGAACGAGCTCCAACAAGAGCTGTGAAGTCCTCAGAGCTGTGTGACTTGTGTCAACAGGAGGAGAGAGGGAGTGAGAAGACCAGAGATGAGGAGAGAGAGAGGAGAGAGAGTGATGAGCCGAGGAGACGCGTTTTCAGACGTATTGTTAGGATTGCGTTTCCAGTGAGTTTTACATGAGTTTGCGTTCACAATTTAAAAAATAAATTTATTCAGTTAATTACTTAAGGTCAATTTCGTAATCACCCACTCCTTACAGAACTAAAGGGTATGCCAAATTATTGAAGGGTATAAGAGATTCTTTTTTCTCCATTTGGGGCACACAAGATTTTACCTTTTTATTTGTGGGTCCTGGACGGGTGCACTGCTTGCCCTTGCTTCTAAGCCGGTGCTGTACTCAGTGGATTGTTGCAGAATCTGCCACTACCAGAGTGGAAATAGGACATGGTGACTATGGACTTCATCATAGAATTACCGACAGCAGTTGACAGGAAGAATGCCATCTGGATTATTGTGGATTGACTCACCAAGTCAGCTCATTTTTGGCGATTAAGAAAATTGATGGAGTAGATCAGTTAGCGCGTAAGTATATCGCAGAGATTGTGAGGTTTCATGGGGTGTCAGTCAGTATAGTGTCAGATCGTGACACGAAGTTCACTTCTACTTTTTGGCGAGCCTTTTAAAACTCATTGGGGACTAAGGTTCATATTAGTATAGCTTATCATCCGCAGACAGATGATCAGTCAGAGAGGACTATTCAGACTTTGGAGGACATGCTCAAGGTTTGTGTTTTGGACTGGGAGGGGAGTTGGGTTTGATACTTACCGTTGGCAGCGTTCGCCTACAACAACAGTTATCATTCGAGTATTGAGATGTCACTGTATGAGGCTCTTTATGGTAGACCATGTCGTACACCACTTTGCTGGACAAAGGTAGGAGAACGCCGAGGCATAGAACCAGTAATGGTTCAAGAGACAGTTGAGCAAGTGAAAATGCTTAAGAGACGACTTAAGGAAGTCCATGACCGCCAGTAGAGTTATGCATATAAGCGTAGAAGAGATTTAGAGTTTGAGGTGGGTGACTTAATATATCTCAAGATGAGGACATTTCAGGGAGGAGCCTCTAAGATCCGAAAGTTGAAGAAGCTTAAGCCGAGATATATGAGACTTTATCCTATCATTGAGCGGATTGAGACAATAGCGTATTGTCTGACATTATCAGAAGAGTTGTCCAATTTCCATGATGTGTTTCATGTGTCAATTCTGAAGAAAGTTGTTCGGGAGCCAGAGCTCATTTTGCAGCAGCCATCTAGTGATATCAATAAGGATTTGTCTGCACTTAGTTAACCATTGGAAATTCTTGAGTGTTAAGATAAGGAAGTTCATGGGATAGCGACTGTGATGGTTAGAGTTTGTTGGAAGAGAGACGGAATTCAGGAGGAGACCTGAGAGTCCAAGTCTCAGATGAAGTTTGACTACCCCAAACTTTTTAAAGATGTGATCGAGTAGGCGGGTCAGGATTTGAATTTGGGGACGAATTCGTCGTTAGTGGGAGAAAATTGTAATGACTCAATATTTCAGGCCCAACAAGGCCCATTAGCACTAGGGCAAACCCTAGGTGAGTTTAATACAAATAGCCTCCTTGCCTCTTTAATTTCTTTTTACAAAACCTAATAGCATTGAAACTCTGCATAAATTGAGTTGTGAGACAGTGTGATAGTCGATTTACCTTAACAGTCTTATAGATCATCCAGCCTTTCCCCGACCCGTGTCGACGATAACTATTGGAATCGTTTTCCAATTGATTTCCGCAAGGCCGTTTACTAAATTGGTCATAACTCTTAACTGCTTTGTATTTCATGAATCTAAAGCCGAAGGTCGAGACGAGCCCACACCATCAACCACCGTCACCAGCTCCGCCGCACTCGCCCTCAGAAGGTCTGCGTATCTCGCTCACGCGCCTCACGTGCCACCGTCAGCCACCACCTCCTCCGTGCATGACTCCCATGCGCCGCCGTCGCTGCCGGTGATCTGTCTGGTAAGCCTCGCCGCCATCTCTTCGCCGCCGACTCAACGGTGACTCGCTGAGTCAACTCGGTTGGATCTGGGTCGGGTTTGGACCCGGTTCAGGTCGGGTCCATGGGTTGGGTCGTCGGGTTACCGGGTCGGGTTAATTTTTTTCTGTCCGGTTTAGGTCCCGTTTGATTCTGAGTCCAGTTTGGTTTGGTTTGAGTCCGGTTTGACTGTCGACCGGTCTGACCATTGACTCTGACTGGTTTGACCATTGACCGTTGACTTTTACAATTGATCGTTGACTTTGACCGGTTTGATCAGTTAACCGTTTTTCACCGTTTGAAGGCCGTTCTGACTCGATTTTCGTGCTGAATTCAGATTTAGCATCCGTTTTAGCATCCGGAGTTCAGAAGCCGCAGTTAATTCCATTTTTGCTAAGGTGAGGGCTTTCCGCAGAATTCCGTACTTTCGTCTAAGACGCCTTAGATGGGATCAATTTTTAATTGTGATCTGTTTTCTCTGATCGAATCTAGGTAGTTTTGCTTGTAAAGTGGACTTAGGATTATAGATAATTCAACACATTGTTTGTGCATTAAAATGTTAATTATTCTTTTAAACATGTTTATAGTTAGTCGAGGTGTTAGACAATAAGATTGTAGGGGTACAGAGACAGACTTCTATACTTGCGTCCCGTGTTGTGTGGGTAGTGGTGCTGGCAGCTCGGTCGATCTGTTGTCCAGTGCCATTAAAGATCAATAAATCATCTTCGGATAGTGTCGTTAGACACCGATTCCATATTGTCCTCTTCTGGGGGGTGTCGGCGGTCACTGGAGCCGTCAATTGGATTGTTGTTTGTTGGTTGGGTACTTTAGGTGTCGTGGTTATTCATTTTTAGTTTTTTTATCGTTTTTGGAGTGCTATGATTGAAATTGTGTTTTCTGTAATTAACATCCCCAACCTCACTGAGTGACTCCCCTGTTACTCACTCATTTTTGTTCATTTTTCAGGTGAGACGGATGAGTAGTAGATGTCTATCATATCAGGTATTGTATTGGGATTTTCGCGTTTTCTTCGTATTTTGTTTTAAACAAGGATTTTACGATTTATTCGAAATATTTCAATTATGAATTTATTTAATGATTTACATAAATCAAGTCATAATTTATTAAATTAGAGCATTTAAGTTATAAGATGTGTTTAATAACACGCTGTTCTCGAGTGAAAATGAAACGGACGTTATAGTTTTATTCAGATTAAATAAATAATGATACATTATCTAAAAAATAACTTAAATATATGTAGCCAAAAAAGAATGAATATGTACTTTCATATAAAAATAAATTATATACTTATGCTTATATTTAATCACATGAATAAATAGTTTACAAATTTAAAACAAACCAAACTAGTAAATTAAAAATATCAGTTTATTATTAATCAACTTTTATATTTGAAGAACAGATGTTGTAATTGCCTTTTGACTCTACAAAACCACACAGTTTCATAATATTATCTTCTTCACATCAAAATTTTAAAGAAATTTATAAATAGCATACCACTATCGAACTATAAAACCGCACCCCAGTTTTAATGACACTGGCGCCACGATAGTAATGTGAATGGCACGCCACACTATCAAAATTAATTTGGAAACACAAATATTTCTACAACGAGGAAAAGAATGAGCATGAAAAAAAAATAAGCCAAAGATGCAAAAAGTAGAAAACAAAAGGTAAAATAAAAATAAAAAAGAGCACTCCCAAAGTCCAAATCTCACGCGCCACTCTCTCTCTCTCTCTCGTGCCTAGTGGATAGATAGTCACTGCTTTCTTCACGTGATGACGTTACTTTCTTGAACAGACGCAAACTCTTTCTCTCCTTCCTTCTTCCTTCTTCCTTCTTCCTTCTTCCTTCAACACTCTCTCTGCTCTTCGTTTCCACTCTGTTTCTTCCTCACCAACCAATTTTCTATTTTTTCATTTATTTTCTTGCCTAAATTACACAGAATTGAATTCGATTTGGGAAGAATGCTTCTGCGACCATCTTCTTCCGAGATCTTCTCCATCACTCTCCGTTTCTAGGGTTTATAGCTCGATTCCAGATCATGCACGGCCTTAGCCGCCTTGGCAACGGCAACGGAAACGGTAGATCCCTTGCTTCACCGCCTTCCTCGCCTCGGATTCGTCACGCCAGGGGAAAAACCTCCGCCGGCGTTTACAGGTCGTCGGAGAAGCAAGGTAAAGGAGAGAGGCTTGCGTTCTTACTCTTCTCCATAGTTTTTAGGCGGAAAGGTGTGTTACTATTGGCCCCTCTTCTCTACATCGCTGGAATGTTACTTTTCATGGGCTCCTTTGGCTTCACTGTCCTCGATCTTCGCCAAGGTGTTGAGATTGTGTACAGACGTGGTCCTCCCGGTTCGGTTTACCGGAGTCCCAAGGTTTTCAAGCGGCTTTGGCCGGTGATGGAAGCTGATGCTAATCGAAGCAGTCACAATGTGGTAAAAATGTGAATGAAATATGATAGATTCTCTCATTGGTAGCTACTGTTGATTTAGGCTTTGACTTTAGAGATTTTTGCTTTAAAAACTATGCTTTTTTAGTTAAAGTGTCATTAACTCAAAATAGAAGAATTTTATTAAAAATTGGTAACGACTGATGTTTTAGGCTTTTGTTTTAGATTTTGGCGATAGATATTTTGGTTTTAAAATCAATGGGTTTTTAGTTAAAGTCTAAAGTAATTTTAGAAAAAGATGAACAAAAGTTTTAGTTATTAAAAGCTTAAAAATTGGTAAATTTTTGGCTGTAATGACTTTAGGAAACTTCGAATCTATAATTGTTTTGGGGAAGTTTTTCTGAGGGGTTTTGTTGCTTATAGAGTGTTGCTGATGATGCAGCTGATGGAAGCATGGAAGCCAAGAGTCAAGAGCATATGGAAACCGTGCATAAGCACTAACGTTTCTGCTGCAGGTTTGGACTTTCCTCTTTTGTGTGTTGCTTATGTAAGTGGAGTTAGGTGGTAACTTTTGAGCTTTATGCAGGATCAAGTTCTAATGGTTTCTTCATAATCGAAGCAAATGGCGGCTTGAATCAACAACGCTTGTCAGTATGTTTTACTCTCTCCACCACTGCATATTTACTATCGTTTAAGTTACATAGTTTGTTTGTTTGTTTTTGTTGATTAGAGAGATATATCTCTCGTCTTGAATGATGCAGATATGTGATGCAGTTGCTGTGGCTGGACTGCTAAATGCTACTCTTGTCATTCCCATTTTTCACTTAAACAGTGTATGGCGTGATTCCAGGTTACTATTGGTTTAAGGTTATGCTGCCTTTGAATGTTTCGTCACCTGTGGATATGGAATTACTTTAATAACAGAAACATAAATTCTCTTGCTTTAGAGATTGATAAGGTCAAAATGTCTGCAATCTTTAGACCAAATTGGTAAATCTTTAGACTTACATATTCTGTTTGCTTTGTCCCCCGCTTTTGTGTTGGTTACAGCAAATTTGGCGATATATTTGATGAAGACTTCTTCATATATGCTCTTAGTAAGAACGTGAAGGTAGTGAAAGAGCTCCCAAAAGACATACTTGAGCGGTACAACTACAATATAAGCAGTATTGTTAATTTAAGATTAAAAGCTTGGTCGAGTCCGGCATACTATCTCCAGAAGGTGCTCCCACAACTTTTGCGTTTGGGGTATGCTATTCACTAACTCTTGTTTCATCATTTTGTTGTCTCAGTTAGTCTTACAAGAAATGGTTAGGTTCTCGGTGTGTTTGTTCTTATCTGTTGTCCCCATATTGCTTCCTAGAAATTGTGTTTACTTAATTAGTTCTTATTGAATACAAGAAGGAAATGGATTGATAGCTTGGGGTAGAGTACTAGCATTCACTCTTGATAAGCTTGTTTTTAAAGCTGTATGGGTGTGGGAGGATTAGTATAAATATACTACAGACTGTGTTCTTATCAAAAGTCCACGATGTGATTTTGGTTATTGATGCTTTCCTTGTATGAGTTTGCTTCTTGAATTGAAAAAATTGGGACCTAAGTAGACTCTTCAGGGTTTTCTTACTCTTATCTTGCTTTTTTCGTTAGGGCTGTCCGTGTTGCACCATTCTCCAATAGGTTAGCTCATGCAGTTCCCGCACACATTCAAGGTCTCAGATGCTTAGCAAACTTTCAAGCATTGAGATTTGCAGATCCCATACGGCTGCTTGCAGAACAAATGGTCAATAGGATGGTTACTAAGAGTGTTCAGAGCGGCGGAAAATATGTTTCAGTTCATCTCCGCTTTGAAATGGTTTATAATTCCTGCCAATTCTTTATTTCCACAACTCCTTAATCCTATTTCCATATTCTCATAATCTCATTTTTTCTTCTCTTCCAAAGGACATGGTCGCTTTCTCGTGTTGCGAATATGACTTTGGAGAGGCGGAGAAGCTAGAGATGGACATGGCCCGGGAAAGAGGGTGGAAAGGAAAGTTCAGGAGGAGAGGAAGAGTAATTAGGCCTGGTGCAAACCGCATAGACGGGAAATGCCCTTTAACCCCGTTGGAGGTATCACAAATCCAGTTTACCTAGTGGCTTCATGTCATAGTTAACATTATGGATAAAAGGCGTTATGGAACTGAAGCATTTTGGTAACATTACTCTGTAGGTCGGAATGATGCTTAGGGGGATGGGTTTTAACAATAGCACTTTGGTTTACGTTGCTGCGGGAAACATATACAAAGCTGACAAATATATGGCTCCTCTTAGGCAGATGTTTCCTCTTCTCCAAACTAAGGATACTCTAGCCACCCCAGAAGAACTTGCTCCGTTTAAGGTATTCAAATTCCAATTCCTTTGCTCATTGCGACTTATAAACGCTATGATTTCGACAATGTTCATATATATGCAATGGCTTAATGGTTATGGAACATATCAGAATGATTCTATGGTTACGTTAGGATTAGGTTCATATCAATCGGTATCAATGACAAGATAATATATAAAAAATGTAGGTTGTCAAGTAATTGCTCATAAAACCTGTGGGCTCTCCTCTCACATAACATGCCCCTTAAAATTAAAAGATTTTGTTTGTTGTCTTTAATATATATAAACAAATTGCTGTGTATTTTTCTTTAATACTGTAGGGTCACTTATCAAGATTGGCTGCTCTTGACTACACAGTATGCCTCCACAGTGAAGTGTTTGTATCAACTCAAGGTGGAAACTTCCCTCATTTCTTGATAGGTCACCGTCGCTACCTTTACAAAGGCCACGCCGAGACAATCAAACCAGACAAGCGGAAACTAGTCCAGCTACTCGATAAACCGAGCATTAGGTAATTGACTTTTGACCTACTTTGGCCGACCTCAAACTCATAGATGCTTACTTGTGTCCAAAGCAACATTTTTTTTTTTGATGTAGATGGGACTACTTCAAGAAACAAATGCAAGATATGCTTAGACACAATGATGCAAAGGGAGTCGAATTGAGAAAACCTGCTGCATCGCTTTACACGTTCCCCATGCCAGATTGTATGTGCAAAGAGCCTGATCCTGAACCTGAGACCGATCCAGCTTAAACCCGATTCTTGCTGTTTAACATGAGCAATGCAAAGTACGTTAAATTGTTTATTACTCCCAACTATACATGTAACTTATATATATAATGTTGTATCATGTTTCCTGTATAACTAATCTTTTTTTCCTCCCAAGTTTGAGGAATCTAAGATTTCTTGATATGGAATTTTGTGTGTACATAACATTCTTTCCACGTTAATGGCACTTCTCTCCTTTTGTTTTAGTGTTTTTTTTCTTTTAACGTTTTGGTCTCTATTTGGTAATCCATGTAATAGACGACTGACTCACAATGGTTTAATTTCTTTTGTTCAAATCATTCTTATCTACATGTTTTCTTCTTTCATCCAATGTTTACTTCAATTTGTCGTTGCTACGTCAATTTTCAGTTTGATCTGTTAAGAGTGGAGCAAGGGACTGCTAAGCATATCCACATTGTCTATTACACAAATTGAAAAACCGATTTCCAGCAGAATATCTAAATGATTTCATTCCTAATTGCTCAAAAAGGCAGGCACAAATAGTGAGTAACCTGTGGAAGCTTACACCTGCATAAACCGATTATTACATGTCGAAGACAACATCACTATCTTCCATCCCTCTTCTCTGTACCATCCGAGGATGACTACTACTTTACATTTGGTAGAGACTCTTGGGATTTTAAAGAAGTTTTTGTTTTGTTAAAAAAGAATCCAAACATGCAGTGAATTTCTTGAGAATCCAACTCCACCATTACATACCTGACGGGAAAAAAAGAGGATTAAAAAGAAACGAAAAGATACACAGAATCTTCATAACAATGAAAAAAGTTCATAGGAAAGATTATTACACGATAAGGGGTTTCAAGTTTGGAAAACTCTAAAGGAAGGTTAGTAACTATAATAAATCGCAACCATAAAGAGACACATGTAGGCGAGACATGTAACCGAACTAAGGCAGTGAGGTTAATTCCACATATTGACAGAAAGAGCTAAAACCAAAAGGAAAAAAAAATGATATAACTTTCATGTGCACTTTATATCATATTAAATAGCAATATATTTTCAAATGAAATTCATCTTTGTTGACAAGGAAACATTGGACAACGATCCAATCCAGGTATATTTTGACATGATATGTTGATAACTTAGTTGCCAACAAATTTGCATAATTTTTTGACCTATTTTTGACCTTTATCTGAAGTTAAATCATTCGTCTTATGTTACAACAACAAATATATAGAATCCAAGATTTACATATTATTATTCGAATGAAATATGCAATTACGAATAAAGATATATTGATGGTAGTGTCATTCGAGGCACATTTTCGGAAGAAATGATTACAATGGAGACGCTTGATAGTGGGTTGGAACTGATACAAAAAATGTATAAATTGACTGCAACGATAAAACTGTGGGTGAAGACTAGATATGAACATACATATTAGGCTTCAGCTTTGAAAACTACTCAATTGTAGAGAAACTCGGCTCAAAGTTCTTGATGTCGGATAAGGGAGCCTACATCCATTCACAACTTAATAATTGCTGATGGTGCACATATAAATAGACATTTCACCGTAATTAATATCACAACAGGCTATTATATGGTTTAACTAGAGTTCATCTTTATTGGAGAGGAAATCTTGGAAAACGATCTAATCAATGTACATCTTGACAAGTCATGTTGATCAATCAGTTGCCAATAAATTTGCACAATTTTTTTGACCTATTTTGACCTTTATTTCAAGTGAAATGACGATTCTTATTTATAATTTACATCTATATTTCATCTGATAGCGAGAATTAACATCCCAAGAATAAACCTCAAAATTGGAAATGCTTGATGCAGGAGGGACAAACCGAAGTAGGAGCGTAAAAGATGTATCCGTAAGTTTAGAAGTTGCAGTTTCTAATCAATTTGGGCATATTGGGCTCAGCCGATTAGTCAATGGTGTCTTAGGATATCTTGATCTGTTTTACTATTGGTTTGGGATTGGGTTTATCACACTACCCATTAAATAATATCATCCTTTTTTTTGCCAAACAATAATTTTTAATAGTTTTCTTTTTAAGATAGTTCATATTAATATATATATATATATATATATATATATATATATATTAACTTAGCTCGTTTAAAATTTTGTATGATACTAATTATAGAACTAACAAAACCAAATTCATTCTTTTTTTTTCTTTTCAGTATGAGTACTTTTAAACAACTCCTGAATCAATAATTGGAAATTAAATGTCCACTGAAGATAAAACACCGTTTATGGTAAGTTATTGCAGGGAGTATTCTGGTTACAAAATATTAAGATCTCAGGGAATTCAATGTGACATGCTATGCCCGCGATGCGGGGTAGATAAAGAATCAATAAATCATATCCTTTTTCAATGTCTCTCAGCTGTTCAGATGTGGGCTCTTTCTCAAAATTCTATCTAATCATGGGGTTTTGTCAATGAAGTTTATTTTTTTGAATTTGAATTATTTGTTTTGGAGGGGTGCCAAAAGAGATTACAGATAACTAATTTTCTTGGATAATTTGGTACCTTTGGAAAAGTCATAATGAAATATTTTTCAGAAATATGGATAGGAATCCACAAGAGATTCTGCGCATCGTAGAGACAAAATGTCGTTTATGGAAAGAGAAAAAATTATCAGAAGACAAACCAAAGAAAGTGGATATCAACACAATCACGCATAGTGAAGATTCCGAGATTTGGTGGTGTTTTGTTGATGGAGTTTGGAAATATTTAGATAATTTCTCAGGACAGGGTTGGCATTGTAGAAAGGATGGAGAAAATGAATCAATGATTGAGACTCGAAATATTCGACGAAGTCTTTCATCATTACATGTGGAATTTGAAGCATTGATTTTGGCTATGGAGTGTATGTATACTCTTCAGTATAATCTGATTGTTTTTGCAATAGATTGCTCTGATTTATTACACATAGTGTCTTCCCCATCTGAGTGGCCGACCTTTTGAACACATCTGGAAGCAATGATTTATGTGGATTCAATAGCTCCCGTTTGACTATTTGATTCTTTCTAATTATTGATTGTTATGATGGTTACAAATATATATATATATATATGAGTACTTTTAGTTGAAATCTGATATCAGAAAGAGTTACTATCAGAATTCAAAACAAGAATTCAAATATTTACGTTACATCAGTAAAATTTAACATAATTTTCTTCTATATCTCTTACATTTGCATATATATAATTTTTATAACATATTCCACTATTATCCAAAAGATTTAAATATAGTAAATGTTTTGTTTTATTTTCTATACAAGAAATAAAGTATATATATTCTCATCTCTCACGGAGGAATAGTTCAATATGTGCATTGCCCAAATACATATGTTATATAAAAAGTGATGAACTAATGATGTATAAACAAAAAATTTAGACTTTTATAAGAAAAAATAATATATATCTTTAAATTGCACCAGAATAATGTTAATGTTAAAAAAATCATTTATCAATATTTTGTAATTTAGAAGAGTTAGAAATCGGATTAAGTAAATGATGATTTGTGTAAGATAATGAACGAATTGGGTGGAATTAAATACAACGAATAACACATATAAAATATCTTTGATGCAGTCAGTCATCATATTAGTAATTGAACCAGAATTCAATCAAACTCATTACTCAAGCTTTATAAGAGTCAATATGAATATATGTGCTTTTTATAGAGCATACCAAACCAACCAAAAAGAGTTAAACAACAATCTAACTTACTCCAGAATCATAATTCATTATAAACTCAGTGAAAAGTAAAATTGAGTCCATATCATTTCAGACCAAACTGGAATCGAATTTACCAACTGAGTGATTCCAAACTACTTTGCAAGTGAAGCCGATTCAGATGCTACACCATTGTTCGATGCATTACAGATCAACCACAATGATTAATGGCATACCACCACTTGAAAACATTCTCAGCTTATCTAAAGTACGATTCAAAGTTGAATTAACCCAATATCAGCTCGCATAAAGGAGATATTCAGTTAACAAGTCTGATGATTCTAAATTTACTTGATTTGGGCATACATGTCCTGATTGGAAGATTGCGACCAAACTAAGGGGAATTAAACCACAAATCGACATTTTATGAAATACTGATCCATAAGAGGCATGGAGAGAATTATATTCATGCCAAATTTGGTTTTGGTCTGTGTTGTAAATTTAGGTCAAATCAATAATAATATAAAGATAAAAAAAAAACCTTAGACAGAAGACTAACTAGGGTGAAATTTCCGTTCTGAATTACTTTATTAATTGTATGAATGAATAATTTACAAATCCTTAGTCCTATATTTATAGCCCAAAAACCTTATATTAAATGGAAATTATAGGATATTCTTTTTACAAATAAAAAACGATGATATTTTCTTTTAATAGAAGAAAACTAAAAATAAATTATTTTGAGTATCGTACTTCATCAAAAGGGAAATCTACAAATTTTAAGTCATAAAAAAACAATAATCTCTATCTTGACGAAAAATCTCCTTACACATCACCTTCAGAACCTTATTCTTCTCTTATAGGGGATTTTTCTTCGCATTGGAAGATATAGAGGAACTCCAAGCAGTGTCTGAACTTCTTTAACAAAACGAGTTTGGTCAATATATCAACTGCATTTTTCAACGTGTGCACTTTTCCCAATAAAATTTATCATGATGCCAATGACTCTCTGATCTTATTAAACTTTCCATTAATGTGCTTTGTATACGTGATTTTTTAGCCAAAAATAATACATTCTGACTAACACCATAGAGCTGAACTCTACCTTGATCAACATCCAATTCTGACATGACTCCTTTAACCTATAGTGCTTCCTTAGCAACTTCTCTCATAGCCATACACTCAGCTTTCATAGTGGACATTGTAACAACGGTCTACAACACCGATCTCCAACATATAGGACCTCCTGTAAGAGTTAAAACATACCATATAGTGATTTTTCATTGTCTAAATCATTTGCATAATCGAAGTCCACATACCCATAACCGAACCATACTTAACCTCCAAAAATAAGTTCGTAGTCAGCTGTACCCTTCACATACCTTAGAATTCATTTTTACTACATTCCAATGTTCTCTTTCAGAATTAGACATGTAATTACTTACTTGACTAACTGGTTATACTAAATTCGGCCTGGTACAAACCATAGCATACATTAAACAACTATTTTCACTAGCATAAGGAACTTGTGACATATCTTTGATTTCTTCATCAGTCTTCGGACATTGCTTTTCTGAAACGCTTTATATGCATTGCCAAAGGTGTAGAAACGGGTTTTACATTTGATATGTCAAATATTTCTACAATCTTCTCAATATCTCTTCTAAAAATGCCACAATCTATTCAAATTTTTTCCCCTGCAAATTTCCATCCAAGGATCTTCTTTGCAGCCTCAAGATCCTTCATCTCTAACTTTTTCGTCAACAACTCTTTCATCTTGTCAACATCCTCCATTTTTCTCCCAGAAATGAGCATACCATCAACATAAAACAGCAAGAATATGGAAGAATGGTCATCATGGTACCTCACATTGATGTAGAAATCATACTTATAACTCTTCTAGCCAATCTTCAACATATATAAGTCAAACCATTTATACCATTGCCTAAGAGCTTGCTTCAACCTGTACAAAGACTTCTTCAATCTAAACACAAGCAAGTCCTCACCTGGCTTCGCAAACCCTTCTGGTTGCTCCTTATAGATCAATTCGTAAAGATTCCACGATGATTAGTTGTCTTCACATCCATATGTGCAAGATGGAAATCCCAGCTTGATACCATTCTTAACATAACTCGTATGGAAGTGTGCTTAATGTAGGGAGAGAATATTTCGTCATAATCTACTTCTTTCCTCTGCAAGTAACTTTTTCTACTAATCTAACTTTATAATTTACTGATGTAGGAACACGGGAGTGGTCCTGTTTACAGATGGAGGTTGTAAACTGAACAACTGGCCGACCGGCTCTCTTTGCTTGGTACACGCAGATGGGAACTCTTTGACTGGCCGGCAGGCTCTCTCCAAGGAACTCAGTGGATGGGATTGAACGCGGGGGATCGATGGACGCCACACAAATGATGATAAACTCTGTGATAAGTCAAGAAACCGAGCACTTCAAGGATTAACACACAAGAAGCTAAGCGGCTAGGGTTTTCAAAGGCTGAGTGTGAGACTTTATTAAATAGTCCTGCAACCTTGACCTACTTGGGCCAAAAAACACTTAAAGAAAATAACAAAATAATTCTTGACCCAACAGTTGGTCTAAATTGCTAACAAAAGGGCCTAAAAATAAAAGCGAAAACAAAAAGGACAAAACCTGCAAAACCAAATGGAAACTCGTTAAATAAGAATAAACACATGCTTACCGTGGGTTGAACCCGGGTGAACGGTCGGTGGTCGAGTGGTCTTGGGCCGAGTGATCCGGGTTTATTGATTGGTCCGATCCATGTGCTAACTTGATAAGGTAAAGAGATTGGCCGATGCATACCCTTGAAGAACCGGCAAGAACAAATTGGTCCTGGAGCTGGTTGGTGGTCCAGATGGTTCAATGGCAAGGCCCGAGGCCGGGTTGGGTTCCTCATATGGTCCGGTTGGGATTTATTCAAGTATCTCTTTGTTGAGCAACCTCCCTTTGATTTCTTCATATTCCAGCAAAAAGAGCAGGCCTTCGATGTGTTGATTGAACTCTTCTCTTAGGTTCTTTGTCCCGGACCGAGTCCTTGGTGTATTCTTCATGATCGGAACGGTAACCTCCGTATCAGTTCTGGGTAGTTCTTCGGGTGAGCCTTTGATCGTGGCTACATCATCACCTCCCTCTTGAAAAGATTCTGACCTCAGAATTGGTTCATCTGCATGGAAAGGAGATAGATCAGTAAAATTAAACATAGGTGTAATAGTGAGCTCACCTGGTAGTTCAAGCTTGTAGGTATTGTCGTTGATTTTCTCCAGAACGCAGAATGGGCCATCTCCTCTAGGTGTGAGCTTGGACTTCCTTTGGTTTGGAAACCTCTCAGTGTGCATGTGTTGATTTTCTCCAGAACGCAGAATGGGCCATCTCCTCTAGGTGTGAGCTTGGACTTCCTTTGGTTTGGAAACCTCTCAGTGTGCATGTGTAGCCAGACCCAATCTCCTGGTTCGAACGTGACTTCCTGCCGGCCTTGGTCTACTTGTTCCTTGTAGTTGGCTGTCTTCTTCTCCAAATTGTCCTTCACTCGTTGATGGAGCTTCTTCATGAAATTTGCTATTGTTTCTCCTTATGCATTAGAATAAACAGCTTGGAGAAGAGTAGTAATCCAAAGATATAATGAGTTAAATCCATAGACAACCTCAAAAGGTGATTGCTTCGTAGCCAAATGTTTAGCATGATTATACGTAACTTCGATATATGGCAAATGTGACAACCAGTTGTGTAAGTTTTTACCCACCGTAGCTCTCAAAAGGGTTGAGAGTGTTCGATTTACTACCTCAGTTTGACCATCGGTCTGCGGATGGCACGTAGTGGAAAAGAGGAGCTTGATCTCTAGCTTCCTCCAAAGGGTCCGCCAAAAATGACCGAGGAATTTGGAGTCTCAATCCGAAACAATGGTCCGGGGAATCCCATGAAGTTTCACGACCTCCTTGAAGAACAAGTCGAGAATCTGAGTCGCATCATTGGACTTGCTACACGGGATGAAATGAGTCATCTTAGAGAATCGGTCCACAACCACGAAGATGGAATCGCGATGGTTGATCTTTGGTAAACCTAAAACAAAATCCATCGAAATATCTACCCATGGTAGGTTAAGAATATGCAAGGACATATATAAACCATGAGGATGGGACCTGGATTTGGTTTTTAGGCACGTGATGCACTTTGCACATAACCGCTCCACATCTCTCTTCAAATGCGACCAATAGAAATGCTCTATAAGAACACTCAGAGTTTTGTCTCTCCCAAAGTGCCCCATCAATCCTCCTCCGCATGCCTCATACATCAGTAGTTCCCTCATTGAACCCCGTGGAATACATAATTTCTTATCTTTAAACAAAAACCCATCATGTTGATAGTACCCTCCAAATGCGGCCGTGTGGGTTTCCTCATAGGCATGTTGGAAGTCTGGATCATCAGTGTATGCTCCCTTGATATACTCGAACCCCATGATCTTTGCCTTCATGGTGCTGATTAAGGCATGCCTCCTTGACAATGCATCCACCACAATATTCTCCTTGCCCAACTATACATGTAACTTATATATAATGTTGTATCATGCTTCCTGTATAACTAATCATTTTTTCCTCCCTAGTTTGAGGAAACTAAGATTTCTTGATATCGAATTTTGTGTGTAAATAACATTCTTTCAACGTTAATGACACTTGCTGTAGTGTATTTTTCACGTTTTGGTCTCTATTTATTAATCTATGTAATAGAGACCGACAATGGATAATTTTATTTTTGTGCACATCATTTTAATCCAGATGTGTTCTTCTTTCATCAAGTGGTTTACTTCAATTTTTCGTTGCTAAGTCAATTTTCAGTTTGACCTGCTAAGAGTGGACCAAGGCACTGTTAAGCATATTCACATTGTCTTTTACACAAACTAAAAAACCGACTTCCAGAATATCTAAATAGTGAGTAAGCTGCAAAAGCATATGCATAAACCGATTACATGTGGAAGACAACCCCACTATGTTTCATCCCTCTACTCTGTACCATCAGAGTATGACGACTTTACATTTGGTAGAGGCTCTTGGGATTTTGAGGAGTTTTTTGAAGATGTAATCTTTTGTTGAAGAAGAATCCAAACATACAGTGAATTTATTGAGAATAGCTTAATTCTTAAGCTGATTTCATCAATTTTCTCATTTCCACCAGGTCCACCATTACATACCTCACAGAAAAAAAAGAGGAGTAAAAAAAAACAAAAAGATACACAGAATCCTCATAGGGAAAATCATCATCACGATGAGTGATTTTAAGTTTAGGAGGCTCTGAAAAAAGGTTAGTAACTATATTAAATGGCAACTATAGAGAGTCACATGTAAGTTGGACATGTAACCGAATTGAGGCACCGACTTTAATTCCAAGTATAACAGAAGAGCTGGAACCAAAAAGAAAAAAAAGTGTTGGGTCAAATACTTTCATATGATATAAACACTTTCATATTTACCTTACATCATATTAAATTGATTACATTTTTCAAGGAGTCAATCTTTATTGATGAGGAAGGCTTGGACAACGATCCAATCCAGGTATATCTTGACATGGGTATATTGATAAATCAGTTGCCAACAAATTTTCACAATTATTTTTGACCTAGTTTTGACCTTTATTTTAACTGAAATCACAAGTGTTATGTTATAACAACAAATACATCAAATCCAAAGTTTACCTATTCTTATTGGAGTGGAATGTGTTATTCCGAACAAGAATATGTTGATGGTGGTGTCATTCAAGGTTAAAAACGTGTATTTTGGTTGCAACGATCAAGCCGTGAGTTATAGAAACGGACATATTAAGCCTCAGGTTTGGAAACTAGAGAAACTCGGCACAAAGTTCTTGTTGTCGGATAATGAAATCTACACATATAAATGGACATCCCACCGTAATTAATATCACCAAAGGCTATTACATGTTTCAATTGGAGTCCATCTTTGTTGGCGAGAAAACCTTGAACAACGATCTAATCCAGGTACATTTTGACACGACATGTTGATAAATCAGTTGCCAACAACTTCACACAATTTTTTTTACCTATTTTTGATCTTTATTTGAAATGAAATCACGATTTTTATGTTACAAAGAATTACATTCCAATGAGAAGCCTCAAAATTAGAAATGTTTGACGTAGTAGGGAAAAACCGAAGTGCGAAGATGAGGGATGAATCTGTAAGTTTCGAAGTTGCAGTTTCTAATATTTTGGGTCTAATAGGCTCAGCCGATTAGTTAATAGTATCTTAGGATGTCTTGATCCGTCTGTTAGTTACACTATTGGTTTGGGATTGGATGTATCACTATCAATTGAATAATATCATCTTTCTTTTAGAGAAACGATAATTTTCAATAGTTTTTTATAATTTTAAGATTATTCATATTTAACTTAGCTCATTTAATAGTTTTTTTTTTAATTTTCAATAGTTTTCTATAATCTTAAGATTATATATATATGTTAAATTAGCTCGTTTAAAATTTAATATGATACTAATTATAAAACAAACAAAACCGCATTCATTACATTTCTCTTTCCAATGTGAATATTTTTAGTTGCAAACTAGTATTGGAAAGAGTTACTATCAAAATTCAAAACAAGAATTCAAATACTTCCGTTAATAAAATTTAACATAGATTTCTTGTATATCTCTTACAACCGCATATATTTAACTTTTACAACATATTCCACTATTATCTACAAGATTCAAATATAGAAATTCTTTTGTTTTATTTTCCTTACAAGAAATAAAATTTATATTCTCATTTTTCATGGAGAGCTAATTCAAGATGTGCATTTTTGTTATATATAAACTGATGAATTGGCGATGTATAAACCAGATATTTAGACTTCATAATAAACACTGTATTAATTCAAATTCCATCAGAATAATGTTGATGTAAAAAAGATAATTTATCAGTATTTTGCAATTTAGAAGTAGTAGAAATTGGATTGAACGGAATGTTGATTTGTGTAAAGTAATGAGTGAATTGGGTGGAATCCGGAGTGAATTACGACAAATAAGAAATATAAAATTCAATTTTAATGCAGTAGTAGCTGAACCGGAATTTAATCAAACTCACTGTTCAAAATATATTAGAGTCAATAAGAACATATCTATCTTTTATGGATTCTACCGAACCAACTAGAAGAAGTTAAACAACAACCCAATTTGCTTCAGACACTTAACTCTTCAAAAATTCACCGAAAATTCCATATCATCTCAGACCTAATTAGAACCAAATTTAGACACCGGATGATTGCAGACTACCTTGCAATAAAGTCAATTCAGACTACCTTGCGATAAAGCCGATTTAGACGATATGCCACTGTTCGATAAATTATGGATCAACCACAACGATTCATGTGAAACCAATCGAAAAACATTCTCAGATCATCTAGAGCACGACTCAGAGTTAAATTAACTCAATATCAGCTAGCATAAATGAAATATTCAGTTCACAAGTGTGGTTACTCCAAACTTATCCAATTTGAATATTTGTGTACTCATTGGAATATTGTGAACAAACCAAAGAGAATTAAGCCACAAATTGACTTGTTCTGAAATCCTGACCAATAATAGGCATGCAAAGAATTAGGTTCATGTCAAATTCAGCTTTGGTTTGTGTTGTAAACTTAGGACAAATCAACAAAAAGAAAAACGAAAAATAAAAAATTAGAGAGAAGAATTGAAGCAAAATCCTGCTTTAAATTATTTTATTATTAATTGTTAGAATAAATAATTTACAAACTCTTAGTCCTATATTTATAACTTCAAAAACTGATACAAAAATGAAATTATATATAGGATATTTTTTTTTTTTTTTTTACAAATAGAAAACTAGGATATTTCCTTTTAATAGAAGGTAACTAAAAATTTTCTTATGTCGAGTACAATACCCCCTTCAAAAAAAAAAAAATATATAGACTGTAAGTCATCAGGAAACAATAATCTCTACTTTGACGAAAAATCTCTTTAGACATCACCTTTAAAACCTTGTTCTTCTCTTGAGAGATTTTCTCCATGTCTTCCAATGCTATAGAAAGAAATAATGCATTCTTACTATCACTGTAGAGCTGAAATCCACTTTGATCAACACCTAATTTTGACATGATTCCTTTAACCCAGACTGCTTCCTTGGCAGATTTTCTCATATCCATATACTTAGCTTTCATAATGGATATTGCAACAACGGATTATAACACAAATATCCAACAAATAAGACCTCCCGAAAAAGTAAAAATGTACCATATATATAGTAGATTTTTAACTGTCTAAATCACATGCTGATGTGTTGCATTTTTATGCATTCTAACAGTAGTTTTCAAGTTTTTTTCGGGTCTTTATGGAGTCTTTTAGTCTTTACTGAATCCTTATAGGTTTAAAAATGGAAAATGATAAAGATCGGAATCTTTGGACTATAAATAATTGAAATCAAGCAATCCGTATATTTACCTTTTAAATCTATGCCATCAACCACCACAAACTTTTGTATGTATATGTAGCCTTTGATGGACGCACCCATAAAAAAAAGTACTTGAACCGATGGCCTTTCTTTGTAGTCGATATGTAGCTCATCAATTTTTCCAGGATTGGTGGCACCCAACTTTTCCATGTAGCTTGGTAGGTGTTAGTATGATGATCCACACTATTATTTTGCATAGTTCATGGCCACCTCACTTGAATGCCATCATACATTTAATATCATTAGGACGGAGCCACCTCTGGTTTCATAAAATTTTGACCTGAATAATTTCTCCTGCACACTTGTCTACAATTTAGTTCTTTCATACCTTGTCAACCTCAAAGCCTTTTAGCTGGACTGCATATACGCCCCATAAATGAGACTAAAAATCACTTAAGTACTATTCAGTCTGGAGATAATCACATTTTTCGGTATTGAAATTTATTATTGATTGCATATAGTTGTATTTTAAAAGCCTTTACATTTTTAAAGATTATTCCAATGAAGATGTCATTAGAATTGTAAATTACCTCACCTACATTATAAATTGTTTCATATTAGTATAGACAGCCTACCAACACAATACGACTTGTAAGATATTAAATTTAAACAGTGTATAGCCGTACAAAAAGTTAATAAACATAAACAGTGTTTGATTAGTCGTCTCTTCAAATAGGGTATGCCAACACTCACCAAAAAAATACTTCAGAGTTAAACATATGATATCATGTCCCATGCGAAAAACAAACTTAGTAAAGGAACTTTATTCTGTTCATCTATACTAAATGAAATGAGTTTTTTGGTACTTCTTAGGTTAGCCATATCAACAACAAAAAATGCTCTAATATGCTGCCACATCAGCATGTTTAAAATGCATATTACCAATTTCTAATAATCAAATATTATTTAGATAGTAGTCAAGAACACAAAGCATAAATACATGAAAGATTAAGAATGTTAATCAATAATGTTCATTGAACCACAAAACATAGATAATACAGCCGAATAAATTAAACAATCAAGTAAATTACCATCCTTGCATTTGGTATAAACAAAATACAGGTCAAATAATATTTATTCTTACAATTATTGAAAACCACAATTAATCATTCAAGCCCAAACACCATTGATAAAACGATAAACTATTATTTGTAAATAAGTTAACCTGTATACCAAACTTATGGTCCCATAAAAGATGAAAGATGTCATCAGTCTTTAGTATCATTAACAAGACCATGACTACAATACAAACTACAAAGATTGTTTATTCTCATGTAAAGTTTTTAACAGCAAAAAACTATAAAATATGTTATAGTTTACATAAATAAATAGATTTGTGCACTGCAACAAAATAGTTGCTTTATTAGGGTGTAGTGTATTCTATACACGTGGAAAAACACAAAATCCAAAATATACATAAAGATAATTTATCAAAAATTAACAATAAATAAAAAATTCGAACAAATAAAGAGGAATTTGATTGTATAACCATAAAAAAAAAAACGTAATAAGTAACCATAGCAAAGCATTGGCTTTGATATTGTCTATATTATGTGTAATATATACTAAAATACCCTTACTGTTTGCGTCGAGTAAAGAAGCATCCGTCGATATGACAGCTGTGATAGTTGCGAAGCGTCGATAATTAAAGATGAAATAGAAATCTATTCGCTTAAGGAAAAGCGACACAACTTTTGGAGGGGAAACAATAGTTTCAAAAATCAAAATCGAAGGGGTTGAGAAACAGGATAAAGTAGAGAAAAAGTGTGATTATCCGAAAGAATAAAGTAGAGTGGGTTTGCGATTACAAGAAGAAGACGGACTGTTGTCACGGCGGTTCGTGGAGAGGGAAATTGATCCGGAAGGTATCGTGGTAAGTTGTGTTTTTGATTTCCCATTTGGATAGATCTATGAAATTTATGAACTCCAAATGATAGGCTGTCATTTAATTGCATAGGGATTGGGCGAAGAAGAAAGTTGGTGCGGCGAGTTGAAAGGTAATGATATACAATATTATATATAAAGGTGTGGATTGCATGGATTTAGAATGGAAATGGTTAGGGTCCACCGGCGATAGGGCATGATATTTTTTTGGGTTAAAGGAGGTAGAAGATAAACAGTTGCTTGGTAACTAAACAGGCAATTGAACGGAAAGTACAGTAAATTTTGTGTATATACTATACTATTTGGTGTCTATACTATACTATAGTATAAGTTAGTCAGTTTATACTATTCCATGAAGGCGAATCATGATATGGTATTTGGGGGTGGTTAAAGGGGTAGAAGATAAATAGTGGTTGGGTAACTAAACAGGTCAATTGAACGGAAAGTAGATGTATTATATATTATACTATAAGTTAGATATTATATATTATTTCCATGAAGGAGAATATGGTATGATATAGAATTTATGGTATATGCATATCGCAATGACACAAAAACTAGAGGTGGCGTTGCTGTCACTAGTACACATGTTGCCATATTTGATTCGCCAGTACGGTGGATCTTCATTGGGCACAACCGTAACCCTTCTCAAATTGTCGGTCACCTGTCTGGATATCCAAATGAAGTGTGAGGTGACAGGTAAGGAACTGTCTATTCTAAATGGATGTAAATTTAGTTGTAGTATAGAACTGCGTATTAACTGATTTTTGCTGCGCCACAACGTTATCACAAAGTTATCATGCATTGCATCTGTCATATTGCTTGAGCTCCATGCTGTTGGACAGCTTCGTATGTGCCAGCATCTAAGTGTGAAGATCCTACGGACCACGGCTAAGAACTATACTATTGATGGATTTGCACGGGTTGCAGCAGCAACACTCTCCAATTGACAAATGGCAGCGTCATAATGTTGTGTTTTAATTTCCATTTATGTCACTTTTCCTTTATGACTTTTTAATGTTATACTATATGTGTTACTCAGTTGTTTATGTTATACTATATGGTGATGTTTTCGGATGTCAGAATTTACGTACAACTATAATTGAAGAAGGAATTTATCGTAGTTTGTTATAACCTCTACTTCAGAAGTCTTGTTTTCATTATCTGGTTACTAGAATATTCAGTATATTTTTTCCATTTTCTTTACTATTAAGGTAAAAGATTATAGATGTATTATAAGGACTTAGCTATTTCTGTTTAACATTCTGTACCAAAGTATGTAAGTATGTAACTCGTGTATCTGGCTAACTCGTGGGTGGCCTTGGCGAGGATGTTTGACAATAATATTCGTATGAATTCGGTCTATTCTATGTCTATTATATCTATGTCGTATAGAACCAAAATGAGTCGGAAATGCAAATGAACGAAATGTAGAGGAAATGGCATTCCATATATTTAATACAAATTGAAGAAGACATTTTTAATTCGCTTAAGTTAAGTTCTATGTATCGTAGTTGGTTATAACCTCTACTTCAGAAGTCCTGTTTTCATTATCTGGTTACTAGAATATGCAGTATATTTTTTCCATTTTCTTTACTATTAGATTTTTTTTTGGATTTATGACTGATCAAAGATATTATTGAGTTTATGGCTGAAGATAGAAGAAAACGAAGAAGAAGAATGAAGATGGAATAAATGGAAAAGAAGATCAAAGGGGAAGAAGATGAAGTTAGAAGAAATAAATGAAGAAGGTAGAATAAAGGTACTATTAGGATTATATTTTCGGTTAATCGTTCCGTTTGAATGAATCGAATCGAACTAACCGAAACTCCAATTTATTTTCAGTTATTATCGATCGGTTTATATTAACCAAAACTGAACTGATTAAATTTCGGTTTTTGGTTCGGTTATAAACTGCAGGCCTAGATATAAACTTGGCCAAAGTCATTTCGTTTTTATAATCTTCTTCAGATCCTACTCTCTCTCTCATACACTCTTTCTCTTACACATGTGCAGCCATCATCATCATCATCGTCATCATGGGAAGATCACCTTGCTGCAAGAATAGTCACACGAACAAAGGAGCATGGACCAAAGAGGATGATCAATGTCTCATCGATTTCATCTGCATTCATGCTGATGGCTCATGGCGTTCTCTCCCAAAATCTGCGGTCCGTTTTTTTAGTTTTTTTTTTTGTTAACCGTAGTAGATTTGAAATATATAAAAATGAAATATTCTTGTCATTTTAAAGCTTCTAGTTGATTTTAAGTTGATCTGAGGGATTTTGTTTTTAGGGTTGTTGCGGTGTGGAAAGAGTTGCAGATTAAGATGAATCATTTTAAACCCTTCTAATCACAATGCCAATGACTTTATGTCTATCTGAAATAAGTGTGAGTCCCTCATCATCTGGAACCATGTAGTTAAGTCGTCTGAAAAACCCTTTTTAAAATTCATCATTTTCAGTGTTGAAAACTATAAAACCAATTGGAAATATTTAAAAAATTCCAACAAGTGCAGATACAGTTAGAAGCATCCCATTGTACTTGTATTTTAGAAACGTTCTGCTAACAACAACCACTTTTCTCATAAAAGAATTACCATTCGTGCTAGCATTGAATGCAAGGAATAAATATATAAATTAAAAGAGTGGTCGACTGCTAGACGAGTAAGTGTTTTAGGATTAGCTTTTTTAACCATGTGAAGGTATGTAGGCAAATAATCACATCCATTCTCTGGTGAATCTCATACCAAATTTCGTACTGTTAAAAGCGTTCGATGAACCTTCCATTACCCCATATTGTTTGATAAATTATAAAACACAAAATAGGTGATTAACACTGACCCATCAATAAACCACATGTACCACATAATTTTTCACTTATCTTGATACCAAATCTTATGGTTTGAGCCTCTAGAACATTACATGGCATTTTGACCCACCAACAAAATTCTTGTATAAAATTGTAAGTATGTCTAGAGTTTCTTATCAGAAAAGAGCAGAACACTCTCGAATAGAATATTTATAACGGAACATGTATGTTATGTGATATACACAGTAATAGTAAAGTAGGGTGAATCTCCAATAGACGACACTCAAAATCTCCAAATACATCCTTCCACCAAGCATTTGACTATAGGTAGGACATGATTTGATGTGTCAACATTGAAATCAAATTTCTGGAAAACATAGAAAATCTTCAGTTTGACTTCTAATGCATTTTTCAATGCATATTGTTTTCCAGTGGCAAGATTCATTGAACTCAATTCCAAATTTACGAGTAGATTGATCCCTTTTGGTTCCTTGTTCATTGATTTCCTCTTTTTAATAGGTAGTTTTGGCTTATCATCCTTTTCTTTGGGAGGCCTCGCATACAAACAAAGATCCTCATCATCCAATGTTGCTCCATTACATAATTAAACATGTCATTATCATCCTCATCCTATTGCTTCATTGTACATGTTGTGACTGTGGCTACAGTCAATTGCAATTTTCAGATCTAACAAACTTGCTAGATTAAAAGTTTATGCTTCATTAATTAATCAACAAACAAAGTGTCAACCTTAAATACATCAACGGTAAACAGTAAACCGGTACGTAAAGTAAACCAACTCCAATAACCAAAACTATATGATCTAATACTCCTCCTCAAGATGGAGAAAACGGATGATGTATTCCCATCTTGGACAAAAGATATTTGAATTGAATCGCAGTAAGAGGTTTAGTGAGGAGATCAGCGAGTTTGAGTGCTAACATGAAGTGTCTTGAGAAAACCAGAAGCAACTCGTTCACGAACTACATGGCAGTCTCTCTCCACATGTTTTGTACGTTCATGGAAAACTGAATTCTTGGCAATATGCAATGCACTCTGACTATCACAATAAAGGACAATCGAATCAACCAAGTCAATCTTCAAATCTTGTAGAAGAGAATGCAACCAAATTAGCTCAGTTGTAGCTTTTTCCATGCTTCGATATTCTGCCTCTGCAGAACTCTGACTCACAACGTTTTGTTTCTTAGATTTCCAAGAAACTAATGAATCACCAAGAAAGAAACAAAGGCCAGATATAGAAGGACGTATTTCCGGACAGCTTCCCCAATCAGCATCGGCAAAAGCACGAAGAGTAAGAGAAGACTTCACTGAATAAAAAATCCCTTGTCCTGGATCAGTTTTCAAGTACTGTAAAATCCTGTGAACAGCATCCAAATGAGGTTCACGAGGAGTGTCCATATATTGGCTCAGCTTGTTGACAGCAAAACAAATGTCTGGACGAGTGACAGTAAGATATATCAGCTTGCCAATGAGTCGACGATAGTAAGAAGTTTCTGGTATTGGATCTCCTTCAATGCAACTGAGTTTGAGATTCAGTTCCATAGGTGTAGAAACAGGCTTACATCCAAGAAACCCAAATTCTTCAAGTAACTCCAGTGTATACTTTCTTTGACAGATGGATATGCCTTCAGCAGATCGAGCTACTTCCAACCCAAGAAACTATCGAACCTTGCCCAAGTCCTTAAGCTTGAAAGCTTTTGCCAAGAAAGCTTTTAAATCAATGACCGCGGAATCTGAGTTACTGACCAAGAGAATGTCATCAACATATACCAGCAATGCCATAAACTGTGTATCTGTTCGCTTGACAAACAGTGTAGCATCCGCATAGGACTGAACAAAACCATAAGTAAGAAGAACACCAGAGAACTTGTGAAACCATTGTCGTGAAGCTTGTTTAAGGCCGTAGAGAGATTTTATAAGACGACACACTGGTTTTGGTGGTAGAGACTCCCCCTCTTTTGGAGCGTATCCCGGTGGCAGACACATATATATTTCCTCTTCCAAATCACCATGTAAAAAGGCATTAGTAACATCCATCTGACTGATACTCCAACCATGAATAGCAGACAAGGCCAAGACTACACGAACAGTAGTGAGTTTGGCTACAGGACTGAATGTATCCAGATAATCCACACCTTCTTTCTGTGTATATCCTTTTGCTACCAACCGGGTCTTGTAACGTTCTAGAGTACCATCAGATTTATACTTGATCTTGTATACCCATTTACATCCAATGGCATGTTTGCCTTCAGGTAGAGAACAAATAACCCATGTTGATGTGCTTACAAGAGCGTCCAATTCTATGTTCATTGCATCAATCCAATGTTGCAGCAGCACAGCCTCTTTAAATGATTTCAGTTCTCTCTCAGTGAGAATAGAAAAACAGAACAGACGATACTCATGAGAGAGTATACGTAAGACAAAAAAGCGGAGAGAGGATGAGCAGTACCAGTAAAGGTGAGAGCAGGAGGTTCGTGAGTTACATTTGAACAATGGTACTGCAAAAGATAACTAGGAGGATGTGTCTCTCTACGTGGCCTAGGCATGTTTTCCACATTATTATCCTGAGCATCATTTTGATTGGTATGGGAAGAAGAGGGAAGTGAGGGATCAATGGCAGGCTCAGTGACAGGACAAACTTCATCGTTTGAAAACCGAAAATCATCGTATAAAACCGAAGTATCACTTGACAAGTGTTGTGGAAGAATAGAATCATCAAACATTGAAAGCGATTTTTGAATAGGTTGATCAATGAAAGGAAATATGTTTTCATGAAAAACAGCATTTCGAGTAACAGATATTGTATTGTTTTCCAAATCCAAAACTTTATAACCTTTGAAACCAGTTTCATAACCAAGAAATGCACATGCTCTAGCTCGTTCTGTAAACTTATGACGATCGTGGAAATGTGTAGAAGCATAGCATAAACACCCCAAAAATTTTAAAGTTGAATAGTCAGGAAGTTTCTTAATTAAAATCTCATAAGGGGTTTTATCATTAAGAACAGGTGTTGGAGTTCGGTTAATGAGAAAACGACAGTAGAAACACATTCTGGTAATAAGGAAGAGGAACTTTGGATTGAAAATACAAAGAGCGAGCCACATTTAAAAGATGTTGATGTTTTCTTTCGACAACAGAATTTTGTTCAGGAGTGTAAGCACAAGAATGAAAATGCAGAATGCCTAAGGAAGCTAGTAGATTCTTATATTGAAGTTCATGTGCATTGTCAGATCTTATGCTTTTGACATTAAAACAGTATTGTTTCAAAACCATTGTAAGAAAGTCAGGAAAAACTTTTGAAACATCACTTTTCTATCGAAGAAAATAAATCCATGTAGCTCGAGTGCAATCATCAACAATAGTGAGAAAGTAACGATAACCATTCACTGAAGTAACATGAAAGGGCCCCCATGTATCAATATGTATCAAAGAAAAAGGTTCCTCCAAAATTTTGTTATTGGAAACAAATGATAAACGTTTTTGTTTTGACATATGACAAATTTTACAATGAAAAGGAGAAAGTTTCGGAGGAAGATTGAGATTTGAAGACAACGTTAAAACTCTTGAAAGAGAAGGGTGCCCAAGACGTTGATGCCAAAGTTCAGGAGAAGCAACCATGAAAGAGACATGTTGCTGAGGACTAGAGGACTCATGTTGGTTTAAGAGATAGAGATCATGGAATTGATCACCCTGACCAATCGTCCAATCCTGAATATGATCCTGAATGAAACAAGCATCATGATAAAATTGCACATAAAGATTTCTGTTTTTCGTTAAAGAATTGACACTAATGAGATTAAAATGAAAAGACGGCACATAGAAAACCGGATGAAGAATGAGCTTGTCACTGAGATGAATTGTTCCAAAAATAATCACATGAATGACAGTTTTGTTAGGAAGGGTTATAGTTGTATGCTCAGTATTAGTGATGTTAGAAAACATATGAAGGTCACAGCAGATATGACAAGTAGCTCCAGTATCAAGAATCCAAATGGATTGAGAAGAAGTAAGGCTTGGTTTCGGGTTTGAAACAGTACCTTGTGCTGAGATTGAACCAACAAGAGCTGAGGTGGGAGCCGGACGTATGACTTGATGCGCTGAACCTTGAAGTTGTCTGTTCAAGTGAGCAATCAACTGATTTATCTGTTCTGTACTCTGTGAGCTATTTCCAGTAACCAAGCTCTGTCCAGAATTCACCATGTTGACTGAATGATTGACATTCGAAGGAATTGTATCAGAAGTACCAACAGTATATGGAATTGGCGCATAAGCATTCCCATTATAAGAGATGATGTGATTCATAGGGCTACCTTGTGAAGCTTGTTCGGTAGCTTGATTTTGAGCATAAACCATGTGAACCCCATTCTGAAAAACATTGTTCGGCTGATACTTTCCGTTGCCTTTCTCCACAGCATAACTCGAGTTTGTAGACTTGTATCCTGGAGGATACCCGTGCAGTTTATAGCAGTGTGTTATAGTGTGACCAAATAGACCACAATGAGTGCACAATGGTCTATGTTTCCCTTGTTGTAGTTACCACACGGCTTCTGTTGAGTGACACTAGCTTGAAACACAGCAGTCTCTGGGACAATAGAAGAAATATCTCATTGCTGCTCATCCTGAGAAAGAAAGTTGTAAATCTTGGTGAATTCTGGTAATGGATCCATCATGATGATTTGACGACGTGCCTGAGTAAACGACTCGTTTAATCTCATTAGGAAACGAACAATGTTCCTCTTCTCATACAATTGCATCCAGCGCTGATTAGAATCACATGTGCAATTACCATAAGTGCAAGAAGGTAGTTCTTCGAAATTCTTGAGCTCTTCCCACAATGTGGTGAGGCGAGTGTAATAACCACTAAGATCTAAAGATCCTTGATAGAGATGATATAATTGATCCTGAACTGCATAGATCTTTGACAAATTACTCTGCCTAAAACGACCTTCCAGATTTAACCATAAGAGATGTGCATCATCAAAATAGACTGTTCCAGATCCTATTTCCTTCGATACCGAGTTTGTAATCGAAGTACATACCATATCATTGCAGCGAGTCCAAGAACCAAAATCAGGATGAAGTTCAGATGGTTTGATAAGAGTACCGTAAATGAATCCCAATTTATTCTTCGCATTGAGCGATTTGACCATGGAACGACACCATGTGTGATAGTTGGATTCGCTGGTGAGTTTATCAGCAACCAAATAGACACCAGAGTTGTCCGCTGCATGAAGGAAGAGTGGATTCACATATGGATCGGAAGTCATGAGTGAAGATGAGCTGGAATGTTGAGGATGAGAAGACGAAGACATTGTTGACGAAAAAATTGATCAGAATGTGAACGTGATCAAAGACGCACAAAGCTTGATCGGAAGAGAAATGCGACCAAGAACAACAATGTGGATTGGAATAAAACATGATCAAGGACAACAAGCGGAGGCGGAAATAGATGAAGATGAAGATTATTGAATCAATCGAAGAAGAAAGCTGAAAAAAATTTCTCGGAAAGTGAACGAAGCTGGAAAAATAGCTCTGATACCATTTCAGATCTAACAAACTTGCTAGATTAAAAGTTTATGTTTCATTAATTAATCAACAAACAGAATGTCAACCTTAAATACATCAACGTTAAACAGTAAACCAGAACGTAAAGTAAACCAACTCCAATAACCAAAACTATATGATCTAATAGCAATCAATTATAACGTTCTTGGGTTCGTTTTTTGTAGCGCACACCTCCTTTTCTCATCTTTTTTTCACTTTACAATCACATGGCTAGAAATGTGAACTAAAATAATGTAGTTATATATACACCAATTCTTACGTGTTTATTCTAGTGAACTTATTTTTGTAGTGAATTTGGCTGCAATATATTTATCTGGAGTTATTTTCTCTTATTTTTTTAGTATCCATCACATGCCTACAAATGTCAATTAAAAAAAAGACTAACACTCAGAAATTCATTAGATTGTAGTTGACATTTACTTTCTTCACATTCTTATACTTCTTTTTTTCTCTAGTTAGTTGCCGGATTTATTTGCTGATTTTGACTTTACAAAATCTAATAAAATTCTCTCCCATATGTAATTTTATCTCTTTCAAAATATTTCAAATATATTTTGATTCTAAATATCAATTTAAATATGATCTTTGATTTTTATTTTCTTAATATATGTAACTTAAAAATTCTCTAAATATAGTCTAAATTTTGAAAATATTTATCCATCGTTAATTTCTCTTATTTTAATTAAAAATTCTACACTCTCATTACTATTACCAATAAAATGAATAAATTATTTATTATTACATATAACATTCTCAATTTTTTTTCTTAAAAATATTTCATTTTTTTTGTAATATAGAACAAGTTTTTCCCCCTATTTCAAAAATTTACAAAATATAGTCTTAAATTTTAAATACATATTTTTTTCAACATAGTGAGTTCCTTATTATATTTTCATAAAGTTATATAACAATATGTTCACTCTTTCTTATAAAATATATTTATATATATATATATATATATATATATATATTTTTTTTTTTTTAATTATATGTGAAGGTACAATGATCTAATTTAGTATTCAACAAAATTTTATCTGATTTTTTTTTTAATTTTCTATATATTTACTTTTTTAGAATCATTTAGTTTTATGAGTTATTTTTTCTTTTAGTAATATAATAATAATAATAATAATAATAAACCGTATGAATTAATTAACTCATTAATATAAGTTTTACTGTTATTTTTGCTTATTTATTAATATAAATTATAGAAATTAAATAAGTTATTGTTATTAGTTTAAATGTTTTTTTATTTTGTTTATGTGGATAACCAAAATGAATTTTTGTTGATGTGGATAGCATAAATGGAGAAAAAAGTGATTAATTATATATACGAGTAGGTTTTTTATCCACACTATGGGTGAATTTTTTTAATATATATTTTTATTTATAATCTTATTTTTATATTTATAATAGTAATATATATATATTAAATTTTCATATTATCACTAAATCAATTATTTTACGTCAATTATAATATTTTAAAAATTATAGTAATATAATAATTACTATTCAAAAATCCATCAAATCTCAAAATAAATATCTCAAAATAAATATTTTTTTATAGGCTCTAAAGTGTAATATTGAAAATACTATTAGCTTACTCAGTTCTAGTAATTACATTCTTCATTAGACTTGTCTTATAACTTATTATATTAGGTTATCAAAATTTATTGATTCTTTGATATCGAACTGAAGATTATCAAAGAAATAATAATTAAATAGTTCAAATTCATTTATACATTTAATCTATACTATTAAAACAGCAAACATTAGAGAAAAAATCTTTTGTACCGTGTTATATTACAATTTTTGCCATTGATCCTATTTGATTTTTTAAGAATCTCATTAAGGGCAAAATTGTCATTTGCAAATGTGAACAAATAAGCAAAATATTGAAAAATACAAGTGATATTAAAACAAATCTATCAATAAAGGTACCTAATTTCAAAAACCAAAAATATATTCTTAAATTTAATTTTCGGAATCCAAATACTAACCATATATACGATCAAAATCTTTCAATAAAAATATTCTATTGATTTCAAATCTTAAGATATATAATAAATTTAAATATCTTAACAAAAAATAGTAACTACAATTAATACATTTAAACACGTCTTAAATAATTATGAAAAATTTTAAAATATTTATATTTTTCATGATATTTTAGATTATGCATTTTTAAAAAAATAGTAATTAATATTAATTAACAAAATTATCAATTAATATTAATATATTGTAATAAATTAATGATTTAATTTTGATCTTTTAAATTTACAAATATAAATTATTAAAAGATTATAAAATATATAATAACAAATCTCGTCCTTAAGACGGGTCAGAATCTAGTTTTATATTAAATGAAAGAAACAATAATTAAATCAATTCTCCACTAAAGGAAGTGAATAAAAAATTATTTTATAGGTTTCATAATAAATTGTAATACTTCCTCATATAATATATATATTCGTATTATAAATAATTTATATATAAAAGCGTTTAAAATATATATGTAATGTTATGTCAATTACCCTTCAGATACTACAAAGTTACAAAATAAATGATATTTAAATTTCAATTATAGAGAACAAAAATCAATTAAAGTTTTAACAGTATAAAATTTTATGTTTTCTAAATATAGATTTTATTTTTTCAAATTATAGTCTCATATTAATTAATTAATTAATTTTTATTTTTATCTTTTTGAAATTTACTATATTGTTTAAGGATTTGTTTTTAAAAAAATATAATAACTAAAATAAAATATACAACAAATACAATTAATTTAGGATGATGGTTTGGAATGTTTTAGTTGGTCATTTAAAAGCTAATTTAGACAATTTTAAAACTACATAACATCAATTTTATTTGCATAAGTTTTAATTGAAACTATTATATTGACTAAAAATAATTCTATACATTTAATTTTATTATTATTATATTTGATTTAGATTTTAGTTACCAATATTTATTCTACTATATATATATATATATTTAAATTCTATAACTGAGATTATTCTCTTAAATTAAAAAAATAATTCTTATTATAATATTAAGTTACTTTTTCTGTTAACATAAATTTATATATGATTTTATCTTCTATATTATTTTATGGAGCCAAATTTATCCAAGATTATATATAGTTAATAACTATACAACTATATAAATTATATTAAATTAGAAAAAAAATCTAATATAATATTAAATTGAATACTTTTTATTAATATAGAATTATAGATAATTTTCTTATCTTGTGCAATTTTATATTAACAGTAAAAATTTAAAATTTTAAAAATTTATTAATCTTAAATGTTGATGTGGAATGATACTATTGGTTGTTTTAAATCATATGTGGATAGTCTTAGTGATATTTAAACTCAACTTTTATATATATCAATAGATGGAAATAATTATCTTAACTTACAAAAACTCCTATACAGAAACTTTTTTATTAGTGTATATGATCTAAGTTTTTTTTAGTCACCGATATTTATTCTAAGTTATAATTCTTTAATGAGGTAATTATATTAAATTAATATTAAGTTATTTTTTATTAATAAAAATTTATAGTTAATTTTTATATTCTATATCTCTAAAAAATAATTCTTAAATAAAATGTTTTTTATTATATTTATTCTAAGTTTTTTTTACAAGAAGTTTATTCTATGTTATTTATAGTTAACTATATAATTGAAGTAATTATATTAATTTATAAATATTTTTAATCTAATATGAATTTTTTTGTTAATAAAAACTTATAGATAATTTCCTTAGCTTATCTATTTTTTTCTATTAACTGTATAAATTTAAATTTAAGAAAATTTAGTAATTTTATATGTTGATGTGAAATGATACTATTGGTTACTTTAAATTTTACGTAAATAACCTTATATGAATTTAGCTTCAACTTTTATAGATTAATAGATAATTTTATTTTCTTTTTTGTTAGTTAAAGTTTATATATTAATTTTCCAAAAATAGATTATAAACATCAAATTAATTTCCTTTTTAATACTATTTATTTTTTAGCTTAACTTACTAATATTGATTTCTATTTTATTTTGAAAATTGTATTTTTTTGGTAAATTTGATATATTTAAAATTATATAATTAAAATGTTGATTTGAAAAATTCTTATTGGTTGTTTTAAATTCTAGGTTGACACTTTTAGAGGCATACAACCTCAAATTTTATATATTAATAGATTTTCTAGCAATATGTTAAAGAATAAACTTTCACATCTACTTATGAAACTAATTTTCATTTTTAATGGTTAAAAGGAAATCAATATAAATTTATTATATTTTTTTTTGCAAGCTTAACTTTTTTTAGTTTGTATTTCTATTTTTTGTTTTAAATATTCTCTAAACGTAATTAATAAAAAATTGATGATTTGACATATTTTAATTAGAAATTTTCACATCTACATATGAAACTAGTTTCTTTTTTTAATAGTTAAAAATAAATCAACATAAATTTCTTATTTTTATTTTTGTTTATTTAATTTTTTTTTGAATTTCCATTTTTTATTTTTAAATATATTCTCTAAGTGTGATTAATAAAAAATTTATGATTTGACATATTTTAATTGGTGTTCTTAAATCCTATGTAGACAATTTCAATGGCTTATAGCTTCAACTTTTTTATATTAATAGATAATTGATTTTCCATTGGAAAAAAAAGAAATAAAAAGTAATATTATAATTCCAAAAATAATTTCTTCTGAAGCTTTAGAGGTATGTTTCTTAAATTTATATATGTTGCTTCTTTACTACTCTTATCTGTCTAGTTATGTACAAAAGTCTTTGTTTTCGGTTACAGATTACACATTTATTCGTTCCAACTTGGAAATTAGGTTCATCTATAATATTTTTATCTTCCATAAACGGAATGCATCAATAACCATCTAAACCATTCTATGTTCTCCTAACCTATCGGCAACATATTAGGTGAATCTTATATGAATCAGCTTCTCTGTGATAATACCACATCTCGTATCTCGGCCTGAAACCTTAATTACAACACTGATTCGACACTGTGCTGATAAATCTATTATTATCATAATGGAACATGGGCGTGATACCTTTCCAAAATCGCATGAGTTTGGTGAGTCCGTCTGCGTACTCCATAATTAGTCCAGTAATTAACTCCCAACGAGTATATTGTACATCATGCTCGAAAATTATTGTCATTTGAATGCATTATGGTGTTTAAATTTCTTTTACAACCATTTGGAAAAGAGATGAATGATTCATATTCATAACTAATTTCAGTTGGTTTGCAATGGAACTTCAAACGCCTATAAACGGCTATATTTTTCTAACTGCTTTTCAAGTGAATTGGCGACAAACTTTTGACCACTTTTCATAATTTCTGATGATGTTTAAGAATATGTTGGTCAATACAATAAGTATCCAACCATTAGAGGCATCAACTTAAGTTTACCATGTGCTTCGGCTTAATCACTGATAAATTACCTGATTAAGATATATGATATATATAAACTTAATACACCAAACCTACATCCAAATGTTAGTGTATATACATAACTTAGTAGTAGAAGAATCACCACAAACCAAGATCAAAAGATGGCGCATCATTCTCCAAACCATCACTCTGATTGCCTAGATGATGTTGAACCGGTGCATCTTCTTTCTTTTTCGTCTCTGACCTCTGTTTAGACAATAACAATGTCGCCTGCGCTTCCATGGCATCAAAGTCTAGTGTCGCGTAGAATGCATCATCATCATCATCATTGTACTCTAATGCACCAGCATTGTTTCTCATACCTTCATGGCTTTCCTTCTCCGTGGCCTGTGCATGAGCTTCAAACTTGTTTTCTAAGTTAATCACTGGGACATTCCCCGAGTTGCATAAGCTGAATTTCCTTTTCCGGCTGTCTGTTGAGACTTGTACTACCGAAAAGTCTACTGTGGCCATTGCATCCTTGTTTGACTCAGTGTTTGTTGTTTGTGGGGTTCGAAGAGACGACAATGATTTATCTGAGTCGCTTCTGCTCTCATCTATTGTCTTCAAGGGGCCAGAAGAATAGGGACTCGGACTTGCTGCAGCTAAATCACGAAATCTTGCCGGTAATGGTGATTGGCTGAGTAGAGAACGTCTGTGGAACCATACCTTATGATTCTTAGTAAACTCATTGATCATTTTACTTACGATAGAAGAAAGACTTGTTTGATTCTATATGTACCTGTAAACGGCCATCATGTCAACTTTACCAGAATCGGCTTGAGTATTTGCTGTAGGCATTGTCCCATCATCTATGAAACTATCTTCAAACGAATCGCCGGTCAAATCTTCGTTCTCATCAGCCGACATTTCTGATTCCGAAGAGACCCTAATAAATAAGCGAGGTTTAAAACAACTAAACGTCGATTGTTTATTTGTGAAAGTAAGAAAGAACCATCAGATGTTGATTTTTGGATTAGATGAGAACTTACTCAGCCTCTGCATCAATGAAGACTCTGGCATCAGTATCCGCGCGTATCTTCTTCTTACCTTAAACACCAAGAAACCAAGCAGCCATCATTCAAACAGGTCAATGTGACAAGTGTTTCTACTCTCTCAGTACATCAAGTGTTTGATTTTACATTGAAAAATGACTTTTACTGTCGCTAATGCTAAAGCAACAGTAGGAAGTGTAAAATCTAACTCTACACACTTTTCCAATGTACCGGCAACATTCTTTCTAAGTTATGCTCTAATCAACCAAACCAATTGTTATAAATTTTCCTTGCGAGATTCTTGTGATGCTAAGCTATATTAGGATCTATAAACTTCGTTCATTGCCAAATATCAAGTTATTTGAATGTAGTACAAGGAATCACAGAACCAGTTTACCTCTTATGTTCTTTTCACTGCGAGAACGAGATCTGATATGATCTGTCTTTGCAATACCAGGACTATTCTCCTTCACAGCACTCGAGCAATCTCCAAGTCTGCGTAGTCTCTTCAACTTGCGAGGCTGTCGAAGAGTTTCTGACTTTTCTCCCGAGCTCACCCGCCAATATTTGCTAGCGCTGCTGTTTGTGTTCGTTATATTCGCCAAGGGAGTTCTCCATTCCTCAGGAATAGGAGAAACAGCCAAGCATATTGTTCCGTTGGCTAAACCTTCTTCCTTCTGAGGAGTTCTGAATTCATTGGCCGTAGAAGTAATGCGATCATCGCTGCACTTATGTTGAACCTTTGTCTCAGGGGTAGAAGGCTCTTCTGCCAATTCATTACTGAACCTCGTGGGTGAAGAATGCTTAGTCAGATCAAGGTCTTCTTCTCTGTACGCTTCTGTTGCAACTCCTGCAGCGTTAAAGATGTTATCACACATTATAACTTCTGGTTATTATTATCTAATCATATTCCCAGCTCTAACCCAGACTAAATGTTCAAGAGATAACACTAACCTTGGTCATAGACAGGTGAATCTGGAACAATGCCACTCTTGATGAAGTTAGTGAGCCTTGGACTAAGCTCCAAGTCCTCACAGTCATCTTCATCCGATGATATCATAATTTCTCCAACACTATTAGCTATATCTCCTTTATCTACATCGGTGGAATGCCTTTTCAAAAGGCTTTCTGCCTCCAGTGTCTCGTTGGCATAGTCTGGCAGGAATCCTTGCTTTATCTTGCATGAAATATTATCTTGCCGATGTTTTGAGGAAGAATCTATCGGAACAAGATCAATGTGTGATTTTTTTGGGCAAGAAGATTCTTTGTCTGTTTCAGCCAAAGGCATATAGTCTGATCCTGGTGCATTAGAAGAGAATGAAAGAGGAACCGGCATTACGAAGACATTCCCAAGATTATCAACGGATGCACATTCTGAACTGAAAAGATAACAGTGTCTAAGGGAAGATTCTTCGAAATCGTTCTCTGTAGTGTCTAAGGTGCTTGTGGGAGATTCAGCAACTTGTTTAGCATTTCTCTGTAATGTGTTGAATTCAAAATCGCCGAAAGAGTGTAGATCTGCACATTAATACAATAGATGGATGTTAATGAACACAATAAGCAAAGGCCTGGTCTTCACAAGTAAGAGATGCAGAAGATACATGAAAATTAGCAATTCAGCTGTTCTTTGACGCATGAACTCTAGCCTTAAGTATTTCAAGAAATAAGAATTGGATTTTTTTGTACATTCATACTGCAGCTTCACGTGTTAGAGTGCTTTTATTAGTCCCACCTTAACAAGACCATAAATGATTTGATTGAAGTCTATAAACACCTACATCCTATAAACTAGAGACAGTTTCATTTGGGTTTTTGAGAAGGGTCATTGATCTATATAGAATATGTTCATACTATATCCAAGGCGATTTAGAAAAGCACGACCTAAACAGAGCAGAGAGTACACTTTTGGCCATTGTCGTCTATAGACTTCCTACTAGCGGATAGCTTATAAGCCTATAGACCTCCTAGTAGCTAAGAGTAAATAGTCTATTAGAATTGGTACTTGGGTATGATGAATGAGACTATGTTTACCTTTCGGATCATCACCAACCCTCAGACCTGTGTCAGGCTCCTCTCTTTCACCCAAAGGAGCTCCAAACTACCAGAGCAAGTGATTCCGCGTAAGTAAAACTGAACTAACAGAAAGCAAGGAAAGACCAAATTTATATACCAGGATTACAATTCACACCTTAGTGAAGAAACTTTTATTTTGCTCTGAAAAAGGTGTCTCTTGCAGATGCTGCATAGCGTCTATTAATATGCTTGTTTGACGTGAATGCATTACTTTGTGCACCTTGGATGGCAATGTCTGGAAGTGAGGGAAAGCAATCAAGGACACTCTCCACTTCTCCTCATCGGGTTTGTAATACTTGGCGAGCAAATCCATCTCTTCCGATGTAAGATTTTTCTTGAAAGCTGGAGTCTCAGTGGCAGGCTCATCTTGTAGTTTCTTTCCACGTGGGATGAATTGCTCGATCGAAAACTTAACATGCTGAACTTCTGGTTTATAAACATGGGGAATCTGTAAAAACAAATAACAAGGGTATATGAATATTGAAACAACAAAGAAAGAAAAACAAATTTGAATTAGGAAAGAGCTTTTAACAACTCTTACCATCCTTGGACTAGGATGGAAATTAAAACTATTCATTCCTCCATTACGCATATGTTTTTTAATGGCCCGGCCATTTGCTTGCTTTCGCATATAGCTGTTCTTTTCAGATCCTTCACAAGCAAGAACTAGTAAAGGCTAGTCAAGGAATGGCATAATTTGTTTTTCAATGTAAAAGTAGCACTGTAAAGATATGTAATGAAAGGATCAATCAGAGCTAAAGGATATCAACTCGACCATTATTTTTCCTTCCGGTTCTTCCCATGCGTTGAATCATCCTCAGAGGAGATACATTAGCATCGAAACATATAACTAAGTCGACTTCCATGATATCCAAACCTTCTTCGCCGATAGATGTTGCAACGATAACATTGAACCCACCAGATCTAAATTTCTGTAGGAACAATAAGTAAATCATGCAAGAGATTGTTTCAAAAACCAAATCAAAGTTGTAAATTTACATTAAGTCAGATAAAAGGGAAACAGACACACCTCCAAAACAGCCTGCTGAACTTTTTGCGACTGCCCTTTCAGTGTCTTACCTGCAAGAAACATATATTATAACAATTACAAATGATACTTCTGTGTAACTGAAAATTTTCAGATGTAAACATCAGGTAACAAACCTGAACTTTGGCCTATAAACTCAGTTGCCTTGACAATATCTCCAATATTACTTAATGCGTCCATTATGTCTCTGAAGATGAATGAGGTCAGGTGAATGCAAAAGAAGAAACGTGATTGTAAATAAGGGAACACAAACAATAGTTATACAGACCTTACGCTTCCTCTGAAATTCGAGAAAATAATGACCCGTGATGTCCTCGGATCTTTCATTTCTAAAGGCATAGAATAAAAACATATCAATGTTCAATAGTAAGTTATTAGCTGAGAACTAACATCAACCCCAGATCAAGATTTAGAAAGAAAACATACTGTAATGATCAACTAGAATCTCTAACATCTTCGACAATTTTGGGCTTGGTGCTCCGTTCGACAACCTTTGCTGCATCAACAGCTTCGTCATCCTAATATCTTCATTCCTACTCATCAACCTAGCAAACTGCCTGCAAAGGGTGATAGTTTTAGAGCAAATTATTTGACAATGCCCTAGATATCTAGAGTAAGACCATACCCTTGCTGCAATTTCTCTTCAAGCATCTCATATGCTGGCCTTATTCCATGACTAGAAAGGAGCTTGCGAATGTGATAAAGAGTGATAAGAGCTGAAAAGCAAGATTCTACATCTCCATGACTTATATGGGGAATGCCTGGTAGAGGTGCTTCACGAAACTTATCCCTTGCCAAAAGTAATTCGTGTGGACTCAACTGTCAAACATGAGATGACGTGAGCATTGACGCTAGTGGTGAAAAAAACCAAATATAAGGATCGAGATGATGCACATACAGTTTGATAGTCCCTGCTTAGAATAACCCCGAAATTTTTAAGCCTGGCTGCATATGGACGTATAACATCTAACAGGCGTTTAGATACCTCATCTGCATCTTTACCTAAAGGAACCTGCTCTGCCACAAAGACAGCTACAATTATTAGAGATGAATTTGGAGAGTTACAACACATTTTGAAAAACGCAGAAACCAGCTTGAACCTCGATTAGTTCTACTTTTCTGTCGTGGACGTAAGGGCAAACATCATGGTCACTCTCATTTCGATATTCAAGTGTTGATATCTGCAAATTATCAATGATACCCTGGATGGCCTGTGTCTTTGCTGAAAATAACATCTAAGGTGAATGAGTGAGGAAATATAATAACCCCACAACAAAAAGAAAAGGTTCAATCACTTACATCCAGGAGTTGCAGTAAGAGCCAATATTCTCAACTGTACTGGTACTGCCATCAACTAAAAGTGAAAGGGGCATTAGGTTGGTACCTTCACCTTGATCATTTTCACATGTATGAATAAGAAAGAAACACATAGAGATGCTCCAGGATACAAGCGTAGGCAAGTTACTAAAAAGTCTGAACATGTAAAAAGAGCAACAAACCTCACGAAGTACAACACAATAAGAATAATTCCCTAAAGCTCGATGTGCCTCGTCAATCACCAAGCAAACCAAGTAGTTGGTAAGACACGTTCCTGAAAGGGACGGTTTTTGTGATAAGTATTATTACCACATTAAGAGGTTTCATCTTGGATATTTTGATAGGAGAAGAACCCGAGCATCACCTGACTGTATATCCTTCTCTAGCACTTGTGGAGTGACGAAGAAAACCCTTTTGCTTTTCCACAACAAGGCTCTTTTCGAAGGGCATGTCTGACCCGTCAAGTCAATCGTCCATTCCTGCAGTCAATTTAACCGACATATCTATAAACAGATTCTCAACATCATTGCTTGTGGAAGAGTTTGAAGAGAATCAATGACATACTTGTGGTATTCCCACGATATTATGACACGCCTCAATCTGCTGCATCACAAGAGGCCTAGAAGGTGCCGCAAACACAATTTTACCTAGCAAAACAAACGATAAGAACAGCTTCCAGTTACATTTCTAACCGAGAGATTTGATGGAGACAGAAGTAAGGTTTGTTATACCTTGTGGAAACCATCTGAAGTAATTATACATTACAACTGCAGCTATAAGCGTTTTCCCAAGTCCCGTTGGTAAAGCAACCAATGTGTTTGAAAACAAAGCAGTCTTCGTTATAGCAAACTGATAGTCTCTGAGAGGAACGTTCACTGAAATCAAAAGTACAAGAACCAATCATAAGTTGCGTTAAGTTCTGGCAAAATCATAAGTTCGAACAAAACTCTTCAGACCTGGATAAATCCAAGTTTTAGCTGTCTCTGGATCAATCCCAACGCAGGGACTCTGGTCGTTATTACCACACTCGAAACTCGGTTCGGAAAGAACTTGATTCTCCGGCGGAGGAGGTTTGGGGTCGGTTCTTCCGATAAATTTATCGAGAGTGGATTGTCTTTTAGCAGGAGGAGGTTTAGTGAAATGGGTCGAAGATGAAGAAGAAGAAGCGTTTGAGGATCTTTTCAGGCAAGCCAAGTCGATTTCTCTGACTGCTGCTTCCCAATCGAACTACAAAAGCAAAAACAAACACTTTAGACAAGGAAATCTCAATGACCCATGAAGAGATTCAGTGGCAATTTTGCAACTTACTCCGTCTTCTTCGACGAGTTCGATCGGAACCTCCGATCCCATTTCCAGGGAGACACTTGATTCGCTGTCGGAATTTTTTAGTGTAGACTCGATCTAGCTTTTCGAAACAACTACCTTTTTCACGATTTCGCCGTGAAATAGTAGAGAATGTAGCTCGGAAACAGAATTTAGGTTCAGCAGTTTTTGTGGTCGGTTTTGTGGAAAACCCCTGGCCGAACAGAGAGAGATTCGCGGGCAAATTTTGGACAAGGGACAATATTCAGGAAACGTGTATATTTTGTGTGTTTAGGTTTATTAAATCATATAATGTTTAATTTAAAATATATTAATAACTATTTTGTTAATTTGATTTTAAAATTATATTATAAATAATAAAAACTTTAATTTTTTTTTTGTAATTTTTGTATTTTTTGTAAAATATTTAAAATATAACTATATAAAAGACATTGTTTAAGAATAATATAATAAAAATAGATATTAGTTATATATAAATTTGTGGGTAAAATTTATACTTATATCATTAATCATATTTTAATCTTCTTATATTCACCAATTACTACACCAAAAATATCATTTACAACACAAAATTACTGTGAATTTTAATACTGAATCTAACTAATTTATATTTTTAGTTTATTTATATTATTCTAATTATAATAATTAAGTTTATCTAAACTATTTTAACTATCTATTTTTTTTAGTTTATTTAAATTATTTTAACTAATCTATATTTTTTGACACCAAATATAAATTAAAAATATAATATCTAAATTTTAGGACACTAAAGACTTTAACCACTCTAACTTTTATTTTTCCTTGATAGAATTTGTCATCAAAAGCTCACTATATGCTTTAGTAGTCTCATTCATAGCCCCCATTTCATTCTTGGCAGCTTCCAATTGCTCCCTTTCGATCAGTTTCGGTCCAAGGAATTTCTATTTTGAACACATCAGAGCTTAAAAGTAGTTTAAATCCTTCCACACCACCTGAGCATCTCTCTTTCCTTTACTTCGCATGAGATGTAACTCCTTTAAAACTGAGACATGATTAGTAACGAAAGTAAATAACTCTGTCTAGGAACTCAACTGAGCTCTAAGAAGGGGGAAATCAAGCCTAGAAAGTGGTCAAGGATAGAAGGACCACCTCGAAGAACCTGGATTCCATGGTGAAGATGATGATGAATGATGATGATGAAAGAGAGAGAGAAGATAAGAATAGAGATAACATTTTTCTTGTCGTTTTAGGAAAAGGACATATAATACTTGAAGGAAATATCAGCAACGGTCCCAACCCGACCCATTGACTGATTTACCCAAAATGACAAAATACATAATACTAACCGAAATTGTAAACCAGAAATGTAAAGTGCGACATAAGATTAGTGCAGACACACGTATAGTCCTGTCACAATACTCCCCTCTTTAGAACATCCTTGTCCTCAAGGATCAAAGAGTGGATACTTGGCAATGAAGTCCTGGTAAAACTCCCAAGTTGCTTGCTCTGGACGATACCCTTTCCACTGAACCATGACTTTGGTAACTGCAGTGTTCTGGTGCTTGACAACCTTCTTGTCGAGGATAAGTTCAGGCTCTTTGGAGTTGCCTATATCCAGACAAGACTGAGGTAAAACCGGGGAAGATGAGTCTGGGTTGGGGCACAGTTTGAGCTGACTCACATGAAAGGTGTCATGGATCGCCGCGTCGGACGGTAGCTCTAACTTATAAGCAGCTGTTCCAATTGTAGCTAGAACTCGGAAAGGGCCGTAAAAGCATAGAGGCAGCTTGTGTGGAGTAACCTGGTTTTTTAGGGACTGTTGCTGGTATGGCTGAAGCTTCAGGTACACAAAATCCCCCACCTAGAAGGAGAGGTTAGATCGGTGAGCGTCAACTGATTGCTTCATCCGGTTATGTGCTCGGAGGAGGTGGAACTTTAACATATTGATCACTTCATCCCGCTTCTGCAAGCTTCGATCAACCACTGCGGAGGAACTTTCATCCGGTAAGTAAGGTAAGTGGATCGGGGGAGGTTGTCCATAAACAATCTCGTAAGGGGTACTCCTAATAACTGAATAGAACGAAGTGTTATACCACCATTCTCCTAGAGCCAGCCACTTACTCCAGGAACTGGGAGTCTCCGCTGTCATGCACCTCAAGTACGTTTCCAAAGTTTTGTTTGTGGCTTCCGTCTGACCATCTGTTTGGGGATGGTAGGCCTTTTAATGCTTCAAGTCAAGCCCTTGCACCCGGAATAATTCTTGCTCAACCTGTCAACAACCACCATTATACAGTGCTTACCGAAAGAGGGTGGGAGACCTTCAATGAAGTCCATACTGATGGATGCCCAAACTCCAGTGGGCACAGGTAACAGCTGTAAGAGATCTGGTTTGGCAGACAAATCGTTCTTATTCCTCTGGCACACTGCACAATTCTGCACATAGTTCTGAATTTCTCGATTTATACGGGCCATTAGAACAACGACTTGATTCTCTGCAATGTGGCATCTCTATCTGAATGACCACCCACAGCTGAATCGTGTAGCCATCTCAGGATGTGGAGCTTCACTTCAGAGTCATTACCCACAACTAGTTTCCCTTTTCTGCACAACTCATCAACCGTGAAACTATAAGAGGGGTGAGATGACTTATTCGATTTAAGGTCAGAGATTACCTTGATGAGGGCAGTATCAGAAGACCACAACTGTCGTATGAAGTCATAGAACCCCTCATGAGAGTGCTAAAAGGTGATGCGGAGTAGTTGGGAGCCTGTAACCATGGACAACACATCAGCAACGACGTTCTCCGTCCCTTGCTTGTACTGAATTTCAAACGTGTACCCCCATGAGTTTGGAGAGCCACCTATGCTGAAACGGTGTGGTTATCTTCTGCTCCATGAGGTACTTTGGGCTCTTCTGATCGATCTTAATGATGAATGGTCGATGAGCTAGGTAAACATTCCAAGTTTGGACAGCATGGACCACGACTAACAGCTTTTTTTGTAGACAAATATAGCCTGATGCTTTGGTCCTAAAGCACGGCTGATAAAGCCGATAGGGTGGTTATGCTGCATTAACACTACTCCAATGCCCACATTAAAAGCGTCCGACTCTACCACAAAAGGGTGATTGAAATTTGGTAGGGCGAGAACCGGAGTAGTAAATAATACTACCTTTAGGGCTTGAAACACCCTGTCGGGTTCTTGTCTCTAGGCAAACCCTTCCTTCTTCAGTAGGAGAATCAGTGGTCTGGCAATGATATTATACCTCTTTATGAACTTCTTGTAGTAATTTGCCAAGTCAAGGAAACTTCGAAGCTATTTCTGAGAAATGGGTACCGGCCATTGCTCGATCGCTTTGATCTTGGTAGGATCTATGATCACCCCTTCAGCTGAGATAAAATGACTCAGGTATTCGATGACCGTAGCCCTAAACGTGCACTTAGAGGGCTTGAGGTGAAGCTGTTCCAACTGGAGAATGCTGAACACTTCGCGTAAATGGTTTAGATGGTCAACCCAGCTGGCGCTGTAGACCAAAATATCACCGAAGAAGACCAGTAAGAACTTACGCAGCACCCCATGGAAGATATGATTCATCAGTCCCTGAAACGTACAAGGGGCATTAGTAAAGCGGAAAGGAATAACAAGGTACTTGTAATGCCCCCGAGTGAGTTTTGAATGCTGTCTTGTAGACATCGTTCGGGGACATCCGTAGCTGATGAAAACCTGCCCTCAAATCCAGTTTACTGAAGAACCGTGCCCCACCAAGCTCGTCGAGTAAGTCTTCCAGTAGCGGGATGGGATACTTGTTTTTGACCGTCTGTTTATTGAGTCCTCTGAAATCAACACATAGCCGCCAAGACCCATCCTTCTTCTTAACCATAGCAATCGGGGATGCGTAGGGACTAAAACTGCATTAGATAACCTCCTGTGCGAGCATCTCGCGGACCATCCCATCGATGACGTCTTTCTGCAGAGTTAAATAACGATATGGACGCAGATTGACTGGGTTGGCTCCAGATTCCAAAGGGATGGTGTGGTTGATACCGTCCAAGAATGGTGGAAGTGCATTTGGTTCTGTAAATATGGAAGTGAAGTCAGATAACAATGCCAGCAACGATGGGACATCGTTTCTCTTGTCCCCACTGGTCGCGATGTGGGAAAGCAAATTGTTGTGATCCAGCATGAAGTTTGTATCTTTGGGCACTTCTCGAACCCACAGAAGTGTGATGGGTGTTCTTGTTGTAAGAGCTTGTTCAGACTGCCTCCATTAACCACCTTGCAACCACTCTTTGTGACACCCCTCAACACATTCTTCTAACCATTCAACGTTAATTCCATCCGTGGATTCAAGAAATCTCATAGAATAGGACCCAGCGTTGAAAGCCATTGGACACCCAAAACCAAGACACAACACTCCAGTGGCAAAGTTCGGAACTCAGATGAGTAAGACTATCCGTGCACTGTCCACGAGAATTGACTGCATTTGTACTTGGTCATCATCATGTTACCTCCGGCACCGCGGACTGGCATTGGTTTGATTTCTTCCAGCAAGCAACCTAACTTATTTGCCACACTCAAATCCAGGAAGTTGTGAGTACTGTCATTATCAATCCGTATATAGTGCTTCCTCTTACCATACTGACCAACCACTCGCATGTAGTTGAAGGTAGATGAACCACTCAGAGAGTTCACCGAAATCATTAGAGATGGCTCCTCCTTCTCTGTGACCCCTGTTTCTGCTTCTTCAAATGATTCCTCCTTGTCCGGAGAGTCTTCCTCCTCGTCAAATTCCAACACAAAAATCTGGGACCGCTTGTGTTTCAGATTGTGACCGGGGGAGTACACTTTGTAGCAAAACATACACAAACCTTTAGCACGCATGTCCTGCATTTCCTGATATGAGTGCTTCCGCGGGGTTTTATCCGATTTTCTCTTAGGAAAAAAGCTTGGTTGTGAATAAGTTTTTGCTTTGTCGGGTGTCGGTAGCAAAGGAGTTGCATTAGAGCTCCGCTGGTAAGTTTGCTAGGTCCCCTTAGGGTTAGGATTGAAGGGTGCTCTGGGCTGCTTCATAGGTGTGTTCGATAGAGAGGACTCGTGGAGTTTGGCTATTTTTGGTGCTGTTGCCACTGTTTTTAGCTTGAACTGGCGGGTATGGAACGCCAGGTGTGGGTTCAGATTTGTCAGGAATATGCTCAAGGTGTGTTCGTCAGGAAGAGAGAGTCTGGTGAGAGCATTCTTGTATTTTCCAGGTATTCTCTGGCTGAGTCGTTTCCTTTTTTCAAGCTCACCAGCTCAGCTAGAGGGTCGTCTATTAGCCCACTGAATCTAGACGAGATGGTCGTGACGTAGTCGTTCCACAAAGGGAACATCCCATAGTGTTTCGACATGTAGTTGTGGTTCCCCTGAGCCGCTTTACCACGCAGGTGTATGGAAGCTAACCGGACCTTTGATTCCGGTGGGGTACCATCTAGACTGAAGAACTCCTCACATCAGTAAATCCACTCACGCAACTCTGATCCATCAAAAATTGGAAAATCGTCCTTAGATAGCCTCGAAGACAACCCATTTGGGAACCAGGGGTTTTTATCCTTATTGGTGTCGTCGTTGTCGAGCTGTTTGTGTGGCATAAAACGAACTAGATCTGGAGGTTCTGGAGGTTGAATCCACCCGAGAGAAGTTGTGTCTGCCATCCTCGAAGAACCCGACTCTTTAATCTGAGGAAGTTTCGTAGATCCTTGGGTGAAGTACTGAAGCACCAGTGACTCAATTTTTTTCACAGACGCCTCGATTATTTCACTCCAGACCCTTTGTTCCTCCGCTTGTTTCTCTTGGGTGGCACGAAGCTCTTCCACCTGTTCGGCTAAGGTTTGATGTCGTGTTTCCACCACCATTTTGGTTGTACCTATAAGTTATTTGCTCTGATACTAATGAGACAGGATTAGTAACGAAGGTAAATAACCCTGTCTAGGAACTCCCCTGAGCTTTAAGAAAGGGAAAATCAAGCCTAGAAAGTAGTCAAGGATAGAAGGACCACCTCGAAAAGCCTGGATTCCGTGGTGAAGATGATGATGAAAGAGAGAGAGAAAATAGAATAGAGATAACGTTTTTCTTATCATTTTAGGAAAATGACAAATAATATTTAAAGGAAATATCAGCAACGGTCACAACCCGATCTATTGACTGATTTATCCAAAATGACAAAATACAGAATACAAACTGAAATTGTAAACCGGAAATGTAAAGTGCGACATAAGATGAGTGCCAGCACACCTATAGTCCTGTCACAAAACCCAGAAGAATGTAATCATTACATGTCTTGATAGTTTATTCTTCTTCTTTTTTTTTTCTGGTATCTTGAAAGTTCATGGTGGTCTTGAATAAAATGGAGAACATTGATACCCCACTGACCAAACTCAACATCTTTATGGTAATGATTTATGTGAATACACTTGGATAAGGATCAAATTCATACCAGATTGAATGATCTAATAAGCAGTGGTGTTTCTTCAGCAGATGACCACGAGACATTTTTAGCTCAGGTTCTTTACAAAGATCAAAAGATTTGTTGTCTTCTAGAATCACATTTTTGTTACCACGGAGACAAAGATGTTGGATGGCCATGAATCCTCCGCGTACACTTTTAGAGATGTCTTTCTAACCCATAACAACTTCTATCTGATGATGCCAAAAACCTTATCTTTTCTGTGATTAATTCTCCGTATTGTAGCAGCCTTGTCGATACCATCTTTAATGCTTATTAATTTTTTTATTTTCTGCATCACAAACAATTCCCCTTTGAGGCCTCAACAACAACCTTCCGACCTTAACAAGAACATAACAATTGCAGTCCTTATTTCTCCATGTGTGCTTCAAGTGGAACCTCATACCATCAAGAATAAGATGTCTCAAGCCCACATCGACTGCCCAACAGGAGTGATGTGGCCCATCTTCCGCTGTTTTCTCATTTCTGGCAACAAGATTTCATCGTATGCAAGCTTTATGAGCAAATTTACAGTTCATAAAAACTGACAACACATCAAGAGAATACTGTAAGAGAACATAAATCTAACATGGCTTTGTCATACCACCAGAAACACTCAAAGCTCTCCAATAAGCCGATGAGCCATTCTAAAACTAGATATTAAAACAAATCAAGTACATCATGTTTCATTAAACTAATAAGAACAAGACACGTCAAACAATAAAGTAAAGCGAAAACATCAATTACATCATCGACGGACCACCGAGTGGAAGACCAACCACAGCCCGCAAGTGTGTTGAAACTGTGAAGTATAACATGCCTTAATCGTTTGATGACCACTGTTGTGTGGTATAGGTGCAACTTCGTTGAGGAAGATCTGGGAAGGACTAATATTCTGATAAGTTTAAAAAATAAAGAACAGAGGTAAAGAGCCTAAAATGGATGACAATACCTGACCGTTCTCTTCAACCTCTCTTCCCTCAGCTCCTTGAAGCTCTTATTCCCACTCTTCGTCTTAGCTTCATCTCCTCTATACCCATAATCATCATCATCCTCCTCACCATAACCCAACCTGTACTTCTCCTTGTCTGGATCACCTGCCCTCGCCGCAGCATCTTTCGTAGAAGCTCTTGTAGTAGCAGCCGCTTCTTTTCTCATCTCTTTTCTCATGTGATCTTCTTCTTCTGCAGGCTTATTCTTCGGAAACTCAATTGGATCAAATATCTTAATCCATTCGAATAGATTGATGTGACCCGTCTGAGGTTCCTCCAGTTAAACACTATTTGCAGCCGTCGCGGAAGCGTCTTCAAGAAACAACGACAGCGTCATCTTTACCCTTCTCTGCTTCTGGAGAAGGTCGTATAAGAGGGGCTAAGCCACATACTTTACTCTCCCATCACAATCTAAGGCCTTTCCACCACCACGGAAACGAAAAACCGCAAAAAGCAAAAAAGGAAATGACCACAAAGACGACAAAGACGGAGGAGCTGTCTCCTGCAACAAGTGTCGGCCTCACCACTCTCACCGAGACAAGTTCTCCGTCGTGCCTCTCGGAAGCCACAACAACCCTTCCTTCATCTCTAGCCCTAATCTCATCATCAAATCGATATTTCAATCTCTCACACGGAGAAGCCCCAAACATTCTTCACATAGAGAAAGAGGAGATTTTTTTTTTATATAGATTATCCATCATATCAGAATAAAAGATCGTCTTCATCTTCTCATTCACAAACCAATTAACATACAATAAGAAGTAAAATCGATTTAGTGCAAAATCCAGCAGCGTCATAGACGACTAGAGGATATAAGAGGAAGAAGGAGAAGATATTTTTTTTTCTTTTCGATTAGATTTATATTTACGTTAAAAATTAGGAAAAAATGGGTGAGGATCCAAATTTTGATTGGGTGGGTGGTTGATCCGATTGGTTAGGTTTAGTAAATATTGAGATTCATTAAGGATAACATTTTATTTTCTTCAGTTTTAGTTAAAAAAGAAAATAACTTTTAAAAGAAGGGACGAAAGGATAACAAACATTAATCTCCTCTCTCACAAGTTCAGAAATTCTCGACGCGGTAAAAAAAGAGGAAACTAAACCGTAGATTAGAAAGAAGAAAATCAGAAAGAAGAAAATGACTGATGATTTTGGTGCATTTGGTCTCAAGGACTTGGTAGTCCAAGAAGTCTTCGAGGAAAGGTTGAAGAAATCCCTGACCTGCAGAAGAATGCGATCTGCACTTCTCTCCAAGGCAGTCTTATCGCGACGGCTCCTCAGAAATCAGCCAAGAATACTTTGGTGGCGATCTCGGCGTGTCAAGTCGTGAACCTACAAGGCTGTAGTAAGTTTTAACCCAGCTGGTTGATTTAAGCAAAAATAATCGCAGTTTTGATTTAGGAATTATATTATTAGGTATTGGTTGATTCCATTTTTTTTTACTGTTTATTAATCTTTCAGTGTGCAAGTTATAATCCTCTGCTCAAAGTCCAGTTTAGCTTCTAACCTTGAGCAGAAAATCAACACTATTGAGAATGTTTTTGTCGTTGGTCTTTATGGAAGAAATCCTCACGAAGTGACATAAAGATTGGCGGGCAAATTTTGTACAAGTGACAAAATTCTCAAGAAGCGTGTATTTTAACATGAGATTTTTGTTGGAGAAAATCACTCCACAAATAATAGCATATATGTTGAATTTATCTTAATTGTGCTAACTAATCTATGTTTTTAGTTTATCTAAATTATTCTAACTAATCTATATATTTTTGACATCAAATATAAATTAAAAATATAATATAAACTAAATTTTTTATCAAGGACAATACAAACTTATATTTTTTTACATAAAATATAAATTAAAAATATAATATAAACTAAATTTTTAGTAAGGACAATACAAACTTTAACCACTCTAATTTTAACGTGAGAGCTCGGTTGGAGAAAATCACTTCGCAAATAATAGTATAGATGTTAAGTTTATCTAAACTATTCTAACTAATCTATGTTTTTAGTTTATCTAAATTATTCTAACTAATCTATATTTTTTCGACATTAAATATAAATTAAAAAAATATAATATAAACTATATTTTTCATTAAGGCCAGTAAAAGCTTTAACCACTTTAATTTTTAACGTGCGAGCTCGGTTGAAGAACATTACTTTGCAAATAATAGTACAGATTTAACATAATAAAATACAAAATACTTCAAATCAATAAAAGTAAAAAAAAATTGATATTTTTGTATTACCATTTTCTAAATATATGATTTTATCTAATTTGAATCTATTTTAATGGTGATTTGATTATATATATGATATTGCATATGGTTTCCAAATATGGTCCAAATTTGAAAAGAAATATAATTTTAAATTAAAGAGATATGTGTTGTGAATGAAAAATATGATATATCGATTTTGCATAATAAATAAGTAAATAAAATTATCTATCTTATATAGAGAATAAACAATCTTATAAACGGTTGACCTGCAATAAATTTTAATAAATTTTTTTTGTATATATACAATATAGAAAAGTTGAATGTGTAATTTTTTTTAATAAATTAAATTTATATTTAGTTTGGAGGAATACAAATGTGTGGTTATTATATATGGAGATTAAAACAATATGAAATATAATGTTTATAATAAAATATGTAAATAACTTGAGTGATATTATACATGTTTTTTACTTTTGCAGTGAATGAAAGTTCGTAGAAATGATTAAAATCTAATAATTTTCTGAAATAATTAAAAAGAGATAAAATAACATAGAAAAATTGAATATGTAATTTTGGTTCAGCATCAATTTATATTTTTTTAGAATGAATATAGAGGGTTTAATTATATAAGGAAAATATGAAAATATGGCAACAGCAATTGAAAATTGATGTAGTTAATATTAATAATCATTATTAATGATTAACTACCATAATTACCTTAAGTTGACTTTTTAAAAAAAATTATAATATTATTGTTATATTATAATATGTTTTACCTAATACAATATTTATAAATTATAAATATTTATAAATTATATTACATTTTAAATGCGAATGAAAAAATATATTATGAAATATATAATATAAATTTATATAGATAAATTGTGTTAAAATGATTTAATTTTTTATTGTAACTATTAAATATGACATTGAACAAAATTATATGCTCAAATATAAAATATGTTTTTGATATAAAATTTATTTAATAAATGTAAAATATATAAATGATGTAAATTTATTTAATTATTTGGTCAAAAATATAATTAAGATTATATACAATAAATATTGTATGAATTATTGAGTGGCATGCATTGTAATTAATTTAGTTATTTAAAATTATTTCTAAAATTAGTATGAGAAAGCACATGGTGTAAACACATCAGTATAACACACCTGTAAATAACACATAAGAGTAAGATTTATTTTTCAAAGTGATTCTCATATTATATATAGGGAATTTTTATAGGCCGTATGCCTAAACCTCCCTTTATTCAACAGGTTTTATCAATTTCCCCTTAAACTATTGAGTTTTTGATAAAACCCCCTAAACTTAAAAATTCAAACTCAAAGCCACCTAACTTATTTTCTTCAGTTTAATTCCACACCTCTAATCAAATTTTAAAAACATCACTAGCTTTTCCAAATCGCGTTCAGAAATAATGATTACCCACCCAATACAAAAAAATCCACCCGTTTTTTAATTAAAAAAATGCAATCTAAAAATTGAAATCAAATTGTGTATTTAGGTTTGTCAATCTAGGAGGAAAGAGTATCAGTGATATCAAGAGAGATTTGAGATTGAAAAAGAGCATCAACAGATATAAAAGGAGTGGTGTTAAAAGTATGAGCAGTTTGGCGGAGTTCATCATTGCCACGATGGTATGTATAAGTGTCAAATACATATCTTTATGAACGGATTGAAAAATTATTTTATGTTACATAAGTCTTACTCATTTGGTTAATTATGTGCTTATCTCGTCTCATAAGCACAAGAAGGACATAAAATCACTTCAGATCTTCTGCAATTGTGCGAGAAGATTATAATCTGTATTTAGAGAGTGAGAGAGAAACAAATCGTCCAAGAAGATATGAAGCTTCTTCTTTGCGAAGATAGGAGAAGAGATTGAACAGAATGTAAATGATAAGATGATTTCAAAGCTGATGATTAGTAATATGCAAAACAATTAGTGGAGAGACAACAAAAGCTATAATACAGAACAAATGTGTAGTTGTGCTAGTTGTTGGAGCAATCTATGGTTTTGTGGAAAGCTGGTTTGAAAACTAGTGATAGAGTTATCTTCTGTTGTTTAAAGATTTGTCATATTGTGGTGTTGTTATGGAAAATAATATTTTTATGTTGTGTTTCATGTTGTTATTTTTGAAATTTTATGATGTTGTTATAGATCTTATATTAATGAGTATTATAAATGGATCATGATTTTGTGTTAAATATCAAGTTAGAAACATGTTAAAACATCATCATTAAAGAATTATGACCATAATTAAACACAATCTCTAAGAAAAAACTCTGTATTGACAATACAATCACTTGTTCATCGTCATCAGAGTAATACAGTTATATATATACTTGGAGAATTTCATCACGTTTTTAAATTTTAATTAAAAATGTGGAATTAAGCTAAAGAAAAGTATTTAGATGGTTTTAATTTTTAATTTTTAAGGTTAGAGGGTTTTATCAAGAACTTCATTGTTTGGGGGGAATTGATAGAAGTTGTTTAGTAAGGAGGGTTTTATGCAGTCAACCCAATTTTTATTTGAATTTAATTATTAACATCACATTCTTTAAATCAGTGTTCTGTCACATCTTCTTTTTAACGTTCTTCACTTATCGTTTTATATACATAAATCTCAAAATTCCTCCCCAAATATTTTCACCACTAGCATCATATTTTCAAACCATCCATGAATCGACAATTGGTTGATGAATCGAAAATTAGTTAGGGATCAATCACTAGTTTCATCTCTTATAGAGTTCTCATACGTGAAGCATATGTTTGTTGTCACTTATGAGTAGTCAAATACTTTGATACATAATCATCAATGTTTAATTTTTTCCTATGATAACACACATAGCATGATTACAAGGAATCCCTTTCCAATCCCACTTTTGATAACCACACATTTTCAAACGTATATTGACACGATATCTAGTACCATGGTCATCAATTTCATACATGTGGTTGGGTACATAACTAAATATTTTGCACCAACTCTGCTCTTTCCAATCTCAACTTGTGTATTCTTTTGTTAATTTTCCCTTCCATCTAATTCTAACTATAAACCATTAAACAGTACATACCATCATTTGCCTTATAATGTCCTCTAACATATCAATCAATCGTTTTATTTTTGATTCTGTAATGGTTTTGTTGAAAGATTCAGATAAGTTTTTTGAGTTGCCAACAATACAAGATTCAATCCTAAAAAAAGCTCGAGACCATGTAGTAGGTCTAGTGTGTTGTAGGGATTCATATGCACTTGAAATGTAGTTTTTTAACGCTTCTAAGTTATATTCAAAGTCTCTTATGGTATAGCTTCGTGCTATTTTCCAAAACATGGGCCCCAACTCTTTATCTTTGTTAGTTCTTCTCCCGTTTACAAGAATATGTCAAGCACATATTCGATGCTCAGTTTCTAGAAGCTCTTCATGCACACCATTTACCAAGCCATTTGATCCATTAACATAAAAAACTCTTGTAAGATAAACATAAAATTAAAACTAGATAGATATACTCATAATCTTCATAACAAAATTTTTGTTTATCAGATTTGATTGTTATGTTTTTTTTCCTTGCCCAAGATCCAAATCAGCTTGGATATGTTTAATGAATCACTCCCAATTATCATTGTTTTCAACATCAACTATAACCTATGCGATAGGAAAAATTCGATTATCTGCGCCTCTACCAACCGCAGTCAACAACTCACCTTTTATATCCCACTTTAGAAAGGCATCATCTAATCTAATAATTCGATGACACATCTGTTTTCGTGCTTCTCGAAGCACTTCAATGCATATATAAATTAAGTAAAAATTTTGTTCTGCTTGTGTTGGACCTGGAAGTGTCTCAATATCTATTGTGAACCATAGGTTTATATATATGGATTTCTTGCTCATAATTCGAAGTCTACCAAATTGTGCTCTATGCATCTTCCTTCTTTGTTCAATCACTCTTTTCTTTGCATGTTCACATTGAAACAATGTAACATTCATATTGTAGTCTGCCTTTATATCATTCATCATATATGTTGGTGAAAGTTATGGGTTCAATCTAAGAGGTTCCTCAAACAACTCGGCAATTACAAGAATTCTTAACATCTATGACTAACCTGATCTATTACAAACATGTTCACACTACAAGAAAACAAGTTATTTCAGACAGCCGAAATCGTTGGGAATTCATCGTGAAATGTCGCTCCCGAAAGATTTGGACGAATTTCAGCCGTCGGGACTAACTTGTCGGAAATTGAAGTTAGTAGGGAATTCATCGATAATTTCTGACAGATTTTTTGACGCCACTAAAATACCCGCCGATTTTCCGATGAATCATTTACCCTCGGAAATGTTATCGGAAATTCGTCGGGCAAGTCCATACCGAGGACATCCCAACAAAATTCCGAAGACCAGTTTTGCACCCTATTCTTTACGGATTCCCAACGGGATATTTCTTGACGGATTTGCAATGGTCAAATTTCCAACCAATTTACGAAGGACTGATTTCTAACAGATTCCCGACAGACGTCTTTCCAACGGATTTCTGATGGATTCTTTTCCAACCAATTTCCAACGAATTGAATTTTTTTTAAAAATATTAATATAATTTTTGTATATTACATTTTATTTTTGTTTTTATAATCTATTAATGAATTTAGATTAAAAGCACAATAAATGTTGGTTACCAAACACAAAACATAAATAATACACTATTAGAATGAATACTACAATGAAACAATTCTTTATTAACATTCAAGCTAAAATTACAAAAATGTGACTACAAAAATCGTATAGTAAAGAAAGTAGACTGAAATAGATATTATATATAGAATACATAAACTTCCAACTGAAAAAAAAACGGTAGGAAGTGGAGAAGTACAATGAAACAACTTTGAAATTAATTATAGTGTATAGTATATAGTGTAATTGTCAAAGACTTTTGAACTATACAATTTGATGACAATGAATCCAAAAATTACACTGATGATATAAAAAGCCAATTATGAAATGTGAATGTAAGCTAGATGGAGTATATAATCATAATTAATTGATGTGCTGATGTTGTGAAATTTTTTACACTAGTTGACTCATATAGATACTAAATATATTGTGCAGCTTACGCGATTACATGCGTATACATGTCACAAATTACACGTGTATGTGTTGTTTAACAGAAGGAGTCCAATTTGTAATCTATGACAAATTTTTACACTAGTTGATCGTTTTGGTATATATTTTGCAGCTCACACGTATAAAATTACGTTTGAGATTGCATGTTTATATATGTGTGTTATTTCAAAAAAAATAAGGATAATGTTGTTTCTCTACATGAATATTCTCGTACCAGACTTGGCATAAAAGATACAAGAATAAATCCGAATATGGTAGAAACGGTAGAAAACACAAAAATCGTGCTACAAGATGGAGATAAAATACCTATTAATGCTTTCAAATCATATAATGAATATTTCTCAAGAATTATTAAGCAAAAATCTTTGGGCTTCCAAATCCAAATAATTGGCCATATGTCAAAAGTCGATGATGATACGATGCCGTTTTCCCCATTTGATGAGGAAGCTTCATGTTTTTCCTTTTGTTCTTTCAGATGGCTCTCGACGCGAGAAAGAAGAAAGAAAACCCTAGATCGAAAATCGAAAAGTCGGAAAGAACAATATGGCGGAAGATTTTGGTGCATTTGGTCTCAAGGCGTTAATATTCCAAGGAGTCACTAAGGCAGAGTTTAAGAAATTCTCGGAGCTGCAAAAGAAGGCGATCCGCACTCAATGTGTTGATATTCGAAGGAGTCACTTTCAAATCTTTTTTTGGAAAACTATAATGTGTTTAGGAAACATCGTTAATTCAAATTTTCTTTTGGAAAACAGTAACGAGTTTAGGAAACAAATTGATTCGAATTTTCTTTTGGAAAATTATAACGAGTTTTGGAAACATATTTAACTCAGCTGATTTTGATTGATTGTTTAGGAACTATATAATATTTCCAGATTTATTGCTTTTGGAAGTTAAGGAATTGAATTGTTAGATTCAAACATCCATCGTTAACTCGTAAAGTTATTGCTTAGATTCCACTTTTCTTTTGGAAAGTTATAACTAGTTTAGGAAAGTTAATTGGTTGATTCAAATTTTCTTTAGGAAAATTATAACGAGTTTTGAAAAAATACATTACAAGAAAACAAGATATTCCAGACCGCCGAAATCATACTCTATTCCCGATTGATTCCCAACATGATATTTCTCGTCGGTTTTGCGACAGTCAATTTTCCAACCAATTTACGAGGGACTGATTTCCGACAGATTCCCCACAGACATCTTTCTATCGGATTTCTGATGGATTATCTTCTAACTAATTTCCAACGAATTGAAAATTTTAAAATAATATTATTATAATTTTTATATATTACATTTTTACTTTTGTGCTTACAATCTACAAGTGAATTTTGATTAAAAACACAATAAATTTTGGTTACTAAACACAAAACATAAATTATACACTATTATGAGAAATACTACAATGAAACAATTTTTTTATTAAAATGCAAACTAAAATTACAAAGATGTGACTACAAGAATTGTAGAGTAAATAAAGTAGGCTGAAACATAAATTGTATATAGAATACTTAAACTTCCAACTGAAACACAAAAAAAAAAGAGAGAAAAGTAGGAGATGGAGAAGTACAATGAAACAATTTTGAGATTAATTATAGTGTATAGTATATCGTGTAATTGTCAAAGACTTTTGAGCTATACAATTTGATGACAATGAATCCAAAAATTACACTAATGATATAAAAACCTATAATGAAATGTGATCATAAACTCGATGGAGTATATATTCACAATTAATTGATTCACTGATGTAGTGAAAGTTTTTACACTAGTTTACTCATAAAGGTATTAAATATATCGTGCATTTTACGCAATACAGTTACATCACAAATTACATTCATATATGTTGTCACAAATCATATGTGTATGTGTTGTTTGACAAAAAGAGTCCAATTTGTAATTTATGACCAATTTTTGCGCTATTTAATCGTTTTATGTATATATTTTGCAGCTTGCACATATAAAATTATGTCTCTATATATGCGTGTTATTTCAAAAAAAGAATGATACTGTTGTTTCTTTACATGAATATTACCATACAAGACTTGGCATAAAAGATATAATAATAAATCTGAATATGCTAAAAATGACAGAAAACAGAAGAATCGTGTGACACGATGGAGATAAAATACCTATTAATGCTTCCAAATCATATAATGAATATTTGTTAAGAATTATTAAGCAAAAGCCTTTGAGTTTTCAAATATAAATGATTGGGCTAATATCAAAAGTTGGTAATAATGATATGATGTCGTTTTCCCCTTTTGATGAAGAAGCTTCTTGTTTTTTCCTTTGTTCTTTCAGAAGGCTCTCGATGCGAGAAAAAAATAAAGAAAACCCTAGATCGAAAATCGGAAATTCGGAAAGAATAAAATGGTGGAAGATTTTGGTGTGTTTTGCCTCAAAGCGTTAATAGTCCAAGGAGTCATTGAGGTAGGGTTGAAGAAACTCTCTACGCTGCAAAAGAATGCAATATGCACTTCTCTCGAGGGCAATCTTGTCGCGACGGCTCCTTTGGAGTCAGGGAAGAGTACTTTGGTGGCGATCTCGGCATGTCATATCATGAATCCTACAATTCCGTTGAAAGCTTTCTTTTGTCTCCATTATTTTAGAGTTTTTAGGGATTTAAAAAAAAAAAAAAAGTTATTACGAGTTTAGAAAGCATCATAGATTTTCATTGATTGTTTATGAACTATATAATATCCAGTTTTTTTTTTGTTTTTGGAAGTTAAGGAATTGAATTGAGTGATTCAATTTTTATTTTGGAAAATTATAACATGTTTAGGAAACATCATTAATTCAATATTTTTTTTTTTGGAAAACAATAACGAGTTTAGGAAAAAAAGTTGATTCAAATTTTCTTTTGCAAAGTTATAACAGGTTTTAGAAACATATTTAACTCAGCTACTTTTGATTGATTGTTTAGGAACTATATAATATATCCAGATTTATTGCTTTTGGAAGTCAATGAATTGAATTGTTTGATTCAAACATCCATCGTTAACTCGTAAAGTTATTGCTTCGATTCCACTTTTATTTTGGAAAGTTATAACGAGTTTAAGAAAGTTAATTGGTTGATTCAAATTTTCTTTTAGAAAGTTATAACGAGTTTTGGAAACATACACTACAAAAAAAACAAATTATTTCTTACGACCGAAATCTTAGGGAATTTGTTGGGAAATGTCGTTTCCGAAAGATTTTTGACGGATCTCAGCCGTCGGGACTAACTCGTCAGAAAATTTGTTAGGAATTCATTGGTAATTTTCGACGCCACTAAAATACCCGCCGATTTTCCGATGAATCATTTACCCTCGGGAGCGTTATCAGGAATTCGTCAGACAAGTCCATACCGAGGACATCCCGACAAAACTTCGAAGACAAGTTTTGCACCATATTCTCTACGGATTCCCAACGGGCTATTTCTTGACGGATTTGCAATGTTCAAGTTTCCAACCAATTTACGAGGGACTGATTTTTAACAGATTCCCGACAGACGTCTTTCCAATGAATTTCTGATGGATTCTTTTCCAACCAATTTTCAATGAATTGAATTTTTTAATAATATTAATATAATTTGTGCATATTACATTTTTATGTTTGTGCTTATAATCTATTAATAAATTAAGATTAAAAGCACAATACTAAACACAAAACATAAATTATCCACGCGGCAATTATATTAATACACTTTTTCAATTTTACACTTCTAACTAAACCAGTTTTATAAATACCTCTTTTTAAGAATGATAATGACTATACTATCCTTGTTTTGATGAATGAAAGCATGAACAACATAAACGACCTAAATTTTTTTATTGATGTCGTCATCTTCCACATCTCCTATTTCCAGATCCATCGCCATCTCCAACTTCCAGCTTTGTCGTAATTGGCTATTTCTGTCAAACCTCCCTATCGGTTGAACCTCACGATCTCCATTAAACCTCACTTTTTCATTTTCTTCTTATCCACAATTTCAATTTCACCTCTTTCCAAATCTTTGTCTTTGTTTCATATAATTTTCTCAGATTTTGATTGAGCTGAATCTGGGTTTTTCCTTAAGAGGTCGATTTAAAATAGATAAGACTATGAGAAAGCTTTGAAAATAGAAATCAAATCGTCAATCTCCAGTAATTTTAATTTCATGATCTGCTAGTAATGAGTTGATTCAAGGAGAAAGAGGGTCACACTATTTGCAGCAGCAACAGACAACTCAACAGCAACAGATGACTCAGCAGTCTATAATGGTGGCTCGATCTTCAATGTTGTATGCTCAGCAGCAGCAGCAACAGCCTTATGCAACACTTCAACATCAGAAATTGCGCCATAGCCAGCTCGGGTTGAGCTTGAGCAGCAGAAGAGGAAGCAGATGTCTCCATTTTATAAGGCTTTATAAAATTTTTTATAAAGTTTTGTAAATCAATTTATAAAATTTTATGAAGGGTTTATAAATTATTTTTAATATGCAGATCAAAGCTCAAAACTAGAGAAGAGGAATCAACCGTCACTTTACATGTTTATATAGTACACAACTACATAAGCCGTCAGCAAGCTTAGTTCAAAAAAAACAATTTAATACTAGCTAATGGTATTTAAAACATAAACATAAAATTTGCTTGAGGATGCATCAACCATCTAGCTTCTTGACACCAATCATAACCCCAAATAGCTTCATACACATATGCATAGTCACGACACATGTTCACAGCTGCAACAACTTTCAGCCTTGCTCTCCTTCACACTTGTAGGCATTGTTTTCCAGAGTAACCATGCGCTATCACTGCAGTATTTTAATTCCAGATTTTGCCAAATAAGCACAACACAAATCAAAAGTAATATTAAAAGGGTCATATCCTAGACAAGAATGGTTGAACCATATACCACACTTGTTATTAAAAGTAATATCAAAAGGGTCATATCTTATTAGGCTTTATGTTTGCTACAGTTTCAGCCTTCAGTTTGCTATATGCTTAGAAAGAGAATGACAGTGTCATACTAGACACCTCTCTTGTAAATAACTATATGCTTACCAAAGATTTAAGGAACTGATTTCAAAGTTTTGCGTAAAAGATCGAGCTAAGCTCGCCGACTTCTTTATATTAGCCAAACTTATAAAGTTTTTATAAAACTTCGTATAAACCCTTATAAAGATTTTATAAGGACTTAAAAGGATGTTTACAAAAAAAGACTGTATAAAGTTTTATAAGAAACAAAATGTGTTTTTATAATGTACATTTTTATAAGGTTTTTTTTCAGTTTTATAAGGTACATTTTTATGAGGTTTTATAAGGTTTTTATAATTGTTTATAACATTTTTATAAATCTTTTATAAAGACTTATAGATCTTCTATAAAGACTTTATAAAATTTATAATGACTTTATAGAATATTTATAAAGACTCTGTCTAATTTTATAAAGGTATTATAAAGTTTTTTTAAAGGTTTTATAAGGTTTTTATAAATGTTTATAACATTTTTATAAATCATTTATAAAGACCTTATAGAATTTTGATAGTTTAAAAAAAACCGTTTGAAGGCTCTTACACACCATGATTTCAATGCATGGGATTCTTGATCGAACTAAGGTCATGTTGGGTGAATGACAGTTTCTTGTGCATAGTAGAAAACTTCTTGTCTCAATTAAATCACATAGCAAACATGTAAAGCAACTAAATCATAGAAGCATCCTCTAAATTAATTTATGCTCATAAAAACCAACCAAATCCCTAGATTTCGATTCAATATGGAGCACTTTCTCTTGAGATAAGATCTAAGAACTTCAGATTTGATTTGAATCTCAAAGTAGATCCAAAATTTTACTGCAAATTTATGGGTATGAATCTAAATGACTGAAGATGAGGAAGAGAAAGAGTAGCTTCGATAATGAAGAAGGTAGAGGAGACGGAGGCCGAAGAAAATAAACGCAGGAGAGGAAGAGAAAGAAAAGATTTAGTTTTTTTTTTTAAATTAGTTCATTAAGGGTAAGAGAGTCTTTTTACTTTAATGAATAAATGTATTTTTGTAAGGAATTTAAAAAGGTGTAGTTTTGAAAAAGTGTATTATGATTGTGCTATTTTTCAGAATTTCCCATTATACACTATTATGGGAATACTACAATGAAAAAATTCTTTATTAAAATGCAAGCAAAAATTACAAAGATGTGACTACAAGAATCATATAGTAAAGAAAGTAGGTTGAAACATATATTATATATAGAATACTTAAACTTCCAACTTATCCAAAAAAAAAAGAAAGGTAGGAGATGGAGATGTACAATGAAACAATTTTGAGATTAATTATATTGTATAGTATATAGTGTAATTGTCAAAGACTTTTGAACTATACAATTTGATGACAATGAATCCAAAAATTACACTGATGATACAAAAACCTATTATGAAATGTGAACGTAAGCTCGATGGAGTATATAGCCATAATTAATTGATGCGCTGACGTTATGAAATTTTTTACACTAGTTGACTCATAAAGATACTAAATATATCGTGCAGCTTACGCGATTACATGTGTATATATTGTCACAAATTACACGTGTATGTGTTGTGTAACAGAAATAATCCAATTTGTAATATAGGACAATTTTACATTAGTTGATTATTTTTTGTATATATTTTGCAGCTCACATGTATAAAATTACATCTGAGATTGCATGTTTAAATGTGTGTGTTATTTCGAGAAAAAAAAAGAATGATAATGTTGTTTCTCTACATAAATATTCTCATACCAGACAAAGATACAAGAATAAATCCGAATATTCTAGAAACGGCAAGAAACACAAGAAACATGTGACACGATGGAGATAAAATACCAATTAATGCTTACAAATCATATAATGAATATTTGTCAAGAATTATTAAGAAAAAATATTTGGGCTTCCAAATCCAATTAATTGGGCCTATGTCAAAAGTCGGTGATGATGATACGATACCGTTTTCCCCATTTGATGAGAAAGCTTCGTGTTTTTCCCTTTGTTATTTTGGAAGGCTCTCGACGCGAGAAAGAAGAAAGAAAACCCTAGATCGGAAATCCGAAAATCGGAAATAACAAAATGGCGGAAAATTTTGGTGTGTTTGGTCTCAAGCCGTTGATATTCCAAGGAGTCACTGAGGCAGAGTTGAAGAAATTCTCTGAGCTTCAAAAGAAGGCGATCTGCACTCAAGGCGTTGATATTCGAAGGAGTCACTTTCAATTTTTCTTTTGGAAAGTTATAATGTGTTTAGGAAACATCGTTAATTCATATTTTTTTTTTGGAAAACTATAACGAGTTTAGGAAACAAGTTGATTCGAATTTTCTTTTGGAAAGTTATAATGAGTTTTGAAAACATATTTAACTCAGCTGATTTTAATTGATTGTTTAGGAACTATATAATATATCCAGATTTATTGCTTTTGGAAGTTAAGGAATCGAATTGTTTGATTCAAACATCCATCGTTAACTCATAAAGTTATTGCTTCGATTCCACTTTTCTTTTGGAAAGTTATAACGAGTTTAAGAAAGTTAATTGGTTGATTCAAATTTTCTTTTGGAAAGTAATAACGAATTTTGGAAACATACACTACAAGAAAACAAGTTATTCCGAAATGCCGAAATCGTACTCTATTCCTGATTGATTTCCAACGGGATATTTCTCGATGGATTTGCAATGGATTTCTGATGGATTATTTTCCAACCAATTTCCAACGAATTGAATTTTTAAAAAAATATTAATATAATTTTTATATATTACATTTTTATTTTTGTGCTTATAATATACTAATGAATTTAGATTAAAAGCACAATAAATTTTGGTTACTAAACACAAAACATAAATCATATACTATTAGGAGGAATACTACAATGAAACAATTCTTTATTAAAATGTAAGCTAAAATTACAAAAATGTAACTACAAGAATCGTAAAGTAAAGAAAGTAAACTGAAAGAGATATTGTATCTAGAATACTTAAACTTCCAACTGAAAAAAAAGGTAGGAGAAAGAGAAGTACAATGAAAGAAATTTGAGATTAATTATAGTGTATAGTATATAGTGTAATATTCAAAGATTTTTGAAATATACAATTTGATACAATGAATCCAAAAATTACACTGATGATATAAAAAACTATTATGAAATGTGAACATAAGCTCGATGGAGTATATAGTCATAATTAATTGACGCGCTGATGTTGTGAAATTTTGTTACACTAGTTGACTCATAAAGATACTAAATATATTGTGCAGCTTACGCTATTACATGCGTATATGTTGTCACAAATTACACGTGTATGCGTTGTTTAATAAAAGGAGTCCAATTTGTAATATATGACAAATTTTTACACTAGTTGATCGTTTTTGTATATATTTTGCAGTTCACACGTAAAAAATCATGTCTGAGATTGCATGTTTATATATGCGTGTTATTTCAAAAAAAAAAAGAATGATATTGTTGTTTAACTACATAAATATTCTTGTACCCGATTTGACATAAAAAATACAACAATAAATCACAATATACTATATTATTCTCTGGAAGATATCTTTAAACTGAACTTATTAAACAAATTATGAGAGAACTTTAGGTTACTCGGTTGGTGTTTATAGTTTGTATGTGTATGTGAGTGTGAGAGTTTTCTTTTTTTTTTCTGGCCAAATTGGGTTATTTTTTGTTCGGCCCCCTTGACTTGACATAATGTAATTGTAGATAAAGTATTTTGATTCATTAGTGACTGATAATCTTTTTATTAGGAACATTTGATTTAGTACAATATAGGTAGAAGAAGCTCCTTATCTATGGAGCAAGTAGAAAGAGTGAGAGACATGGAGATGATCTTAAAGGGCGAAAAGTGTTTCAAGCATCAGCGAGCTTCTTCTTCTGGTTCTGGGAGGAGAGTCTTGAGCACAGAAAATCTTGTTTTGCAGTGTTCTTGGTGGTAACATTAATGAACCTCTGGTACCATTTGCCAGATTCTTTGAGGTTTCTGTCGCCGAGATCATCCCAATTAACGTAACTGAGTCCGAATCTAACGGTAAAGCTTTTGTAGAATTCATAATTATCTCCAAGAGCCCAGGCAAAGTATCCTCTCACGCTGACACCCTTCTCTCTCAAAAATAAGAACAATCATGTAAGGCGTATGATCAACGATCAACGATCATACATACGTGTATATATAAGAAAAACATTGGAAGAAGAATATTTATAGTAGCATCCACTTACTTGATGACCTTACGGAGGAAACAAAGATGACTACAGAGATAATCAATCCGTTTGTAATCCGCAACAGCCTTCTCTCGATTTTCTTCACTAGGGGTACTAAATCCTAATTTAACTGTCGTAATATTTGAAATTCAATATCTTGGACCAATTTCGAAATACAATAATATATATGTAGTACTATGGATGAAAAGAGATGAGTAGCGGTATGTAGAACTCACCATTCTCGGTGACAAAGATTAGAGGATCACCATATTTGGTTTTGTAGTAGTTCATTACGTAATAAATTCCTTTTGGGTAGTAATAGCTGTTGTCGTTTATTTTGTCTTCAACGAACTGAGAAAGGGGAGAAAAAATATATACATATAAATCAGAAAATAATAACAATAATTATGGATACATTTTTGCAATTAAATGAATGAGAGAGAAATAATAAGGGTGGATCATGCATTTATACCAGTGGACCAATATTTTCACCATGTGAATTATCATCTGTCAACACAAAGATGAAATAATTGGTAGTCACTCACAACACAAAGTATGTTGTAACTTAAAAAAAGGAGATAGAACCCTATATAAATAGAAAGGTTGACGAAGTAGAAAAAGAGTGGTACATATAAGCTTTACGCCTGGGTCCATCATGGCAGTGTGTGTCTCTGAAGGATATGGGTTAGGTTTTGGCTGGGCATACTGAGTGACATAATAGTTGAGACTGCATTTTTAATAATCTGTATTTTTCCTGCATTTGATCTGTGCATCCATTCAAGCCCCAAGAAAATCATATGAGCCTGCAACGAGTTTGGCTTCATCTTCCGTGAAGTTGGGAAGCCGACTACCCACAATTTGCCTCATGATGTCTGGATATCTACTCTTTGTTAGCGGTTCCATGTACCTGATACACATACATATATGTATATTGACTTGTTAAAAATCATTTCATTTTTGGTATTATATAAAATAATTAAAAATATACCATCCATGGAAGAATTCATTCATCCGCTCAGTTGCTTCTATGGAGGCAGGAACAGTCTCATCATATGGAAGAAACCATCTAGTTATCATCACAGGTTTAATCTTCCCTCCTTGGTACTGTGGTCACGTGATATATGACTAAGTTAGAATCTGACATGTTCGATTACACCACTTTTTTACCAAATGGAGATAATGAGTACTCACTCACCTTATATTTAGTCCTCTAAAGATTGACGAACGTGGCATGAACAAGAAGCTGGTTATGTGCAACGATATAGGGTTCTGTTGAAGAATTTCCGCCGTAACATTTTTCATCAACCATAAGTGAACATCGACCTGGTGCATCGGTTTCGATGGCATAGGAACTGTGTATAGCTGGTTGATCGTGATCCAGTGCTTTACCTTTCCACCAAATTCTTTGAAACATAGATCTGCATTTCTTTGAAATCATGTCTGTACGTACAAATATAGAGTCATTTCAGTAATGCATGTAAGACCAAATCATCTTCTTCTTTATATAAAAACATATCCTTCTTCATATATAGTATAAGAAACATGCATGTCACAGTTATAATATACATGATCTCGTGGTCCAAGAAACCTTCATACTCATCTTGGAGTGTTTGAGGAAGGTCCCAATGAAAGATGTAAGAATATTTATATTCTTATATGTGATCTATGTGTTTTTTCGGTTTAATATAAGGATCAAGTTCATATTAAAGTTAAGAATTCTAATATAAAAGATGATATCGGTGATGGATCGGTTTCGATTAATGTCATTAGAATTTGGGTGTATTGACCCTCCTCCTTTGCTTTATTAAATTGTATAAACCTGTTCATATAATTAAATATATATATATATATATATATATATATATATATATATATATATATATGTGTGTGTGTGTAATTATATATATGTGTGAAAGTATGTGATGGTTAGATATAATTTAACTATCTTGTCTTTATATACATGGTGATGGTTAAAGTTAATGTCAAGAGAGAAGAGACAGTTACAAGTCTTTTAATAAGAAACCCATTGTATACCGAAATCAAAAGAGAAAAAAGGTTTGATTTCTTGTCCATCAAAGAGATCATAAGGATAAGGGTTAAAGGAAGAATAAGATCAATCGAATACTGATTCATGACAAATCATCAAAGCATGGATCAAGGTTAGTGTTACTTTCTTCTTCTCTAAGAAATCTGTTTGGGGTTGAATTAAATTCAAATCTAGATCCTTAAGAATAGTTAACATGTGGTATCAAAGTCTGGTTTAGATTTGTTTAATTCATCCTTACATGAATTTGTTTTGAAAAATCGATAGATCGGATTGAATTACGTAAACGCAAAGAACGTAGTTTACATAAAGAGATATTTGCATGCATGAACTGGTGTTAATGTGACTTCTTTATTTCTTGGAATTTGTTATTGAGTATTTTACGCCAAGAGGCACTTTCTTAGTCATTAATTACAGAGAAAGACACTTTCTACTTATTGGGCAATTTAGAGGGATGAGAAGTCTAAATTACCCTTATGATAAACTAACTAAATTTACTTTCTCTTTCTCATTTGATTTACCTAGACAATCTTTTCATTTTTCACCCTAATTTCAAATCCTTCTCTTTTGCTTCATCGTCGTTTCAACTTCTTCTTCTCCCTACAAATTTTCTGGCAATCATAAGCAATCCCTCTTTGCATTTCGTCCCAATTTCGAACCCATTTCCGTCTATTTTTCTCATAACGCCGAACTCCTCACCGTCTGTTCGTCTTCTCACCGGCGATGTGAAATCCTCTCTTTTCAAACAATGAAACAATGTTTGAACCCTTTACCGTCTGTTGGACTCTTCACTGGCGACGTGAAGCCCTCTCTGTTTAAGTAGTGAAGCAACCGTCGAACCCCCAAATCTCAGAACAGCTCTTCACCGACGACGTGAAACCCTCTCATTTGAAGCAATGAAGCAACTGTCGTGTCCCACACCGGCCCCTGTCTTGGACATACCAGGTTTGAATTCGACTTCCTATCTGTTAAATTTACTTTTTTTTTTTTGCTTATCTTCCTTCTTCCCTAAATCATGTTGGTCGCTCCCTCCCCAGTCTCCCCCTAATCATGATTCAAAATCAATCCACTAGGTCAATTTTAATCCACTCCACTAGTTTCTGTCCACCATCTTCTATCCACCAGCTTACACTCGTGTTTATCCACCATACGCATTTCACCCGTGTTCTATCCACCATACGCCCTCCACTCAAATTTTGTCCATCCTCATTCATCCACCCAAGTATTGTCCACCAAAGTTCTGTCCACCAGACATTTTTCACCAAGTTCTGTCCACCATTCTTCGTCCACCCAAACTCTGTCCATCGTCATTCATCCACTCAAATCCTGTCCACCGTCCTTCGTCCACCCAACTTCTGTCCACTGTCCTTCGTACACCCAAGTTTTATCCACTTTTGTTCGTCCACCCAAGTTCTGTCCACTGTCCTTCGTCCACGCTAGTTATGTCCTCCGCCCCTCGTCCACCGAATTTCTGTTCACCATGTGTTTCCATCAAGGTCGGTCCACCTAACTCCGTCCACCTTTGTTATACAAAATTACGTCATCCACCTTGGTTCTGTCCAGAATATTGCATCCACCAGGTTATTTAGAACTCAAGTAATCGCAGCATCATTATTTTACTCAAACCTCTCTCATCTCTTATTTTTATGCACATGACCCAGCAATAGTGATTGGGACAAGAGGCTTCCACAAAGATTGTTTGCTACTAATCGTTTTCCCAGCAACCAGTTAAATATCTACTCAAGGCCAGAAATCATTGCATTCATCCACACTACCATGAAAGGCACACCAGAGTTCGACACAATCAAGAACTCTTGTTTTGGAAGCCTCTTCAACCTGCCACCTACTAATATGATTATGTTTTGCTTTAACCTTCCATCCATACAAACTCTTTTACAGGTCATCCATGTTATGTTATGTACATGTACGTGTCCACGTGGATATAAATTCATGTCATCCATACAAACTAATTTAGAGGTCATCCCGGTTCTGTTATGTACATGTATATGTCCATGTGGATATAAATTTGTGTGTCTTGCATAATTATGTTTGCATATGTACCATCCAATGTTAACATGTACTACTAACAAACCATTTACCAACCATCCATGTCTTCCAACCAACAGATACGCATCCATGTAGATACATGGGCAATTATCAATCATTTCCCTATCCATCTACTTTTGTACATGGGGGCAACCGATATAACGGACTCTAGTTTTTGCTGCATCATACGTCGTCCATGTGTCTTCACACTCATGGTAGCATCCATATGGGTGCTATCATTTATGGTCATCCTCCAGCTCCGTTTCCATGTGTACAAATCAAACGTTATTTCGTCTGTTAGTTTATGTCCACGAAGTTAACTTCATAGCTAACCAGTTTATGCCACGGTTATTTCTACATCATGTCACTATCCATCTAATTTTGTCAATTCCGTTCTATCCATATAATCATATCCTCTACTTTCTTGTACATCGTACATTGTTTATGGGTCATACATGCTCTGTTATGTACATGTACGTTTCCACGTGGATACAAATTTGTGTCATCCATACAAACTAATTTACAGGTCATACATGTTCTGTTATGTACATGTACGTGTTCATGTGGATAAATAATTGTGTGTCATCCCTTATCATATTTTCACATGTACCAGCCAATGTGGACATGCACTACTAACAAACCATTTACCAACCATCCATGTCTTTTAACCAACAGATACACATCCATGTAGATACATGGGTAAGTATCCATCATTTCCCTATCTATTTACTTCTGTCCATTTGGTGCAACCGATATAATGGACTCTAGTTTTTGATGCATCACACGTCATCCATGTGCCTTCGCCATCCTGTCCCTATACATCTAATTTTGTCCATTACGTTATATCCATATAATTCAATCCTCTACTTTCTTGTACATCATACATCGTCTATGGGTTATCACTCACATGAACACATCCATATTGATCCAAATCGGGGATGTCCGGCGACTCATACACTGTATCGTCAAACAGAGGAGGAATGTCAAATTCCTTGTCGTCCACATCGCTTAAGCTACGTGCACCGCTCCTTCCATCCATGGGGACACCGCCATCCATGGAGTTTCGTCCACGTGGGTCCATCCATGTCGCATTATCCACGCGGTCGAATATTGTTGCTCCTTCCACGGAATCGCTCCCACTGGGCCCCGTCCACGCAGAACCTGTTGCTTTGTCTTCATCTTTCAAAGGAGTACTACCCCTTAGCGAAACCATGTGATCCCCTATTACTATCACCAACCTCCTTCATTTCAAGCTTCTCAAATCTAACAAACAGATTCATTGCTGCATTCACACACATATGCCTCAAGAAAAAAGAAATACCTCTATCATTAGTCAACAATACCAGTGGCGTAAAAACCCCAGTCGATAGCTCTTTGCTATTTGGTGGCCAGTAGCTTAACGCAGCAGATCGGTGGTTGCAACCACCACCATAAAACTCTTCAACAATTTTTGCTTTAAGCTTTTCTAAAGTCACTCATTCATCCAAAGAGACAACCCGAGCCATCTGTTGTTTGTTTATCACTAAATCTACTTCCCATCCGCACCACATCTCCATTCTCCTTAAATAACCTGACAAAAATCATTCATCGAAATTACCGGATTCCCTCAACCGGCGAAGACAGCCGGCACAGCTCCACTCTTCTGCGACTCTTCAGATCTCAGGTGGCAAATTTTTTTTTTTTTTTTTTACACAACCAATGCTTCAGATTTGAATTTATACACATTTTTTTACAGCCCTCAGATGTATTCTTATTTATTATAGCATGGATGGTCAGGATTAAAAGCACAATCACCTAGGTTTAACTTTATCTATTGACTGTCTAACTAAATTTAGTTAGTTACGATTTACCATAACTAGTTTGTAATGGGAGAGGGACAATTTTGCCATTAAATATTTGTCAATCCCTTTTATTTGCCACACATGCAAAGAGTGCCTTTTTTGAAAGATTTCCCATCCTAAGTGCTTTAAAGTGTAAATCACTCTTTGTTATTCAATCGTATGAGTGTGTACGTGTGCATTCGCGAACGTACGCGATTAATTAACATATGATATAACCGTCTATACATGAAAAAGGTTTGTGCGTAATTAAATTCTCTTTAATTATGTAAATAGTGTGGGTATATGACGTAAGAAAATATAGAAATCATGTTGGTTTAACATGCGGTTATTTTCTGGTTCTTTATGATTGGTTACCACCATAGAATTAGTAACTGCATTAGGTGTTGCACATAAATATGCTTTTGCTGTTATATACAAAGTAGTTATGTTATGAAATATTTACATAATTAATATATATATATATAATAAAATAAAAATAAAATGTTTCCGCTGCATTTTAATAAATAAACAATTTATGTTATGAAATATTAATATAAAACATTATTTATTAAATTTTAGTATTTATATTGTTTATAATATTTTAGTCACTGAAGTGATCTTATTATATACATATAAATATTAATATAAAAATATATACCAATTGATCATAATTAAAGAGGTGTTATAAATGACATTAATGTTTAATTGATCAATTGTTTTTGCTATCTATATACTAGGAGAACACCCAAAGGTGGATCATCGTATATAGTTAGTAATACATAAAGGATTAGTTATGTCTTACTATAATCAATAGTATATAAATCCAAAGATATTATGCATATTTGATTTGTGTATGATTTAACTAATCATAAAAGAACTTTAATAAAAAAAAAAATTTTTTAAAAAACTAGCATCGCTAAAAGTGTTTGTGTTTAAGTATTGCCCAAAGGTTACTAAAATGCATGCCATAAAGTTTTTTTAAAAATTACTATTTATGAATCTAAATTAAAATTTCAAAGCACTAATGGGTAAGCATGTATTGATGCTTGCAGCTTCATCAAATTTGTTTGCATCTGCTAACTCTGTCGTGAAGGTCAATGGGCTGAATTATAGAGAGTGGTCCGAACAGATCCAGTTTACACTGGGTGTAATGGCATTGGACTCTGCAATTCTAACTGATGAGGAGCCTTCAGCCATTACAGAAGATAGCTCCGAATCTGAAAAGTCTCGATATGAGAAATGGGAGCGATCTAATAGGCTGAGCTTGAACCTCATGAGAATGAGGATGGCAGAAAGTATTAAGCCATATATGCATGTGACTGAGGAGGCTAGGAAATGCCTACAGAAAATTAAGGAGTGTTCACAATCAGATTTGGCTGACAAGTCAATTTTAGGAAGCTTAATGAATGAGCTAACTACAAGAAAATTTACTGGTCTCAGCCCATCCATGATCATGTGACACACATGTCTAACTTGGCAGCAAAGTTAACGACCTTGGGAATGGAAGTTCATGAGCAATTCTTGGTCCAGTTCATCATGAACTCTCTACCTTTTGAGTTTAGCCAGTTCCAGGTGAATTACAACACCATTAAAGACAAATGGAACTTTAAGGAATTAAAGGCTATGTTGGTTCAAGAGGAAGGGAGATTAAAGAAGATGAAGGACCATGTTGCTAATTTCGTAGGTATTGGAAATTCCAGCAGCAATAAAGGCAAACCAAGTAAGAAGGACAAAAGGAAGGACAAGACTTTCATGAAAGGACCTGAAAGTAAAATCCAGAAAGAGAAGAAGTGTTTCTTTTGCAAGCAAATGGGACACTTCAAGAAAGACTGTCCTAAAAGAAAGGCATGGTTCGACAAGAAAATTAAACATTCCAGTTTTGTTTACTCTGAATTGAATCTTGTAGAAGTGCCTAATAATATTTGGTGGTTATATCCTGGTGCAACTACTCATGTGTCCTATATTAAGCAAGGATTCAGTTTGATCTAGCCTATAAGAGGACCTGAACAGTACTTGTTCATGAGAAACAGGATGAAGGCACAAATAGAAGGCATTGGGACGTATAGATTGATCATGGGCACTGGATGCCATTTGGATCTTGAAGGATGTCTCTATGTACCTGATTGTGCTATGAATCTTGTTTCTGTAAGTAGGTTGGATAATAATAGGTAACGAAATTGTTACTTTTATGGTAGTGGTACTTTATTTGATTCACTTTATCGGTTCAATCTTGATGCAAAATTCTCTGAATCCTTATTTAATATTGAAAGCCGAGGCATAAAACGTAGTGCATGTGATGAAAGTTCTGCTTTCTAGTGGCATCATAGATTAGGTTACAATTCCAAGGAAAGAATTATGATGTTAGTAAAGAATGAAATTCTTCCTCAATTAGATTTAAGTGACCTAAATGTGTGTATAGATTGCATTAAAGGAAAGCAGACTAAACACATAGTAAAGAAATCATCCACAAGAAGCACTCAGCTTCTTGAGTTAATACATACCGATATATATGGCCTTTTCGATGCTCTTTCTTGGAGTGGTGAAAAGTATTTTATCACTTTTATTGATGATTATTCATGTTATGGATATACATATCTACTGCATGAAAAGTCAAAATCAGTGAATGTCCTAGAGGTGTTCATTGATGAGGTGGAAAGGCAATTAGATAGAAAAGTAAAAGTTGTTAGATCTGATAGAGGTGGTGAATTCTATGGAAAATTCGATGAAAATGGACAATGTCCAGGTCCATTTGCAAAGTTACTTGAAAGTAAAGGCATTTGTGCACAATATACAACGTCTGGTACTCCTCAGCAGAATGATGTTGCTGAGAGGCGGAATCGTACTCTAATAGATATGGTTATGAGCATGTTGAGTAATTCTACTTTACCCCTTTCGTTGTGGATATATGTATTAAAGACTGCAACGTATGTGTTAAACCGTGTTCCTAGTAAGGCAGTTCCTAAGACTCCTTATGAACTGTGGACGGGAAGGAAGCTTAACATAAGGCATTTACGTGTTTGGGGCTGTCCAGCAGAAGTAAGGCTATATAACCCACATGAAAAGAAACTTGATTCAAGAACTGTCAGTGGATTTTTCATTGGCTATCCTGAAAAATCAAAGGAATATACTTTTTACTGTCCTAAGCATAGTATGAGAATAGTTGAGACGGATAATGTTAGGTTCATTGAGAATGGTGAAACTATTGGGAGTGGTGAATCACGAAAAGTGGACATTCAAGAAATTCAAGCTGAAGTCCCTTCACCTATTGTTGCACCTAAAGTATTTGTTCCTATTGATGCACTGATAGACTAGATTTAGAGTTCTATTTCCTACTGCAAGTGCACAACTTATGATTGTAATACAGATAGGTTCGATTTCCAGATGACCAATGTTACACTTTGTGTCTATGAGGTTTGAAAGAAAGCTAAGCAAGCAAGTTGGTTTTGTTGTTTGGTAACAAGTGACAGATTCAAACAGTAATTAAACTTCAGATAAAACAAGCGTTAGACCAAGGTTGTTTCGCAGGAAATTCAGAGTAAGGGATCGAACAACTATTCATGGGCAACTAAGCGCCAGCCTAGAGCTCAAACATAGAAGTAATATTAATCCACTGTCGTGGTATCAACAACTTTATCTAACAACCTAAAATCCTTAACTATCGTTTGGATCTAGAATCGCAAATAAGCATTATTGCACAGTCTTGATATGCTCACAATTTGCCTTAACATCAACTGTCGTTGGCTAAGGACAAATTGCTCACCAAAGTCACTTCTAGCAATCTATTACACTTTTGATGAATGGATTTACCTAAAACCATAAATTAAGTGATCAGTTCAATTCAGGCATTAAGACTAACAAGTGGTGAAGACTATCTATTCAAATCTCTATTTGTGTTCAACCCATCAACTCATGAATACCATTGAAATCCCTGATCTAACAGGAGGATCTACTCAGACATGAAATCGGAAAACACAACAACAAACAAAAGAGAATTCATTGAATATATAATAGAAATGACAAAGGTTTAGAATTCTTCTCAAGTGTGGCAGAGATTCTCCTCCAAATCTTACAAGTAGAAAAACTCTCAAAGGTTCTTATCCCAAAAAATCTCTCTCTAGCTAGAAAATTAAAGGTTCAAAGATAAGATACTCCTCGCGGCGGCTCTCCCCTCACTTTTCCTTCTTTCGCACCCCAAAACTAGGTAAGTGGAGTTTCCATATCTGCTCCGGGCAGATGGAGCATGTGCTCCATTTTGGAGCATGTACTCCAATAGGGTGATGATCTTCAAATTCGGCCCCTTTTTGCTCCAGAGGCTCCAATCCCTCATGTCTTCGTTTATAGCTCCTTAGCGACCTGAAACGACTCGATAAAGACTACAAAGACTCGATAAAACCTGCATCACACAGGTTAGAATGAGGCAAAATCGCCTCATATCAACTCCCCCGGACTTAGACCTTTGTTTGTCCTCAAACAAACTCAAGTTTAAACCGCGGATCAGACGCTGCTGGTTGGTGTGTGCGCTCTTATATGGAGCAGGTGCTCCTAGCAATTTCTCTCATCTCCTGGCGATTTCTTCAGCAAGAGTGAGTTAAAGGTTGTGTCAATCCTTTTCTCTTCGACCTTTTTGCACATATCTGCACATATGGGAAATGAAATACGAGAGTGCAGGTGGTCTAAAAGGAGGTTAGGCTAGAGGTGGAAACTAGCTAAAGATGAGCTAGCTATTCAGGATCAGCAAGAATGGTGAAAGGTGAAAGAAGTCCTGAATATAAACTTGTTCCCCTACTAGATTGATGCCCATAACAAGAAGATTTTAAGTTCAAATTATGTCCAGATAAAGTAGAGTTTAAAGTCATTCCGATGAAACCTTAGTGAAGTGGGATGTTCTGGAAAGAGAGTGATTCCGAGTATGGTGGTTCAGCTTGTCCGAGTACTCAAAGTTCTGCAGCAATGGTCACTAGAGAGATGGTTAAAATCACATGAATGGTGCAATTTCATCATAGATTAAGGTCTAATTCCCAGCAAGTTCTTGACTCGATAAAACAGACTGACTCAAAAACAAAACTGACTCAAAATCCAACAAAAACCCCAAAAATAAAAGGAAATCAGTAGCAATAGGATTCCTTCCCCCACACTTACTTCACACCGTCCCGGTGGGAAAGTAAATATGAAGTCGGGATAAAAAGGAAATACAAATGCAAATGGAATACTACAATGGTTGATAGAGGGGTGTTACTGGTGATCAGCGGGTGGTGTCATCGGGACTCTCGCTCCTGTCTCGGCCCTGGCGCTTCCTACCACGAGAAGGTCCCGGCGTCTGCTCTGTGCGACGTCTCTCGCCGCCGTGGTGTGACAGCAACACGGGATAAGGTCTGCATGATGCGCTGTAGGAGACTGTTGTTCTTCCGCTGGGAAGCAATCATCCACTGCCTGTACTCAGCCGTATCTGCTCATCAGAGATGGGGGGAAGGTCGAACTCATCCTGAGCAGTGGTAGTGTGGTAGGGAGCGTCAGTATGCGCGGGGCGGTGCGTGGCGTCTCCTCGTCCTCCAGGTGAGGCGGTGCTGTTCTGGAAGAGCTGGCGGAGTAGAAAAGGAGCACGCCTGAGAGGGTATGAGCAGAGGAAATCCGGGTGCGGCATGAAGCGCAGGTCGGCCTCAGAGTCGAGGCGTGTGATCACCGGCTGGGGGAGCTTGCAGAAAAGCATCTCGCCACTCACACTCTTGAATTGGTAAGTGTCCTGGTCCCGGAGGATCTTTGAGCTGATGAGGTGGGCCGTGTCCATCCGCTCGATCTGAGAGACGCAGGTAGCATGTCCGAGGGGCACTCGACAGGTCTGGAAAAGTGTGGTGAAAAGGCTCCCAATGCGCTCAGTCTTCCCTGTTCACTGGTGCGTGCTCTGTCTTTCGCCGCCACTATTGTCTCGGCAAACTGCAGGCCAACGTTGATCTGGTGAACTGTAGGGTGCAGTGCTCCATACGACTCAGCCACCAAGTCCCCACAGCCATAGTAAAGCATGAGAGCTCATCGAGGTGTACCTTGTTGCCGACATCCGATCAAAGAGCAGCTGGCTGTATAGTCTTGCGCAGATGCGCACAGCAGGGTGACGGATCAAGGACTGGCTGGCGGAGCGAGAGGCGTAAGGACCGGAAGCTATCGTCTGCCAGAACTGGCTGGAGATGGGGAACCGCTTCGGGAAAGAGAGGTCCTTGTCTTCCGCATGGAAGCCGAAGACATCATTGAGCTCTCCGATGGTGATGGAGTATTTCCTCCCGTCAGCGAAGAAGGAGAGCGATGCCTCGTCCACAGTCGGATTCTGAGGGTCTGCATATGGATCCTCGCTGAGGCGAGCACTGGCGAGTGAGCTCGGGGTAGAGGACCTCGGTTTCCAAGGTGAACCCTATGAACTTGGCGCTGAGGAAAATTTCAGACACCTCCTTCTCGATGCCTAGCTGCTTCAACGTATCCGGGCACATGAACCGTGTGGGCTCTATCTTCACGCCCAGAAGCGCGTTGTAGTAGAAGCTATCGGTCTGGTCCCACTTCTCATCGGAGGAGACGGGGATGTTGTCATCCGGGAGCTCAAAATGTTTGTCTTCAGGGCGCGGCCATGGCGCGGTTCGGGGGTCCGCTTGTGTCGAGGTGCTTGCGCCTTTTGCTTTCCGGTTCATGTAGCGGAAGTTCTTTGGCTGCATTTTTTTTCTGTAATCACACAAGAGACATCTTGAAAGTGAGTTATACACGATATTGGCAAATGAAGTTAGTATCATTGATGAGCAACTAAATCGTGTGCACTTAGGACTCATAGAAGAAAAACTCATATCTCAAACCCAATTCAACATGCAACCCGATTTTCACCATTGATGGACTTTCAAGCTTTTTCAAAAATTTTTGCATGTGTCGATTTTGAACCCTATTCAAGCTATAATTGCACAAATCATCATGAAAAACATCCAGAACAGTTCGCACAAGCAGTTCAGAGAGAGAGAGAGAGCACAAAACCTCAAGTCCCACAGATGGGCAGCGACTGAAAAAAGGGGTTTTCGAGCTCATGCTTGTGCTTGTTGTCGAAATCGATGGTGGAAACAGCCTCAGGTCAAGAATTCGAGTGGTTTAGGCTTAAGAATCACTCAGTTCGGTTGAGAATTTCCAAAAGTTGTAAGTTTAGCAAAAACCAAAGAGAGAGAGAGAGAGAGAGAGAGAGAGAGAGAGAGAGAGAGAGAGAGAGAGAGAGAGAGAGAGAGAGAGAGAGAGAGAGAGGTGGTCGCGATGAAGAAGAAGAAGTGGGGGAGATGGAGGGTTTTTCTCTTTATAGAAAAAAAATCGGTTGGTTTAAGGTAAAACCCAATGAAAATTGGAAGTATTTTTGATTAAAACCGAGTGAAAACCGATTTAAACCAGCCCAATTCACTTACCTAGTTGCGGAAATTGGAGCGATTAAAGGAGCACATGCTCCGTTTGAAGTTGGGGTGCTCTATCGAGTAAGTTACGCCTGGAGCACCCTGGGAGAGAAAGGAGCAGGTGCTCCTTTCGGGTGCTCCTTTCTTCCTTCTTCATCTGATCGCAGAGAACACACAAAACCTGTTTTCTCATTTTTTTTTTTTTTCAGAAATGAAAAACTAAAACTAAAGGTTAGTATAAAGAGAAAATAAGAAATTCAAAGTTAGGGACTCTTACCGGTGGGTTGCCTCCCACCAAGCGCTTGGTTTAAGTCACTAGCTTGACTTGGCTAGCCATTTAAGCTTGAGGAGGGTCACCTAAGGGAAATGTTTCTCCTTCTGCGACGTAAGAGTCAGCCAGATATGGCTTGATCCGCTGACCGTTAACAACAAACTCTCCTCCCTTGGTGTCCAGCAACACCACTGCTCCATATGGTTTGACTTCTTTGATTGTGAAAGGCCCAGACCACCGTGACCTTAGCTTTCCGGGAAACAGCTTCAACCGGGAATTAAACAGCAACACTTGATCATTTGGAGCAAAATTTCGGTTCCGAATCCTCTTGTCGTGGTAGACCTTAGTTTTCTCCTTGTAGATTTTGGAGTTATCATAGGCAAGATACCTTATTTCTTCCAACTCATGCAACTGCATCATCCTCCTTTCCGAGGCAGGTTTAACATCGAAGTTGAGCATCTTTACTGCCCATGCTGCTTTAAATTCAAGCTCTACAGGAAGGTGACAAGCTTTTCCATACACCAAGTGAAATGGTGTTGTCCCCAAAGGTGTCTTATAGGCTGTTCTATAAGCCCAAAGAGCATCGTCAAGCTTGGAAGTCCAATCTTTCCTTGTTGTTCTCACGGTCTTCTGCAGGATACTCTTGATTTCCCTGTTGGAGATTTCAACTTGCCCACTGGTTTGAGGATGGTATGGAGATGCAACCTTGTGTTTTACACCATTCTTTTTCAGCAAGGTGTCAAAAATCTTGTTGATGAAGTGGGATCCTCCATCACTTATGACAACTCTAGGCACACCAAACCTTGGGAAGATGATTGACTTGAACATTTTGATCACTACTCTTGCATCATTCGTGGGGCTTGCCAAGGCTTCCACCCATTTGGACACATAGTCCACAGCCACTAGGATATACTCATTTCCGAAAGATGATGGGAATGGTCCCATAAATTCAATCCCCCACACATCAAACACTTCAACCTCCAGGATGAAGTTCTGTGGCATTTCATTTCTCTTGCTAATATTTCCTAGTCTTTGGCATGAGTCACACCTTGACACAAATCGATGGGCATCTCTGAACATAGTTGGCCACCAGTATCCTGCTTGCAGCACCTTAGAGACTGTCTTAAAGGTGGCAAAGTGTCCAGCATATGGAGAGCCATGGCAGTGGTATAAGATTTCTGGAATCTCCACATCAGCTACACATCTTCTGAAAACTCCATCCTTGCAATGCTTGTAGAGGTAAGGCTCATCCCAAAAGTATTGCCTTATATCCTTCAGGAACTTCTTTTTCTTGTTACCCACAAATCACTCAGGCTCTTGCTCAGCAGCTAGGTAGTTGGCAATCTCTCCAAACCAAGGTATCTTGGTGCGCAGTGTCCTTTCGATTTGACTGCAAAAATAGGATGGATCAGGTGCTCCGAAATGGAGCGGGTGCTCCACGACTTGGCATACACTTATAGCATAAACTTGCTCCTCAGGTAAACTGTCATCTAGGGGTATCTCTGTGTCTATCCTCATCCTAGATAGATGATCTGCAACTCCATTCTCAACTCCCTTCTTGTCTACGATTTGAAGGTCGAATTCTTGTAGCAAAAGAATCCATCGTAGTAGCCTTGGTTTGGCATCTTTCTTAGTCAACAGGTATTTTAGTGCAGCATGGTCCGTGTGCACAATTACCTTCGACCCAACCAGGTAAGATCGAAACTTTTCAAAGGCAAAAACAATCGCTAGAAGTTCCTTCTCCGTTGTGGCGTACTTGCATTGGGCTTCATCCAGAGTTCGGCTCGCATAATAGATGACGTGCAGCTTCTTATCTTTCCTTTGACCCAGAACTGCACCGACTGCATAATCACTTGCGTCTGTCATGACTTCGAATGGTGACTCCCAATCTGGTGGTTGCACAATGGGAGCACTGACCAGCACTCCTTTGATCGTGTGGAAAGCTTCAAGGCAGGCGCTATCGAATTCAAACCTTGCCTCTTTACACAACAGCTGAGTAAGAGGCCTCGCTATCTTGGAAAAGTCCTTGATAAACCTCCTGTAAAAACCAGCGTGACCCAGAAAACTGCGGATTCCCTTGATGGATGTAGGCGGTTGCAAGCTCATCATGACCTCTATCTTTGCCTTATCCACCTCGATACCTTGCTCTGATATGCGATGACCCAGCACGATCCCATTCCTCACCATGAAGTGGCACTTCTCCCAGTTCAGAACCAGATGTTTTTCTTCACATCGTTGAAGGACCCTGCACAAATTCGACAAACAGACAGAAAAAGAACTTCCATAGACGGAAAAATCGTCCATGAAAACCTCCATAATGTCTTCGATGAGGTCAGTAAAAATGGACATCATGCACCGCTGGAACGTAGCTGGGGCGTTGCACAAGCCGAATGGCATTCACCTGTAGGCGAAGGTGCCATAAGGGTATGTAAACGTCGTCTTTTCCTGGTCATCCGGATGGATGGGGATCTGAAAGAAACCAGAGTAACCATCTAGAAAGCAATAGTATGGGTGGTTAGCCAATCTTTCAAGCATTTGATCGATAAAGGGCAAAGGAAAATGGTCCTTACGGGTTGCAGCATTTAATTTCCGATAATCTATGCACATTATGTGCCCAGTTACAGTCCTAGTTGGTATCAATTCGTTCTTATCATTTTTAATCACAGTGATACCACCCTTCTTAGGAACTACATGAACAGGATTAACCCATGTACTATCGGAAATAGCATAGATTACACCAGCCTCTAGAAGTTTCATTATCTCTTTCTTAACAACATCTTTTAAATTCGGGTTTAACCTTCTTTGATGTTCTGTAGAGCTCATTGATTCATCTTCTAGATATATTCTATGCATGCAAAGATCAGGAGAGATTCCAGTGATATCACCAAGTGAGTATCCCAATGCCTTTCTATACTTTCTAAGTTCACACAAAAGCAAAGCAACTTCAACATTGTTCAGCTCAGAGTTTACAATCACCGGGTAAGTAGAGTTCGTTCCAAGGAATGCGTACCTTAGCCCGGCAGGAAGTGTTTTCAGCTCAAGCTTGGGAGCTTTAAGCTCGCTCCAAGGGCCTTCGACAAGACTTGAATTCGGAGTGGGTGCTCCCATATTCAGAGCAAGTGCTCCATCATTGACTTTTGCAGTCGAGTTTTGCTTCTCTTCCAGGCTCATGTAGGCTACCATCCTTTCCAAACCGAGGCTTGAGTCCAGCATCTTTCCAAAACCATCAGCATCCTCGCTCAGAAAACCATGTTTTCCTTCAGCCATAGTCAATGCAATCTCCAATGGATCAGTGGATAAAACTTCTTCAACCATTGGGTGTGAGACTGCATCATCGCCTTCGACGGTGAATGTCTGCCCATCCAGCATGGGTCTTTTAAGGAGTTTATCCATCTCGAATTTCACCATAATATCTCCCAGTTGGAGATCGATCACTCCGTTCCTCACATCAATTAACGCACCAGCTGTGCAAAGGAACGGTCTACCCAAAATAAGAGGGTCTATGGGCTCTTCATCCAGTTCCAGAACCACGAAATCAGTAGGGATTAGCGTGTTCCCTATCGTCACATGTAAGTCCTCAAGGACTCCTACAGTCTGCTTTGTTGATCTGTCAGCAAAAACCAGAGAGATCCTTGTCGGCTTGAACTTGGTGAAACCTAATCTTTTAGCCACAGAGTATGGCATAAGGTTTACGCTTGAACCCAAATCGCAGAGTGAGCAGGCAAAAATGTTGGGTCCAATTTTCACAGATAATACAAACCTCCCTGGATCACCCATCTTCCTGAGTGCTTTATTTTGCAATACAGCACTACAGTCCTTTGAAACCAGCATCACATCCTCCTCGTCTGCTACTCTTCCGACCAGCAATCCTTTTATGTACCTCTTCAAAGATGGCATCATTTGGGCAGCATCAACCAATGGGATTTTAATGGTTATGTCTCTAAGCAGCTCCTTACATTTAGCCTCTTCTAGGTCCTTACGTGATTTCTTAGGTGGGACTGGGTAGGGTACCTTAGGCTTGTAAATCCTTTCGGGGACTGCTGCAAGTTTTTCTGCAGGTGGGGGTGGAGCACCCTGATGGAGCAGGTGCTCCGTCGATGGGCTGGAGTGCTCTATCGTAAAATCCCCGCCTAGAGCACCCTGAGATGGAGTCGGAGCAGGTGCTCCGGACGTCGAGGGATGATCCTTCGAGTTTTATTCGCTTGGAACATGCTGTCTTTCCTGGAGCAAGTGCTCCTCAGCAATCTCTTTCCCCTTATCCGACTTCTGTGTTGGTGTTGTAGGTACCTGAAGTGTCTTCCCACTCCTCAGTTCAATGGCATTGATGTATTCAGCTCTTGAATTTTCATGTTTTCCAGGGAGAGTTCCAGGTGTTCTCTTGACAGCTTCTGCAGTTTGTGCAACCTGGACATCCAATTTCTTCATGTGAGTCCACACAGCCTCATACTTGCCATTCATGTCATTGTACATGTGATCAACCTTAGCATTGATTTCTGAAGATGACTTTTGCTGGTTAAGCAACAACTGCTGCATAAGGTTTTTTAAATCATCTTGAGAGGTGTTTGCAGAGCTTGATGAAGGTTGCATGCTAGCATATTGCGACTTTTGTTGTCCTCCTTGGAAGCGATTCTGCCCCGGATTTGTGATGAACTGCTTCCCTTGTGAATTGTTGGAGTAGCTTTTCTGAAACCCCACATCCTGAGACAGCTGGTTCTGGCCTCCCTGCTGTTGTGGATATACTTGATCTTGTGGGTTCTCCACATTGGTGCTCCGGTAGGACAAGTTGGGATGGCTCATGTAAGCTTGATTGAACCCACGATTTTGCACAAACCCTTGTCCATTCACATAGTTGACCTCCAGCTGATTATCATCCTGATTATCTCCAAACTCCTTAGATAGGGGTGCTTCTCCATTCTCATCTACAAAATGGACTGTCTTTTGGTTCCCCTTTAGCAAAAGGTTAACCTTAGCTGTGAGCTCATCAATCTTTTGAGCTTCCACACTACTGACTTTCCTTTTTCTGTCGTATTCAGGAGACTTGCTGCTGGAACTTGCAGCCAAGTTCTCAATCAGTTCAAAAGCACCCTCCTTGGATTTTGTCATAAAATCGCCATTACTAGCTGCATTTAGAGCATTCCTGTAATCCCAATCAACACCATCATAGAAGGTATCCAGAATTTGTTCATCAGTGAACCCATGATGATGACACTCTCTTCTGTACTCCTTGAACCTTTCCCAAGCCTCGCAAAAGGCTTCTCCGGAGTGTTGCTGGAATGAGGATATTTTGCTCCTCAAAGTTGCGGTCTTAGACTTGGTGTAAAAGTGATCCAAGAATGCTGATCTACACTCAGCCCATGTTGTCAAAGACCCAAGTGGTAATGACTTAAGCCAGCGTGAAGCCTTGTCTGCCAAAGAGAATGGGAACAGCTTACACTTCAGAAAGTCATGAGGCACTCCATTTGAACCAGTAGTACTGCAGATTTCTTCAAAATTTTCGATATGATCCATCGGAATTTCTGCAGGCAAACCATGGAATAAATGCTGCTTTACCAAAGTTATCATTTGAGGCTTGATCTCAAAATCTTGCCTCTGGATCGTGGGTGGGACAATCGCAGCTTTATTTTGATAATAGGCATGTGGATTGTCCTTGTCTCCGATCGCCGGCTGTTGCTGCCGCGGTTTTCTGAGTTGCTCCATCTCTTGACGGAGTCTTTGCAGCTCAGCTGCCATTTCAGCATTGCCTCTGTCGGCCATATCCACAATATCAGGAACGTGGACAGGTGCAGAGACAGGAGTAGTGTCTGTAGTAGGAACAGGAACAGGAGCAAACACTTGTGCAGCCCGGTTTTGCCTGTTTTCTCGCTCTCTTCTAGATAACTCTTCGTTGGTTAGGATGACGAGATTCTCATAGTTCTTGCTCCTTGTGGTTCTTGTGGTCATGCACCTGAAACACACAAGAGAGAAGAACAGAAACAGATTAGAAATGTCTTAGACTGAAATTCAAACCAAGAAACAGAGGTGACGAATTGAACCCCGTCGCAACGGCGCCAAAAACTTGATAGACTGGATTTAGAGTTCTATTTCCTACTGCAAGTGCACAGCTTATGATTATAATACAGATAGGTTTGATTTCCAGAGGACCAGTGTTACACTTTGTGTCTATGAGGTTTGAAAGAAAGCTAAGCAAGCAAGTTGGTTTTGTTGTTTGGTAACAAGTGACGGATTCAAACAGTAATTAAACTTCAGATAAAACAAGCGTTAGACCAAGGTTGTTTTGCAGGAAATTCAGAGTAAGGGATCGAACAACTATTCAGGGGAAACTAAGCGCCATCCTAGAGCTCAAACATAGAAGTAATATTAATCCACTGTCATGGCATCAACAACTTTATCTAACAACCTAAAATCCTAAACTATCGTTTGGATCTAGAATCGCAAATAAGCATTATTGCACAGGCTTGATATGCTCACAATTTACCTTAACATCAACTGTCACTTCTAGCAATCTATTACACTTTTGATGAATGGATTTACCTAAAATAATGAATTAAGTGATCAGTTCAGTTCAGGCATTAAGACTAACAAGTGGTGAAGACTATCTATTCAAATCTTTATTTGTGTTCAACCCATCAACTCATGAATACCATTGAACTCCCTGATCTAACAGGAGGATCTACTCAGACATGAAATCGGAAAACACAGCAACAAACAAAAGAGAATTCATTGAATATATAATAGAAATGACAAAGGTTTAGAATTCTTTTCAAGTGTGGCAGAGATTCTCCTCCAAATCTTACAAGTAGAAAAACTCTCAAAGGTTTTTATCCCAAAAAATCTCTCTCTAGCTATAAAATTGAAGGTTCAAAGATAAGATACTCCTCGCGGCGGCTCTCCCCTCACTTTTCCTTCTTTTGCATCCCAAAACTAGGTAAGTGGAGTTTCCATATCTGCTCCGGGCAGATGGAGCATGTGCTCCATTTTGGAGCATGTACTCCAATAGGGTGATGATCTTCAAATTCGGCCCCTTTTTGCTCCAGAGGCTCCAATCCCTCATGTCTTCGTTTATAGCTCCTTAGCGACCTGAAACGACTCGATAAAGACTAAAAATACTCGATAAAACCTGCATCACACAGGTTAGAATGAGGAAAAATCGCCTCATATCATGCACAATCTAATGGCTCAATAGAACAACATAATGATGTGCAAATTCAATTAGTTGAAGATCTACTCGATGAATCTGTTACAATTCAAGAAGAGAATAGTGTACCATAAGAACCATTAAGGCGATCAGTAAGGGAAAGATGATCTGCCATTTCAAATGATTACATGGTTTACGCTATAGAAAGTGAATGTGACTTAAGCATTGATGAAGAACCGAGCTCATTCCGGAAAGCCATGGAAAGTGACAATTCTGATAAGTGGTTTGATGTCTCAAAAGAGGAAATAAAGTCTATGGATGATAACAAAGTATATGACTTAGTAGAGTTGCCTGATGGTTTCAAGACCGTTGGTTCTAAATGGGTCGTTAAGACTAAACACGACTCGAAAGGTAATATTGAAAGGTACAAGGCTCGCCTTGTTGCTAAAGGTTTCACCCAAAAGGACGGCATTGACTACAAAGAGACCTTCTCTCCAGTTTCAAAGAAGGATTCTCTAAGGACTGTTTTTGGTTTGGTAGCTCAATATGATCTTGAGCTTCACCAAATTGATGTGAAAACCGTCTTTCTGAATGGAGAACTTGAGGAAGAAGTATATATGGACCAACCTGAAGGGTTTGTGGCAGCAGGAAAAGAACATCTGGTATGGAGCTGAGAAAATTGATATATGGACTGAAACAAGCTTCCAAACAATGGTATTTAAAATTTAATGATACCATCACGTCATATGGTTTTGTAGAGATCGTTGTTGATCGATGTATCTACATAAAAGTTAGTGGGAGAAAATTTGTGATTTTGCTCTTATATGTTGATGATATTTTACTTCCTACAAATAACTTAGGCATGTTACATGATATAAAGAGGTATCTCTCTAAGAACTTTGAAATGAAGGATATGGGTGAGGCATCTTATGTGATTGGTATAGAAATATACTGTGATAGATCACAAGGATTGTTAAGTTTGTCTCAGAAAGGATATATCAATAAGATTTTAGAGAGATATAACATGGAAAAATGCTAGTGAAAAGCAATGTCCTAAAAATGAATTAGAGCGTAAAGAAATGGAAAGAATTCCATATGCATCAGTGGTTGGGAGTTTGACTATGTTCAGACATGTACTCGACCAGATATCAGCTTTGTTGTTGGTATGTTGGGTCGATATCAAAGTAATCCTGGAATGGACCACTGGAATGTTGAAAAGAAGATTCTCAAGTACTTGCAAGGCACCAAAGAGCACATGCTTACGTACAGGAGATCTGACCATCTTGAGGTCATTGGATATTCAGATTCAGACTCTGGTGGATGCGTCGATAGGAGAAAATCGATGTTTAGATATTTGTTCCTATTAGCTGGGGGGAGCAGTATCATGGAAAAGTGGAAAGCAGTCTGTCATTGCTACTTCCACTATGGAGGCAGAATTTGTGGCATGCTATGAGGCCACAATTCATGCATTGTGGCTGCGGAATTTTATCTCAGGACTTCGGATTATCGCCTCTATAGAGAAGCCGCTGAGAATTTATTGTGATAATACCGCAGCTGTCTTCTTTTCAAAGAATGACAAATACTCGAGGGGTGCTAAGCATATGGAGATGAAGTTCTTGTCTGACAAAGACGAAGTTAAGAAATATAGAGTGTCCTTTGAGCATATAAGGACGAATATGATGGTAGCGGATCCGTTAACTAAAGGACTACCACGCAAGGCGTTCATTGGTCATGTAGAGCGTATGGATATTATAGATAAATACTTGCTGTTTTTGATTATAGAATGTTCATTATGTATTTGTGACACTATGAATTCACTTAAAGTTATGTTTCTATTTTATTAAGTATGTTATCATTAAAGTATGTGTGTACACTTATGGTTCGTAGATAACATCTGGTTAGTTTGAGAATTAAAGTGTTTCTCAATATAAGGAAGTTTTATAAATTGGAATTGGTTTGTGATACATGGAATGAATCATGTCATTTGATGATGTGTGACCGCCATGATTCAACTAATTCTGGTTTAGTTAAAAGTTTGATGATCTTGATTTTAAAGTGCGTATTATAGTTATTAATCCATCAAGTCAACACAAATTTCAAGTGGAAGAATGTAAGAATATTTATATTCTTATATATGACCTATGTGTTTTTCGGTTTAATATAAAGATCAAATTCATATTAAAATTAAGAATTCTAATATAAAAGATGATACCCGAGATGGATCGTTTCGATTAATGTCATTAGAATTTGGGTGTATTGATAACCCTCATCCTTTGCCTTATTAAATTGTATAAACCTTTTCATATGATTATATATATATATATATATATATATATATATATATATATATATATATGTGTGATTATATATATGTGTGAAAGTATGTGATGGTTAGATATCACTTAACTGTCTTGTGTATATATACATGGTGATTATGGTTAAAGTTAATGTCAAGAGAGAAGAGACAGTTACAATTTACAAGTCTTTTAAAAAGAAACCCATTGTATACAGAAATCAAAAGAGAGAAAATGTTTGATCTCTTGTCCATCAAAGAGATCATAAGGATCAAGGGTTAAAGGAATAATAAGATCAATTGAATACTGATTCATGACAAATTATCAAAATATGAATCAAGGTTAGTGTTACTTTTTTTTTTCTCTAAAAAATCTGTTTGGGGTTGAATTAAATTCAAATCTAAATCTTTAAGAATAGTTTACAGAATAAAAGTAACAAAAGGCGTTATCTTTTTTTCGTGGAAGGCATCTATGAGTTTTAGGTAATATTCAATACCACCTTTGTTCACTCCCCTACTCACCTTTCCTCCTGCTCACGTATATTTATCATATATATTTACTCTTCCAATTACACGATCACAACTAAAATACAAACGACATACATATATATACATGGATCGAGTATGTGTACATACTTGGAATGATTCTTGACCACGCAAAGGAAAATCTGTAGCATTGAGTTCGGCCATCACGTCTACATCTTTCTGCAGTTTACATATACAATCGCATGTCAGTCCACGCGTAGTGGTTACAGGAATTCAGTCATGAGTACATTATATATACTGAGATCGAACCTGCCATCTCGTATATGACTCACAAGTAGTGTCTCCATTCTTCAAATCTGACCCTGATTTCTCTGATAGTAATTACAAAAACATTAATATGAATGCACATATAACCGACATTCCTCTCGTTAGTCTCGTATATATATATTTCCCCATGCATGCAATGAAACGACATATATATCTGGGTATCGGTGACTGAAGCCATCCCAAATGTTAACACCACAACCTCTACCTCCTTCGATCTGAAATGAAAAGAAACAACGTAACCATGCAACGTTGGATTCTAGTGTTTTGAATGGGTTTTTTTTATACGTCAAAAGTAGGGTCTGGCAACATTTGTTACATGCCTGGTAAGCAGAAGATGCAACACCGAAGATGAAGTCTTTTCCGAATCTTTTACTATTTAAATGATCAGTGTTACTGCATGTGAATGGCACGTTCTCTTCGCACGTAATTTCGTCATCAGCTTTGCAACTCGCAACAGCTAATAGAAAAACTAAAGCGAGTCCATGAAGCTTCATGGTTAATCTGTTGATATATATATGTATTGTGTTGTATGACCCTTGTGCCAATCTAGGGTTTATATAGCCTTTCTAACGAAGAGTGACGTATGCGTTTTCTTGTCTTAGTGTCTTGATAGTTTGGGAGAGGTTTGGGCGGCATGAATCACGTGGGTTCACTTGCTTTAGCACAATGTTCACCGATATTGGCTATATTTTTTGTTTTGTTTCCACTTTTTAGCGTGCCTTGCTCTTCAATCGACCATTTCATTGAAAAACAAAAAAAAGTTACAAATTTTGTTCTTCATCTGATTTGTGATTGGTTTATTACTATCCTGCCTAGAATTGATGGTATTAACAAATAACAAAGGACGTCTTTGGAGTTTGGACAAAGAAATCAATTGTCATTTTCTTTTAATTCAGAGCAAGTTTTGGACATAGCTAATTCAGACCAGGTCTTGACCCCCAAAACTTTAAGAAGCTAATATACATAGGTTTATAGCCCCCAAATTGTAAATAATTTTTTTTTAATAATTTATATTAAAATGTTTATAGCCGTCTCAAAATCTCAGGATCTATTCTTATCATCATTTCTATTGTTATCTAATGTAAACACTTTTTTTTCTTAGCACGTACTTTTCCTTATCCTGAACACGACTTTGAACACGAATTGTGTCACATATTCGATTGATCCGTAGACTGATGCAATGCCACATGTATTGATCAGGTATACTGTAACATCCCGATTGGTATATGCATTCTATGTCACCAAAGTGCATTTACCTTTTCGGTTGCACATCCAGAGAAAACTCCAGGGTTAAGAGTGTTTGAGCTGGAGTAGTCAAAGGATGGGTGACCTACCGAAAAGTCATTCGCGGTACCGTGTGAGTGAGGCCAAAACACGGGGAACAGTCATGTGGTGATTGAAAAGTTAGTATATCATGACTTTCAAACCTCCGGATTAACGCACCAATCGTCGGACAGGGGTGGGCTGGCCCATGAGCCTAGTGAGAGGACATGGGGCCCACTGGTAGGGGCGGTTGGGGCATTATAAGTGGTATCAGAGCTGGTTAGCCATCTCAGTTCTGATCTGGGAGGCATCTTAGGACCTGTCGTGGTGCGCAACGAGGACATTACGCTCTGTAAGTGGGGGTGAATTGTAACATCTCGATTTCTGGTATATGTGGAGAGGTTAAAAGAATTGATTTGGCTACCTATGTCACCAAAGTGCACTTACCTTTTCGGTTGCACATCCAGAGAAAACTCTAGGATTAAGCGTGCTTGAGTTGGAGTAGTCAAAGGATGGGTGACCTACCGGGAAGTCATTTGTGGTACCGTGTGAGTGAGGCCAAAACACGGGAAACGGTCACGTGGTGATTGCAGGGTCAGTATATCATGACTTTCAAGTTTCTCGGTTAACGTTCCAACCGTCGGACAGGGGTGGGCCGGCCATGGACCCAGTAAAAAAACATGAGAGTCCACTGGTAGGAGCGGTTAGAGCGTTATATATACGCAAAACTGGAACGACACGCATCATCAACAATCGCTGTAGTAGATAATGTTCAAAGCTTCGTTATAAGGTAATAAAATTATTGAAAGGTTCATCGAAGTATTATCAAATGTTCAATCTAGAGTAACACTGATCCAAGGCTACACTCATCACGAGCTTCACCGCTCACAATCACACCATATCTTATTGGTTTTGACGGCTCTATGCTTTATCACATGAGACCAGAGTATCCTAAGGACCAAAGAAAACGAAAACCAACCAAATTTTTTTATTTCTCTCTGCTTTTTGAATCGTTTTTAAATGATTGAAAGGGTTGGGATGGATAAGGATCTCTGATTCATAAGATATATACTTGTGTATTAACCTATAGTTTATTCCATAGTTTTTATCTATACTTTTAAGTTAGAATTCACACTTTTTAGTTATATATTTTATAACTAAATATTTTAAAATAAATTAAAATAAATTGTTCATAAAATAAATTTAAGAATTATTGTTGAAATGTCTTGAAATGGAGAACGTTTGCGTTTTGCTAAAGAAAGCGACAAATTGACGATTATAAATTTTAGATTCCGTTTCGATCAAGTTTTCTCCCCGAGAGCCGCCAGACCTTTCCGGTGACGATGATGGTGGCTATTGAGGGTTCGGAGAATCCAGCTAGTCCGCACCTCACCAAACCAATTTTATCGTGGGTTTATGTTGTTCAAAATAAGTAAGTTCTCTAGAAATATGATGTGGAAATCTCGACCTTTGGATGGGCAATATACAGTAGAGCTCCTACATGGGGTCAGTGAAAGCGCTACTCCACTATCGAAAAATTTATAGGAAATTTTTTGTCAGTAGCATAATAAATAGCAAAGATTTATGTCATCATAAATGAAATTAGGAGTTAAGGGACTGAAGCTCCAAAGATTGATGTGTCAAAAGTTTATGCCAAAATTAAATAATTTGGGATTTAATAAGCCAAAAACCCTTATTTTCTATATTGAAAACCCAAAAATCAAAACCAAACTAAATCAAAAAAAGAAATTTGATCTATAAAACAAAAATAAGAATTTATCTTTCTAAAACTCAAGTACAACTCTGAATCAAAATCTGGATTGAAAAACTTTACGTGAGAGATTTGCCTTCAAATTCACTAGTTCAAATCGCTCATTTTCAACTAAATTTATTAATTATAACCCCTAATTCTTACTGATTACAAAGCAAACATCTATAACTTTTTTGATAATTCCAAAAAAAAAGAAATTTTTTATTATGACCAATTATTTCCAGCAAAATAGAGTCTAAACAATTAAAAAGAGAGCAAGAGCAAATAGATAGGGGGAATAAGATGTAGTTACTAGTTAGTGTATAATGGATAGAACAAACGAAATGAACACAACATTTAGAATGAGAGATATTGGAACAAGTGAAGCAAACGTTGAGTGGTGATCATTATCGAGTATCTTTGTTCCGGTTTTCAAAAATAAGGTTTTCGTACATTGATTCAAAAAGAGTTGTGGTGTAAAATGAGTTAATACACATTGGTTCAATGATTAGACTACGAATTCGCTTAAACTTAATGGTGCAGGTTTGGATATAGGTATATCATATATGAAACGTGGTTTTAGCAGGCCGGTCTATATCCATTTGTAATGGCCCGCCTGTAATGGACATTTTTATTTTTGGATGCAATGGGCTGGCCTGCTAGGATCACAGTCTGTGTAACTATGCCAAAATCCATTTCACTAAGTTCATTGTTTTAGCTAGGCCTGGGCAAATTACCCTAATCCGAAATACTGAACCGAAAAATAGGATCCAAACCCGAATCCGAATTCAATGAAATATACGAATGGATCCTAGACTTCTATATCCGGAAAATCGAATCCGAACCCGAACCGAACCGAAAACCGAATGGGTATCCGAAATACAATTATATACCGAAAATATTAATTATATTTAGACTTGATATAACATATTTATCCAAAATTATAATTATAAATTTGAATACATTAATTAATTATAGACCAAAATAACTAAAATATCTAAAATAAGTAAAATATATGAAAGTTTTTATCTATATTTGTCAAAATTTAATTTTTTTTTTTCAAATTTAATCAATTTTTATTTTTTTAAATAAATTTTCGGGTATCCGAATCCGAACCGAACCCAAATGAAACCGAACCGAACCCAAACCAAAATTCTAAAATACCCGAATGGGTTCTATATCTCTAAATCCGAAAATCCGAAAAATCCGAACCGAACCCGAACGGATATCCGAACGCCCAGGCCTAGTTTTAGCGGGATAACCCGCGAGTCAACGTGTGTTAACTCTTTTCCAACCAAGCTAACTTTTATCTATATTTTGTTGCTTTTAACAACTTTTTAAAGACAAAACTAGGACATACTACCAATAATTGACTTTACTCCCAATTAATAAAACATAACTAGATGAAATATAAAAAAAGAAACCCTTTATGGGCTTAAATCCTTCTATTTCAATTAGAGTCTTTGTCTAATAAGAAACAAGTGGTTTAGCTGGAATCTTCTTTCTTTTAGTGAGATTTTTATCGGAAAATACAGTGAAAAATCCCTTCTTTACTCTAATCTTCTGGGTAATTAGGGTTTGTGCTACAGTTCGGTGAGTTTGGGTTAGAGAAACTAAGATCTTCGTGGCTTTGTTCAAGAAGGGGATTAGTGAATTCAAGATTTGTGGCGTTATTTAAGAAACTAAGATCTTCGTGGCTTTGTACATTATCTACTGGAAGACTAATCAGATGGGATCCAGTGGACCTTAATGCACCAGTGGTGAGCGAAGATGGGCTTCCGTTGGGACGATCTCAGGGCTCTCATGTATGTTCAACGGGCTTTAGCGTTGGTTTCTCTGAACCATGCTATTTCGGGAAATCAAGGAAAAAGCCATCCCAAAGAAGGAGACCATACAAATCCAAAAGAAAACCGGTTTTTTTACAAAATGAAAAAAGAAACGAAGGGGTCAAAGTATCAGAGAAACAACAAGGGAAACAGGAACAAGGAAACAAGAAAAGGAAGATATCAGTGCAAGAGGAGGAACTTGATACTGTGATGAAATCAAAATGCCTCAAGGCGGTCCCAATGGAGGGACTGTCCAAGATTTAATGAGCATAATCAGTTGGAATTGCCAATGCGTTGGACGTTCCGATGGCTTGGTGATTCCCCGGCTTGAGGAGTTGCGTAAAAAGCATTTCCCGAGCTGCTGTTCTTAATGGAAACAAACAAAAGCAGGAATGAGATGGTTGATTTACAAGAATGGTTAGGGTACAATAGGGTTTATACTATCGAACCCATTGGCAGGAGTGGAGGTCTGGCTCTTTTTTGGAAAAGTTCTGTAAATATTTACCTTCTTTTTATGGATAAAAACCTTTTGGATATGCAAGTTCAGTTCGGTGCTCTGAATTGCTTTTTATCATGTATATATGGTCCAAGAAGGGGTGACTCGGTTTTTAAACCATTTGCAGAGATGATAAAAGCTTGCGAGATGACAGAACTGCCTAGTCAAGGAAACATGTTAACTTGGGGAGGGATGAGGTATGACATGTGGATTCAAAGTAGACTGGATAGGTGCTTCGGGAATGAGTATTGGTTCAAACATTTCCCGGGTTTAAATCAACTCTTCCTGGAGAAGCGAGGATCTGATCACAGACCTGTCCTCTTGAAATTAATGGAACCACAACAATCCTACAGAGGTCAGTTCAGATTTGATAAGAGGTTTCTGCACAAGCCTGAGGTAAAAGAAGCCATGATTAGAGCTTAGAATAAGCAAGGCAGTGCTAGTTTAAGCAAAGTTTCTGACAAAATCAAAGCTTGCCGTAAGTCTCTGAGTAAGTGGAAAAAGAAAAACAACATTAATGCAAGAGACAAGATTCAAAAAATTGAGGTGGAGTTGGAAGCAGAACAATCTGCGATGCTTCCAAAATTTCAGCGCATGGATTACCTCAAAAAGGAACTGGTGAAAGCCTATAAAGAAGAAGAAGTCTATTGGAGACTAAGGAGTAAGGAACATTGGCTAAGAAGTGGAGATAGAAACTCCCGATACTTTCATGAATCTGTCAAATTTCGAAGATCCAGGAATAGAATTGAAAAGATAATGGATGAGAAAGGTATAATGCAAAGATCGGAAGGTGCTAAGGGTCAGGTGGCAACGGACTATTTTAAAAAGCTCTTCAAATCTACCAATCCTCACAGCTTTGAAGATTTCTTCCAAGGTTTTAACCCCAGAGTGACAGAAGAGATGAATAAGGAGTTAGTAAAGGAGGTGACAAAGGAAGAGGTTAAAGAAGCTATGTTCTCTGTCAATCCATCTAGTGCTCCTGGCCCAGATGGAATGTTAGGACTTTTCTTTCAACACTATTGGTCTACGATTGGGGAGCAGGTAACCGGGGAAGTTCAGGAATTTTTTAGAAGTGGAGTGATACCATCAGAGTGGAATTACATGCATCTTTGTCTTATCCCCAAGATCATAAACCCGACGGAGATGGCCAATCTCAGACCTATTAGCTTATGCTCTGTTTTATACAAGACAGTATCAAAAATCCTTGTGAAAAGACTTCAACCTTTTCTCTCTTCGATAGTTTCTGTTTCTCAATCAGCTTTTGTCTCGGAAAGACTCATTTCCGACAATATCATCATTGCACATGAGTTAGTTCATGGCCTGAGAACTCATCCAGAGGTTGCAGGTGAATTCTTAGCTCTAAAATCAGACATGTCAAAAGCCTATGATAGAATGGAGTGGAGCTAATTACGCGCTTTGTTTTCGGCAATGGGTTTCCACCAGAGATTAACTGAATGGGTGATGGCTTGTTTAACTTCTGTATCTTTCTCGGTTTTAGTTAACGATCAACCACATGGGTTGGTAATACTGGAGAGGGGTTTGAGGCAAGGAGATCCTTTATCACCTTTCCTATTTGTTCTATGCACAGAAGGACTATCGCACATGCTCAATGTTGCTGAACAAGAAGGGTTGATTTCAGGGATCAGCTTTGGTCCAGAGGGTCCTTCGGTGAATCATTTACTTTTCGCTGACGACAGTTTATTCCTATGCAAAGCAAATGTCTCACAATGCAGAACTTTAAAACAAATTCTGGAGAAGTATGGGAAAGTCATGGGACAAGACATCAACGTAAGCAAATCGTCTATCACCTTCGGATCCAAGGTATCGCCTGAGCGAAAACTGCCCATTCAAGAGATTTTCTCAATTTACAGTGAAGGGGGTGCAGGGACGTATTTAGGACTCCCAGAATGTTTCAGTGGGTCAAAAATTGAGCTGTTTAATTATATCAAAGACAAGTTGAAAGCCAGAATGACAGGATGGTTTGGTAAATTGCTTTCGCAAGAAGGGAAGGAGGTTTTACTTAAAGCTGTAGCCTTAGCCATGCCTATTTTTGCTATGAGCTGCTTTAGATTGCCAAAGACCATTTGTGCGAACCTGGTTGCTGCTATAACGCAATATTGGTGGAGTTCATCTGAACATTCTCGTAAGATTCTATGGGTTAGTTGGAAGAAGATGTGCTTACCAAAAGAGTTGGGAGGTGTTGGTTTCAAGGATTTGGAAATTTTTAATCAGGCACTATTGGCGAAACAGGCTTGGAGAATCTTATCCGATCATTTTAGTCTGGTAGCAAGACTTCTTAAAAGCAGGTACTTTTACGATGGAAAATTTCTTCAAGCAAAAATTGGAGTTAGGCCCTCGTATGCATGGAGAAGTATAATTTTTGGGAGGTCTTTGATGGAAAAAGGATTACAGCGGCAAGTGGATAATGGGGGAAAAGTTAAAACTATGGATTGACCCATGGATGATGGACACAGATGGACAGAGCATAGCACCATGGAGGAAAAACCTGATCGATTTCGATGTTAATATGATGGTTAAGGATATCATAGATCAGTCTCAACAGTGTTGGAACAGACAAGTTTTAGAGGACCTTTTTTACCTGGGCGATGTGGAGCAAATTTTAAAAATCAAACCTGCCTTGAGTCATGATGACTCGTGGATTTGGAAGCACAACAAATCAGGGGACTTCTCTGTCAAGTCGGCTTATTGGGTAGCTACCCAGGAATGCAATAAGGAGGTGATATATGAAGCTTTAATGTTGCCATCAGTGAACCCTCTCAAAGAACAAGTTTGGAAGGTACAAATGGAACCAAAGATTAAAAATTTCCTGTGGAAAACATTGAGCAATGCTTTGCCCGTGGAGGATGGTCTGTCTTCAAGAGGACTGCAAGTGGATGGAAGATGCCAAATTTGCGGAGTCCAGGGTGAATCCATTAATCACGTCCTCTTCTCTTGTACCTTTTCTAGACAGGTGTGGGCTTTGGCTGACATCCCTGTTCCGAATAGGGGTTTTGATGATTTCTCGATTTTTGCAAATATCAATTTCCTCCTACAACTGGAAAAGAAAAGAAATGTCTTGAATTGTCATAGAAGAGCATGGCCCTTGATAATCTGGAACATTTGGAAGCGAAGAAACAAACTGCTCTTTGAAGGTATATCTGTAGATGGTCAAATCACGATGCTTCAAGGGAAAGAGGAAGCCAATTTATGGTATTTTGCATGAGCCTGTGACAGTGAGCAAGAAATGATAGAAAAAGGAACTGCAGAGGGTACAATGAATGTGTGGAAAGCATCGCCTGAAGCTTGGGATAAGTGTAATGTGGGAGTTTTTTGGTGCAAACGGAGGAATCTAGCCGGAGGGGCTTGGGTACTGAGAAATGTGAGAGGTAGGGTTTTGCTTCATAGTAGAAGAGCCTTTATGCAGATAACAAGTTTAGAGGAAGCAAAGTGGAGAGTTGCAAATTGGTCCATGGAAAGCATGAAAGATCATAGGAGAAACAAAGTGATTTTGGGATCAATGATAAAGTTATATTAAAGTCTGTGATGAATCCAAGAGCCTGGCCAGCCATGAGGGGCAAGACAGAAGAACTTAGGAAGAGTCTGTCCTTTTTATCTGATTAGAAACTGATTGAAGAACAGAAGATCTCTAATTCTTGGAGCTGAGCTAATTGCTTCAAGTGTTTCATTTACTCATCTTCGCCAATCTTACGTCGCTACATGGGCACCAGATTGATTAGATGAGCTATTTGTGGCAGAAGCAAGGAGTGTTCAGTTCTAGTCTTTAATTGTCTCGTGCTCTGTTTCTTGTTTTCTTTGCAGAGTATCTTTGGTTTGAATGTTTTAGGGATCTGTTCTTTTAGACTTGGGCTGTATATGAAGTTTGTTCGATGGGCCATGGCCTTCAATCGGGTTTTATTAATACAACCAGTTGACCCAAAAAAAAAACTAGATGAAATATGAATAAGAACATACTAAATTGTACTTGTAAATAGTATTTGATGTAGTAGTGGAAACATGTTGTGTTATCGTGCAAATATTCATTGGATGCAAAATTTTCAAATTGCAGCATAAGTTACAAACTAATTTATGTGTCAGCGGTCAGACCGTGCTGTATATAAAATGTTTTTTGCTACAGGCTTCCAACATATATAGAAGTTTTGGGGCCCCATTCTCAGAGAGTCTGTTGTATCATAATGGTTTTATTTATGAAGAATCAATATGTACAATCCAAGTTCTATTATCTCAAACTGGTTTAACTTCTATTTTTTTTTCAAATAAGATTTTAATCGTAGGAAATATTTTTTGTTTTAATTAAGAATCCAAAATCGAAAAATAAATATGTATCCAAAAAAAAAAAAATCTGAATCCCCAAAAAAGAAAGGAACAAAAATCTTCATAAGTTAAAAATCTTTATTCAATTTGAAGTATTTTGGATTGTCCTCCCTATTTTTCACTACCCTGCCATTTTTCTTTTTCATCCCCTGCGTTGATGCTGTTTTCTTCCATCAACAGTGTCTTAAATATTAAGGTACTTCTTATTTTTCTTCTTCCTTTATTGGCATCATCTTTCTCTCGGTTATATAATCTCGTTGTTTTATATTATATATATTTGTATTTTTTTAAAAGTGATTAACCTTCTTCTTTAATGGTAGTAACTAGATTTTGACCCGCATTTTAAAAGCCAAAGATTATTATTTTTCACAAAATTTGAATATAAGAGACAAGAAAATCTTTATTTTTTATTTTCTTGAAAAAATTTAATATCTTTTTGATATTTAAATTTTTTAGGACAAACCGACAAAATGTATTTATAGATGAGAAAATTTGAGATCTTAACAATTTTATTTTAGATATACATGTATTATATAGTTTACTAAATTTTAACCCAATCTGAAGATGACAAATATTTTTCATTTGTTTTCGTTTTTATGTTTTTTACATTGTAGAAGTCAATATTTAAGATATGTTGATTTTATTCGAAACTTATTTTACTTAGATGATGACTCTAACTCGCGTTATAGTGTGTGATCATGATTTTAAAAATAATTTTATGATATTTCATTTTTAATAAAATATTTGTTGTAAAAATTATGTAATGTAAGTCTAATATGTTTTGCTTTAATCAAAAATATTTTCATAATTAATTTATATATAAAAAAAATTATAGATTTCTATGTGTCAAAATATGTGATTCATCTATTTAATCCATTTTGCATTGGTTTAAGTTTATTTATAATCTTTTTATAATCAAAATGGGTTAATACATCCTTTTAAGTTTTAAGCCATCTAAAAATAGCCAATTTTTTCAATTTTCTCGTAATGGAAAGGTGCTAATTATTCCTTTTAACCCGTCTTGCAAATATTTTGCATATTCGATGAAAAAAACCGCAATGGACATCAATCAGAAAAAATATTAATCACAATCCATCCACTATGTAATTAAATAGTTAATAATATTTAAGTTTTTATTAAATTAAAAATCTATCATTCTAATTTTTAATATTTTCAGTTTTATCAAAGTAAAATCTTCATTTTACAAATTTACAAATTAATTAATATTAATTTTATCATACTCAAGTTTTAAAAAGAATTAAAATATGTTGAACAGTAATTGGTGTATGCTTAATTAAATTTGAAAAATTTATAAAAATAAATTTATTATAAAAATATTATTTTAAAGTAAAATCTTCATTTTGTAAAATAAAATTAATTAATATAGATTAAAATAGTAATTAATTTTCATAATATTCATGTTATTTTAAAAATGAAATATGCTAAAAAGTAATTAGTTTTATGATTTATAAAAGTTTGATTTATAAAATAATTGGTTGATTAAGTTATTTAATAATATTTACTATTTGGTTTAATATTTTAATTATGCTTATGTAACATATATATATATATATATATATATATATATCATATTGATATATTAATATTAATTACTATTATTTTTTATTAATGTTAGATAAAAACTTGAAAAAGATCAAAAATTCTCTCTTAAGATTATGTTGTAACTAAAAAATGAAATATATTTTTATTTTAAATTAAAAAGATATTGTGGATAAACCTATACTATTATTTGCAAAGTGATTTCTAGAACCGAGCTCTCAAGATGTAATAATTTTGTTTTTTAAAAAAAAATTTGATGCAGCAATTAATGAATATAAAAATGTTAAAATATGAGTAATGATATAATTATGACCTTTATCCATGTATTAAAAGTTTTATAGAAAATAATATTTATTTTTATTATTTTGTTTCTTAAATTTTATATTGCACATATTAACGATTATTTACAAAAATTGTTTTATCCGAGGAAAAAAACTCTAGTTAGTTAATAATTTATATTGTAAATAAATGTTTTCATATAATAATCATGTTTTAATATTATAGATTCTAAAATCTTTGTTAGCTTAGCATCTTATATTAATTTGTCAATTTTTTATGATGATGCTGATTGGATTTATTGTTTATTTTAATAATTGAATTTATAATTATATATGCTTCCAAAAAAAATATTTATAGAGAGTATAAAAAAATATAAAATTGAATATCCTTTCGTTAGATATTTATCATATCTAACAACAAAATTAGTTTAAAAAACAATTATGACAGTGTGATGATAATTTATTGGAAAAAAAAGATTATGTTTTAGTTTTTTTTTAGTTTATCGTTTTGTTTTGATTTTTTTTAATCTCATTTTAAGTTTCTACTATTTTCTATTATAAAAGTATAGTAAAAATGCCCTATATTTTTATTTGTCTTTAAGCCTCAGTAAACCTAAACACGACAGGTTGTGTTTAAGGGTGGGACACCTAAGTGTTCCATTCAAAATAAGTGCAAAAGTTGATGGGAGAATTTGTCAATGTAACTTTCTAATTAAAATCTTTATGTTTTTATGAAATCTTAGGGTGCAAAATTTATTTAAAAGTCTGCATATGATCTGATGATTAATGTATAATGTCTTGACGATGAGTTTGGGTATAAATGTGTAGATGATGCAGTTTCAATAACCCAAATGATATAAGGATAATGTAGTTAGTATTTCCCACATGCCTAACCTGATTGCATGTGAGTAACCCTCAAGTCATGACTACAGAAAGACTCACCGAGACAAGATTGCATTCTGGAACCAAGTATCATATGACGGTATGGTCAGATTTTGTAACTTCGAGGTTAAAATTGGTAGTGTTGTTCTGGCTTGGATTCTATGTGAATCATAGGGGCAGGTGTTTACATTCGAAAAAGTAGGAATGGCTGGTGCACCTATATACTTCAAAAGTGGTGAGCGTCAAGTTTGAGAAGATGCATAATAATGATATTATTAGAGGTATAGTTGATTAATTAAGCTTTCGTGTATTGCTTTGATATTGATTATAGTTGTGTGAGCAAGCGCTATTATTGATTGGTTCAAGATTAGGAACTAATACTTGCCTAGAATGTCTTAGATTCATTAAGTAATAATAGACAACTCATGACTTTTTTATTTTGTAAGAAACCATAGTAGGTTTAGTGGGAATGCGCTAATTATCCAGAATACTTTGTGGTATGATTTTGTAAAAATATAAGTATAGTTTGTGATGTACATTTTAAAAATAAGGATCTGTCAATATAAATATTTAAAGTAAGTTGGATTTTTTAAAGTAAAATTAGAATTATTTTTATATGGGTGAAACCTTTGTGTTTTAATGACATTAACTAGATTCTGGCCTGTCCTAAATACGGGATTTGTTATTATATATTTTATAATTTTTAATAATTTATATTTGTAAATTTAGAAAATCAAAATTAAATCATTAATTTATTACAATATATTAATATTAATTGATAATTTTGTTAATTAATTTTAATTACATTTTTTTTAAAAAAATGCATAATCGAAAATACCATGAAAAATTATATTTTATTTTATTTTTGATAATTATTTAAGATGTGTTTAAATGTATTAATTATAGTTACAATTATTTTGTTAAGATTTCTAGATTTATTATATATTTTAAAATTTGAAATCAAGAGAATATCTTTATTGACAGATTTTGATCGTCTATATGGTTAGTATTTAGATTCTGAAAATTAAATTTAAAAATATATTTTTGGTTTTTGAAATTAAGTACCTTTATTGATAGATTTATTTTAGGATATCACTTGTATTTTTCAATATCTTACATATTTGTTAACATTTGCAAATGACAATTTTGCCTTTAATGAAACTCTTAAAATATTAAATAGGATCGATGACAAAAATCGTAATATAACAAGGTATAAAAGGTTTTTTCTATAATGTTTCATGTTTTAATATTATAAATTTAATCCAAATTATTACAACTCTCGTATAGAGTGGTTTGGTAAGTCTTAAGTTCTAGTCATGAGGGCTGAGCTAAAATAATGGGTTGACCTTAGCTTTGGTTTTGTATTGAGAAAGGGTCAGCCTATCTGTGAGCCCCGACAATGTAATATTCTTGATTCGTCTATACTTAAACCTAATCAAGGCCGAGGTATTACAAATAATAGTATTATAGCATGGTTACCAGATCATGTTCATTGGAAAAGGCTTTCAAAATGGTTTTATTGAGTTAAAAAGTGGCAAAAACATCTGTAGAAACATAGAATGTATCTTTGTATAGTTACAAAGATGGGGGGAAATTAAAAAATATATATATATATATATGGCATAACTTGTTCAGTGCGGTCTTGCAGAGACTATAGATGAGTATAATAGATTGTGGTGTACTAGTGGGTATGACGGATCAGACGAATCTGATTTGTTGGGAGAGTTGAGTTCATCAGACAAATCCAACAACTAGCTGGTGATTACTGACTTGGACACGCCCATGGAAACGGATCCAACCAAGGATGAAAAAAGATTAGCCAGGAGCTTTAAACTTGAAACTGACACTGGAAAGGGAACCAAAAACAAGGCCCAATAGATCAACTGAAGGGGATGTGACCTACACTGCAAGGCCAACATAATTTCCTGGTTTGGAAATTTTGGTGCCATCAACCAAAATTGTTGAGATTTCATCTGGTGAATCTATACCGACTCCTAGGTTCTTAATAGTCAATAAAGTCTGTTGTAAGAAACATTGATGTCACATATTTATATATCAGATTATAGATTTTATTCACACATTTCTTCGGAGCCATAACAATGTTGTTTAAAGTATGTGCACCCTTTTATATCCATGGGCAATGATTATGAGATCTTCCTACAACGGTATATTTAAGCCTAGATATGTGGGGAATCACCTGGGGTATATTGAAGAGAAAATGTCCCTGCAAGAGGATTACTTAAGACTGTGATAGACCTCACCCACATACTGGACAAGAAGACTAACCCAGATTGACGGACATGTATGAGAGATTCTGTATAATAGAAAGACATCAGATTTGGAGGAATGAGGCATTCTTAAGGTAAAAATAGTAATAGGGAACGTGGAGATGACCCTACAGACATGTACGACATATATGGACAGACATATGCCTTGGATCCACAAGTAAACATACGAGAACTCCGGTAGTACTGGTAGACCATCATAAATCATGAGTGGATTAAAACGAGAATCATGAGGATGTAGAGGAAGCCACCACTGATTACATGATATACTTCGTATTTATAATCTAGAAACTATTTACTTTTGCTGTTTTATCACTGTTTTTGGAGTTTTAAACGTTTTTACAAGTGATTTGGATTATTAAAAAAAATACTAAAAACAAATATTTTATAGATTGGACAACTTCTCAACACCATAATTTTTTCATCAGATGGATGACTTCCCACCACCTGATATTGCTTAAACTTGGTCAAAAGATAGCCTAGGATGTTATATTTTATCTCCAAGTGGTTTGATACCAATTAAAACGTTAGATTTAAGATATATATCCAAAATACTGAAGATAGGTATGTCTAGTGTCAGAATTGAGTAAGTAGAAAAATAGGGATGATCGATTTGAGATATTCTACCTGTCTAAGTTGATCAGTGTATCAGTCACCTATTTTTTTAGAGAGGAATTATCGACTAGTCCATCGACCTAACCTCTAAGTAATCGACCAATAAGAGGAAGTGATCGACCGATCACTCCAATTGATTGATCGATCACCAGTCCAAAAAATTATGAGAACTTTCTGTTTTGGTCAGATTTCATCCAATTCTCTTAAGATTCACGTTATGCACCTATACATAAGAATAAAAAGCCATAAAACAAAAGAAGGGGATCAGCTATCATACATATGCACATCCATCACAAAGTTCTTTAGTTTTTTTTTTTTGAATTATATGTTAAATTAATTCAAAAACTGAGAATTCTTTACAACCTTCCTGGTTTAGAATCTTGTACAAATAAAAGACAGAATAGAACCGTGAGACTAGCCTATCACCGAGAACCATACTTGGAGAGCTTCATAAAATCTTCGATCCCCCGATCTTCGAATAGAAGGGAGCTGATTTCTTACTTGACTATCAATAAACCTGATGATACAGTCAGAGGATTTTGGGTTTTCTCCATGTTTTCGGGTGTTTCTTTCTCTCCAAATGGTGTGGATAGAGACTTGGAAGACGTATTTGATGAGAAAACTGTGGACATAACGGCTACTTGTGCAGACATAAGGAAGTATCTCTTGCCATTCCATATAGTAGCCTGTTGTGAGAAGTTTTTGATTTAAGTGTCTCCAGATTTTGGAGGAGAACCTAAAAACAAAGAAAAAATGATCTCACGATTCAATATGATTAGAACAGATGACACATGTTGAATTTTCCTCCTTGCTCCACACACCAATGTGAGCGCCTGTCATCAAACGGTTCTTTATGGCCAGCCAGGTTTCAAAGGAGTATTTCAATGTCGCGTGAGTGAACCATACTCTCTTACACCAACTGACAGTATTTTCAGTCTTTTAAATATGGTTCCAGGTATCCCTCTTAGAGAAATTTGGCTTAAATTGGTCACCCTTGCCTTTCCACTGCACAATGTCAGACTGATCCCCCGGGCTGTTTCGCATCGTTTTGTCTAGTTCTTCTTCCACCTCATATAATATTCTGGTACGATGTCTTCTTTGTCTTCTATTGTGCCATGCTTCCATAACCGTTGATGTGCCCTTAATGCCAAGGTCTATGGGCCCCCAGGACCAATTTTGTCCGCTAAGTAGCCCAAGTCTGTCCACCGATCATACCAGGAGATGGTTTCCCCTTTCCTGATCACCACTTTACTATGCTCCTTTGCAGTTGCTCTGTACTTTAGTAACTTGCGCCACATCCAGGAACCTTTATTGGCTATCTCCTTTGTATGCCAGAAAGATTCAAGCTTTAAAAGATTCTGCTTTGTCCATTGAACCCATAAAGATGGTTGATTAGACATGATTCTCCAAATCAGCTTGAGACAGCAAACTTCATTGGCTTCGTTCAGTGATCTGAGCCCCAAACCGCTTTCAGTTTATGGCTTACACACATCCTCCCAAGCCACTTTTCCCTTCCTGGCATTCAACTCGACTCCATACCACAAAAACGAAGAGAAAATCTTATCTATTTCTCTGATACAATCACAGGGAAAATGGAATGCGCCCATCCAGAAGTTATAGATACTCCACAGAACCGATCGAATAAGACATAGTTTACCAGCGAAAGAGAGTAACCATGATGTCCATGAATTAATACGGGAACGAAATTGTTCGATAAGGGGAAGGTAGTCTCCGCCTGTCATTCATTTAGTGACCAGTGGAAGACCAAGATATCGAACAGGAAGTGTCCCAACCGCAAATGGGAACTGAGACGTGACACCTTGCTTAACCTCTTTTGTGACTCCGGCTATGAAGATCGTGGATTTTTCCATGCTTATTTTGAGCCCCGACATCTTCTAAAACTCATCAAATACCCTTATTATTTCTTTAATGGATCTAAATTTCCCATCAGTGAGAACCATAATGTCATCTGCAAAGCTAAGATGTGTGATGCCTAAAGATTTACATTTCGGGTGATAACCAAACCTCTGTTCTATCTCTGCTCTGTCGAGTAGTTTGTAAAGCGCATCCATACAAATCAAAAAAATATTGGGGAGAAAGAGCAGCCTTGCCTCAATCCTCTCTTGCTTTGGAAGTAACCAGCTAGTTCCCCATTCACTTGGACTGAGAAAGATTCAGAGGTGATACATAATGTGATCCATATAAATCCTGTAGGGAAATTCATAGCGGAAATGACATTAATGAGGAAGGGCCATTGAACTGAGTCAAAAGCTTTTGATATGTCGATTTTGATTCCACAGCGCTCAGAGATGGTATCTTTATGATACTCCTTGACTAGCTCTTTAGCAAGAAGGAGATTTTCAATTAACAATCTGTCTTGAACAAAAGCAGATTGATTTGCAGCTATGAACCTGGGAGAATTCTTTTGATCCTGCTAGCAATCACCTTTGAGATGACTTTGTAGAGGACATTGCAGCAAGAAATGGGATGATAATCCTTCATGTCTATAGCTGCTGCTTTCTTAGGAATGAGAGCTAAGATTGTTGAATTTAATCCTTTTGACAAAAAAAAGACTGGATCACAAGGACGAACTCCGGTCCAATGATCTCCAAGCTGATTAATAAAACTCCACCGTATATCCATCTAGTCTCGGAGATTTGTCACTCGGTATGGAAAAAAAAAAATTTTGTATCTCCTCTGGGGTGACTTTCCGCATTAACATATCCTGATCCGCTTGAGAGCATCAGAAAGGCATAAAAGTCTGTCAAACTTTCCATCGTGCTTCCAATAAAATTCTCCAGAATAACTTGGAGGAACTCACGAAGGAATCTCTCCACCTCCAGCTTTATCTCCTCTTGCTGTGTAGCCACTGCTCCATTTGGATAACAAATTTTCCTTGATCGCGTTTTTAACCTCTCGTAATTTTAGAGCTCTGTGATACGCTTTGTTATTTTTGTCTCCAACCTTAACCAGTGTAGCTTAGACTTATGATTCATAAATTTTCCTCCAAATCCACGATTAAGTCCCATCGCTTATAAGCTTGACTCTCTTCTTCCATATTCTGTGGAGAGAGAGAGAGTTCAAAATTGCCTCTTGTTTCTCACCGAGGCTTGAGAAAACCTCTTCTGATATTTTAGATAAGTTACCCATTTTTCCCTAAAAATCCTAAAAGTTGTACAATTTTTCTCATATTCGACAATAGTTGAGTAAGTACAGTCCATATCGTTTCCTAAAAAGGGGATATGGCTGCCATAAAGAATGAGAAAGATGAGTTAATTGCAATGAGATTGATAACAAGACACTAGATGTGTATTTATTACATAAAATTGGATGTGGTAACAAGGAAATATCATTTTTCCTACTTTTTACCAATCAAATGCTGAAAAGTTGGAAAATAATAAGTATCACTGTTTTCTTGATGGTTATTCTGGATTCTTCTAAATCTCGGTTCACCTAGATGATCAATAAAAAAAAACTATATTTACTTACCTCTATGGTACATATGCATATTGTGGAATGTTGTTTGGCTTATGTAATGCTTCTGCGACTTTTCAACGATGTATGATGTTCATATTTAATTACTGATCTAATCAATGAGGTAATGGAAATCATTATGAATGGTTTTCCATTTATGGTTCTTCATATAAGGATAGTCCGGCAAACTTCTTTAAAGTTTTTCAACATTAAAAAGAAAAACACATAGTTTTCAATTGGGAAAAATGCAATGTTTTAAAAATCAGACTGGACCGGCTAGTCAAACCGGTCTAACTGTGACTCGATTCTCTATCCGATTTCAGGTTGGATTAAAAAAATAGATTTGAGTTAGCCCGCCTAGTCAAAACCCAGTCCAACTCAGCAAAATCGGTGATCTGGTTCAATGCACAAACTCAATTTTCTTAAATTTAAGTCACAATATATATATTTTTTAAATAAATAGTTTATTTTTTTAAAAAGGTTGTTTCCAATTGTATGAAAAACCAAAAAATCATTAGTTTCATTTATTATTATGTGACAATACCTTTTAATTTTTAAATTTATATGATTTTTTATAGTTTTAAATATTTTATTTAATTATATTAATTTATATTACAGTTTATATCATTTGTTAATTATAACGTTAATAAAAACATTATATAAATAATCATAAGTAAATTATATATTTTTACATATATATATATATATATATATATATATATATATATAACTTATAATAAATGAAATAAAATTGCGGTTGAACCGGCCCGAGTATTGATCAAATCACAATGTCGAATCAATATTAGATTCGAGTTTTAAAACATTAAAAATGTTATTTTATAATATATATAATAAAATAAAATAAAATATTTCAACACATCTTTCTATTCTTTTTAAAAATAATAAGAGAGCTCATTTTCAATTGATCATATTTCTCATCAACGTGAATCCGATGTTGACATGTAAAACAACGGGAGACAAACACGAATAGCTGACTTGGATCATAATTTGCGAGTCCGATTAATTAGAGAGGTTTTTCGATGTTCACCACCAACACACGAGCCTACATCACTCTGTATTTGCTCCAGTCAGATTTCAAAAAACATCTGTCCCTTATGGGAATTAAGATGGAAGATAAATCAGGCAGAGATTTGATACTCGAAAACTCCACTCTTAAACTACTAATAAACCATCTGTGTCAGAAGTGTCTCCAAAGAACACGAGAACGCATTTGAGCACTATCAACTTTGAACAAAACCGTTTTATAGAGGTAACAAACTGCACATCAATTTTTTATACAGTTCTCATAAAATAATCAGAATTGAATAATCGTAAACGGTATATCCATGAAAAAATTTACGGAGAAAGAATCGAATATCAATTTTTGACACCAATTATGTATTTACTGTATACATGAAAACCCACATTTAATCCTTTTTGTTCCTCTTTCTCCATCCGGAATCTCATTTTATCGACCGGATGAAACATGATCCGATAAAAAGATCACGACTTGGACTTGGGCTTACAGAATCTAAGGAACACACAAAACCAAATCCCACGGAAATCAACGTTTAAATGTGAACTGTGAACACACTGGAATGATTTCTCCGACAGTACTCTCTGACGTGTCCATGTTGCTCCACAAGTGGGCAGATCTCCGGTAGATATTACAAAAGTATAATAGACAAATTACGGTTAAAAAAAAAAAGTTATTATAAATCTGAAAACCCATTTGTATTCAAACATGTGGTGCTCATGCACCCAATAAAGTTTATCTATGCACCATATATTTTATTCATATTCCTAACTTTTGACGAACCGTAATCAATTCGAAATACTTCAATATGCAAATATAATAGCGTTTTGTTTAATACTCCGTATTAAAATGAAACTGTTGTGACAACGAAAAAAGAGGTGAAAGAAGCTTAATTAGTTAATTTTCATTATCAATTTTCGTCCATTAAGTTGCACATAGACTCATTTATATATATTTTCTTTAACATCCTTATGAGAGCAATCTTTTACCTTGATTTATTCAATGGTATGCAACTGCAAGCATAAAAAAATCCGTTTTTCTTAGAAAATAATTTGGCAATCCCAAAATACAAACCCTAAATTCCATATTAACATCGGAATCCTCAACAAAAGTTGCAATAAATCACACATTCGCACTTTTAAAAAACAAACAAAAACTTACTAAAAATGAAGTAGACAAATTATGACGTCATACTCTAAGGAGACCCAGCAATAGTAGGGTTTTGGTCTCCAGTAGTATCACTCACTTGATGCTGCTGATGATGCCGTTGAGGTTTTTGCTCAAGGCTCATCCCGAGACCAACCCGACCGCTTCCACCGCCTCCACCTACATAACCACCTTCTCCTCCTCCTCCTTCTCCGCCGGAAAATATTCCCAAATTGTTACTCTCCGCAACACGTAACCCTAATTGTTGACCTCCCACCGTTTGTTGTACTAACATAGACCCTAGCTGTACCGACCCGAGTCGACCCGGATAATGACCCGGGTTAAACGCCCACATGTGCTGTGACGGATCCTGCGCGATGGCCGAACCTCCTCCTCCTCCGACCGGTAACATCCAAAATGCATTACCGCCATTTGTGGACGCTGGCGTTGGCGCCGCCACTGCCCACATCGGCGGTATCATGTTCTGTGTTCTTGACCTGGTTAAACCCGGTTCTTGATCCGCAGCTTCGGATCCGGGTTTAGGCGAGCTTGATCCGGGTTCTTGATCGATGGAGTTAGGATCTTTAAAGAGATCTTCTTCACGGAATGATTTAGAGAGAGAGCTAGAATCAGTCATGATGTGATGAGGAGGGTAAAGCTGTTGCTGGAAGCCGAAAACGGCAGCGTTTTGACCCGTCCTCCCGATGAACTTCCTCGACGTCGGATCATCGGAGGAACTGTTGTTGTGTGCCCCATCGTAAAGGAAAGAAAGAGGAGCTGATTTTGACGGTGGAGCTGAGAGAGTAGAGCCACTGCTTCGGAGAGAGACGTTAAGAGTTGAGAAATTCGCCGGTATAGTTCCGGTTCCCGTGGCCGCGATGATCGCCGGCTCCGCCTGTTGAAGAAGCCACTCAATCGTCTCGCCGTCGGATTTATGCTGTAACTCGCGTGTTAACTGGAAGACACGCGCCGCACAGATCGCCGGCATCCGTATTCTCCGGCCACGTCCGTCTACTTTTATGTGACGATCTTTTGACGGCCGCTTCACGGTGGTTTTCTGGGCGGAGACGGCGGAGACAGCGTTTGTGGTGGTTGCTGAGACTGAACCGGAGTTGGGTCCCATGAATGGGGCCAGCTGGGCCGAACCGGTGGTTTGCTGATGATGATGGTCTGTGTTGCTCTGGTTGTTGTTGTTGTTTTTCTGGTGGGACTCCATTGCTTTAAAAAATTATAATATTATGAGAAAAACCCAGAAAATGGAATAAACTAACAAACAAACTTGTACTGAATTTTACTTATAACCCAACAACAAACCCCATTTTCATCTCTGATTTTCCTTTTTATTTAGGAAAAATGTTAATTCAGAGGAGAAGTCTGGGACCTTTTTCTGGTGGGGCTATGAATTTGTGTTGACTGTTATCTTTTGGAGACACAGGAGGAAGATGATGAAGCAGCCAAGTAGAAAGAGAGAGACTTTCACTTTTTTTTCCTTTTTTTTTAGTTTGTAGTTCCACTCGGTTTTTGGTACTATCTGCTATTTTCACACCAAATGATCACTGAGCTTTTCGTTTTGCTTATTATCACACTTACTCCATATAGATTTCATTATCTCTATTCTATACCCTTACCTTTCGAATTTCTATCTTACATCTCATATTAATGATTAATCTAGTTGTCCCCTATCCCAGTAGTTTATCTTATTTTATTTGGTTTATCCGTAACCGTTACAACTTACATGTCAAATTCTGTCTTTTTTTTTTTTTTTTTTTTTTTTTTTTGAGCCTTACATGTCAAATATTCATGTGGTGAAGTTGTGGTTAAATAAATATATCCATGACTAGATATTAAATGATATGGTAAGAGCCACAACGACAATCATGATTATAGAGCCATAACCATAGGTCCATAGCGACAATCATGATTATAGAATAAGCAATTCACTAGAAGAAAGTTTTGTACCATATTTATTATTGGAATTAATGTAACGTTTAATAGTAAAGTTTTGATAAATTCAGGTATACTATTTTTATTTTCATATAACTATATATTATACTGATTGAATAAATGAGATAATTTTATGGTATTGTGTATCATGATATCATATAATAGTATATAGAAAACTTTCCGCCATAAACAAATTCTTGTTTTGAAATTTGTCTAACAGCGTTCTTCCGAAGTAAATAATTTAGCACTGCCGACAAATAAAATAAAATAATTTAGCACCTATTAATCGACTAGGGAAGGTTGCAAGAGATTACATGATATAATAGGGTGTGGACGGTCTAAGAATATAGTTTTTGGAGTTTTTAATAGCAATGTTATATTGTAGGGATCTCTTTGTTGGTTTTCTTGGAAAGTTTGGCTATTTTGTGTTGGATTTGCATGAAATTTCCTGGTGGGAAACGTTGAATATTCTACGGAGGGAAAGCGAAAAATAAATAACTAATAATAATGGAGGCAGTTTACACCGAATATAATAATTTATTAAAAATTATATTTGTAACATTATAATAGTTTACTGATAATAACACAAATGTCTTTTTCTTCAATTCTGTGTTTTGTCTTTGTTATCGGAATGATGAAAGACCTGTTGGAGGATAAGGACCACTATTTTACTAATGATGAGCCTAATAATCAACGCCTCAATTCTTTCCATCTGCCAATTAGCGGAAAATGGTATATTTAACTTCCAACAATTTTCCTAATACTATCTTATATATATCAACTTTCATACTACATCAGTTTTAACTTAAACAAATGCTTCCGTCATAAAAAAAAACTTAAACAAATGCTTCCGTCAAAAAAAAAAAAACTTAAACAAATGCTTACACAAATAAATAACATAAATGATCAAATGTTGATTTTAGCTGAAATTGAAATTGATTGAAATAATATTTATTAACCTTGCTAAATCAGATGTAATGTATATCATTTATGATGAGTAGAATGCCACATATCTAATTTTTTAACTAAATTAAATATTACATATAAAAAGAAACATTATCTCAAACTAATAAAATTCAATTTTTTTCCTTGATTCAAATATGTTATTTTAATATATTATTAGAAAAAAAAATTAGTACAAAATAATATACAAATAATGTTACAGCTAAAATAATAAAGTAGGTTAAATACAAATTTTATATTAATTTTTACTATATATATATTATTAATAATTTCGTATTCATGTTTTTTATCTTTAATGTTGAAAATAGAGTCAATTAATATTATTTTACTATGTTAACTCATCATAATTTTTTTTTATTTTTCCAAATTACAAAATGTGACGAATAAATTAAAAAGTGAATTGTTTTAGTGTGACAAAACTTTCTATCTATCAAATTGATCTGTTATATTTTTCTATATCTTAAAAAAATAGCAAAATCAATACAAATATATTTTAATTTATTTGTATTGGTGATGAATAAATTTAAATTTATATAGCTAAAAATACATACGAATATGTATGAATAAAAAAAATTTAAAGTTATGTTCAGTATTTCAAATTTAATTCACTTAATAGAGGAGAAGAAATTGAATTGATTTAACTATCTTAAAAATTTTAGGAATTTTTTATTTAATATTTCTATCATTGAATTGTATAATCATTTGCATACTAACAATTTTTGTCTTAGAAAATATAATGACAATATATAAAAATAGGATCTAATTTCATTGTAATGCAGCATTTTTAATTTTATTAAGGTTGTGATACTATTATAATGTGGCAATAAAATGGATAATAGAATCCAATTTTATTATTTTGTGATATTATTGTAATGCAGTAGTGGATTCAACATAAATTAGACACATCGTATCTGATTCAATATATACTATACATGTGACATTAATTCTGACTCAGTAGAATTATATAATACTATTTCGATTAATGTTGATTTTGGTTTAAATTTGATAACTTATCTAGAAAAAAATATTGTGTCTATATTAAAATCGATATAATATTAAAATTAATGTATAAAATAAACGATAAAAATTATTTATGTTAAAATATATTATTTTTTTCTTATGATTATGTTCGTTTATATATTACTGCAACTTATAAAAATTATGATAATTGTTCGTTTTATTATTGTGTAGTTATAATAATTGGTCGCATAATTTTAATTTATAAAAAAAAATTTAAAAATTTAAAATTTTATCTTTTCCGATATGCGATTTGTCGCAAGATATTACCCGGACCCGAAGACCCGACCCGAAACCGACCCGGAAATTTCGGTTCGGGTTGGGTTTGGATCCTTACCTTTTACCCTATTGAGTATTTTACTTATGTACCCACGGTTCTCGGATCGGGTCCGGGTCTTACCCGAGACCCGATCGGGTACCCAAAAGACCCGAAAATATTATGCATTAGGTAGGATTCGAACCTAGGTCTATGGTTTAGCAGAGTGGTACTCTACCACTAGACCACTAATACCATTTGTACTACTTGCTTCATTTTAATATTTATTACTAAAACAAATTTTCTGCTTTTTATTTCGGTTTGATGAATATTATTTAAAAATTTGGGGGTTTGTTATGGTTTGTTTCGGTTAAATTTCGGTTATCTTTTTAATTTTTGGATATATTTTTGAATTTTTGGGTAAAAGAATATCCAAATAGACTTGGAACCGACCTGGACCCGAAATTTTTTGGGTAAAAAAGAACCGAAATACCCGAAAATTTGAGATCCGAACTGAAAATAATTCGAATAAAAAAGTTACGGGTATTTTACAGATATTAAAAATTTAGAACCGAACCGACCCAGAACCGAGAAGAACCGACCCGAACCAAAAATTTGATAAGTACCTATTAGATATAAAATTTCTATATCCGAAAGAACCGAACCCGAAAGAACCCGACCCGAACCCGACCCAAAGATCCGAATGCCCAGACCTAGATCACAGCGACAAATAAACAAACAAACAACATCATAATTAATTATTTCAACTTCAATTTTCTTTGACGAAACCTATACATATATCTCCATCTAGATATAATTAAAGAGCTTGTCTAAGAATTGTCAAATTTAAGCCTACGCTATACGGATATATACAGATGTATATTAACAAAGTATTCAACAATCAATGTTAGAAGGAAAAAAAAAAAATTGCGAATATCCTAGATATTTATCAATAATATCTAGTCACATTGTTCTGAGTGACCTTTGCATGTAAATCCTATTAACTCCTATTAGAATAAACACGATAAAATTGTTAAATTAGTTAAATTTAGTTTTTGTAATATATGAATTCATCTTCTTCGTTTTTTTTACTGTACAATCGTTTCATATTAATAGAATTGAACATATATAATTCATTTATGATCTTTATTTCTGTTAGCAAGGGACGACCATATAATTTATTATGCTGCTACCATCCGAAATCTTTATTCGGACGTGAGCTTGAGCTTTAAGTCGTTCTTAATGTATTGCATGTGCGCGAATCCGTGAGGTGAATATAGAAAAACAACAAAGTGAATCTAAACCCCCTTAATCTGGATTGTAATTTGTATGTGTGATAATCTTCTTTTTTTTTCATTTTCCTAAAAAACAAATTGTGAGACAGGTGCACGTGTAAGCTTTTGCAGTGAAAGAAAACAGTAAAACAGTCAAGAGAAAAGAATTGAATAGTACAACAAGTGAGTGAGCAAAAACGTGATGTTTGGTCTGAAACTCTGGATCCGCCCACGGTCCATTGTCTTGTCTCTTTTCACTCCAAAAAGTAAAAGAGTTAATTCAGTTATTTAAATTCTGAATTTAGAAGACTATATATATAGTATATGGTATTTATTACCTTCCATTTTACCCTAGCTGTGTGGCCTTTCTTTTTCTGTTTGTTGTGATTGCACGCTTTGGTGGTATCAAAGCCAAAATACACCGGATAATATATATAAAACTTTTAAGAACTACATGAGTATGAGTTTGTTATCGAATTTCTACATTCATAGCATTCGTTACCCAAAGCTAGGCTGGTGAGTCCAAATAGTTGGGATCGATTCTGGTTGTGTTTGGATGATAAATAATAGTTATGTTATAAGGTATTTCGTTTCCACGGTATAATTTCTTAGTTGGTTTGGAATTTTTTTTTCTTTTACTAAGTAAAAAAGGAAACAAGTTTTTTTTTTTAAAAAAAAAACATTATAAATACAACATAAAGTTGTAAAATTAATTAATTATTTTAAATTAATTTCTTTGCAATGAGATTTAATTTCAGTTTCTTTTTGTATATTCTATAATTAAATTACGGTTTATAATATCTCAAATATTATAAAACTGATTAGAATATATGATCGAAATATAAATTATGTTTTGTGAAATTTTTTCTACCAATAAGAGAGAAAATCTATACTATTAAAAAGAAAACATTATAGAAAAAACATTTAATCATGTGTTATATAACAAGAAATGTCATTGTATTTTAATGGTTTTACAAATGTTCATTAAGGATATAAAAGTCTATTATGATTAAAATTTAAATCAAAACTAAATCAACTAAAACAAAACTAAAGCATGATATCTTTTTTATTAAACAATCCATAAATATCTTTTTAAAAAATTTTAAAGTTTGCGATAACATTATACAATCTAATCAAATATTAACAAAAAATCGATTGTGAAATCTTTTATTGGTAAACGCATTTAAATACATCTTAGATAATTATCCAAAATTCTAAAACTTATTTTTTCATGAGATTTTCGATTATCCATTTTAAAATGGTAATTAATATTAATTAACAAAATTTGTAATTAATATAAACATATTATAATAAATTAATGAATTAATTTTGTTATTCTAAATTTACATATAAATATAATTAAATAAGAATTAAATATTAAAAAAAATCATGTCCTTAGGACGGAACGAAATTTAGTTAGAATATTATAATAGTTATTAAATATACTAGAAATCTCCCCCCCCCCGCGGGGGAGTATTTGTATTTTTGATATTTTGATATTTTCTTTTCATTTTATTTTTTTATTATCATTAATTTTAATCATAATTAATTGCAAGATTTCATTCATTTGATGATTACTTATTTTTATAAATTTTTAATCTTTATATATTTTCATTCATTACTCTTGATCATTAGATTTTTATCCGTCAAAATCTTCAGTTGTTATAGTTGAGATTCTGTTTCCCATCTCATTTTATTGTATCGAAGATGTAAAACTGTTGAATCTTTGGTTTTTATCATTTTTTGGATAATACCTCTAAAACTCTAATCATGCGATAATTTTGCATTTGCATTCTATAATTGAAATAAAATCTTCCTTTATTCATCACCAAATAATCTAATTTTGAACTCATCAATGTGAATGTTAGTAGGGAGTTGTAAATCTTTTAATTTTTTATGGTAGTTAGCTGGTTTTTTGTAGTTTTTTTTTTTTTTAATATTGTTCGATGTTGTAACTCTTGTGGTAACTTAAGGAGATTCTTGGTACTTTTTTTTTTCTTGATTCTATATCGATGCATCACAGATTGGGCATTGTATCATTTCATACATATCGAATAACTGTCAAATCCGTTATTTTTACTTTTTAGATCCCTATCATTTGTTTTGGCTAAATGGTTTTTTTATGTCTTTTTGTTTTTTTTTTTTTGAAAAAAATAGTTTTTAGGTGTTTTTTTATTTATGTTTTTTAGGTTGGCATTTTTTTGTTTATGATAATTTTTTTTGTTTAAATTTTATAAAATATCTATTAGATGTAATTTATCCTTATCATCAATTATTTGTTTATATATATATTTAGCTTGATTTGTCTTTTTGTCATTTTAAATATAATATTGTTTCTTCTCATTGTGTTTGTGGATAATATTTTTCATCAACTGATTTTTTAATTTTAATTTTTACTATAATTCTGATCCTTTTTTTTTTCTTATGCATATTATTTGAATCCGCGCATACACGCGGGATAGTTCGTATTTGTTTTATTTTCTTATGTTTTTATTATTTGTTTTCTTATTATTCTTTTCCCCTTTTAATCAATTATCTGTTTTTAATCATATATAATCGTTTTATTATGTATAATGTTTTACTTTATCTGTTTTTTTGGCTCAATCATCAATTTTTTTGTGTGGTCATTTTACATTTATAATTTAATTTATTTTTCCTATTTTTTGTAAATTTATTTGAAGATAGTTATATGTTTTTGTCGTAACCTATTTGTGTGGATATATAAATATTTATATTGAAATTAAGACTATCTTTTTTTTTCTCTCGAAATCTTTCTATTTATACTTTTTTGCCTTTTTTTTCTACAAACTCAATACCATTGTGTATTTATATTGTATTCTTTGAAGATATTACTTGTTTCTTTTTATATCATTTACCATTAAAATATTTTAAAATATCAAATGCTGATTATGTGTTATTGGGCTGATTTTTTTTTTTTTAATATAACTCATCTATATTAAAAATAAAATGGCTAACACATCTACAATTTTCAATCTATAAATATATTATCTAAAATAAATATATATCAGAAAAATCAAATTTAAAAATTTAAGCAAATTAAAATTAAAATATAGATGTTTTTATTAAATTTAAAATTTATCAAAAATATATTCCCGATTGCAGGTTAAAATCTATTTATTTCTTTAAAAATAACACGATAAGTTTTGGTATTATGTGCGTCTCTATTCATACTATAGTGGACAGATTTTTAGAAAAAAATTAGGAAATATTGTGGGTTGGTTTTAATAATGGGCTTTCCAACACTAATTTTCCACTTTAAAAAAAAAGATTAATAATATAGTGAATATTTTTTTTCTCTTGGCAGGAAAAAAATTAAGGTGGACAGGTGTCAGAATGAGTTTGCTGACGTGGCACTCTATATGGAGAGAAAACTCTCCTTTTATAAAATAGATTTTTCACAAATATTGTAACATTTCTGTTGCATCAAAGAAGAATTTGTGACAATCATATTATTATCATTAACGAACACAACTTCTTCACAATGTTTGTATTGTTACAAAATAATTTTTATTTTATGTAAGAAGCACAAAGTTTTCACAACCATCTCACCACAAATTGGTGAGAAGACATAAGAGGCACAAAATTATTTTAATTATTTTAATTTTATATAAAGGTAACCACATCATAAATAGAGTTGACTATTTTGAGAAATTTGTTTATAAGAGAAAGTTTTGTTGGTGAGTGAACATATGAGTGTTGTGCAAACTGATATTGTTCTGTTAAGGTTGAACAGATTAGAAATTGGTTAGAGTCAATTCATGTGTGTGAAGACGAGTTTTTCTGTGTAATTTTCTTAAGCAATTTCTAACAAAAACAACCAAATTGAATGATTTAGTTTATTCTTTGATATATCTTTGTTCTAGGTTTTTGACACATTCCTAAATCATTATATCTATATACAAGTTGATGTCATATGACAAATATGGACACACCAACAAAACTTTTGATGGTCCAAAAAACACTCATGTTGGATGATAACAGCTTTGGTCACTGGAACGTGCGGATAAAGTAACGACTTAAAGGTATTGAGGAAGATGTCTGGACAACAGTTGAAATAGGATGGACAGATCCAACAATAAAAACTGAGGAAGGTGTGTCGGTACCTAAACCCAAAGATTTGTGGACATAGGCTGATAAGTTTGGGTTCAAGTTCAACTCAAAGGTGATATCTGAAATCTTTAATGCTATTGATCATGAATAGTTTAAGCTAGTGCATGGATGCTCTTCATGTAATCTTTAATCTGATGTTACAAGAAAAGTTCACATCTTACAAATTATTTTTTGAAGTTGGTATGAATACAAATGAGATGAAGTTCTCTCAACTAGTGGATATTCTCAAACCTGAAGAAATATAGTCATTTGCTCGGGTCAAGTCATAAAAAGGGATTGCTTTTGCAGCATAAAAAAGAAACTGACAGACTGCAGTCACTCCACAACAACCTGAAAAGTGGATGAGAGTGTTGGACTGATGGTTCGAAACTTCAAAAAGGCCTTGAAATGAATTGAAAAAGGTCAAGGGAAAAGTTCCAACTCTCACCAAAACAACAAAACCGGTTAGGAACGGAGACGTGGTAGGGAACATAGTCGATTTAGAGATACCGGAAGTGATGTCGGTCAGAACAACAGTAATGTGCAAGATGTTCAATGTCATGAGTATGAAGGCTTTAGATATTATAAATCGGACTGCCCTATTACCAAACAGAAGGAACTCATATGTGATGAATATAAGGGGTGTGGTCTCACAAAGGCTGAATGTACAAATCTTCAGGTTCTTCCTTCGTCATTCGATTGCGACATTGACCCAGAAAAGAGCCCATTGTGATTCCAAATCTGGTCGATGAAGAGGATGAGGTTGATGATTCGTCTCCTCCAGCGGATGTGGTCATGTGATATACCTTAGAGGATGACAAAGGCTTGGGGTTCGAATATTTTAGAGATTTCTCCAAAATCCAACTTGGCTCAAATTAAACCGACGAGTTTTCAGCCGTCTCTTCACTTCTGTAAACGCAAGCAAGCGATTTCAGCTTATTGAATCATGTTATAGTCTGAATCAGAAAGTTCTTCCCTTGGAGGATCTAAAGTTGCAAGAAGCTCAAGATATCATTCAAAATGCAGGTTTGATTTATACTGTTTTTGATATTAATGAGTATGTTCTTCAGGTTGTTCGAGAATTCTATGCAAATCTATGCGATTTAAAATATCAATTGTGAACAAATTTAGTGTATCTCAAGAAAAAGATGTATAAGTTTTCACATAAATTAAGAAATAATTAATATTACTTCTTAAATACATTATTTTCTCTCAATTAAACATTTTCTTATAAATATGGGCTCCGATTGGTGACATATAATATTATACTTGAGTTACAATAAACGTTATAATTTGATGTAACTTGCAGTAAAAATTATGTGGTAGAAACGGTAGATTTATACGGTAAGTTTACTGTAATAATATGAGTTACTATTTTGATTAAAGTAAACGACTGGTAACTTTTTTGATGTATAAATCACAGTATGTGTTACTTTTAAAAAAATCTTATTATTAATAATATTACTATTTATTACAAACTTCAACAATCAAAATAAATTAAAGAAATTATTGATAGTAATAAAATAAAATTAAAAAAGTGATAGTAATAAAAAACTATCCACGTTCATTCCAAAGCATATTTGCAATCGCATTTCATATATTGTTCATATATTGCCCATCATATGTTGTTTTTTCTTCTTCGAGTCTACTAAGCTCTTCTTCTTCAATTCGTCGCCTATGATTATTTTGACCAATGGTGTCTTCTTCTTCTTCAAAATCAGCATCTGAAATTTTGTGAAGCCTAATAAAATTGTGAAGAACCATAGTAGCATGCACAATTTTATTTTGTGTCTCAACGTCATAGCGAGGTAAATTATCAAGAATCCTCCCTTTCTTTTTCCAAACCCCGAATATTCGTTTAATTACAGAACGAAGTGATGCGTGCCATCTATTAAAAAATTCTTTTTTGTTCCTAGGAGGACCATCATCAAATTTCGAAAGATGATATCTGATACTGCTTCCTCTATATGGGGCTAGAAATCCTCGCTTGTTTGCATATCCAGAATCAACAAGATAGTATTTACCTACAGGAGGTTTAGGGAATAAAGGGTCTCCATCTATTGCATATTGCAACACCAATGAATCATGTGTAGATCCAGATGCGCCTAGCCATGCATACTTGAAGATCATGTTTATATCACATATACCCATTATGTTTAAGTTTGTTTGTCCATGTCTATCCCAGTACCCAACTGCATCATGACCTCCAACATTTACCCTAACATGTGTCCCATCAAGTGCCCCAATTAATCCACTAAAAAAAGGCCAATAGTTTGAATCATCTTGTAACTTACGTTGACAATGTTGGAGTGACGCTATTGTTGGAGTTTTTAAGTACTCATATGCAAGACTCTCCACTCCATCCAATACTGCATAAAACTTTAGATAAATAGTCTCTTGGGAATGACTAAACGACAACCCAACATACCGTTGTGTATCATTTTGAGCGCATGTAATAAGGAATATTGCCACCATCTCATCAACACTGACATGATCGGTACTCCTTAAGTTGTAATGTTGCTCCAGTATTGTGCATAGGTTCTGAAATGCTTCTGAATGCATCCTTAACATGTTCAAGCAATGATTTGGATTATTATGAATCTGATTTTTGAGATTTCGCTAGCCCAAACCTCGTTTAAATGCCATTGGTTGCTTGGAAAAATGACGCTTGTAATACTCTATCAAAAGTTGTAGAAACATATCCATATACTCTCCATCTTCTAGATCACATAATTCAAGGAACTCTTCTTCGCTAAGATTTTCTAAACCTCGAGAGTACAACTCGTTTAATCGTATGACCTGAAAATATAAATTTTTTTTTAAAAATGATTAGAATATTTTTAACTATCAGAAAATATATAATTATTAAATAATAATAAACTAATTTATTAGCTCTAAAAAAAAAAATCAAAACACATAGTTTTTTATGCTATTGTACTTAAAAAAAATAGTTTTTTAATCATCAAGATTAATCTTTGTCTGACTTGATTCCCCAACATCACCACTTTTTTCAGTTTCACGTTGATATCCTATTTCTTCAAACAATTACATTAGTTCTGAACGAGATGGGACACCAAATTCTTTATGACTCTCCATGTCTGTTTTTCAGATATTGTTTTGCTCTATGTTGACACTTGAAGGATCACCATGGTAACGTTTCAAAGCCTTGAAACGATTTCCGACAAAATTTATGTGACGATCAAATCCTGTATAACCCTCCAAAAACGTGATCTTATCATGATCACTTTCATTATAAAACATCATTTCTCTAGCAAATGGATCCTCTTTTAGTATTTTGATACATGCCCACCAAAAATCTGTCCACCTTGTTAGACCTTGAATTAATTGCAGGATTCCATATGCCTCTTTATATGGTTGAGCTTCATTTTTTTCTCTGCGCTCTTTTGCTTCTGTAACTTGAACACGACGAAATTCTATCATTTCTTTGAAGAGATCAAATGACTTTCTTCTTCGTGGTATGTTTTTCTCCGAACTCCGTGACATTTCTTTTCCTCTATTACTTTCGTATGGAGTAACACGTGATTGTTTTCTGTTTAACCGCTTTGATGGACCAATAAGCGACCTTGACCTTGGAAGGGATTCTAGTGAAATAGTTTGTGACTCGAGATGCGCACCACTTGTATGAATAATGTTTGAATCATCTTCATCATTATCCTGGGCTGGAACAGACTTATTTATTGATTCACTCTCATTTTGTCGAGCAGTCCTTGCATCTGGCATATGAGTTGAATACATAGCTTCTGGTGTACTGCCTTGACATCCAAATATATGTCTCATAAGTTCCATGTGTGGAATCCCATTTTCATGGATCTTTTTTGAATATTGTATTTCTTGCAGAATTCAGTGACAAAATATATAACATAGATATAAGTACGCATTAATTAAAAAAAATAAAAATTACTTAAACTTCAACATAAAAGATAATGTACATTTTCTCGGTCATCACACCAATCAGAATCTATCGTAATCAAACCAGTGTTATCATCTGCTGATATTCCGGTAAAATTCTTCAACCTCTTATACGATCCGATCCATACATATTTCTTAGTGCATCGTATTTACTCTTGAAAGAATCCCAAGAAAGACTAATACAAGTTCTCTCTAAAAACTCATTACATATATGATCTCTTCCAACTTCTTTTGGCAATTTTTTGTTTGTATCTAATTTTAGCCAATTCAATATCGAGAAGCTCCAAATATAACCCAATATGATCATCTTCCCATAAAATTTTCTTTTGTTTCTATATAGTTTACGTTAACATAATTAAATTACTATACTGATAAAATAACATTTAAAATTTTGCAAATCATATGAAAATTACCTTACGGCGGATGCTTCCACCAACATCATCAACATTGCCATCATTAGACATCTTCATCACAAGAAAAATAAAAATAAATTAGTAATCATAATATTGGAATATGGTAACAATATTGGGATATGGTCATCAAATCATATATATTAATTTCTTTTCAGATGTGGTAAACCACTGATTGTAGACACAAATGGATCAATATGAAATCAAATGTTCTTAACGTGGTGTAATATATCATGGTTTTTAGTGTTTTAAGCCATGATATAAGTCTTGTTTACAGAGTTTTTTTTAGTATTTTTGGAGTTTTTTAGAGTCATTTGCAGGTTTAGGTACGTTCGAGGCTTACTTGGAGATTATAGATCATTCTGGAGTTAATCAGGAAGCTGTGCTTAAGAATTTAAGTCAGAAACCACTTTTGGAGATGGTGTCGGTCGACACCCATCAGACAGACAATTTTCTGCACCAGTTTTGAAGATTTTTGAAGAATAGAAAATTTACCCAGATTTTTCCTTATTTGCAAATAAGTCCCTATTCGAGTTGTTACGATATTTAAATTATTTTAAGGTCATTGTTTAGACCTATCTTTTATCTAAGCTTGATTTAGTTGAGAGAGATTTGTAGCAGAGTTTTTGGAGAGAAGAATTCAGACTCCTTCAGAGAAGATTCAGAACTCCTTTTATTCTCCATTGATTTCTTTTATGCAATCTTATTCAATCATGTTTATTGTTTCAATTTCCATGTCTGAGTAGTTTGCTAGTTAGGTTTAGGGTTTCTCATTAGAGATTTGATTGATTGTTAAGTTGATTGATTGTTAAGTTGATTGATTAGTTAAGGAATATGGAACACTAGTTCTTTATCTAGGGTGTGATTAATGCTTGATCTGAACTGGCCAGTTAGATTATTGATCATAGGTTAATTCTCGCAACGAAAGTTGGTTAATTAGCTAGAAGAACCTTAAGATGAGCAAAATACCTATCTGCAAAGGAATTTGATTTAGGGATTTTGTGAACTTATCGAACCTAAGATTATTACATGTTTATACTTTAGAACTCGCAAAGAAATTTGGTTTTCTAGGTTTTAGACATAGATAGTTTTCGCAGCGACAGCTGGTTAACTTTATCATTGTGTTTCGAGTTCTAGAACATAGCAGAATCCTGATTGACTGATTAGCTGGCATTCCTGATTTCCTGAGAATTCCCTGAGCCTGACATTTTTCCCATCTGATTTACAACCGATTTTATTGCATTTCTTTCATTACATTATTTCTTGTTTAACTTAATTCGAAAACCAATAATCTATTGTGTGATCTTGAGTCTCTGTGGAATTCGACCTCTAAGTACTATAATCAATCTCTTAATTTGGAGAGTAGCTCTAGGGTAAATTTGAGCATATCAAATTTTGGCGCCGTTGCCGGGGACTCATTGAATTCACCATTAGATTTGGAATAGAATTTAGTCTAATCATTTTATTTTTCGTTTACTTACATTGTTCTTTCTCTTTTCTTGTGTTTCAGGTGTATGCCTAATCGTCGTACCAGAAGCAACAAGAAAACTCAGCTTGTGAATCTCACGAATCAAGAGCTGAGAGAGTTAGAACGTACGAACCGCCAAGGAAAGAAGTCAGCAGACATGAGGAGAACAATCGTTCAACCTGATGCTGCTAGAATCTTACGAGACCAAGAGGGTCATGCATACAATGACAATGGTGACCAAATCGATGATCAGGGAAATGTCGTCCAAGAAATAGCAGCTGCAGAAAACAGAGACACCCAGATTGCCGGAGCACCACCTATCCGAGGGAGAACCCTTGCTGACTACAACAGGCCTGATCAATTCTATGCAAACAGGTCTGCCATTAACCCTCTGGATTTTCAGAGAGCTGATTTTGAGCAGAAACCTGCCTACTACACTCTTGTGGGTCAACATCTTTTCTATGGTCTTCTTCATGAGCATCCTATGTACCACATAGTAAAGTTTGAAGATTTGGTGTCTAGCGTCAAGTGCAATGGGGTGTTTTATGACTATCTCTTCTGCAAGCTTTTCCCCTATTCTCTTGTTGGGGATGCTTCCTACTAGCTGAAGCAGTTGCAACCAGGATCTCTAACCACTTGGGTTGATACAAAGAATGTCTTTCTCAACAACTTCTTTGATGATGCATGGTCTGAATAACTGAGGACAAAGATTTCTACATTCTCTCAGGGACCTGCTGAAGCATTCAAAGCTTCTTGGTTGAGGTTCAGAGCATATCAGAGGGATTGTCTACACCATGGCTTCAGTGATGTTCAACTGCTGGGTATTTTCTTCAGAGACATAGATTGGAGGTACCAGATGGCTTCAGATGCTGCAAGTGAAGGAAACTTCAATACTAGAAGCCCAGAGGAAGCCAAAAAGCTTATTGAGAACTTAGCATCTAGCAATAGTACCAAGAATGCAGACTATGATAGGAAGAGGCTGGCTGGAAACATGGATGGATCTCAGAGTGCTGAAGTGAAAGCAAAACTTGATTTTATCCACAATCTCCTTGTGGGAAAGAAGCAAGTTCAATTTGCTGCAGAGGTTGAAACCTTTGAACCAGAGGAAGAGGATGTAAATTTCATCAATGGAGTTGGGTTTCAAGGTCAGAGATTTGGAAATCAACAAGGTTATGGTTCTTCTTACCAGAACCCTTTTCAGAACAACAACTTCACAAGAATTTAGAGTTCTTCTTCTTACCAGAAACCTGAACAGAATAGCAAGATGGAATATCTGTTGGAGCAGGTTTTGGAAGGTCAGACAAAGATGACTGTGAACTTCAATGGGAAGCTGGATGCTTTGTATACTGATCTGAATGGGAAGATTGAGTCTTTGGGTGCTCATGTTAAGAAGCTGGATATTCAGGTTGCTCAAACTGCTGATTCCATAAAAAGGCAAGAAGGATTTATTCCAGGAAAGACTGATATCAACCCAATGCATCATGTTAATACTATCATGGTGAGAAGTGAAGAAAAATTTGTGGGGTCTACAGAGTTTGATGAAGAATTTGGAGCCACAGACTTGGTGTCGGTCGACACCAAGGAGGATTGTCGGTCGACACCAAGGAGGATTGTCGGTCGACACCAAGGAGGATTGTCGGTCGACACCAACCAAAATTCTCGAAAAATCGAGTCCTGACGAACCGTTGTCGACCATGCCTCACGACACCAAATTGAAGAGGTCGACACCAAATATGGTGTCGGTCGACACCCAGGAGGTGTGTCGGTCGACACTAGCGAAAAATCGCGATTTCTCGAGTCCAGACGAACGAAAATCGATGCACTTTGACAAAAAATTTGAGTGTCGAGCGACACCAGATGAGGGTGTCGATCGACACTTGACCTGTATTTTTCAATTGCCGTCGGAAGAGCGTGCTGATCATCCCATAACATCATTACCTACTGAAGAGAGGGCCTACAAACCTAAGATACCTTACCTGAAGCCCAAAATGTCTAAACAAGAGGTGGAAGAAGCCAGATGCAAGGCAATAATGGACAAGGTGCTGATTAGATACCATTAGTTGATGCAGTCAAGCTTTCAACTGCACTTGAGAGATATGTTAAGAGGATGGTTGTGATTGGTGTAAGCCCTGAGGAAGCAGCTTTGCTCACAAAGGACATCAGTGCAATTCTCTTGAAAAAGACAGTATCAAGGAAAGAGAGGAAGGTGAAAGTCTCTGAACAGGTCAGTGTTATGATTCAGAGTAGGATTCCAAAAAAGTTACCTGACCCAGGAAGTTTTGTGCTAGACTGCTCCATCTCAACAGGAAGGTTTCCTCTCTCTCTCTGTGACATTGGCTCAAGCATTAACCTGATGCCTTATTCTGTTGCTGTAAGACTTGTGTTGACTGACTTCAAGCCTACAAGGATTCATCTTATCCTTGCTGATCGTTCCAAGAAGATTCCAGAAGGTGTTTTAGAGGATGTTCCACTTCAGATTGCAGGCTGCACTATCCCCACAGACTTTGTGGTTTTGGAATATGGTGAATAACCTCAGGATCCTCTTCTTCTGGGAAGATCTTTCTTAGCTACAACATGCGCTATTACTGATGTCAGAGAAAGGCAGATAGAGTTTGATTTGGGTGATAAGGTTATGAACTTTGACATGGATAAACTGAGGAGAAAACCTACCATTGATGGTCAAACCTTTTCTGTAGAGGTTGCCATGGATGAGGAGACAGATTACATTACTGCTGGGTATGTCAAGGAGCTGGAGGTTACTGAGCAAGTGAACAAGCTGATTGTTCAAAAGGAATTAGTTGAGACTTCTAAAAAACCTGCTGGGCTTGAGGATTGGAGTGGAGATCATCTCTTCAGGACTAGGCTTGAAGATGAGGGTCCAATCAAAGAAAAGTTACTGGAGGAAGACCCTTTTGTGATGGAGACAAGGATTGCAGAGCTAAATTGCAGAAAAAGTGCAGAAATTCGGGTTGCAGGTACAGTGTCGTTTGACACCACTCTTGGTGTCGGTCGACACCCTCCACAGACCAACCCAGAAATAACCAAAACACACAGTTTTCAGGAGGTTTCTAATTCTGCAAGTTTGACAACTGTTGCTAAACAGAAAGCTCCACATTTCACACTCTATACACCTAGGAGAAAGCAAATGTATATACTTCATGTTCCCAATTCTAAACCACCTGATATCATCAGTCATACAATTCCATCTACTTCACAATTATGCAAGCCATTAGATTCCCGTAGAGAGCTTGGTATCTCTTTTGATGACTTTGCAGGAAAAAGAAGTGTCCCACACACACATAGATCCCGCCCTGCAACTGTTCCTTCATTCCTTGGTCAATCTCATGCACAAACTGCCTATACACCACCTTGGATGATGAGATGTTCTTCCCAGAGGCATTCCCTGCCACTCTCTGATCCACCAGATGTCTGAGCCCCGACACAGTCAAGCTAATGACTGAAAAGAAGCGCTTAATGGGAGGCAATCCACTTTTAGGTAGGATTTTCTTTGAATTTGGTTTGGTTTTTGCTAATTTTTAGTCTTGTTTTTTTTTTTTTTTTTTTGGTGTCGACCGACACCCACTTCCAGTGTCGCCCGACACCATCCGACCAGGTACATATTTTTATTTTTTCTTGTTCATTTGTTTTCACCTTGGTTTCTTTCCGATCCTATGGCTTGATAACACTGAGGACAGTGTTACTTAAGTCTGGGGGAGGAAAATACTGACGTATTTTGTTTTGTTTTGTTTTGAGTTAGTTGTGTCATTTTATTGAGTCAAAATTTAGTTTGGAACTATGAGCTATTCTTGGAACAAGCTGTTTTAGCAACCACTTTAGTGACCATTCTTACAGTCATTGATCAGCAGATCCAACTAAAAGGAAATTCCAAAGGTAAATTGATCTACCAATATCCCCATATTTGTTTGAGTATTTGAATGATCTAAAACTGCCCTACACATAATGAACTTAATTTCTCTTATCTTAGGGTTTGGCATACTTTGAATCGGAATCCTTGTTCAAGTCTGATAGGATTGTTCTGTGATTATGGTTTCCATCTCTCTTCCCTTCAATGTCTTAAATAAATAAAAAGATATAGGTCGAAAAGAAGTGAACTGAGAAGTTAGCGGCAACCCCGTTGGTTTTTGAGATTCATGGAAACCTATCTAAAAAAAAAAAAGAACAGTCAGTCAATAAAAAAAATAAAATGATACCCTAGTAGGGAGAAATCGGCTGACTCGAAGTGAGAAAAGGGAGAGGAAAGAAATCAGAAGCAGACTGTCTACAAAATCAGATACTTTGATGAGTAAGAGTCCATGTGTTCTTTGATCGATATTCCCTCGATGAGACTGCATTTAAAATTTAATAAGGTCAGCAATAGTCATTTTGGATACCTCTTATGGATTGTGGGTCGATATGGGGATGGTTGGTAGGCCTGCAGAAAAATAATGGAGGTTTTATCTTAGGTTGGTGTTGTTTGGAGTGACTTACAAATGTGTTGGTTGATTCAGTGTTCTAAAGGATATGTGAGTTCCTATGTTTTCAAACCTCTTCCACAGGTTTAGTCTTCTGTTTTGCATGAGGGCAAGCAAAAGCTAAGTCTGGGGGAGTTGATATATCATGGTTTTTAGTGTTTTTAACCATGATATAAGTCTTGTTTAGAGAGTCTTTTTAGTGTTTTTGGAGTCTTTTAGAGTCATTTGCAGGTTTAGGTACGTTCGAGGCTTACTTGAAGATTATGGATCATTCTGGAGTTAATCAGGAAGCTATGTTGAAGAATTTAAGTCAGAAACCACTTTTGGAGATGGTGTCGGTCGACACCTATCAGACAGACAATTTTCTGCACCAGTTTTGAAGATTTTTGAAGAATAGAAAATTTGCCCAGACTTTTCTTTATTTGCAAATAAGTCCCTATTCAAGTTTTTACGATATTTATATTACACTACAAGAAAACATGTGTTTTACAACGACCAGATTCGACGGTAATTCGTTGTAAACAGGGTTTACAACGAATTAGGGACGAAAACTTAATCGTCGTTATCTGTGCGTCGTAAAGAAAAAATCGATGTTAATTCGTTGTAAATATTGCAAGGAATAAATTTCGTTGTAAAAGAGATGTAAAACTTTCGTCGTAAACTAGTTGTAAATTAGGGAGGAAAGAGAAGTGACGTACATTCGTCGTAACTTTATTTGTTGTAAATGCGTCGTTATATATTTACGACGAATTAGGGACCACTCAGTTTTACGACGAATTCGGGACCACTTTCTTTTACGACGAATTAGGGACCACACAGTTTACAACGAATCAGGGACCACACAGTTTACGACGAATTAGAGACTACACAATTTTACGACGAATTAGGGACGTTCAACTATTACAACTAATTAGGGGCTATATATTTAGATTTTATAAAATATATAATTATTTTTATAAATATTCATTGCATAATATAAAAAATAATTATATAAAAGAAAAAAAAATTCGAAAATTTAAATAAAATTCATTTTAAAATATTTAAAAGTTTTTACAAATAATATAAAAAGAAAATTAAAATACAAAACAATTAAAATAAAAATATTTATCGAATTAGTTCATCAAACATATCTTCGGTGCGGGTTTCTTCTTCCTCCGTCATTCTTCGGTTTAAATCAACATCTTCATCGGTCGAAGTCCGTATCCCGAGGTCCCGACGTCTACGCTCCAACGCCTCAGTCGCATGCGGATTACCCGCTACCAAGATATCAAACATAGACTCCATTTGGGCAAATTTTTGATCTGTCGTTTGCCGCAACGTGGAAATCTCTGTATGTGCAGCCGTCAACTGAGCACGGAGGGAACTTTCCCCGACCCAAGAAGAACTCATGACCCTCGGGATATCTTGGGCGGATCCTACTCCAATAATCCGTCCTTTCTTCTTCGGAGCAACCTTAAAAAAAAATTTTTTTAAAATTTAAAACAATTTTTAAAAATTTAACAAAATTAGCTAGTAATTAATTATAATGTTTAAAACAAAATTAAATTAATAATTTACTAATATAAATAAAAACTTAATAATATTTAAAGAATTACCTGTTTGTAAATTGTGTTTATTTCAGAAGAAGTCAATACCACAGGAGTACCATCGGGGGTTTGTTGGGAAAGCTGAGTCTGACGCTCTTCAATGGCAGCTGCGACGTTGTTGTGCAGCTTCTCGGACCTATGATCGACAAAAACTCCGGACTTCTTTCTATGAGTCCGTTCGTGCAATTGTGCGAGAGTAGGAACCTCTCCTAATTCTTCAGCCTGAAAATTATAAAAAATGAGTTAAATAACTAAATAATGAAAAAATAAATTGATTAAATATTTAAATTTAAAATAAACTAACTTACCATTTGTAGAGCAATCCCGCCAAAAGGAGTCTGTCCAGCAGTGTGAGGCATAGAGAGAGGAAGTCCGTCTGGACCTAGAGTATTCCGAGAAGCGGAACACTGAGCAGATCTTTTCACCGAATGGGGGTCCATCCAATAACGTTTCAGCCCATCCCAAACAGTCTTCGTCATAAAAACTGGTTTGCCGGCATCTCCCTTCACCTCCCAATCAGTCTTCCAATCACAAACAGTATTACCTAGACGCTTCATCGCCTTCTTGTTAAACATAAACTTCACCGTCTCGTTGATGGAGACATCCCAATTCCATCGTTGCTATAAAAATAAAATTGATTTGATTTAGTATTAATTTATTTAAAAATTTAAATAAAATGAATAAATTAAAAATAATAAAGAATTAATTACCGCAAAAATTTTAAACCAAGTTACGCGAATATATTGTGGAGTAGATTTCCAATTCGGGGTCGCCTCGACAAAGTAACCTTTGATGCATTCTGTAACGCTTCGGCCTACTTTGTTATCCACACCAAACCTGAAAATTTTAAAATAATTGTAAGTAATATCAAATTTAAGTAATTTAAGTTACATAAAACAAAATAAATATTTAAAAATAAAAAATAATAATAATAATAAATAAAAAACGTACCAAAAAGTACCAGGAGGTCGATCTATATGCAATAAATCCATACTCTCGCGACCTGGTTGGACGAGAAGATCCTCCACTCGATATTGTGCATATGGTGCATCCGGTGGTACCAAGAGATCCGGATGAATAGGTCCAGCAGCTGGTGGAGGCTGGACGGGATCATCTGGTTGCGGCTCCTGAGCTGCTGGCGGATCGGGATCTCGATGCGGTGGTGGATGGCGCGGTGGCGGAACTGGGCGGTAAGCTGGAGCAGCCTGTGACTGAGTCTCCGGTATCGCCGTCTGCGTAGCAGAAGAAGGAGACATGTCGGCTGAACCGGAAGACGAAGAGCCGCCATTAAGGAACTCACTATAATGGACACGTCGTGTATGTTTACGGGGACCCATAGATCTACAACAAATTAAAAATAACAGTATTAAAAATAAGTAATTAACAAATAACATACATAATGAAATTTTTATCAACATTTAAATTCCATTCTATTTATAAATTCTATCCTAATTCTATAATTCGATCATAATTCTAAAATTCATCTCAATTCTAAAATATCATCCTAATTCTATATTCTATCCTAATTCTATATTCTATCCTAATTACTAAATAAAATTAATTGATTAAACTAGAGAGAGAGTGGAAACTTACAAGAGAGGAGAGGAAGTTAGAGAGATGTTGGGAAGGGAAGAATGAGCAACGAGAGAAGGAAACTCGAACTCTTTATATAGAGTTTTGTTTCGTTGTAAAAATGTCGTAATTTACCACGCGCTTACAACGAGTTCGTCGTAAAAACGTCCCAGATTTATTCATTACTGCGTGTTGGAAAAGCGCAAAAACTCAAACCACGCGGCAAAAAATCAAACGTCACGAGCGATTTACGACGAAATCGTTGTAAGCGCGTCCCAGCTTTATTCATTGCCGCGTGTTGGAAAAGGGCAAAAATTTAAACCACGCGGCAAAAAATCGAACGTTACGAGCAATTTACGACGAAATCGTTGTAAGCGCGTCGTAGATTACAGCGTTTTTACAAGGAAACCGTTTACAAGCGTTTTACAACGAAATTTGTTACAAATGCTTTACGAGGTATACGTTGTAAAAGCGTTGTAATTGACAACGTATTTGCAACGAAACACTTTACAAGCGTTTTACGACGAAATATTTTTTACAAGTGATTTACGAGGTTTACGTTGTAAACGCGTTGGAAAGTATGTGTCTTATAAGATAAATATTCATATAAAACATATATAAATATCTGAAAACATATATTATTTGAATTATCATAAACGTAATTAATAGATGCATGAACATAACGTAATCGATAGTAAAGAAACTCAATCGGATCCATCATCATTGTCATCTTCGCTATCTCCATTACCGTCACCATCCTCACTTTCATCAAACTCATCTCGTTCACTACCATCATCATCATCCGGGAGATCTTCGTATTCTCGATTTTGCGGATCAATTAACACAATTTCTTGTGTACTTTGATCAGGTGCAGGTATATTCGTACATGAATCTTCTTGCAAGGGTAAATCTCCACCTCCAATAATTCGACCACGGGGAGTGATTTTAATAGCCGATAACCAAGTGATATCTGGGACTCCTTCTACTGCATAAGTTGGGGCCACTCCACCATCGTCGTATCGCTTAGGAGCTCTTTTTCGTGTGCGAACTGTGGGTGCAAAATAGTATGACGTGAAGTGAGATGTTTCTTCTGTCAGACTACCAGCGACGATTGACCCTTCAACTTTTGCCAAATTCTTTGCTTTGCCTTTTAAATTTTTCATAAACCGCTCAAAAGGGTACATCCATCGAAAATGAACAGGTCCAGCTAATAAGGTTTCATGAGGAAGATGGACTGGGAGATGTTCCATAACATCAAAGAACGAGGGAGGAACGTTTTTTCTTTTTGAAACGTTTTTTTTTTTTGAAACGTTTTTTTTTTCTCAGAAACGTTTTTTTCTTATAGTGTTTTTGTTGTTTTGAGTTGTGATTTAGGAAGAGAGTGAGACCTCTATTTATAGAGAAAATTTACCAATGAATTTGCAACTTCTAATTTCCCAACGCTCTCACAACGAAATTAGGACACTTTAACAACAAATTTTCTAAGCAAGTATGGCTTACAAAAAACGTGTTTACCTAATTTACCTTTTTTGATTTTAAATCGTTGGAAATCAATTTCGTTGTAAGTATGATGGTATCTTACAACGAGTTTACGACGAAATTTTCTAAGCAAGTATGGCTTACAAAAACGTGTTTACCTAATTTACCTTTTTCGACTTTAAATCGTTGTAAATCAATTTCGTTGTAAGTATGATGGTATCTTACAACGAGTTTACGACGAAATAAACAGTCATTGTAATAGCGTTGTTAACTCCTATTACCTTTACAACCCTTTTACAACGAAAGTGTCCGTTGTAATTTTACAACGCTTTTACAACGAACATGGTTTTTGTCGTAAAATCGTTGGTAATTCATTTTTACCTTACAACGAACACTTTTCGTCGTAAATTGTCGTCGCTAACACAATGTTTTCTTGTAGTGTTATTTTAAGGTCATTGTTTAGACCTATCTTTTATCTAAGCTTGATTTAGTTGAGAGAGATTTGTAGCAGAGTTTTTGGAGAGAAGAATTCAGACTCCTTCAGAGAAGATTCAGAACTCCTTTTATTCTCCATTGATTTCTTTTATGCAATCTTATTCAATCATGTTTATTGTTTCAATCTCCATGTCTGAGTAGTTTGCTAGTTAGGTTTATGGTTTCTCATTAGGGATTTGATGGATTGTTAAGTTGATTGATTAATTAAGGATTCTGGAACACTAGTTCTTTATCTAGGGTGTGATTAATGCTTGATCTGAACTGGCCAGTTAGATTATTGATCATAGGTTGATTCTCGCAACGAAAGTTGGTTAATTAGCTAGAAGAACCTTAGATGAGCAAAATACCTATCTGCAAAGGAATTTGATGTAGGGATTTTGTGAACTTATCGAACCTGAGATTATTGCATGTTTATACTTTAGAACTCGCAAATAAATTTGGTTTTCAAGGTTTTAGACATAGATAGTTTTCGCATCGACGGTTGGTTAACTTTATCATTGTGTTTCGAGTTCTAGAACATAACAAAATCCTGATTGTCTGATTAGCTGGCATTCCTGATTTCCTAAGAATTCCCTGAGCCTGACATTTTTCTCGTCTGATTTACAACTGATTTTATTGCACTTCTTTCATTACATTATTTCTTGTTTAACTTAATTCGAAAACCAATAATCTATTGTGTGATCTTGAGTCTCTGTGGAATTCGACCCCTGAGTACTATAATCGATCTCTTAATTTGGAGAGTAGCTCTAGGGTAAATTTGAGTATATCAAATTTTGGCGCTGTTGCCGTTGCAGGAAAGATGAATGTTTCATATGGCTAGTGATTAATGAGCATATTTTTCAAGAAAAAAAAACCACTAAAAAGAGATCAATAAAAAAAAAAAAAATCTGCAATCCAAGAAAAAAAAACAAAGATTGAATCGGCTAATTAGCTTAAGATTTCTACAGTAAAAATATCTTCACAACAAGTCTACAAATTAATGGATCAATATTTAAGAGTGTTTTTTGTAAGTAGAAAAAAAAAGTTTTGTAAGTAAAATAATGAATAAGAAAGAAAAACAGACCATGAACTCTTGAAGTGTGTGTACACTACAAGAAAACTCGGCTATAGCTACGATTTTTTTCGTAGATATAGTCCAATATTCGTGGATATTTCTACATTAGCCAAAAAAAATTAGTGGCTATGAGCTTGTGGATATCGTGTAACTGTAGCTTTTCGTAGCTATATGTGGCTTATCCATCCACAACATATCCACAACTTTGTTTGTGGCTCATATCCACGGATATCAACATACATTGGTTGTGGCTAATTTGGCCACAACTATCCACACCTTTTGTCGTAGTTGTCTCCACCAATAGCTACGACTTTCCTCGTGGCTTGGATAGACACGATTGGCGACATAATTGTTTGTTGTTCTGCTTCCCACAACTAGCCACAACCGTTTTCGTAGCTTCGTCTACATATATCCACGGTTTGTGTTGTGGCCTTCGAGGCACCAATTGCAACGATATGATTTGTGGCTTTAAGACCACAACTAGCCACAAAGTTGGTCGTTGCTTTGTCCTCTACGTATAGCAACAATTTCTATTGTGGCTTTACAAGACACCATTTGCCACAATGGTATTTGTGGCTGCTTGGTCCACAACTAGACACAAAGAGACAAGGTACCAACCAATTTAATTAAATCACTAATTGGATATTGCAAAATGAAAATCAAAGCAAATGAAACCAAGTAGAATAATAGATCATATATATCATTATAAAAGGTAGATACATGAGTATTTAATTAGATGAAGAAGACATCTAATGATGTTCTTCAATTACACAAAATATCAGATCATTCATTTGTTACAAAAAAAAATCTATAGATGTTAGAACTACTTAAAGCCGCCAATACCATGCTAAGCTAGAACTACTTAAACCAAGTCTAATAGGAAAGATAGAGTTACAGAGATTGGTGAAGCTGTTGGCTTGCCTCTGATCGTGGACTTGGAGCAGAAGCACCAATCTCACGAGCAAAAGGCTGGTATGTGACTGGATCTATGCCATTGATCCTCAACAACACTTCAATGGCTTGTTTCATCCTGGTTACATCCTGCTTAAGTTCGGTTATGTCTCCCTCCATCCTGGTGAACTTCCCATCAATTTCCACATTTCATATGACTGAAGCGGTTGGGGATTGTTGATCATCTGCTTGAATATACTGAAGCGAACCAAGTCCATACACTCGCCCTTTGGAGTTTTTTGCCTTCTGAAAAAAGAAGATGTGAGAAAAGCAATGTAGTTACCAAAATACAAGTTTGCAAAACGATTTTCTTACCTCAATATAGGCGCCACTGAGCTGTTCCTTAGAGGGTATAGTGCTTACATCAGTGTCAGTGGATTCTTCTAACCGTTCAGCAGCCAAAGCCTCAGCAGCGAGTAGAAGAGCCTCCGCCTTTTTGTCAATGCAAGTGCCATCTTTCCTGGTGTGGGTCTTACGGACTACATCAATTATTGAGGGTGCTACTCCACCAGCCTCAATCGCCTAAAAAAAAAATCTCATAAACAATGACTAACCATCTCATAACTAACCATCTCAGAGGCAATTATCACAAATCACTTCAAAAGAAAATAATCAGCTAGGCAAGAATTAGACACGTACCATCTCATAAGCCACTCGGCCATGGTTTTTCGCTCCTGAAGTGTGACGGTGAGAGCCATAGCCATCTGGATTTGAGGCAGCATTCTCTGAATTTGTTTTGCTCTTCTTTTGATGTGTGTCCTCCTCCCACAAATCAAGCATCGTGTTCCAGTTTGCCAGGCCAATATAATCTGGCTTCTGTCCAGTTCGCTTTCTCTTGCTCACAAGGTCTTGGATTGAACTTTTCAGAATCCCTTCCCAACGATCACAAACCATATCATGGTGCACTGGATCCCAATAATACTTTTTCTGCAACAATAACAAACATAACTTAATAAGTTAAGTATAAAACAATGTAAAACATAAACTTTTTACCACAAAACTAGCTAAGTAATTATGTCATTGTCTATATAAACTATAAATCAAATGAAAACATAAATCTTACCACAAAGCTAGTCCACCATGCATCCTTCTCCTCTGGAACCATTCCAAAGTTCCACCATGGACCCTAAAAGTTGGATTGATAAGCTGCGACTACATCTTTCCGGATGTAATCATCGATGCCAAACCTAGGAGAAAGAACCATGAGTATATGAATGAAAGCAATTACTAGTAAAGCCTAACCAAGTACAGAAGAAAGCAAGCAAGTAATATTTAAAGCCAAACCAAGTAAATCAAATCGATTAATGTCTAAAAGATGCAAAGAAAGTAAATCGATTAGTGTCTTAATAGTGTTCTATTCATAATGTCTTAACATTGTTTTGAATAAGAAAATCTACAACTCTAAATAAACAAATCGATTAAACAAGTTAAAACCTAAGATTCTTAATAAACCAATACATTAAAAGGAAAAAGCAAACTAATAAACCAAACAATCTCACAACACCAAACAATATGAATCTCAACTTAACAAAACCGTGAGTCATAAACCGTGAGTCATAAATGTGAGGGTTTGTCTTACCATAACCCTCCATTTAGCCTTTGTGGATGCAGAAGGGGCATGCTACGTCTCTCCGGCGCACACATAACAGCGACTAAGGTAGGGAGTGGATGACGAGAAGCAGTGGAAGCAGCTGGTCCTGTAGATACAGGAGGAAGCCAAGTTTGATGGCCCCGTGAAGATCTCCCTGATGAACAGGCGGCAGCTAGGAGATTCATCTGCAAATGAGGACAAAGATTGAGTCACATGCAAATGTGGAGAAAGAGTCAGTCAAACTTTTGGATCTACAAATCTACAGCGAAAATGAGAGGGAAACAAACTTACTGTCAAGAGAGAACTGTAGAGGATTCACAATATTCAGAAGAGAGAACTGAAGCGGCTTCGTCGGAGACAACCGCGAACCGAAGAAGAGAGAATCGAGTGATTCGATGGAGATATTCGAAGAAGAGAGAATCGAAGTGAGAATCAAAGGGAAAAACAAGAGAGAACTGAAGGAATCGAAGAGGAGAGAATCGAAGAAGATAATCGAAGAAGAGAATCGAAGAAGAGAGAAACGAGTGAGAGAGAATGACTTCGGAGAAAACAAAGTTAGATTGAACCAAATAAAAACCGCGTAAACCAAAATAATTAGATTATTACTGCGAACCAAAATTTTTGGAGGTAACGCGAAAATTAAGCCGCGAACCGAAATTTTCGTGGTTAAATTTTGGTTTACACATAGCCACAGGACATTATGTGGCTATTCGTGGCTATATGTATTAGTATGTGGCTATTTGTGACTATTCGTATACATTATAATCTGAATTTGCATACAAATTTAGATGACATAATTTTAACATGATTGAAAATATTAACATAAATTTAAAATCATTGAAATATAAACATAATTTTAAATTCATTGAAAATATCAACATAATTTTAAATAATTTAAAAGGATAACATAATTTTAATGAGAACATTATTTAAAATGACAACATAATTTTATATGATTAAAAAAGGATTACATAATTTTTATCTAACATTTTTTATTACAAATAGTGAGTTATGCAATATTCTCATTCTGAATAATCTGAATCTGAATATTCACTATATTGATCATCTTCATTATTTTCAGAAACAGATTCATCATAGATTAATCAGTATGGATTCATAATCTGAAGTATCTTGGACTGCATGTGCTTCGACTCGAATGGTATTTGTAGCTGGTATCACATGGTCAACATTGTCATTTTGTATTGCAATATGAGAAACTTCATGAGTTTGGCAAAATCCTCTCGGCATAACCTTTATGGTTGTCCACCACTCTTCTCTGCTTGGTCGTAATCGAGGATAGGGAATATAACATACCTGATCACATTGCTCTGGTAATATAAAAGGATCGTACTTGTCGTATTGCTTTTTCGGGCAAACATCAACAATACCAGATGGATTTCTTCGTATTCCTTGATCAGTATTGAACCAATGGCATCTGAAAATCATGGCTTTTATCCCAACAGCACCAGAATACTCTATCATAAATATTTCCTCGATTAGTCCAAAATACTCACTTTGAGCGGTTCCACGCACACAAACACAATAATTCATCGTCTTCTTATTTTGTCTGTGGCTTTGTATATGGTAGTGGTATCCCCTCGTGTAATACATAGGCCATGACGTGATTTGATGTTTTGGACCTTGTACAAATTCTAGCATCCACAATGGAAATTCATATGACTCGCTAGCGTTGTTAATTTGCAAAAAAATATATAAATTAATAGGTATGAGAAAACATGTTTATGATATATGTGTATTTGTTTTTAATACTTACATATTTTTTACACCATAATGCAAAATTTTGGTCTTTTGCTCTGGTCATTGTGTCCGGAGCAATATCTGGGATGTTAAGGGTCATATATTCTTCAAACATCCTGCATATATATATGGATCATTGGTTATATATATACATAATTACTAACTATAAATACCATAACATACCTTTCATACGGTTCAAACGCTACATAGTTCAGCAATAAAAATGTCTGAAGCACATTATAATCCTCATCATTTAACCATGCCCTTGCTGATTTCCCACTAATTCTTCCTACTTGCTGGAACATGATAGGAACATTAGGAGAATTGTAGGTGAATTGTATTTCGTGGACATCTTTCGCGGGGTCAGGAACTTCTTGAGGTGCAGCATAATTGGATGTGACGTACGTAATCTCTTCATTCACACACTGGGCTACTATGGATCCTCCGATTCGGGCTTTGTTTTTGACTTTTTTTTCAGGTGATACATGTACCGTTCGAACGGATACATCCATCTATACTGGACCTGACCGCCTAAAGTAGCTTCATCTGGGAGATGCACAGGCAAATGTTCCATCACATCAAAAAATGCCGAAGGAAAGATTTTCTCGAGATTGCAAAGCCTCAACGCAATATTTTCTTTCAAAATGGCAACATCTTCGGTCTTCAGGATATTGGTAGATATATCTCGAAAGAATAGTGCAATATCTACAAAATTTGAAAACAAAATTAATAAACTTGTAGGTATATTAATTTCAAAAGTATATTTTTGGAAATATTAAATATATTTATAAGAATATTAATTTGAAATGTATATTTGTAATTTTAAATATTTAATACCTGAAATTGCCGCATGAACATTTTTCGGAAGTAGTTCCGTAAATGCAACTGGAAGAAGTCGTTGCATGATGACATGACAGTCATGACTTTTTAGACCTGTTATTTTTCCACCATTCACATTAACACAATGTGAAAATTTAGAAACATACTCATCTAGAAATTTGATCTCGGTCTTTAGCCACGTGAGAAATTTTTCTTTGCCTTCCTTCGATAATCTGAAGATTGGAATAGACACTTTTCCATCTTGGGTAACCTCCAAGTCATCTCTTCTACAAAATAAAGGGAGATCCATCCTTGAATTTAAGCTATCTTTTGTCTTCCCGGGAACATTTAACACTGTGTTCAGTAGATTGTCGAAGAAATTTTTTTCGATATGCATAAAATCAAGGTTGTGTCGGAGAAGCAGTTGCTCCCAGTATAGTAGCTCCCAAAAGATAATCTTCTTCACCCAATTACGGTCGACACCATACTCTTCAATTGTTCGAGCAGGATTGTCATGTCCTTTGCCTCCACAATCAACCGTTTTATGCAGCCCTTGTATATTATTAATCCTTTCGTGCAAAATTTCCTCTCCATTTAACCACGATGGAGGATCATCCTGAACTGTTTTTCCCCTTTACGAAAGCTTTAACATTCCGCCTGTAAGGATGAGCTGTAGACACAAATCTTTTGTGGCAATCAAACCAGCTATGCTTTCTTCCATTTGGCAACCAAAACGATTTTGTTTCATCCATACAATATGGACAAGCTAATCTTCCATGTGTCATCCATCCAGATAGCATCCTATATGCCGGAAAATCGCTGATTGTCCACATCAAAGCTGCTCGCATCGTGAAATTCTCTTTCTGTGAGACATCGCAAGTTTTTACGCCGTCACTCCATAAATTATGTAGTTCTTCAATCAAGGGTTGTAGATAAATATCCAAACTTTTCTTCGGATGGTTTGGCCCTGGGAATAATATAGATAGGAAGAAAAACTCTCTTTTCATGCACATCCCGGGGGGCAAATTGTATGGTGTCACTATGACGGGCCAGACAGAATATGATTGCCCGTTCATACCAATTGGATTAAATCCATCAGTTGATAAACCAAGATAAACATTGCGACTCTAACGAGCGAATACAGGATATACTTCTTGAAAATGCTTTCATGCTCTTCCATCTGAGGGATGATGCATTTCTCCTTCGGGGGATACATGTTCAGCATGTCATCTCATTTGTGAAGCTGTCGCCTCTGACTGGTATAATCTCTTCAACCGATCCGCAATTGGCAGATAAAACATCCTCTACTTTGGTATCTTCTTCCCTTATCGACCCACGTTTGGCTCATACCGATCTTTTCGACAAAACCGACATTGTAACAACTCACGATCTTCTTCCTTCCAGAATAGCATACAATTTTCCTCGCACACATCGATTTTATGATAAGCCAATCCTAGAGACCGTGTCATCTTCTTCGTCTCATAATACGATTTAGGTGTGGTATTAGTCTTCGGAAGAACATATTTAAAGGTTTGAGCAATATTGTCCAAACATTCCTCCGGCAGATTGAAATTGGTCTTCCAGCTCATCATCTTCGAGACTAGATACAATTGAGAAACTTCGTCAGCACTCCCATCGTAAAGAGGTTTATTTGTTGCTTCCAAAGCCTCGACATGGGTATTATGGATTTCCTCGTAAATTGGTTATTCAAAATTCTGGACAGCATCAGGTGACATGTTGAAATCAACATTGGAATCATGAAATTGATCGGCTGGAACTTGAGTATTGGAAAAGCCATTCCATGGATCGTCCCCCACAACTTGATGGCTTGTCGATGCTTCACCGTCGTATTGGCAATTTTCTCCGTGATACGTCCACACATAATAATTTTCCGTAAAGCCTTTCATCATGATGTGAGTCGTCACGGTATCAACGTTGTGATGTTTTTGATTCTTGCACTTCTTGCACGGACATAACAGCTTCCTCCGCTCTAAATAAGAAATTTGATTACAAGCAAAAGAAATAAAAGTGTTTAATCCCTCAATAAATTTATCACACACACTATGATCTGAACGTTTCAAACGTGTATACATCCATTCTCTCGAATTAAAAAAAAAAATCTGTCATTTTTTAACACTCTATTTTTTTAGGGACACTCTTTCTATTTTTTTCACGGTTTCTCCAAAATAGGTGAGGTTGGTTTATATATAATTTCCACAGCTACGAATAGCCACAACTAATTCCGTAGCTAAGCGAATATATTCTCTGCCAAATCGATTGGATGGCATTACACCTTTTGCAGCGAATAATAAGTTGTTAACTGTTACCTTAATCGACACGTGATTTTTTTCGCCCAAAAAATCTTATTTAGCGACAGATAGCCACAACCATTTCCGTGGTTACTGTAAATATATTAAATAGTTTATTTACATTCTACCGACATGTTATTTTAAAAAATATATATATATATATATCTTATATATCCACGGCTAGCTACAATTAGATTTGTTGCAATATAATATATCTACATATCCACGGATAGCCACGAGACATTCCGTGGTTAATCCGAATATATTGTCAGCAAAAAGACATGATTAGACGATACAATATGCAGAGAATATCATCATGGTGATGTTGAAAAAATAAGTGAATCTGCGATATTTATTTGTTTTCCATAGCTACTGATAGCCACAAATTTGTAGCTAAATTATTCTACGGTTTGGTTGTTGCTAACTGAGGAAATTTGGTTTCCACAATCCGGTTTTGTCTCTAATCACGGCTACGGACTGTGTTGTGGTCTTTTAGCTACAAATATGTTGTGGCTATTTGTAGATTTTTATGTCCACGGATTTTTCGTAGCTAATGGTAGATAATGGTGCCACGATTAGCGACGAACTTGACTTCGTAGCTATTTAGCTACGAATAACTACGTCATGGCCACGACTTTAGTTTTTTTTTTCATTTCGTGGCTAATGTTGTGTCTAGTTGTGGCTATAATTTTTAGCCACGGAAATTGTCATGGCTATGTTGTGGCTATGACCGAGTTTTCTTGTAGTGGTAGTTGCCAAAATAACTCACCATACACTCATATATATCTGTGCAAGTAAATTTTTATTGAATTTTAAATAAAATTAGTTAAAATTTTTCGTATGAACAAATTAAATTGTTTGAATAATTCAAAATAGGAACAAGAAAGATTACAAAAATCTTTAACTAAACAAAAGACTAGAGAGCTGATAGCTGTTGAAAAATTTTTTAAACAAAAGATAATAGGATAAATGAAAAAATTGTTTAAAACAGGATAACCAAAAAATCATACTAACTCAACTTCTAATACATGAGATTTTCAGTGATGTTGGATTAAGTTATGAATTAACTATTTAACAAATGATATAACTCAAATTTGTAACTCAGCCTGCCATAAAACATGATAACTCAAACTAAAAATCAAAAAGCTAAAATAAAATCATGATTGGTAACATTTTTGAGTTATATATGAGTTAAACCCATAACTCAACCTAAATCATGCATAACTCATGTTACCAATTAAAGCCAAATTAATATTATGATTGGTAACATTTTTGAGTTATATATGAGTTAAACTCATAACTCAACATAAATCATGCATAACTCATGTTACCAATCAAAGCCATGAATCAATAGTATTTCAAAACAATAAATTTTTTATTAATATTCTTAATATATATTAACACTAACCCCTCTTCAAAAACCTAAGATATACGCTCAACGACAAAGAATCAAGGTTATTTTGATAAATTCGAATAAAATTGGGATTTTTAAATAAAAAACTCACTTTTCTAAATAAATAAAAAACTCTTATTTTTCTTTGTTTACAGTCAGATATCAAAAGATAATTGTTAGATATTCAACAATGAAAGGCAAATGATATAAAAATAAAGAAAAACTAATGTATAAAAGGCGGCCATCGCAAAATATTAGGGTTGCAGTCTATAAGGAAGAGGAAGATGAACTGAAAAAAAAAAACAATTTTTTTGCAATCTCTGGACTCAAACCCAATTTGAGAGACATGTTACTTACGCATCAAACGGCCAGACCACCTTACATTTCTTATTAATGTCTAACATTACTAATATATAAAAGGTTAAAGTAATAAAAGTCTTCAAACCTATTGTAGAAAGTTTTCTATTATTATGATTTTGGTTCATGATTGTTTTGGCATAACGGTGTGAGCTTAGAATATACACATGAATCTTGTGGTAAATAATAAATATAAAATTTTATTATGTATATGTGTAAAGAGCTTTAGGTGTGGTTTGAATTCCCAATCATGAAACTTGGCGAGGTTGGAGGTTGATAGCCCAGTAAACATTTAGAAACAGTCTCAGACATCTCTCTAGCAAAGTGGGAGTTTGCACTAACATTCTAACAACGTAAACAGCACAAAAGTCCACATAAAAATTGTAATCTTGTTAAAAATAAACGGCAAACGAGCTTTTCCCATTTTTTTCTTCTTACTTGCAAAGCAAGAAAGAAGCAATCAATAAAGTCCCTGTCCCCTTCTCCCGCAGAAGATTTCAATAACATTATCATACAAACAACCAAACAAACAAACAAAAAAGAAGTGAAAACAAAAAAATTATACCGTGGCAAATACAGAACAGACCAAGAACCGAGATCCGGGTTTTTTTAAAGTTGCGGCCAAGACGCAGATCTCTTGATAACTGGTTTCATGAGTTTGTCTTCTTCGAGAGATATCATACCGATGTGTGAAGGATCTTCTAGCAACATTTTAGCCACTAAGTAACCAGCTATTGACCATGTCTGGTACTTCCTAGCTTGTTTTCCGACGTACCGCCCGAGCTTGCCGTCGTAATACTCTGGCCAACAGTCTCTGTGAAGACGCGATTCTATGAGGTCAATCGCGCGTCTGGCGATCTGCGGTCTTCCTGTCTTGATGCACGCTGCCGTTAGCTGCCACAGCAAAACTGCTCATTGCAACAGAAACAAAAACGCAGTCGGAATCTAAACGATTGTTTGATATGCACTGACAAATTTATCAGTACACATTACACAATATGTCATATTCATTTGTCAATCTATCCAACTTTTCAAATTATAACGTATCGATAAAATCCGGTTGTAGAGCATAATGAACCGAGCTAAATTTCCTCTAAAAAAACTGAAACGAAAACCAAACCAAACCAAACCAAACTCAATAAACTAAAATGCACTAAATATAACACTTTTTGAAGGTTTTTTTATACCAAAATCAATCGGAAACCGGACCAAACAGAATTGTATTCTCTGTTCCAATGCCTTAGATCTATTGGAAATCTCAGTTAAGCTAGATAATAAATGTCTTAAGGGAAGGAAAACAGACCTGGCCAAGAACCACCGTTGTGGTAGCTCCACCGAGTGTTCTTGGGGTCACAGCCAGTGACGATGCGCCACTCATGGCCCTCGAGGCAAGGATAACAAATCTTGAGGGGCATCTCGCCTACAAGCTCAGCCCACCTGTGCTCAAGAAGATCCATAATGGCCATGGATTGATCTGGAGTGGCCAAGGAAGAGAGTATGGAGACGCAATTACCGAGTGCAAACCACCGGAAGTCCATATGTGCAGGTCCTACATTGCCCACAAAGTAGCCTCCCCGGAGAGGCATGAAGTCGAAAACCCACTCTGGTATTGAGTCCGGCATTACATTGAACTTGTTCACTGCGGTGTGTGAGTATTCCTCAGTCTTGTACCTTCAAAGATGTATGAATGTAAGTTTTTTTGTTTTTTAGTTTATATATATCATCTAAAGCACAACAGTATATACCTGTAAATGTCATTGAGCTGCTGGTAATCAAGCCAGAAGTAATTGCGCATATGGAAGCTCAAGGCGTGAAGTCGCTTAGTGATCTGCTCAATGCACTCTCTGCCATCTCCGTCAGGCTTTAGCATCGACAAGGCACATCTCAGAGCCATGTAGAACAACGCTTGGATCTCAATAGGATACCCATAAACACCCTTCAATTTACAAAACAAACAAAAACCAATTTTGATAAGCAAACATTAATCTGTAGTAATGTCTCTAAGTTTCATCAAGGATGTCTATATTTACCATTCTCCGATCAATCATGGAACATCCATCAGCACAAAGCAGCGTAGGGAACGTGTCGAACCCTTCAGCTAAGCACAAAGACAGGATCAGTTTCATTCCCTTTTGACACTCTGGTGTCTCCGAAAGAGTCAAATCTCCGGTAGATTTGGTGTAAGCACGGAGAAGGATAATCCACCAGAACCCTGAATCCACAGGGGCCACTCGTCCAATGGCGGTTTCACCAAAATCTGCAACGAGGTGGTCCGTTTCTCGGATAGGATCGTGACGCACCTTGAAGCTTGCAGGCATCACACCTTTCCCTAGCTTGAACCGGTCCACACGCTTCTCCGAATCTTGAAGCTGAAGTGTCTTGAGCAAGAAGTGTTTCACTATATCCGATTCTCCATTCATCAGAAACGCCAGTGCACTCGGTACAAAATCACGCACAAACACCTACGACAACCCAAAAACAGAACCAAACCTTCAACAAAAGCTATGAGCCAATCTACTAATAGTCAACTAATCAAACGTTAGGCTGCTTTGACTGTTACCTGGTCGTAGTTTAAGACCTCGTCGGTAGTATTATCAACAGCTGCGAGAGTACCAACAGGATGACCACGGAAGAAGACCATTGACCTCCTCAGAGCCTCCCAAGCCTCAGCCATCATAGGATGAGGCTCAAAGCAGTTTCTAGCGGAAGAGAGAGGCGTGTCAAGCACCGACCTTCCTCTTGGTGAATCGTGCAAACCATCGTGTCTAGTGTAACCAGCCGATAGTTCACTCATTGATCTCTCATCGAAAGATCTCTTTCGTTCGATCTTCAACCTCGGTTTGTCTAATGCTCGAGTCAGATCAAGATCGTCCATCTCCGATAAAGAACAGTGTGAACCAACAGCTCTTAGCCCAAGTGGTTCCATCTCGGTTTTAAATCGATTCAGAGGCTTTGAATAATATGGAACCAAGATCTAAATCAAGACAAAAAAAAAAGATTAAAGAGATTATTACAAAGATATTTTAATTATACCATCATTTGAAACAAATCTTATGTAAGAAAAAAAAAAGAAGCTCTTGTGTCGTTGAGACACGCGAAATTAACTTGACCAATATACAGTTACACACACTCTCAAATCTCATCCGTAAGCAAATGTAAAAAAAAATCGTTTCAATAAGGATCCGAGCACATTGCACCTACAATTTAACGATAATACGAGAGAAATTGTGTTTCTTACTGCTCTATCCGAATCGTAAAACGAAACAAAGACAGATCAAGATCCAAGAACAGAGACAAGAGTTAAGTTTATTACAAAACCAGTCGTGCTTGCTCCACAAAGGAGAAAAAAAAACCAGATCTAAAATCTACAGAACGGAATCGAAATGAAATAAGAGCACAAGCAGATGAATATAAAAAAAAACAATCAAAGTGAGTTTGTTTGTGAGGGACAAAAGGAAACGAACCTCCCACGGGCGATAATAAACTGAGTAAGTTTGACGATTCTCCGACGAAGCGTCACGGTGAAATGGGAGAAAGAGGAGGAGGAGACGAAGAAGATTTATAGGGGAGACTAAGAAAGAGGGAAGAAGAAGGGAAAAAAAGAAGAGGTTGAGTGCAGAAGCTGCTTATTTATATATTGACGGAACAACGGAACGGGACGGGACTTTAAACGGAGTTTTCAACGGGTCTGGTAAAAAAAAGACGAATTTAGTTACCGGTTATGACCGGTCGGAAGGAGGAGAAGTCTACTCTACGTGGACTAAACGACGACGTTATATCGATGTTTTGACCTGCTTTGTCTGATTTGGCGTTTGTATTTTTCTCTTGGGAAACTTGGTTTATCGGTTTCCCGTGTCACTTTTTTTTGTTTTTCTCTTTTTATTTGACCGATACACCAAACAAAGTTAGGTGGACAGTACATTTACTAGGCATTAACATATTATTAGGTTTTTATTATATAGAGAAATTGACAGCCTCTAAATATATTTTTATCTCTCCAACTTGTTAGGGTTATTCGAGGTGTCCCAAGTTCCAATGACTAAGCTCAATACTAGATCAGACTAATATATTTACTTTCTTCCTTTGCGTTAGTTATAATAAATAGCCAAATTGTGGGAAGTTAGTTTTCCAATTTTTTGTGTGTAAGATAATTTAGATTTGGGGGAGTTTTCTTTCATATTTATTAAAAAAATGCATGCAACAAAGTGATCAGTTTTATAAATGTTGACTCTAGAGATGAATTTGTGCATCGAATAAACCTTTGCTTCCACTACTATTTTTTTTTTTTTGTTATCTACTACGTCATTATAATTGATGATCAATCTATTAAATTTAATAACTTACATTATATGCGGTTGTAATGAAAAGCTTTACGAATAATAATATTTCTACTATACAACTTTTTATATAGCTCATACATCCATTAAATTAGAATTATTTGAATCACAACTATGATGATGAAGAACTCTTTATAATATTGGAGACAGGAATATATAACCTTTATATTCGAAATTTTCTGATAAACTTTGTATATATTAATCTGCTAAAAGTATATATATTTTTTAATAGACTCTAAACTATTAAATCAAAAATCTTGATAATTTAATAATTTTAAATTAAAATCAATTTTGAATATATAAAAAGGCGAATATTTTTGCAATTAAACATATATTCAATAACCAACCATAACTAAAATTGTAGTGGAAAAAGCAAAAATTGATGCTTCAACTTCTGAATTTTATATTTCAACTACTGTACCAAAATAATTTGGTTCATCTAAAATTTATCTGTCCTAGTTTACTATTGTGGGATAATCCAAATCAGAATTAATAAGATTTTCCACATGCAAATCCATAAGTTATTTTCATATTTTTCTTAAGTCAATGCACAAAATGGGGTTGTTGTAAAAGTAGTAATATTTTCTATTTTTATAGGAAAACGTGGAATACATTTTTTCTTCACGATTGAAGAAAATATGGGGTGTATGAATACTTAACGCGTTGGACCTACATATCCAAGCCGGATTTGCTAACTATTTATGGGAACATATATATAAACAATCCTAGACAAAATATAAAGTCAATATAACAACTAATATGATTGTCACATAAATAATTTAAAATTGTTACATGGATAAGAAATTAGATGAAATGGATTTATATCTATATTTATATTATAATTTTAAAACTTTCTCTATAAATAAAATACTAAAGGTTACTATATATATTTAAGAGTTATGACATGTATTCCTATTTTTTTTTTCTTTTTCATATGTTTTATGTCAATTTTAATTTATAAAAATAGTTAAAATATTTCAATTAAAAAATTATTTAATAATATCAATGTATATTTTGAAGTCAATCATTCTCTATTTTTTTCTCTCTTTTCAGTCCACTCATTTTCATTATTTCTGATTTATTTTAATGGCGAATTTTTCTCACCATTTTGATGAGAAGAACCTGAAACACCCAGACCAAAATTTTGTTTTGGAAAATCTTTAAAATTTTCAAGTACAATCGAATCAGCATTTTATCAAATAATCATAAAAAATATGAAAGAAGACACAAAGACTTTATTAACTAAATTTGAGACCACAGCCTGAAGTCACATACGACCCCAAAGATCCACGTGACCTGAAGCCAACATAACCGAACAACTGTATTTTTCTTAATTAACCATGTTTCAATTCATTTTCTTATCGTTTTCAGCCTAACATGTCATTGCTACTTAAGATCAAATTCACTTTTTTCACATAACACATGTCAATCTAAACATGTCATCATCATACTCAATCAAACATGCCAAAACTCAAGAACATGAAGAACGTTCTTCGATTCCTGAAGAACTACTTTTGAAGAACAAAAAACAAACTTTCCATAAAGCAACGTAATAAGCCACTCATACCGAAATTATAGATCAAAAGAAGAGATTTGTAACATCGCGTTGCCTCAAATCACTCCCTCACCTCGACTGAATCTAAAAGACTCAAGGTCTAAACTTGCTGGCATTTTTCGGCCAAGGACTCTTTCCCTCCTCCTCGTTCGATCCTCCTTCTCGAACTTCTCTCTCGTAAACCTTGTTAAGCTCTCACTTCTCTATAAGAATCTTTCCTAAGTTGTGTGAGAAAACTAAAGCTCAAGAGGATCTTTATATAGGTTTTCTTGAGCTTCCTACTAAATACCGCTTCCTTATTTGCCTTGATCCTATCTCGCCATCAATTCTCTGACTCATCCTTTGTATGATGTTTCTTAATCGATTATCGCACATTCGGTCAACTGAACTTGCCTTACTTAGAACCCACATTTCCAGATAACCGAACAACTCTTAAATGACTTGTGGTTCCATTCTTGTACGCCATAGACCGCGACCGTTCCAAGCTGAAATTGTTCTAACGCACATGGGTCATTCATCATTTGGTAAAAATTAACATTCTTTATTCTTTTCATTAGTGATTACAAGTGCTGCAACACTTAGAAGAATAAAGTGTCATTACAAATAAACCCTCAAGCATCATTTCCGATCAAATTCAAAATATTTCGGGAACATGTCGTTACCAGATCCCACTTTCCTCTCTTTCTATCAGTCTCCACTTCGTCGCTTTTCCCCTTGTAGATGATCATAGATCTGGGTTTCCTTGGTATGTATGTGGTTCGGTGGTGGTGGTGCTTCGTCGATCTATTGAAGGCTGCTTCTCTTGCTCGTTTTACGAGCTTTTTTCTCTTTGTTCATCCTTTCTCATTCGAGGATGGCAAGTAGATCAGAATTTGAGATACAGTTCCGTGAGCATCAGTTTTTGGTTCTTTGCTGAATTTGGCATCTCTATAGGTGAGCTCTGTAGCTGTGTTGTCCTGGAGTTTGTTGTCGGGGTTGGGGGGTTGTGGTGTTTCCTCCTTAGGTTTGGCTTCTGAAGACATCCCTTCTTTCGAAGATTTGACCTCTCTTTTTATTTCTTTCCCTTTGTTAGTCTCACAGTGGTGGCTCTACCTGTCATCTTCCTTTTGATGTGTTAGTTTAGGTACAAGTATTTTCTCCTCTGGTTAAACTCTTTTCCCTTCTCTCAATTGGTTAATCCGCCTCTACCCTCGCCTGCTTCTTTCGAATTTAGATTTGCCTTGTTCTCCCTTGTGTTTGTGTTTGTGTTTTCGATCCGGATGGCTTCCACTCGGGCCACTGTTAGTGTGCATGTTCTGCTTTTTTGTGTTTATTGTTGGTTGGCGACTGCAGTTCTGTGAGGTTGTTGTTGCTGGTTCATTTTTGGTTGACGCTATGAATGCTTTGGTCTTGGTGAGCTAACTTTATCTTCTGTGCTCAAAGGTTTAGAGTGATGTTCATGGTTTCTTTTCTCAGTTACGATTGCGTGTCTGGGCAATTAGGCCACGAGAGTCGAAATTATTGAACTAATGTGTTTTGAGCTCTTGGTTGACAAGACTTTTCTATTGCATCTAGTTGTTGAACTCTTAACAGTCTAAAACATGAACCCTTATGATTTCTTGATACACAACACTTTTTTTTTATTGCTTTCTTATTTCTTTCATATTTGCTTCAGTTTCATTTCAATCACAAAAAAATTATACCCTTTTTGTTTTTTGCTATCTTAATTCTTATCGATAAAATTTATAGTGTAACCTTATTTTTTCGTGGATTCGATACTAAATTAGTACAACTTTCTGCTGTCTACTTGTAGCTACATATTTTTGGGTGAAAAATCCAAACTCATCAATCTCCACAAGAAACTTGTATATGTAGTCCATAATCCTTTGAGCAATCTTTTTTAGGATCAGACTGGTGCAGTCAAACTGATTTTGTCTGCTTGTTCTTCCTAAACTTTGATGTTTCAAGGCTTCTTTGCCCTTGCCATTAAGGTGGAAATTTTTCCAGGAAGAGAAATATTAATATGGTTCATACTTCCTTTAGTGATTTCACTACAATGTGACTTTCTTGGCTGTTAATTGATATATTCGAGCCGATTATAATCCCATTCGATATGGTGATTAAGGTTCACTATAACTCATTGGGAGCCCAGCTTTATTAGCACATGTCTACACTTCAGATGCGCAGTTGCATCACACTCGAAATTATGATTTATGGTGTTTGCGCTGTTTCAGAATGTAACTCAGTTGCCACCTAGACCAAATCTACTTGATCACTAGTTCTTTTGACCACTTGTGGTGTCACGGTGGCTACCATCCCATTAATTTTTTGGTTTTGGGTTGTTGTTGACCTTGAGTTACTCTTTGAGAAACTTGTTAATATTTTGTTGAACATTCTGGTTTTCGGCCATTACAACTCTCTGTGTTGATATTGTACTAGTAAATCCCTTCTTTCTAGCGCAAAACTGTTGCAATCAAAATTACAACTGTCAAAATTTGTAAATAGATATAACTTGTGTGAAACATATAATTGGAGGGCTTATGAGAAAATAAAAAGGAAATGATCTCGAAAACAAGATGGATGAATTGAGTAAGAATTTAGAGTGAAAATGGAAGCAAATTGTTTTTACTTTTTTGACTTTACAACGTTTACAACAACAAGAACATAAATTTAAGTAGGAAAATAGTGTTTAGTCTGGTGTAGTGAAATTGTGTCTTTTTCCTATATTCTTTCTCCTATTTTATAGTTTAAAACTGTATTTAACATTTTTATTTACTCCGACTGATTTGGTATTAATTGCATCTGCATTATAGGATTCGATCGTTTCTAATAAAAGCATTGAATTTCTTTTTTGAATGATTTACAGGTCCTCTGTGGAAATACCTTTGAGTTTGACCACTTAAAATTGAGTTTATTGTTCATTATGGATGTATTATGATTTTGTTATCTAACTTTGATTTGTATTTTTCACTTTAAAAATGTTTTTTTCATATTGTTTTCATCTTTTAAGTTTTTATTTTTTGGTAATAAAATCCTTATTTATGGACAAAAGTTTATATGCCAACAACATAAAATTACTCCTAGTTATATATATAATATAACAACAAAATAGATGATATGACATTGATTATTATTTTTTTTTTTTAGGATAAAAATGATATCAATGTTTCTAAAAATTGTAATATATCTGTTGTGGGAATAAATATCACCTCATTAAATTATATTTAATAAACATTATTTTTATAGACCCGCTAATTAGAAAAGCAAATCGGCTAATCATTAGCCTTACCATCCACTTTAGGATATCTACAGCCACCAGTTCACCATCGAAAAGGTCTCTTAGATAAAAAAGATTATCACTAAAAAATTGATGAGTGCTATATTGAAGGCGTGTTTGAGGCCGATCAGAGTCTCTCTACATGAGTCAAACGTTCCTGATGGACGACTCCAAGAAAAAAACGGTCCACAGTTCTGCCTTATCCTTGTGACCGATAAACGTCTGGGAAGAATCAAGTCATCAAGTGGAGCATTCACATCTGAAGGAGCCAATTGGATCACCTCAATGACATCCACATATTCCCGATGAAATACCTAGGAGATTTTTCAGTCAGACGATCACTCCCTTGATCAAACTCAACCATCTCCTGAACTAAACTGTTATTGATAAGAGTAGAGGCTTTAGAAAGATGGTTTCTAAATGACATTAGTATGCCGTGATTAAGCCTTGCAGGTAAAGCAAAAGCATTCAAGGTACTTTAACAAAATAAGCGGTAAAGAAATAAAGTGAACTCCCAGTAAGGTATATGTGGATGAAGATGTGAAAATATGACATAAAAGTCGCACACAAAGGAAAAATTTTATGCAAAGGATATATAATTACAAGAAGACCACAACTCATAGGTTCACCTTACTAAGTACAACATAGTAGAAAACAAAAAGAACAATAAAGTAAGAAGAGAAAGATATCGTGGAAGCGGAAAGATGAAAATGCATAAAATTTATGTTGTGTCAATGACAATACTTGAAAGGGTATTACATGACTGTTGCGGCCTATCTAAGCCAAGCGCATATTTGAAGCCACTGCCACGCACATAGAATGGTGATATAACAATGCAAAAATCCATAAATCTGCAGGCTATAACACCATTGTGACTTATGGATGCCAATCGACGAGCTTTCCTTACCGGTACGACATGGGCGCCTTACTGTTCTCGGCTCTCCAGATTTTTAGATCCTGGAGGTGTACCCATAATTCAAGACTGTTTGATATCTAGTTCTTTCTTTGCGCATTGAAAGTCTGCCACTAACAGAAGGTTCTCCACCAAGTTATCTATCATATTATGCATGGTGCTCGAGTGTTTCCTCGTCATTGATCATCAGTTTGGAAAGACACCCAAGACGAATTATAGACTCCGCCTCGGCCCAGCTGACCAACGTGACCAAGCAGCTACAAAAACCCCTCATCTCAATCTAAAGGGAGCCAAGTTGATGTTTCTCAAACTCCAGGCCTTGTTTGATGAAGGAGACCGCATAACGTAGATTAGTTTTGATGATTCATTAAGCGATCTCTGAAGAATCAACGTCTCATTGACTAATTTCTGCCAAAACAGGAAGGTATACGCACACGATTGTGATGGCAGCTTCTCTCTCCTAAGCATGAGATTACAAAGGTGAGTGATGGAACTAATGGCTTGTGCCAACATTCTGCTGGAGTGGCCATCCACTTGAAATTGTCCACCATGAAAAGGATCCAGATCAGCTTATGGAGGAGTCCAACAGCGTTCTAGAGCCCAAGATGGAGGATGGTGAGGTCAAAGAGCAAAACACCATGCGGATCGTCAACATCTTAGAAGGAGTGAGATGAAGATGTCCATCTTTCTTGTGAATTGGGTAGAAGAGTACCTATGAACGACAAAGGATCAAGTTTGCCTTGATAGGCATGTCTTAAGGGCGGTTGATCCTTCTGTTGAGGGCATGATTGCTAGCACTAGGCAATCTGACATTTGAAGATGATGACGTCCCGTCTGAACAAATTATTCCTTTACCCCCTGACACATGAAACAAAGGATGAAAAAGATAAAGAAATATGAGAAAAGAGGTTATTGAAAATTTAAGGCGAGAAAAGCCAAAGATTAAGGAAGGTTTTTCGAAAGCAAGAAGTAGGATGAAGAAAAGTGTAAACCCCTTAATCGGGTTTTAGAGGCCTAAGAGAAAAATGAACTGATGTTTAAAAGTTTTAAATTTAATACAAGAAAGGGAGAAAATCCAGGGATCAAATCCACAATTACCACCCCTCGAGTCACTCGTCATAAAGGAAGATGTCATAGTGAAGGTAGGTTCATTGTGCATCATTAATGGGAGAACATGAAATAGCCCATAAAAGAACCCATCATGGCACAAAACGGGGGCAAATAGTGCGGCATAACTTTCCACAATGCAGCAAATATAAATTCACCATGTGGACTTCTCATGTTGCATCCTATCAAGAAATTTTGCCAAAAATAATTATGAAGGTAATGACTCTATAAAACAACAAGGAGTCTGATATTGGTTGTCAAAAAGGTAACAACGACCCATTGATAGGTCGGAGGCACTTCGGGAGGCAAGGTGCCCATAGATGGGATTCACCTCCTAGAGGTGCGAGTTGCAAGGCCCTCTCTAGACGAAATGGGCAATGCAGGTAATTGAAAGTGGAGAACCCCTTTAGCATGCAAAAATGAAGTAGAAAAATGCCATCTTGGCAATAAGCATGATTGAGGGAGATTACCTCAAAATGACGGGTACGAGTTAATGAAGGATGCCAACATCATATATGTCAAGGATAGCTCACTACACAAGCGAGGGACATAAGAAAGAGACATATATGTATCCTTTAACAAAGCTCTCTACTTGATTTGGGAACATATTGTCTGATTATATATATCCTCTCGGGGTCTTTATTTCGTTACTTCTTGATTTTTTTTTTATTTTCTTGACCTCCTGAGATATACTCTCTGATTATATTCATCTCATATGGGTCTGTGTTTCTTTTCTTCGTGATTGCTTTCTTATTTGCTCTCAGATGACATATTTTCTGATAATATGCATATCTTTTTCTTTAATTCTTGATTGCTTACTAGATTATCTTGAAGTGATATGTTCTTTTATAATATGCATCTCCTTAGCATCTTTATTTCTTGCTTTCTTATCCTCCAAAGACATATACTCGATCTATATGCACCCCTTGAAAGATTTTCATTTCATTTCCCAAACCATCCTCCAGAGGCAAGTTCATATACACTCGTAGCCTTATAGGCTCTCATCTAGAAACAATTAGGAGATCATTTACTTTTTCTGTGATCATTTCTATGCCCACTTCCTCGAGGGACAAGCATTATATAAGCCTATAGTTGGCAAGTCTGCATGGAAATTCTTTAGTTAACTCCCCACACTCGGATTCCTTCCCTTTAGAAAGAATCCAAATATTTTATTCAGTCATCCATGACACATATATTTCATGCTTTTCACAAAAATTTACAAACTTTCACCGCATACTCTTAATCCAAATATTGTCCAGACAGTTTAGGGGCCGGTGTAATGCCTCTAAGAGTATCTTTACCATGAAACACACATGTACAAACATTTAAGGCTCATCCCCCTGTTAGCGTCCCATATATGGGCGAAATATTTTCTCCCAATTAAGGAACCCCCCCCCCCCGCCCCACAGTGTTTTGGGCGGGTGTCTATTTAGTCAAACATCACACAGCTATCTCGATCCCATGTGATCAGATGGGTCATACTCTGCATATGAAACTGATAACCACCACATATTGCCAAACGATGAGTGAAGTAATACAGGTCAATCCCTCTAGAGCGATAATATACTCCTTAGCGAGTACTAGATATCATCTCTCCTAGGGATGGTGTTAGTCCATGATCAAAATCACAGATTCACGTGAAGCCCATCCAAGACTCTCGATTAATCAAAGGAAGCGTCGACTATTAGGTGATGAACCATATATGTTGGACCTGATCTTAATACTCCACAAAGAACCGCACACATCATGGAAAATGGAAAAATCTCCCTGTGTGAGAATCATCACCCATAAAATATCCTCCAAGTAAATAGCGGTATCACGAGAATAAGTCAGGAAGTCAAGAAAAATTATTAGGACTGATTTTATATGACCAATCCTATAAATATATGTGATAAAGGGTTCCACATGGGGTCACCTAACTCATAGGAGGAAGGCAACATGAAAGGACTTACATGAAGAGACTTATCACAACACAAGACCATCAGAGACATCATAATCCTAAGCATGGAAGGGATTCACATGCTCAAGTTTTGGTACCAATCCCTAGCTAATGATGAGAGATGGGACAAGTTGAACAAAGAAAACCAACTCATGGGTAAGGTTGATAACCATCTCTCTTGTAAATAGAGGAAGAATAGGCCACGAGAGGATAATCTAACCTTTAGAAGAAGCGAATGTATGTACTTCTCTTATAAATCCACACTCGGACATACAATATGTAGCCTAAGAGAGGGCTCCTATCGCACTCCCTTTAACTGTTCTCATATATGAGTGTTTACCTAAAACTTATGATTGTTTGAATTATTGATCGTTGGATGAGGCTCCTCACTTAACCCATACATATTTCTCAAATATGCCACTTTTAGTAGAGCATATATAACTTAGGCATCACATAGTCTTTAAAAGAAAAATCTCTTATTCTCTCTCAAACCCTTTAAAGTTATTTTCCTTGTGTATGATCACCTCAGGTAGACATTCCAAGATATATATGGCCTATCACAATTCATTCCTCCATAGGATATATATATACATTATGATCATCCAAAAATATATATAGTCCTTTAACTGTGTTTCAGTGAAATATGTATCAATTTGGGTCAAAAAACTTTTTATTAGCTTTGACCAAAATAATAATAACTTCGATAAATCTCATATCCTTCTCTCTTTTGATTATCTTAACAGTATTTTATAGCACGGGTTTGTTAAAATTAATTTGTATAATCTCATAACATCTCCTATATATTAATTGAGAATTATTTTTCTTGAAACCGTATTCTCATGTGTTATTTACAGATGTACCATGTTGATGTATCACCACTTTAGACTTTCTTAGATTCTTTTTAGAAATAAGTTTGAATTATTAGAACAATTAAAACACATATCGTTCATAATTTGACCTAAGAATAAAATACCTCTTATTAAACTAACCATATAATTAATGATTAATCGAAACAAAATCTTTTCCTATTTACTTATATGAAAAACCGCGAAAATTATTAAATAATTTAAAAATATCTATCAAACCAATCAAATTAAATAATAAAGATTTAATATCCAATTATATCATATTAATTTATTTTAAATCATTATATTTCTCCAATCATCATTTTTAACATTCTTATAAAAATAAAATAAATTGAATCATTGCATCAAACATATAATGGAAACTATGTGATGAAACTAAAGATACGGGGATTAAAGCTTTAGTCTTTAGGTTGAAGATGAGGGCAAAAATGTAATTTAAACTAGGAGAATCTTAGTTTCCTGGGGGGGAGGAAGGGGGGGTCTTTAAACTAGGAGAATCTTAAGTATTATTTGCTCAATATTATATATAAACGCACATATATGTAATAATTTGAAAAACTAATCTCTCTGGTTAATTTTCGATTTGTTGATTCGTCGATATTTAACTTATTATCTAACTCACGCCTAACACAATTTCAAATATTAGTTTTACAATATTTTAAGTTGATCAAAATTTTAAAAATTATAATTAAAGTATATATACAAGAATTACTCTAATATAAATTTTATTGTTACTATTGGGAAAAAATTTATGGGTGCCAATCTATGAGGAATTCATGGCAATGGATCCCGAAAGTCTACCAGTCTTGTATGGGAGAGCCTGCAACTACTGTACCCGTAAAACTTGTTGAAATCACGATGGAGAGCCCACCAACCACTTAAGTACCACCACTGTAAAACCTGGGTTTGGTAAAAGCAGATGTAAGTAAAAAAAAAAATTCACCACTATATCTCACCTATAAAAGAGGAGAAAGGGAGAAAAGAAGGAGGAGGATTATAGGTAAGTACTTTAAAACCTGAAACTAAGAGAAAATTAAAAGGAGAATTCCAACCCAACTTCTCATGTGTCCCGAAAATAGCAAAAACACCCATGAGTGGATAAGAACTACAATCTACGGACGAGGTCCTTAACAAAAACTCACGCCCATAGTTTTCAAATCTCCACTCTTAGTTGAATTATACCTGATTTTAGCATCCAAGAGTCTTTAGGAGGGAAACTGAAACACCCCAACCCGATAATCCGCGACCGCGGTCGACCAGACTCAGGTCATACCAGAATTTTCCATACTTAGAATAATTTTAGCATTTTTCCATCCTTTAAGACAATTCTATCACGTCTAGAATTCGACCTGGATTCTTTAACTCACAGAATATTCTGATCTATTCCAGCTAACCAGCATTCTAACCAGTCAGGCTAACCATTCAACCAAGCCAGTCTACGCAGCGGAAAGTAAGACCTGGCTAATTAATGATTACCTTAGGCAGATATCGGTTAACCCGTTCTGTGGCTGGCTCCATGATCCACGAGATTGTTCACGAGACTCCACACCCGATCATGCTCCACGTCGCACCACATCCTTCATGCATGCTATCCGACAATCCGCGGCACCAACTCGCCTTGTTACTCAGTCACTCAGCCAACCATCCCCACATGACTCAAGTAACAAAGGAAAGATGGCACGGATCCACAACCCAACCCGTCCACAGTCACGTTTTGCTCTTCCAGTGAACCGCGTCAGTTGCCAACCACAGAACCATCCGGCAGGTATGGTTTGAACCACAGTTCTCACGATCAGAACACACAGTCACGTCTACACGCCTGGCTCCACAGAACTTCCCGACAGATCCACTAATCACCCCCATCACGATCGCACATCCACGGTTATCACCAGCCATCCCACCGATCTACAGATCCTCCCGAGCAATCTTCTTCCCGATCGCTCCAAGCCCAGTCTTAGTGTTTTTACCCGACGGATCTCCTCCTTTGCCCCGACCAAAACCAACGTTTGCCCCATTCCGACATCACGCGGAATATGCTGTCTAGGACAACACCAACCGTATAACCGTTTCACCGAGCAATCTCTTCCAGGAATGCTCTTCCAACTTATATCCGCGTTTCACCCGATGATAAACATCCTTTCTCCAGCCGATCCGACGATTGCCCGTATCCTGGTAACCGTTTCCCGTACCAAATCGAACACGCGGCCTGTTTGACCCACAACCGCCTCAGTCCACGCTCAACTCAGCTGTCCCATCCTTAAGGTCTCCACTTGGATCACAAGCTATCGTTACTTAGCTCGACCGTCCGACCAACACGACCCCGACCTGGCCGGCCGTCCTGCGGGAACCGTTCGGTCCGATTAACCGTCAGTGTGGCCGAAAGTTGCGGACTGAGCTAAACAGCTCACTTCGGCTGACCTGAGCTAACTCCCGAGCTACAGCTGCTCATTTCGGCCATCACCCTTGATCGACCCGAACTAAAACGCCGACCACGGGTATTACAACACTCCCCCACTAGGAATGAATTCGTCCTCGAATTCCTCAGTTAATAGAACCTTGTTCTATCTCTTAACCCACTTCCCAGACTTCCGTGCATACACTTGCTCGGATGTTACTCGACCTCTGCCATTATCCAAACGGCAACCCATTAAGCATAGTAGTTCTTACTTCCGAGCAATCTCTTGGTTATCTGTCGCACTAACGTTGTCAAGAGCGCTTGTCTTCCACCCGTTTTGCCTTCATTTACCTCAACTCTCGAAGTAAAACTCACTACCTTACTTGGATTTCATGGGTCATTTCACCAGATCCAAATCACCCAATGGCTCAACTCCAAATGCCTGACCTTAGGCATTTCTAGACTCCTTCATATACCCGGTCCAGACAGTTGATCTTAGTCCTTCTTAGACTTGATCCAGTAACTTGGTCTTAGTCCCTTCTCGACTTGACCATCTCCTGATCCCGTCATGCCTTAGCAACACCACCAGATTTCCAATCACACAAACCGTTTCACCTCAACTCCTTGTTTCGGAACGCTCACTTACAGAGCCCAAATCACCCCTTAGCATGGACGAGCTCCGAGTGCTAAGATGTCTAACTTTTATATTCCGACTTATCAGTATTGGTAGCTCATGCACCCGCGAATCCGCTTTGGCCATAGAAGTGCTCTAGCAACTAATCCCAAGTTACTAAGTGCAACATCTCTTACTGCCTTGATTACCGGTGCACAGAGCTCGCTACCATAACCCAGTGAATAACTTGCATTGTACGAATCCTTCCTGATCCTTATCAGAATACCTCGGATCACCTTCCTGATCCTTATCAGAATACCTCGGATCACCTTCCTGATCCTTATCAGAATACATATGGATCACTCTCGACCCTTCAGTCTCTTGCAGATCGCACCTGATCCTTTAGACTTACGACATTACCAAAATCTTTCCCGATCCTTATACCTCACAGATATTGTCTGGATCTTTCCTGATCCTTGTACTCTTTTCACGGATCATAACCCATCATATCTACATCTCCGGATCATCCCTGATCCCTTCACACATCCCGGATCGATCTTGATCCGTACAGACATCCTTTCCCGGATCAGACACTCAATCCTCATTAGCAATTCCGAATCCTTCTCGATCCTTATAAATTTCTCTCGGTTCATTACTGACCCAGTCATATTCATGGATCATTTCCGATCCTTACAAATTCCTTGGATCAATCTGACCCTTACCTACATTCCTTTGGATCACTCCTGATCCATCCAGATATTCCTTCCCGGATCACACCCTTTGATCCCTTACTGTACTTACTCCTGGAAACATCATCTTGGCGAACCATTACCCGTTGCCAAGAATGACGTACCAGCTCAGTCAATCAATCCTGCCTTGGCAAATCCTCTGATTCCCCAAGCGCAGCACCATCCCTTATGTCTTGGCAAACATGCCGATCTGCACAAGCATTTTTCACAGACACGCCTTGGCAAACTTTCGAGTTTCCATGGACATTCTCTCAGATGCGCCTTAGCCAACCCATTGGCTCCTAAGGTCGCACTCACAGACACGCAGTGGCAAACTTACCAAGTTCCCACTGGCGCAATCACAGTTATGCCTTGGCAACCGTCAGGTTCTCACAGGCACTAGTACAGTTATGTCTTGGCAACTCTCCAGTTCCCACAGACATCATCTCAGTTACGTCCTGGCAAATTCTCCGATTTCCACAGACGTCAGTACAGTTAGGCCTTGGCAAACTTTCATGTCCCCAAGGTCCTATCATCCTTACAGTCTCACACAGACTTTAACTCCATCATCTATAGTATCAATTATTTCCGAGCAGTTTCTTGACCATCAAACAAGTCTTTGGCGAGCACACCTGACCCCCAATCTCTTGTTCCTATCGGTCTCAACTCTTGGAACGAATTTGACTACTATAATGATCAAGCTTGCTCATATCGGCATACAGCCCATATGTACCAGTTTCGACCGCAGTCGTGGTATCAGTTTCCCACACCGGTCATGCTACTATTACTAGCGCCCGCAGCAGCCGCAGCCACTTGACCTGCAGCATTCAGCACACTAGCTGCATTCAGAATGTCCCTGGTCACAGCCCCATTCCCGGCCGTACCAGTTCCGGACATATCTAGGTTTCCGGCCACCTTCCTGGCCAACCCAGTTCCGGATGTATCCACGTCCCTGGCCATATTCCCGGCCATTCCAGTTCCGGACGTAACCACGTCCCGACCATATTCCCGACCATTCCAGTTCCGGACGTAACCACGTCCCCGGCCATATTCCCGGCCATTCCAGTTCCGGACGTAACCATGTCCCCGGCCATATTCCCGACCATTCCAGTTACATTTAAGTTCAAGGAACTTACAGTTTAACTCTTGGACCTCTTGTCTTTTCTTTGCTTAAGAATGCTTGATTACCACCAAGCCATTCCAAGACGTTACCCGAGTTTTCTCTAACTCCACATTCTCGCATTTTCGGACCAACTTGTCCTTTTGCCTTATGTACATCCGATCTCCATCAAACGTTTAAAGGAATTATTCCTGAATGTTAGTTCTGTCTAACTCCACATTCATTAAACCTGCTACAAAAACAGTATTTCCTCACGAATCACTCATTCCTTAGTGAGGCTTCATGTACAAATTCCAGGAAACTAGCCCTTAACATTTCCCAGAACAGTTAGTACACCTTTCTGAATGTTCCATAACTTATCTCGGCCATCCTTTGCCTTATACCCTTTGCATCCAATAATAACCAGTCAGTCAATAAGCATGCGTATCCGACATGCGTTTGATCATCCTGATCATCTCGAGTCGCCGAGCCAACATCTACAGTCCTGATAAGCTTTAGCGGTCATCCCACCGTAAACGCACCATCTGACGCGAGGCTCAATCCGACTTAGCCATCATCACTTGTTCACCTTAGTCTCTTGGTTACTATTTCCGACTCCTCTTTGCTCAACAATCCTTTGAGCTGAAGCTTTCCATTACACCACCCACATCCATTTGAGCTCCAGAAACTCCAAGTCAATCATTCCATTTCCGCACTTGAAATCAGGATCCATTGACTAGCTTAACACTAAGTCATCCGCGGACTTAGCTCAGATAAGAATAACCATTCTGGTTAATCTTACACATTTCATCCAACAACCTGATCATTACCCGGAATGATCCATTTCTCAGACTATTCTCCCGAGAAGGCATCACGCTCGTTTCCTGCCTTACTGGTCATTCCTGACTTGATCACTCCCGGATCAACTAACTTAACAGATTCTTTATGCTTCCCCTTAGCACTTACCGCGTTCAATCAGTCTGGACAAGCTCATTTCCACCCATGACTCTGTCCTAGAACCGACGATGCTCTGATACCAACTTGAAACACCCCAACCCGATAATCCATGACCGCGGTCGACCGGACTCAGGTCATGCCAGAATTTTCCATACTTAGAATAATTTTAGCCTTTTCCATCCTTTAAGACAATTCTATCACGTCTAGAATCCGACCTGGATTCTTTAACTCACAGAACATTCCGATCTATTCCAGCTAACCAGCATCCTAACCAGTCAGGCTAACCATTCAACCTAGCCAGTCTACGCAGCGGAAAGTAAAACCTGGCTAATTAATGATTACCTTAGGCAGATATCGGTTAACCCGTGTTGTGGCCGGCTCCATGATCCACGAGATTGTTCACGAGACTCCACACCCGATCATGCTCCACGCCACACCACATCCTTCATGCATGCTATCCGACAATCCGCGGCACCAACTCGCCTTGTTACTCAGTCACTCAGCCAACCATCCCCACATGACTTAAGTAACAAAGGAAAGATGGCACGGATCCACGACCCAACCCGTCCACAGTCACGTTTTGCTCTTCCAGTGAACCGCGTCAGTTACCAACCACAGAACCATCCGACAGTTATGGTTTGAACCGCAGTTCTCACGATCAGAACACACAGTCGCGTCTACACGCCTGGCTCCACAGAACTTCCCGACAGATCCACTAATCGCCCCATCACGTTCCTTCTCCGATCGCACATCCACGGTTATCACCAGCCATCCCATCGATCTACAGATCCTCCTGAGCAATCTTCTTCCCGATCGCTCCAAGCCCATTCTTAGTGTTTTTACCCGACGGATCTCCTCCTTTGCCCCGGCCAAAACCAACGTTTGCCCCATTCCAGCATCACGCGGAATATGCTGTCTAGGACAACACCAACCGTATAACCGTTTCACCGAGCAATCTCTTCCAGGAATGCTCTTCCAACTTATATCCGCGTTTCACCCGATGATAAACATCCTTGCTCCAGCCGATCCGACGATTGCCCCAGTCCAGCCGTTCCACGAACGTACTGACTCGGTCTCCAGTAACCGACTAACCCTTTTTCTCGAGCAATCTCTCTCGGAACTTCTCAGTCTTCCCTGTACCGCATTGTTCCCGATGGAAATCACCCATCACTCCAGTCAACCCGACGAATTCGAATCGCGTCGTGCATACGAACGTTTGGCTCGGTAACGACAAGCCAAAAGCACGATCAAGCCTTGTCACTCTCGGGTATACCGAATTTTCCTCGAGCAAAACTCCATCTTTTGCCCCCGCACGTCCTTTCCGAACGTTTTCCCGATAGTAACCGTTTATCGCCCCAGTAAACTCTTACGATTCACACAGAATCGCTCGTACTCCCACACAGACCATCGCGACACAGCGAAACCCGGACGATCTTCTCTCCTCTCGGTCATCTTCCCCGTTCTCTTGAGTAAAATCTCTCTTTATGCTCTCGGATTATCTTTCTATCTCCTTTCCCCCGACAGAACCTGTCGTCCCCTGTTCTTTGCCCGATAATAATCCTTATATCGGACGGTTACTCAGTTTTGCCCCATCAAAAACCGTCCAGAACTGTTCTCACGAGTTTTGCCCCATCAAAACCGTCCAGAACCGTTCCCACGTGTCTGTTACTCGGCGTAAGACATAAACTGCTGCCCCACGATCGGCGCAACTTTTCCACAACCGTTCCCCGCACTTGGACGACGTCCCGGCGCGACTTTTGACACACGCATCCTAGTAACCGTTTCCCGTACCAAATCGAACACGCGGCCTGTTTGACCCACAACAGCCTCAGTCCACACTCAACTCAGCTGTCCCATCCTTAAGGTCTCCACTTGGATCACAAGTTATCGTTACTTAGCTCGACCGTCCGACCAACACGACCCCGACCTGGCCGGCCGTCCCGCAGGAACCGTTCGGTCCGATTAACCGTCAGTGTGGCCGAAAGTTGCGGACTGAGCTAAACAGCTCACTTCGGCTGACCTGAGCTAACTCCCGAGCTACAGCTGCTCATTTCGGCCATCACCCTTGATCGACCCGAACTAAAACGCCGACCACGGGTGTTACAGAAACCCTTTGTCCCTCTAGAAGATCTTACAACATCCTATTGATAGACTGTGTATTTACCAATTTCTATCTTTTTGTATCTTTTATCAAGTCAAAGTGTGTCTTTTAGAATCTTTTAGGCCTTTATCGAATTTTTTTTAGGTTATATGTCGCTAATGAGGAAATGAAGCCATTTTGAGTGCAAATGAGCATACGAAGATGCATGATTGTGCAAAAACGTCATAAGTTTGGAATTGGATGAAGGGAGTCCCACCAATATATTGAGATAATGTTTGGACACAAGATATAAAATTGAGTTACCTTTTATGTGGAAGTGGCTTGATGCCAATCCAACAGTGCAATCAAAAGTTATGTCCATTTTGCCAAAGACTGGTATGTCTGGCGAGTGAAAGAGCTCGAAGTACGCGAGGAGCGACCCCTTCAATCTGGAATGGTCGATCCAGGCGGACAAGAAGACGAAGATAATCCCTGAGGGTGAAGGGAGCGATGACTGCTTCGAAAGGGATCGACTGGTCCAATCTGATGAGAAAAAGGGAATTCATGAACTCTCCTATTTTGACATAAACCATCCCTAGATCTCAACCAACCATTTATACCTATTTTAAGCCATTGTTAAGGCTAAAATTTATTTATTCTATTCAGGCTTTTTGTTTTGATGATCTTGTAATTTTTGAGAGAAGAATGTGTGGCTCTACATCCCATCGAAACCCCTTTGGATTTCTATTTTATTGATCATGATATTTTCTTAATCTCTGCGGTTATATCTGAGTAGTTTTCTAATTAGGTTTAGGGTTATAAAAGAATTCATAAATATTTAAATTGTATCGGTTAGAAGAATGATCTATCTTCTAAATCTTCATTAATTATTGATATTAATATTTAAACTTGATTAACTACTTACTTTATGATATTAGGTTATCTAATGAACCAAAAAAATTGTTTAAAAGCCTAAAAAAATGTAGATAAGCAAAATATTTGTAGCCCACAAAATCTGATGTTAATGCATTTTGCGAACATATCAAACTTGATCTTAATGCATGTTTAACTTTTTGAATTCAAACGAAAGTGTAGAATTTGAGGTTATCTGATATAGTACTTGATTCTATGTCAGTAAGTTGATAATAATTTAATGTTTTGAGTTCAAGATCAAGCTTAATGATTTTTTGTTTGATTCTTTGATTTGTGATTCTTAATTCCTATGAATTACCCATAACCTTAAGTTGCTCTCAATGATTTATATTGTTTTTATTTTCTATCTTAGTTATTAATTTCATTAAACCGAGAAACAAACCCACTTGCACTCTTAACTCTATTTTAATCATAATGAATCGTAGTATGACACTTGGTCTTCCAAGATTTCGAACCTTTCTATACTATTAAAGTTCAGTTCTGGACTTGCAGTAGTTACTAGGGAATAAAGATCTCTGCATCACCTACCTTGACCACATTCAGGTAGAAGACCCTTTCCCCCGGAAAAACCATGCCGATGGATCTTAAATGAAGTATCTCTTCATTTTTCCAATGAACTAACTCTTATTCTCCGTTTACTAGTTATTTTATCTGAAAATTGTAATTTTTGGTTGATGTTGAAACCATCTGCCTGAAATTATTGATATAGACATAAAACTAATTATGTTAATTTCATCTCAAAAATTTTTAAAATTATGTTTCATGAAATAGTTTATAGTTTTTTTTTTTTGTGTATGACGCAGATTATTATTTAGTATGTTATTAATTGAGAATTTTTGATCGACAAAATGTATGCTTGAAGATATAACTGTTTGACACAATCGGTAAGTGTAATAGTGCAAGTGTAAAGACCTAACTTTTTTCTAACGTTTAAAAATATTTATAAAGTCGCCGTCAGTTTCATATATTTATATTATATATATATATATAAATAAATAAAAGAACAGAAAACGTGTTTCTTGTGGCACGGACCAAGTATGTTGGGTTGTTGCCCTACGCATAATAAGTAGATATACTATAGTTTATATTCTTATATCAAATATACATATATTATATAGTCTATATCCAATAGATAATAAACTTATAATAATTTAATGATGTAGAGCCTACCATCTAAGCATTTATAATAGGATAAATATCACGTTTGCCATTGGTCCTATCTCTACTATTTTATCAAAAACCGATTTCGATGTTTTTTCCTAAGAGGCCAACTAAATGTCACGAAGTTTGCTTAATAGGTCTTATGTATTTGATGATATACTGTATAATTTTAATCATTTAGTTTACATGTCTTACATGGTTATTAACTTATTATAATATTAAAAATATAGAAACAAGTTGGCACATGTGAAAGGTCCATCTGTCCATTATAAGACATGAAAAATTCCGCTCTATATATTATGAGACATTTTTTTTTGTTCGTCCAGGAAACTAAAAGGCAATGTTGACAAAAATAAAACATGTATAGATAATATTAGTCATGCCACGTATTATCGACGTTGGCACGCATAACCCCACTGAATTTTAAAATTAGCGTGTTATATTTTATATATCATCGATGTAATATGTATGATTGTATATTCATATTCATAATGTGTTGACAAAAAAAAAGTGTATTCACAGTGGCGTGAGTCGTGCGTTTTAGTTATATAATAACAAGCACGTGCACCTAACCCACCCGGTCCATGAAAAATTATTGATAATCTAATCCTCCTATAATATAAGTTGGTGTTTTTGAGTAGCCATTTCAAAGAAAATGACCCCAAACGAGTTTTTAATACTTTTTTCCTTGTCAAATATGAAATGTAATCTAATGTGTGTCGATTTATCTTCATCGTTTTTAAATCAATATCTGAAAGATACCTAATATAGTGACCGGAGACCATTTCTTTCGCGTTTGTCTTTATTTATTTTATCATGCATACACCTAAATGTTTGTTTCTAACATTACAAAAGATATTTGGCGTATTCAATAAATGATAGAATTAATAAACACAAAGCTGGCCATTTGCAAGTGTGGATAAGAATCTGACGCGGAATCAGAATTAGTATAAGTTTTTTGATTGAATCAATTGCTTATCTCTCACCGTAACTTCACGAAAATATGGGTAAAAAAAAATCACGAAATAAGCAAAATACACTATGTTTCTCCCCTCTTTTATCGAGTCGCCATAAGAACTATCATTATTGTCGGCACCTTCCAAGTACTTGCCTCCTTAAAATACTAATTTTAAAAAGAAAAAAAAATCACCAAATAATTGTTGGTTTGCCTGAAACTGGCCCAAACGAAGTAGCAAGCCCATTGATTGACAACAATAATCCCAGTCGTAAATCCCAATTAATTGTACAAGTCGTCGAAGGCAACATTACGATCATGACTCAACGTTTCCAAGATCATGTAGCGAGCTCGTGGAAAATGAGAAATTTGTTGCACGTGCAAGCAAGAAAAGAGGAGCAAGTTCAAACCAATTTGCCCCCTATGAAAGCCTAAAGAGAGACGGATTGAAGACTCTCTTAATCTTTCCTAGACTTAGCTCATATTAATCACTATCACAAGCTATTTTGTGGTCAACTCTTTTGATTCATGCAAGATTACTCTTTGTCACCCTCTATTTGTTTTGGTTAGGTACTTATACAACAAAGATTTAACTTTCTCTTAAAAAGGCAAACTGAAAATTCTTTTGTATATCTTAGATCTAGATTGTGGAGACACTTAATTCATCTAACTCTTTCAAAGAAAAATAAGATAAAAAGTTTTCTCTCTTATTCTTTAAGGCGTAAAAACATAACCGTATAAGTTATACGAGTAAACAAGATCCACCTAAGAATATAAACAAGAAAAATATGGGAGTCTACTTGAAGTATCTGTCATGGCTGAGAAAAAAAATTAATTAGAAACATACGAAAATATATGGAAATCCTAACAAAAAAACAAGAAAAAGTTTAAGAATCATGGGAGTAGAGAGAGAAAAAAATTTAAAAAATCAACTTAAAATAATTTTTTTTAAAATTTTGAAAATTGACTTATATTTTCAAAATTTTGAAAACTTAATTTTTATTAAGTAAAATACAATAATATGATCATCAATTTGAAAAGTTAAAATTACAAAAATAGATATAGTTTTTTATTTTCAAATAAAGAATTTAAGATATATTTTTCAAAAAAAAAGAAATGTTTTAATAATAATTTATTAGATATAAATATATTTAGTAGATATAATAAACAGATTTGTATAATTCTTTTTTTTTAAATATATACTCACAAATTTATCAACAATTAACTAAAACTTAATACTGTACCATGTCCACATCATAATCATGCATAACAGATATGTTTGATTGTATCTTAAAGTAAGGGGGTGTTAGTGGAAGTTGGATTTGTAATGATTATTAAAATTTTCAGATTCCATTGTTATTGGTTTATGAATTTTGACATTCTTATTAAAATCAATTGTTATTGGTTTAATGATTCTTTAATTCCATACAAAATCCATTGTTATTCAAAAAATTTGATCTTTAAAGATTTTATAATTTCATTAAATCTAGTGTTATTGGGACTTGGATTTTAAACCATTTAACTCATTAAACAAAACTTTGAGAATACCATACATATGCCTTAAATTCTTAAAATCATTATTGTAAGGAGGGGTTAGTAGGAGTTGGATTTATAGAGAGCTGCTTGATTTTAGAAGTTAAGAGATTTGTTAAATTTGTAAAGATTTATAAAGAGTTTTGTATATTTAGAAAATCTTTGAAAATATTTACAATAATGATTTTAAGAATTTAAGGCATATACATGGTATTCTCAAAGTTTTGTTTAATGAGTTAAATAGTTTAAAATCTAAGTTCCAATAACACCAGCTTTAATGAAATTAAAAAATCTTTAAAAATCAAACTTTTTGAATAAGAATGGATTTTGTATGGAATTAAAGAATCATTAAACCAATAACAATAGATTTTAATAAGAATGTCAAAATTCATAAACCAATAACAATGGAATCTGAAAATTTTAATAATCATTAAAAATCCATCTTCCACTACCACCCCCCTAAGAATATTTTCAAAGATTTTCTAAATATACAAAACTCTTTATAACTCTTTACAAATTTAACAAATCTCTTAACTTCTAAAATCAGGCAATTCTCTATAAATCCAACTCCCACTAACCCCTCCTAAGTTGTATTTCATTATCTATTTACCACGCTATTTTGAATTCATGTTTTCGACTAATAGTATATTTTATGTAATATTTTTTGCAGGATTACTTTAAAGTTAATTTTGTAAAAAACTTGAATATTTAGATTTGATATCATTAGATTTTGTTTAATGAATTAGAGGAATTTTAAATTTTAAATTCTAAAAATTTAATTATTAATTTTTTTTTAAATGAGTTAGTTTTCAAAATATTTAATTTTTATAATATTGAATCATTTTTTTTTTGTAAAACAACTAGCAATTTTATTTTAAGTACTACTAAAATTTTGTTTTCTATTCTATTTCATTTTTAGTGTCGTAAGAATTTTTTTTATTACATATATTTATAATGTTTTTAAAATAGAGATTTTTATAAAATAAAAGTCCAAAGTCCATGTTTGAAACGGCTATGCTCAAGACCGTCCTAAGGTAGAGTTACGTTTCAGTTAGGTGTCTACACATACAAATAAAAAATCATAAAAGAAACATATATGCGTTAACATATCATGTATTTGTCCAATATATACTCTACTACACCCCCTTCAAGTTAAACATGTAAGTCGAGAATACCAAATTGTCAAGAAACAAACTGAACTCTCGAGCTCCCAAAGCTTTGGTAAAATATCCGCAAATTGATTCATCATAGAAACATGTTGTGTAGTGAGCACCTCTCTCATAATCTCACCTATAGATAGTAGCAATCAGATTCAATATATTTGTTCCTAATATGAACACATGATTCATCGAAATGTGAATAGCAGCCTGACAATTACAATACAAAGACATCATAAATCTGTGCGGAAGAAAGAGACACTATGTACTGTTTCTTCATACACCAAGGAATCGGTAAAGAACCCAACTGAATAGACCAACCCGAAAATGAATGCCAAGTAATGGAACAGTCAGTACAGTCGGAGTCACATCAGCCATGAACATGTAAATTACAATTTGAACTTAGGACAATGTACTGAGCCGGATTTCCTCTTTGATAATGGACAACCCACAAGGCCGTGTCCATTGATTTTGCCGTAGAACCTGTATATTTAAGACAATATATAAAGACTATATATCAGATCTGGGCAAGTAATTGCCAAATATATCAAGCGACCAACCAAGCATTGATAGCTTTCTAGATTCATAAGTGGCACACCCTTTGTGACCGCCAATTTATGATTCTGATCCAAGGGGAAACTTATAGGTTTGACACCAAGAAGACCAACCTCAGAGATAATATAATGCATACTTCCATGTACACAATTTTATACTCGAAGAGTTTGCGCAATTTCAATCCCAAGAAAATAGTTCAAAACACCTAAATCTTTCAGATGAAAGCATGAGCTCAAGTAGTCTTTAAATCTTTGTATTATATCACAATCGTTACTCCTTATAGCCAATTCATTAACATAAACCAAAAGATATAGTTGGATAATGCCCCAAATAAACAAGAAAAAAAAAGCAATCAAATCAGGATTGAATAAGCACATACATCATCAAAGCTTCCGTTAATTTAGCAAACCAACATCAGAGCCTCCTTTAACCCACAAAGAGACTTACAGAGTTGACAAAAACAAGAGGTTCAAGTAGCAAAAAACTAGGAAGAAGCCTCATAAACACATATTCTTTCAAAAAACTATGGAAGAACGCATTGTGAACATCCATCTGATGTAATTAATAATTACAAGCTACAACAACTGAAAGAAAAATACAGACGGATACCATATTTGCAATAGGAGCAAAAGTCTCTTTATAATCTAAGCCTTCAATTTTACAATTTCCACAAAATACAGGTGGGCCTTATAGTGTTCAGTAGTACCATAAGATCGATATTTAATCATAAATACTCACTTAAAGTACAAAAATTGCGTTTCAACAGACAAGTTTTCAAGGTTTGATGTACCATTCTCCCGCAATGCAGCAATCTCCTTCTTCATAGCCACATGCCAATGTTTGTATTTAACTGAATCACCAAATGATTTTGGAATATAGTTATCACTCACAGCTATGAGAAACTTCCTATGCAAAGCCGAAAATCTGTTGCAATAAACAGAAGAAGAATCAGACGTGGGTGGTTTATCAAGAAATTAATATAATCTTTAAGAAGAACATAAGGTGTCTTCTTCCTTCAAAGCTGTTCAACCTCAGGACTATCAACAGCTGCAATCTCTTGTTGAGGGGCAACTTCTGCAATCCTCTCTTGATTACTAGTTTCTGCAATATTCTTTAAATTCATAGGAACATCCCCGACCACAATAATTGGAACATAGGAGCCCAACTCGTGAGTAATCGTAGGCGTGACAACCTCTGGAATGTCAGCCAAAGAGTCTGACTGGTCAATACTGATATGCACATAAGTAAGAGTAGTCGTATCAGTCATGTCTTCATCCCAGGATTTGAGAAAATGAATGGAAGCACAACTGAGTTATCAACTGCTTGTGAAGCATAAAGCTCTTCAAAAAAGAAATAGTTCTCATAGAAGACAACATCCTGAGAAACAAGAAAATTCTCTACCTCTACATTATAAACAAGCCATCCATTCTGCCCATTATGGTAACTCTTGAGGCGTAAAAGCCTACCCTTTATACAAGTAGAGCTATGACCCAATTAAGGTATCTACATATAAAAGTAAAAGACTATAAATGACAAAACTCAAGAAAAGTCGCATTTGTACCTGTTGATGCCCCTGGAGGGGGGTGGGGGTGGGGTACTTTTGCCGTGCTTTGAGCTATTAGTTTGGGTATACATGCTATTTCTTATCATAATTCAGTAATTGCCTAAGATAAATCTGTTTGTTCACCAGTCACTTTGTTGAAATATTTAGTAACTGTTGTGATAGCCTCGTTAATCTTTTTGTTCTGATTTGAAGTGACTTTGTGCTACTCTTCAAGAAAAATTTGGAGACGGTCTCTTGAACGCTTTGACTATTAGTCATTGTTTCTCCCTTGTTGAACGTAAGACTTTTCAGCCCCTTCTTTTAGTGACAAACTGTTGTAGTGGAAATTACAATTGTCAAAGTTTTAAATATGAATAGTTTGAGACTGGGATTTTCTTGGGACACAAGGAAAAAATGAATAACGTTTTGCAAGAGTTTGATACACGTGACGTGAAGAGCCAAGTGAAGCGTAAAAATGAGAGAAAATTGGGTGCAAATAGTTTTTAATATTGATGATTTATCCGTCTTTCTATAGAATTCGAGATACAAATACAAAGAAAAACAAGTAGAGAATTATTGTTGATTGTGTGTGTAGAATCATGTTTTTAGAACTCGAAATCTTGTTTAATGTCTCTCTTTACTGATATGCTCAAATATACCCTATAGCTACTCTCCAAATTAAGAAATCGATTATAGTACTTAGGGGTCGAATTCCACAGAGACTCAAGATCACACAATAGATTATAGGTCTTCGAATTAAGCTAAACAAGAAATAATGTAATGAAAGCAATGCAGTAAAATCGGTTGTAAATCAGATGGGGAAAACGTCAGGCTCAGGGAATTCTCATGAAATCAGGAATGCAAGCTAATCAGTCAATCAGGGTTCTGCTATGTTCTAGAACTCGAAACACAATGATAAAGTTAACCAACCGTCGCTGCGAAAACTATCTATATCTAAAACCTAGAAAACCAAATTTCTTTGCGAGTTCTAAAGTATAAACATGCAATAATCTCAGGTTCGATAAGTTCACAAAATCCCTAAATCAAATTCCTTTGCAGTTAGATATTTTGCTCATCTAAGGTTCTTTCTAGCTAATTAACCAACTTTCGTTGCGAGAATCAACCTATGATCAATAATCTAACTGGCCAGTTCAGATCAAGCATTAATCACACCCTAGCTAAAGAACTAGTGTTCCAGAATCCTTAACTAATCAATCAACTTAACAATCCATCAAATCCCTAATGAGAAACCCTAAACCTAACTAGCAAACTACTCAGACATGGAGATTGAAACAATAAACATGATTGAATAAAATTGCATAAAAGAAATCAATAGAGAATAAAAGGAGTTCTGAATCTTCTCTCAAGGAGTCTGAATTCTTCTCTCCAAAACTCTGCTACAAATCTCTCTCAAAATAAAATAAAGCTTAGATAAAAGATAGGTCTAAACAATGACCTTAAAATAATAGAAATATCCTAAAAACTCGAATAGGGACTTATTTGCAAATAAGGAAAAGTCTGGACAAATTTCATTTTCTTCAAAAATCTTCAAAACTGGCGCAGAAATTTGCCTGTCTGATGGGTGTCGACTGACACCAAGTGTGGTGTCGACCGACACCATCTCCAAATGTGGTTTCCCGCCTGAATTCTTCTGCACAACTTCCTACTAAGCTCCAGAATGATCCATAATCTCCAAATAAGCTTCAAACGTACCTAAACCTGCAAATGACTCTATAAGACTCCAAAAACACTAAAAAGACTCTATAAACAAGACTTATATCGTGGCTAAAAACACTAAAAACCATGATATATCAACTCCCCCAGACTTAGCTTTTGCTTGCCCTCAAGAAAAATAGAAAACTAAACCTGTGGAAGAGGTTTGAAAACATAGGAACTCACATATCCTTTAGAAATACTGAATCAACCAACACCTTTGTAAGCCACATCAAACAACACCAACTTTAGATTAAACCTCTATTACTTTTCTGCAGGCTTACCAAACATCCCCATATCAACCCACAATCCACAAGAGGTATCCAAAATCACCATTGCTGACCTTATTAAATTTTAAGTGTAGTCTCATCGAGGGAATATCGATCAAAGAACACATGGACTCTTACTCATTCAAATACCTGATTTTTAGACTATCTACTTCTGGTTTCTTTCCTCCCCCTTTTCTCACTTCCAGTCAGCTGATTTCTCCCTACTAGGGTATCATTTTATTTTATTTTTATCGACTGACTGTTCTTTTTATTTTAGACAGGTTTCCATGAATCTCAAAAACCAACGGGGTTTGCCGCTAATTTCTCAGTTCACTTCTTTTCGACCTATATCGTTAATTTTTTTTTAAAATTTAAGACACTGAAGGGAAGAGAGAGGGAAACCATAATCACAGACTAATCCTATCAGACCTGAACAAGGATTCCGATTCAAAGTATACCAAACCCCAAGATGAGAGAAATTAAGTTCATTATGCGTAGACTAGCTTTAGATCATTCAAACACTCAAACAAACATGGAGATATTGGTAGATCAATTTACCTTTAGAATTTTCTTTTACTAGGATCCGCTGTCAATAGCTGTAAGAATGGTCACTAAAGTGGTTGCTAAAACAGCTTTTTCCAAGAATAGTTCAAAGTTCCAAACTAAATTTTGACTCAATAAAATGACACAACTGACTCAAAACAAAACAAAGAAAAATACATTAGTATTATCCTCCCCCAGACTTAAGTAACACTGTCCCCAGTGTTATCAAGCCATAGGATTGGAAAGAAACCAAGGTGAAAACAAATAAACAAGAAAAAATTAAAAATACGTACCTGGTCGGGTGGTGTCGGGCGACACTGGAAGTGTGTGTCGGTCGACACCAACTTTTTTTTTTTTTTTTTGAAACAAGAAAAACAAAACTAAAAATTAGCAAAAACCAAACGAAATTCAAAGAAAATCTTACCTAAAAATGGGTTGCCTCCCACTTAGCGCTTCTTTTCAGTCATTAGCTTGACTGTGTCGGGGCTCAGACATCTGGTGGATCAGAGAGTGGTAGGGAATGTCTCTGGGAAGAACATCTCATCATCCAAGGTGGTGTATAGGCAGTTTGTGCATGAGATTGACCAAGGAATTAAGGAACAGCTGCAGGGTGAGACTTATGTGTGGGTGGTACACTTCTTTTTCCTGCAAAGTCATCAAAAGAGATACCAAGCTCTCTACGAGAATCTCGTGGCTTGCATAAGTGTGAAGTAGATGGAAGTGTATGACTGATGATATCAGGTGGTTTAGAATTAGGAACATGAAGTACATACCTTTGCTTTCTCCTAGGTGTATGGAGTGTGAGATGTGGAACTTTCTGTTTAGCAACAGTTGTCGAACTTGCAGAATTAGAAACCTCCTCAAAACTGTGTGTTATTGTCATTTCTGGATTTGTCTGTGGAGGGTGTTGACTGACACCAAGAGTGGTGTCGACCAACACTGAACCTGCAACCCGAATTTCTGCACTTTTTCTGCAATTCAGCTCTGCAATCCTTGTCTCCATCACAAAAGGGTCTTCCTCCAGCAACTTGTCTTTGATTAGACCCTCATCTTCAAGCCTAGTCCTGAAGAGATGATCTCCACCCCAATCCTCAAGCCCAACAGCTTTCTTAGAAGTCTCAACTAATTCCTTTTGAACAATCAGCTTGTTCACTTGCTCAGTAACCTCCAGCTCCTTGACATACCCAACAGTAATGTCATCTGGCTCCTCATCCATGGCAACCTCTACAGAAAAGGTTTGACCATCAATGGTAGGTTTTCTCCTCAGTTTATCCATGTCAAAATTCATAACCTTATCACCCAAATCAAGCTCTATCTGCCCTTCTCTGACATCAATAATAGCGCATTCTGTAACTAAGAAAGATCTTCCCAGAAGAAGAGGATCCTGAGGTTCTTCACCATACTCCAAAACCACAAAGTCTGTGGGGATAGTGCAGCCTACAATCTGAAGTGGAACATCCTCTAAAACACCTTCTGGAATTCTCTTAGAACGATCAACAAGGATAAGATGAATCCTTGTAGGCTTGAAGTCAGTCAACCCAAGTCTTACAGCAACAGAATGAGGCATCAGGTTAATGCTTGAGCCAAGGTCACAGAGAGAGTGAGGAAACCTTCCTGTTGAGATGGAGCAGTCTAGCACAAAACTCCCTGGGTCAGGTAACTTTTTTGGAATCCTACTCTGAATCATAGCACTGACCTGTTCAGAGACTTTCACCTTCCTCTCCTTCCTTGATACTGTCTTTTTCAAGAGGATTGCACTGATGTCCTTTGTGAGCAAAGCTGCTTCATCAGGGCTTACATCAATCACAACCATCCTTTTAACATATCTCTTAAGTGCAGGTGAAAGCTTGACTGCATCAATTAATGGTATCTCAATCAGCACCTTGTCAATTATTGCCTTGCATCTGGCCTCTTCCATCTCTTGTTTAGACATTTTGGGCTTCGGGTAAGGTATCTTAGGTTTGTAGGCCCTCTCTTCAGTAGGTAATGATATTCTGGGACGATCAGCACGCTCTTCTGACGGCAATTGAAAAATACAGGTCGAGTGTCGATCGACACCCTCATCTGGTGTCGCTCGACACTCAAAATATTTGTCGAAGTGCATCGATTTTTGTTCGTCAGGACTCGAGAAATCGCGATTTTTCGCTAGTGTCGACCGACACACCTCCTGGGTGTCGACCGACACCAGATTTGGTGTCGACCTCTTCAATTTGGTGTCGTGAGGCATGGTCGACAACGGTTCGTCAGGACTCGATTTTTCGAGAATTTTGGTTGGTGTCGACCGACACTCCTCATTGGTGTCGACCGACACCAGGTCTGTGGCTCCAAATTCTTCATCAAACTCTGCAGACTCCACGAATTTTTCTTCATTTCTCACCATGATAGCATTAACATGATGCCTTGGGTTGATATCAGTCTTTCCTGAAAGAAATCCTTCTTGCCTTTTTATGGAATCAACAGTTTGAGCAACCTGAATATCCAGCTTCTTAACATGAGCACCCAAAGACTCAATCTTCCAATTCAGATCAGTATACAAAACATCCAGCTTCCCATTGAAGTTCACAGTCATCTTTGTCTGACCTTCCAAAACCTGCTCCAACATAGATTCCATCTTGCTATTCTGTTCAGGTTTCTGGTAAGAAGAAGAACCATAAGTTCTTGTGAAGTTGTTGTTCTGAAAAGGCTTCTGGTAAGAAGAACCATAACCTTGTTGATTTCTAAATCTCTGACCCTGAAAACCAACTCCATTGATGAAATTTACATCCTCTTCCTCTGGTTCAAAGGTTTCAACCTCTGCAGCAAACTGAACTTGCTTCTTTCCCACAAGGAGATTGTGGATAGAATCAAGTTTTGTTTTCACTTCAGCACTCTGAGCACCATCCATGTTTCCAGCCAGCCTCTTCTTATCGTAGTCTGCATTCTTGGTACTATTGCTAGATGTCAAGTTCTCAATAAGATTTTTGGCTTCCTCTGGGCTTCTGGTATTGAAATTTCCTTCACTTGCAGCATCCAAAGCCATCTGGTACTTCCAATCTATGCCTCTGAATAAAATACCCAGCAGCTGAACATCACTGAAGTCATGGTGTGGACAATCCCTCTGATATGCTCTGAACCTCAACCAAGAAGCTTTGAATGTTTCAACAGGTCCCTGAGAGAATGTAGAAATCTTTGTCCTTAGCTCCTCAGACCTTGCATCATCAAAGAAGTTGTTGAGAAATGCATTTTTTGTATCAACCCAGGTGGTTAGAGATCCTGGTTGCAAATGCTTCAGCCAGTAGGAAGCATCCCCAGCAAGAGAATAGGGGAAAAGCTTGCAGAAGAGATAGCCATAAGACACCCCATTGCACTTGATGCTAGACACCAAATCTTCAAACTTTTCTATGTGGTCCATAGGATGCTCATGAGGAAGACCATAAAAAAGATGCTGACCCACAAGAGTGTAGTAGGCAGGTTTCAGCTCAAAATCAGCTCTCTGAAAACCCGTAATGGCAGACCTGTTTGCATAGAATTGATCAGGCCTGTTGTAGTCAGCAAGGGTTCTCCCTCGGATAGGTGGTGCTCCGGCGATCTGGGCGTCTCTGTTTTCTGCAGCTGCTACTTCTTGGACGACATTTCTCTGATCATCGATTTGGTCACCATTGTCATTGTATGCATGACCCTCTTGGTCTCGTAAGACTCCAGCAGCATCAGGTCGAATGATTGTTCTCCTCATGTCTGCTGACCTCCTTCCTTGGCGGTTCGTACGTTCTAACTCTCTCAGCTCCTGATTCGTGAGATTCACAAGCTGAGTTCCCCTGTTACTTCTGGTACTGCGATTAGGCATACACCTGAAACACAAGAAAAGAGAAAGAACAATGTAAGTAAACTAAAAGTAAAATGTTTAGACTAAATTCTATTCCAAATCTAATGGCGAATTCAAAATTCAATGAATCCCTGACAACGGCGCCAAAATTTGATATGCTCAAATATACCCTAGAGCTACTCTCCAAATTAAGAGATCGATTATAGCACTTAGGAGTCGAATTCCACAGAGACTCAAGATCACACAATAGATTATAGGTCTTCGAATTAAGCTAAACAAGAAATAATGTAATGAAAGCAATGCAGTAAAATCGGTTGTAAATCAGATGGGAAAAACGTCAGGCTCAGAGAATTCTCAGGAAATCAGGAATGCAAGCTAATCAGTCAATCAGGGTTTTGCTATGTTCTAGAACTCGAAACACAATGATAAAGTTAACCAGCCGTTGCTGCGAAAACTATCTATGTCTAAAACCTAGAAAACCAAATTTCTTTGCGAGTTCTAAAGTATAAACATGCAATAATCTCAAGTTCGATAAGTTCACAAAATCCCTAAATCAAATTCCTTTGCAGTTAGGTATTTTGCTCATCTAAGGTTCTTTCTTGCGAGAATCAACCTATGATCAATAATCTAACTGGCCAGTTCAGATCAAGCATTACACCCTAGCTAAAGAACTAGTGTTCCAGAATCATTAACTAATCAATCAACTTAACAATCCATCAAATCCCTAATGAGAAACTCTAAACCTAACTAGCAAACTACTCAGACATGGAGATTGAAACAATAAACATGATTGAATAAGATTGCATAAAAGAAATCAATAGAGAATAAAAGGAGTTCTGAATCTTTTCTCAAGGAGTCTGAATTCTTCTCTCCAAAACTCTGCTACAAATCTCTCTCAAAATAAAATAAAACTTAGATAAAAGATAGGTCTAAACAATGACCTTAAAATAATATAAATATCCTAAAAACTCGAATAGGGACTTATTTGCAAATAAGAAAAAGTCTGGGCAAATTTTATTTTCTTCAAAAATCTTCAAAACTAGCGCAGAAAATTGCTTGTCTGATGGGTGTCAACTGACACCAAGTGTGGTGTCGACCGACACCATCTCTAAAAGTGGTTTCCGGCCTGAATTCTTCTGCACAACTTCCTACTAAGCTCCAGAATGATCCATAATCTCCAAATAAGCTTCAAACGTACCTAAACCTGCAAAAGACTTATATCGTGGCCAAAAACACTAAAAAGACTTATATCATGGCCAAAAACACTAAAAAAACTTATATCGTGGCCAAAAACACTAAAAACCATGATATATCATTTACTCTACTATATTTAGTACTTATTGGCTTTTACTTCGATAGATTCAATAATTACTAGTCAAATTGCATTACTGCTCTTTCAATTAAATTATCCGTTCACTTTTGATGTTGATAGTTTATTTGATCACGTATATTTAAGAAACAATTGGGTGTAAGACATAATTTTGGAACCAAATTAGGATTTTGACAAGAGGGTTTCGAAGCCCAAACAATGAAAATAATTAACCCCCATTTGGGCCTATTATACCCTTACACCCCCTATCCAAGTCGAAAAAATCAACTGTGCATTTGAGTAAATACATGTCCACGCAATTCAAAAGGTGTGCATGTAACTTTTGTTAACTGGCTGGTCGAACCGGTAAGAAGGTGACAGGTGTCCTAATGCCATTAATTGGACAGTGTAATCTGTCTTGGAGAATACACATGCTCATATCAACCGGAGAACCCTAAGTAGCATCTCTCTCATCTCTCTTCAGAAAGTATGCGAAAATAAACAGTGAGGAAAACAAAAGACTTCAAACAATCAGTGATTCAGTAACTCTGGTCTGTTTGTATTTAGTTGTCACGAAAGTGACGGAATTCGACAAATATTCTACGTATTTTTTTTATGTTATTGGTGTTGAGTTTTTGTTATCTTCAATCGTAAGTTTTGTTCTTCTACAATTTTTAGTGATATATATATAATATTATAGTGATATTTTTTTGATGGATATGAATACAATATATATGTCGGTTTTAAATATCAATAGCTCATGTATAAAAATATTGGTGAGTTATAGGTATTTGAAGTTCAAGGGTCACGGTTGCAGATGTATATTTTCTTATTTTAGGTTAATGACGTTTATTCCGGGGTTCATTATATGTGTTTGTCGTAATACATATGTATAGATATTTAAAATTGTTGATATATAGATACTTAAATATATATGTATATATAGTTATCAATTTTCCGTTATATTTAGAAATATAGTGAATTTGTTTCATGTATTAACTTGCTATGAAATCTTTCTTTGTTGATTATCGGAAAATGGGATCACTCGAATTGTCTCGTCGCATTTTGCGGATCGTGAAGAAGCTGTGGGCGAGAGGGCTAGTTCTTATTATAAGTTGAACACCATTAGAGTGGTCCTAAAGGCACTTCAACCGGAGGAGTTAGAGGTTATCCGTCCAGCATTTAGGAAGCTAACCAATATCTATTCAAAGCCAACATTATCGGGGAAACTTGCACACGTTCTATTAACCAGACAGCTGGACATTGAGTAGCTCCATGAGATTTGGGTCATTTTTTTGTGGGAGTCTGATTAGATTCTCTCTGCTTGAGTTTGCCATCGTGACAAGGTTGAACTGCAACCCTTTCTCTGCGGCGGAAAGCAAGACCTTTAAAGCGAGGCTAGGTGTGACGTCGTACTGGTTCACCTTATTTGGTGGTGAGGAGAACGTTATGGGAGAAATTCTTGATTCCATGCTAAAGAAATAAAAAAACATGTATAGTGAGATGCGTATCAAGTATGCTTGCCTGTTGCTCGTCGATGGCTATTGTGTAAGATGTCATTTCACATGAAGATCCTTAAAGAACACGTTGAGCTGATACGGAACCTTGAATATTTCCTTTTGTATCCTTAGGGGAGGCACACGTTCCACATGGCAATGGAATGCATTAAAAAGAAGGAACACTCACACATGGCTCATGTGATAGTTGCTCTTCAAGGGTTTATTCATGCTCTTCAGCTTGTCATTTTGGAAGTCATACCCGCGTCTCAATGCGCCTTAGCGTATGGGACAGACCCCGAATCTGGTGATGAGGATGATGTAGCATCACCACCCTCAAGCTTGACAAACTGTGGGATCATGACGACGAAGAACATGTAAGCATTTAAATATTCTACATTTGGTAATTCAGTACGCGAGTGGCCTTTACTTGTTACTTGTACCAATTCAGCATGAAATTTTTAAATACTCTGTATCATTTTAATATATAGTTCGCTGTCACCTCAATCATCAGCGATCCTTTGGAAGTTGGCGCACATCTAATTTTAGTTGGGAAAACGAGAAAGCTGATGAGGTTGTAGCTACCATGGAGAAGCTTATTAGCTAGGACTCTGGCTTTCTATCGCGAGATGTTTATAGGTGGACACATGGACTTTGGACCCCTAATCGAGAATGTGAACAATAAGGCCGCTAAACGAAAGAGAAAGGGCAGTCAGAAACCTGTTGGTGCCACTGGTAAGAGCCCAACTAAGTGTAACACCCGTCTCATCCTCACTAAGAACGGCGTGCCACTAAACACATCTCAAAACTCAAATACTCTCATTTAATAAATACACCTTGATTTCCGGAAATCTATAAGTAACTCCATAAATAAATCCATAAATAAATCTGTAACTGAAATATATCGAATAAATCATAAAATCAATGTCTAAAATAAAATACGAAAAAAACGTGGAAATCCCAAAATAGATAGCACCAGGTCCGACACACATCCACTACTCGTCCGTCTCACCTGAAAGGAAGGAAAAAGAGGGGTGAGTAACAGGGGAGTTACTCAGTGAGGTACGGGATGCTAAACACACAGAAAACGCAGTCCCAGTCATAACACTCCAAATACGGAAAACAGTCTAAACATGCACAAACACGGTACCTAAAGTACCCAAAGAACAGTCAATGTCCTACTACCGGATCCAGTGACCGGCGGCACCCTCATCCCAGAAGGACAACTTATGGGATAGTGCCCAATCACACCGCCCGTAGACGATTATCGACCTCTGAAGGTACTGGACAACAGGTCGACTAAGCTGCCCAGCACCATCTCCTCATACAACACGCGCCACAAGTACAGAAGTCCGTCTCTATACCTCCGCAATCCCTAACGACCCACATAGTCGACTAATCCTAGCTCTAGCAAGTTTAAAAGACTAAATTAACAATTTAATGCACAATCAATGGGTTGAATCATCTATATTCTTAGGTCCAATTTACAAACAAAACTACCTAGACTCGATCATGAAAAACGGAACACATTTAGTACTAGATTCCATCTCAGAAGTTCTAGGCGAAAGTACGGATCTCTGTGGAAAAGCCACCCTCACCTTAGCAAAAATGGCTGATACTGCGGTTTCTGGACTCCAGATGCTAAAACGGATGATAAATCTGGAATCAGCACGAAAAATCGAGTGAGAACGGTCTTCGAACGGCGAAAAACGGATAACGGATCAGCTGGAAAAAGTCAACGGAAAAAGTCAACGGTCAGCGGAAAGTCAACGGTCAACGGTCAATGGTCAGCGGTCAACGGTCAACGGTCAACAGTCAAACCGGACTCAAACCGAACCAAACCGGACCAGACCGGGTCGACTGAGTCAACTCGGTGGGTCACTGAGTCAACTCGGCGGCGGCTAGAGCTTACCGGAGGCGGCGGCGGTCAACGGCGGCGCGTGGGCGACACGTGCGAAGCTTCCGGCGGCGATTACGGGCGCGTCCAGAGGCGGTTTGCGGCGATTTATACGGACTCGTCTCGTCGTCCTGAATCCGATGGTGGCCTTGGATTTGCGAGATTCGACACGGTTAGAAAGTTATGGACGATTTACTGTTCGGCTGAAGCGGAAAGTTATCAAAAATTGGTTTTTAGGATTACCTTTGCCTCGGATTCGATGATACACTGATAGATCTACGCGGTGGCTACGAGAAATCGCCTCTAACACTCTCCGACGAATTAATTTTGACAGAGCTTCGCTTTGATGAAGTTTTGTGAGAAAAAGAAAAGGAGAAGAGACTATTTAAAGGGAAAACCTAGGGTTTCCTACTAAAACTATATTGGGCCTTGCTGGGCTTGGTTTTGGGTCGTTACAATTCTTCCCCACTAACGAGGAATTCGTCCCCGAATTCAAATCCTGATCCGCCTGCTCGATCACATCTTGAAAAGGTAATTGAGAACTTCTGAATTCATCTGACATTCGGACTTCCAGTTCTCTTCCTGAATCTTGTCTCTCTTCAAGAAACTTGGATCATCGCAGATATTCTCCACTGGACTTGCTTGCCTTGATTAATTAGAACCATCACTGATTGGCTAGGACAACACAACTTGAAAATACCAACACTTGGACAAAATCGAACATACAAACTACGCTAATCTATCGAATCAACTAAGAAGAACATGCAAGCTACCCACACTCAACAAACCGACTACACAAATATACAACTAACAAGATTGATCCACCAACGACCAAATACTCACAACCCACCAAAAGCTCGAACCAAAAAGAAAATCTAAACAAAGAACACATACCGGCGATCGGCTCCGCTCGTGCGTGGTCTCCTACAGCAAACGCTCATGGAGCAATGGCTGGACGCTTGTCTGGTGGCGGTAGCAATGCCTGCACATGCTGCGGGTAATCCCCGGAAATGTGACCCTCCTGGTTACATCTGAAGCAGACCCTCGGTGCAACTCCTCGTGTTGGGACCTCACTGATGAACGGTGCATCCACTGGCTTACTCCGACAGTACTTAGAAATATTCCCCAACTGACCACAAGAAAAACATGTAGTACACTCTCCGGTATGATGGCGTCCACAACGTGAACAAAATGGCAGTCCTGACTGATCGGTCGTCCTCCTCTGAATCTCTGGTGTCTTTCCATGCTTGGATTGAGTCGACTTGAAAAGTTTCTGCTCCTCAGCTATCCCTTTCTCCTGAATAGCAGCCTTCTCTACCAGGTCGATCAGGCTGGTGTAGTCTCGCACAGCACAACGGTTGCGAATATCCACTCGCATGCCATTTAGGAACCTCCTGATCAAGTCCTCCTCGTCTAAGATACCTCCAGCAAATCTGCGCAGACGACTGAATTCCCGCTCGTATTCCCTGACGCTCATAGTGCCCTGAGAAAGGTGCTCAAATGCATTTGCATTTGTGTGCCTGACTTCTCGAGGAAAGAACTTCCTGTCGAACTCCCTCTGAAAATGCTCAAATGTCAGCACATATCACCCGCGACTATCCTCAACAACTCCATCCCACCAATGAAGAGCATCATCTCTCAGATACTGAGTAGCCAAGTCCAACCGGAACTCTACTGGACACCTCATACGATCAAGGTTCCGGTTCAGCATCCTCCTCCAACTGTCTGCGGCGGCAGCATCCACAGCTCCAGTGAACTGATCCAAACCCATCTCCCGCATCTGTTTCATCAACTCCCAATATGTGGGTCCCTCTCTGCCTCTGGTAGGCGGTGGTGGTGGCGGCGGAAGATCCACACCCTGAGCATTACCCGCTGGTGCTGGTGGTGGTGCCTGAGGTGCGGCGGCTGCTGCTTGCTCTGCCTGAAGAGCGAACTGGCGAGCAATCTCCTGAGCAGCTACCCGAGCAGCCTCCTGTGCAGCTACCCGAGCAGCCTCCTGCGCAGCTACCCGAGCAGCCTCCTGCGCAGCTACCCGAGCAGTCTCCTGGGCAATGCGCTGCACTGCCTCCTGAGCAGCTTGCCTGTCTGCCTCCTGTGCAATCCGCCTGACTGCATCCTCATTGACCTGCTGCTGGACGACGGTCTGAGTAACATCAACCTGGTTGCCTGCAGTCTGACTATTCTGCGCCGTTTCTTCACGATTACTGGCCCTAACTCGGGGACGACCTCTCTTCGGTGGCATCTGAAACAATGAAAAAGAAGATGATTGAGCTTCTAATGGAACTGAGATTAACGAATAGTAGATTAGTTTCAGACATAATAGGTGCTACAAATAATTTTATAAAAATTCCCCAAGCCCCAGAAAAAGTTGAAAACCGAAACTTTTTAAAAGTTCTTTCTACTACCGTCTCTCGGGTCAGAATCGGGACGACAAACCCGCTCTGATACCAAAATGTAACACCCGTCTCATCCTCACTCAAGAACGGCGTGCCACTAAACACATCTCAAAACTCAAATACTCTCATTTAATAAATACACCTTGATTTCCGGAAATCCATAAGTAACTCCATAAATAAATCCATAAATAAATCCGTAACTGAAATATATCGAATAAATCATAAAATCAATGTCTAAAATAAAATACGAAGAAAACGTGGAAATCTCAAAATAGATAGCACCAGGTCCGACACACATCCACTACTCGTCCGTCTCACCTGAAAGGAAGGAAAAAGAGGGGTGAGTAACAGGGGAGTTACTCAGTGAGGTACGAGATTCTAAACACACAGAAAACGCAGTCCCGGTCATAACACTCCAAATACGGAAAACAGTCTAAACATGCACAAACACGGTACCTAAAGTACCCAAAGAACAGTCAATGTCCTACTACCGGATCCAGTGACCGGCGGCACCCTCCTCCCAGAAGGACAACTTATGGGATAGTGCCCAATCACACCGCCCGTAGACGATTATCGACCTCTGAAGGTACTGGAAAACAGGTCGACTAAGCTGCCCAGCACCATCTCCTCATACAACACGCGACGCAAGTACAGAAGTCTGTCTCTATACCCCCGCAATCCCTAACGACCCACATAGTCGACTAATCCTAACTCTAACAAGTTTAAAATACTCAATTAACAATTTAATGCACAATCAATGGGTTGAATCATCTATATTCCTAGGTCCAATTTACAAACAAAACTACCTAGACTCGATCATGAAAAACGGAACACATTTAGTACTAGATTCCATCTCAGAAGTTCTAGGCGAAAGTACGGATCTCTATGGAAAAGCCACCCTCACCTTAGCAAAAATGGCTGATACTGCGGCTTCTGGACTCCGGATGCTAAAACGGATGATAAATCTGGAATCAGCACGAAAAATCGAGTGAGAACGGTCTTCGAACGGCGAAAATCGGATAACGGATCAGCTGGAAAAAAGTCAACAGAAAAAGTCAACGGAAAGTCAACGGTCAACGGTCAGCAGAAAGTCAACGGTCAGCGGTCAACGGTCAGCGGTCAACGGTCAAACCAGACTCAAACCGAACCAAACCGGACCAGACCGGACCAGACCGGGTCGACTGAGTCAACTCGGTGGGTCACTGAGTCAACTCGGACGAGTCAATTCGGCGGCGGCGACGGCTTACCGGAGGCGGCGGCGGTCAACGGCGGCGGCGGTGGTCAACGGCGGCATGTGGGCGACACGCGCGAAGCTTCCGGCGGCGATTGTGGGCGCGTCCGCAGGCGGTTTGCGGCGATTTTGGTGTCTACGGACTCGTCTCGTCGTCTTGAATCCGATGGTGGCCTTGGATTTGCGAGATTCGACACGGTTAGAAAGTTATGAACGATTTACTGTTCGGCTGAAGCGGAAAGTTATCAAAAATTGGTTTTCAGGATTACCTTTGCCTCGGATTCGATGATACACTGATAGATCTACGCGGTGGCTACGAGAAATCTCCTCTAACATTCTCCGACGAATTAATTTTGACAGAGCTTCGCTTTGATGAAGTTTTGTGAGAAAAAGAAAAGGAGAAGAGGCTATTTAAAGGGAAAACTTAGAGTTTCCTACTGAAACTATATTGGGTATTGTTGGGCTTGGTTTTGGGTCGTTACACTAAGGTTAAGAAAAACAAGGTCCCAAAGTGGCGAGTTCATTATGATGATGTTGATGCGAACTGCAAGTTCATGGAAGCTGTTACCGCTCAAATCTGTGCATCAATGTTGAAAGCTCAGGCTGTGATATCTCAGAAGCTATTTGTCGACATAGAGCAAATGGAAACCTCATTTTTGGTGAAGGTTACTACCAATGTTGAGAAATTTGTGGATAGTCGTTTGAAAGCTAAATCGGCAGATGAGACGATCGAGAACATTATGCCGGAGTTAAATGCAAGTACGGCGGTTGGTGGAGAGTTTGGAGTACACGCCAATGCTGGTCAAATAGGGGAATCCACCCTTACCCTCAAAAAGAAATCCGTTAATAAAAAGGTTCAGATAAATTCTACTTAATATTCTATACATAATCTTATCGTGATGATTAAACTTATTTGAAGTTATAGTTATATATAATCATATCATTTATCTACCACATGTTTGCAGGCCAAGAAGAAATCTGCAGCAGTTGTCGCAAAGAAGAAAGAGAAGGCTTACATTCGTTCATATCCCTTTCGTATCATTATGTTTATTTATTAGTCTTTTATCTGACTTACCTTCCACTTGTCTGCTTGTGAAGCCGCAAGCTGCTACAGCCGAACAGATAAGCAGTGTTGACTCTAAGTTCAAGTACATTGTCGATAATGTGAATCCATCCCGGTATATTTTTCAAAAACATTATATATGTAAATATATATATATATATATATATATATATATGTGCAAACTTATAGATTATAATTCATATCAATTATTCACTCCTTGCACGTATATTTCACTGTTGAATATTATTTAGTGATCTAAATTTTGGACCTGGCCTGCTTCTAAAAAATGAAGACCTTATAACCCTCCCTGTCTCAATACCAACTAACCGCTCCGAGGTAGATGTCTTATTGTTTGTCGTCGTTATGTGTTTCCTAGATACAATGTCACGATATAGTAGTTAACAAATGTCATTTCTTAATTTAATTTAGATAATGGATGCATGCATAATGACATTACGGGAGTCACTGCTTAACAACCTCGTCTCACATGCTAAACCAAGGGCCGACATCGTGACATGACACTTTATTGCTGGCTAGGCAAAACAGTTTTCAAAATTCAAGAAAATGGCTCGGAAAGAAAACTTTGATTTTGATGTGGATATCATAAATTATGTTAGGTCCAAGGCGAAAGAGGCCGAAAAAGAATGGATGACCAATATAGATTTCATATATTTTCTTTTTAATGTTGACAAGAACAGGTGGACAGCGACGATGGTTGATTTGATGCCTCAACTCTCACGATCTTTGATCTGTCATCTGAAGAGCGATGTGACTCTCGTATGAAGCCAGAGCTCGACTTCGCTTGCGAGATGTTCCCATATCTGATCCGTAAGGCGGCAGTGAACGACGAGATGAAGAATTTCAGTTTGGAACCTTTCATGTTTAGGAAAGACTCAACAATACCACAAGCGTCATCCCATACCAACATCGGTCTGCTTTCTTTTCTATTCATCGAAGCTCATGCAACTGGTGGTGCATCCCGTCTCTACGTGGTGAATGAAGGAATGTTGGCAGTGCGCAGGAAAAAACTAGCTGTGGAAATGTACTAACATTGTTGTGGTGAGAACTACCCATAATGCCTCCATGTCATTTTTTTTTTTTTTTAACTCCATTGTAGTATTCGAACGTGGATTGTCTTTCTATTTTATACTGTTGTTATTGTCTTGCAACTTGTGATGATTTTGAACTAAAGGCTTTAAGTTTCTTGTGTCCACCAATTACTAATGTTGTACATATGTATATATATAGGATAACCTCTAAGAACATTGTTAAATAACTATATTCTGTGTAAATATAGATATATATTTATATAGAGTTATACTATGTAATTAAAATTCTTTGAATTTAACTATTCATGTGATTAAACATTTTTACTTCTATGCCAGCCACTATTATGTTTTTCTTATTCATCGGAGAAAGTATGCAATAAGTGTTGTCAAATAGTTGTAGTTAGCATCTCCATTGACATATATACACACTTATAATATAAAAATGAATTAAAATTCATAGAAATATTGTGTTAAATCATCCATACATTACATTAAAACAGATTGTTATGCTCTACACCTATCCGGTTTTCTGACCTCACATGTCTAAATATTACAAGACAATGGTTGCACGTGAACTTTCTTTTTGCCTTTTTGAGACCAAAAAACCAATTCACCAAAATCCGTGACACTGCTTAAAGCTATGTTACAAAGATTAAAATTTTGCCACTTAGTTCTTTAATTTAACATTAATTCATACGCTGATTTATCTTTTTTTACACAAAAACCCCACCTTCCTACCTTCAACATTATTACTAGGCAACAAACCACTTAGCAACTCATATATCAATAATGGTGTCATCAATCAGTGTTAATTTATATACCTTTCATTCATTTCTCCTCAATCATATAGGCATCTTGCAAGATACTCGGTTATGCCCGGTTCTACGGCACCGAACACGCTCGTGAAACCTTCTTCGATCGATTATGCAGTATTTTTTACACTGTTATATAATATAATACGCTTCAAACATATCTCCAACTTTGATATATATTTTCATCCCATTATACTTAAAACCTTAAACTCTCCAGAAAAGAAGAATCTGATACGCTTCGGCCTACCTAGTAGCCTTCTTGTTCTGGGTGGCAGAATTGTCAGCATTGTTATCTCCTCCAGAACAGGGTAGATGTTGCTCATATCCGACACAGGGTTAATGCTTTCTCCATACGTCTTCCTCCAGTAATCAGATCCATACTCTTTGGCAACAAGCGCTTCCACCTTCACATCTACCTTAGCTGCAGCACCTAGTGCATGGCAGCAATGGATGTTCAAGAGCGTGAACTCATCGCAGCTGCATGTTTTTTCGCTGCAATCTACGTGGTAGATTAGGCCGGTACGAGTCTTCACCTCGAAGTTGTCCCTGTTTATTTTCTGCACATTCAATGACGGGGACCTCTTGTAGTTACTATGGATCAAGTCAACAATTTTGGGGGTCAATGGAGACGTTTGATTGGCTGCCTTGTTCCTCCGTTTACTAAACCAAACTCTAATTTGCCGCGGATGAACTCGAGGAGGGAAAATATTGGTAGTTCGCGCGCTTCCTTTAGTACGACGTTCAACGACTCCGCCACATTACTCGTCATGATATTGTACCTTTCTCCATAAAAGTGGGAATAGGTCCAGTGATGGAACCCAATGTTTTTTAAATACTCTGCACATCCTGCAACATCCTCTCTGTTTCACCAAAGTACTCCTAAAAAGAACTATTCCGATATGCATGTGCTGCCTTTGAGATCATTGGTGCAAGAAGCTTGATCTTGAACTTTGCAGTAACGTTCCTTTGGATATGGACGATGCATGCTCTGTGGTTTGATTTCGGGTAACTCTGTATTAATTGAGGATATGTCACGTTAATATGCAAATATGCTTATTCACACCAACACGTAACTTCAGTATACCATATCAATTGCAATTAATATATATAATTTGCAACGCACATCATTTTGTATCATGTGAAATATAATACTATAAGTCCAACGGACATTAGATCACGTTATCTAAAATGTTAGCATGTATCCAAGAATATTACCTCTACAAGTCCTATTTATATTGATGAATGTCTGTCCGAATTAAATATCACCTCCTCGTTGTCTGTCACTATTTTCTTCAGCTCAGTAAAAAACCACTTTCATGCCTTGTCATTTTCACTGTCGACAACGGCGAAGGCCAACGAGAATATCTGCATATTGCCATCTTGAGCACTAGCAATCAATGCCAGTCTGCATATCATCCGTCAACTGATTTCCGTCCATAATTATTACCTTCCGCATATATTGATACCCTCGAACACTCGCTCCCAACGCCATAAAATAGTACTTAAACCGGTGAGCACCACCAACATCTGACTCGGTCTCTATTGACGTAATTGTTCCAAGGTTTGAAAGACGGAGGAGGTGCAGGTAACCATGCAACAGCCCATAGCTACTATAAGCTGTTTCTATTGCGCTTTCCATTGCCATCTCCCTAGCATGCCACACCTTCCAGTATGATATGTTGACGTTAGGTTCGTCGAGCATTGCCCGCATTACCAACACATGATTAGGGCCTCAGTTATTACCTACGTACTTCCTCCACATTATTTCACAGATGACAGAGGTAGTCGCTTGTCGGTGAAACTGCTGCCTTACATCAACGGGACATGTGTATACGAACGTTGCTGTTCATATATGAAAATACTCTGTTTCTTCTAGTCAGGCAATATATACTCTCCATATGCAGTTTTCAGCGACGCACTGGACGATAACGTAGTCGTTCGTTGAGCGTTCGCTCCGGTAGCTGAATTTCTTATTTATGACGTGAACTGCAATTTTTACCTTGTAATCATGTTTGTTTTTGAACACTCTTCCAATGAATAAATCGTCCCCTCATACGCTACGTCTAATATAACATTTTCAGTCATTTCCAACCCTACACCAACATGAATAATTTTTTCCTTTATTAACTCTCTTAAATGCAAATTATTATTCTACACAATTTGTTATATATATTTATTCATTTTTATGTCCGTATTAAACAATATATCACTCATCTATTATTAATGAATTGATATTATAATCTATATTCTAACCTTCTCTCTCGTCGTCGGATATAGGTGCGGCATCTCTGGCAAACGTTGACGGCAGTAGGTCCTAAATCTGTGCTTTACTATGTGAACCTTCTTCCCATAGAATGTTACCTTTATTCATTACTAGGGATATTCGTATAACGACAGGTGGATAGACTGCTGATGAATCATCAAATTAATTTATTATTGAATACTAACAATTTTTATTCACACGTACACTAAACAATAGCATGCAAATATTGTTTGTACGTAACTATTTATTACTAATAATCCTTACCTACTGCATTGAACTGAGAAAAGAAATTCCAAGTTTTCAAAAGACCGACTGGACTTTCTCCCCCCACCCCCTCAGGTGAGCTTAACTCGTTTTGCTCTTTTCTCCCACTAGACCAACTTCCAGATATTGCTTGTTTTTCTCTCGCATGGATATACAACTTAGGTGCCTCTCTAACGTGTCTTTTCTTTTTACTGCCTCTACTGACGTTCTGATATCTTCCGAGTATTCTCTCCATCGTTCAACCCCGGCTGACTGCAGAATATGCCATCACCCCTGGTTTCGTTCAGCACATCAGTTCTGCCCGATCCTGCTTCCCCGAGCCTCACAACCTCCACATCAGCAAAACCATGAGTCACTGGAACAACCGCGAAGTCATCTATAGCAAGAGTCATGTTTTTTGGGCAGCGGGATGACATACAACTTCAGCTTGTGTAGGTCCACTCGCATTGCCAAGAACAAATCCATATCGTCGTTGGTTTTGATAAGGATTGGGACTGGTTTCACCAAATCGTCGACATCTCATACGTGAGCTCGATGCTCTCCCTACTCGAATCAATATTCAACTCCTCCTATACCTTCACCTTCACCGATTGCAAACCCTCTCCTCCTTGTAGCCTTATCCCTTTGCTCACCCGAAATCACCACACACCGTCTCCTTCTTTGTTCCACCACCATTGCTCAGTTCGAACCAAAAACCTCCTATAGTAACACCATCTTCGAACTCTGATACCTATATCATCAGAATCAACAGGTTATAATCATAAATTTTTAATTTCTAACATCGTTTCTCCGAATAATTTAACAAAATGCTGATTATTTGCTAAAATTATTTTTAAAAAAATTTAAAATACGAACCCTAACTATGTATTTAACAGACTTACTCCAATTATCTAAAGCATATAACTCATGTTATTAGTAAGATTTTTTCAGAGTATAGATCCACATTTACACAATCCATTATCCCACATTTATGTATACAATTGTAACCCTAACTTATAGTGTTACTATTTATCTTTTCTGCTCAAGCTTTTTAATATCTTCTTCAATTCTCTTAACCATTTCGCTAACTATCTATTTTTTCACAAACCATCACGTTTACGTCAATCCATGTTATTAAATTACACAACTCTACGTCCATACATTTTTTTTTTCTCGTTTCCATACCTTTATTAACTCTATATTGTCTTCAATTCTTCGAAACCTTCATTTACTCTATGGCTAACAATCACATCATCCACTTCCAACTAATTCTATTTCCATATTTTCCACACATGAAAGCGCACGTCGACTTTACCCAAAATATTATGGCACCTCAGTTTTTTCGGTACCTTTATACCGTTTGTTCAAAGCATTTTCTCTTTTTGCTAAAATCTTAATCTGTATTCCAAACCTTAATTCACTTTATACTTAACCATATAATGTATTTTGTTTGAATCTAATTTACAGTTTGATTTATTCCATATTTCTCTATTTTGATATTATATTTTTTCTATTTCTAAAATTTTAATATTTTTTTATTAAACATAATTAAATGGGTGAAATTTATTCGTAGAGCTTAACCAAAATTTGGACTTTTATGTTAGTCGCAAATATTCATCCTTTTTATTCTTCACTGTGGGAAATTCAGCACAACCCTCAGTTTGGGGATCACAATAATTATTTGAGTTTACTCAAGGGGTCTTTCTATAATTTCAAAGCAAATAACATAAACTTGATTCTGAGATTCGTAGACTTATAAGGAACTTGGTTCTTGTAGTATCGAAATCAAAATCCAGAAACTTTAAATTTGGACTGAATTTAGATCGTCTTCGTCCATCGAGATGCGTTCGTTAGGGTTGATGCTTTGGTGGATCTCGTTTCTTGCGTTATCAATCTCGCTCTCTGCTTCTTCCTCTTCATCGGATGATCAGTTCACCGTCGACGGAACAGTACTAGAACTCACCGACTCCAACTTCGAATCCGCGATTTCCACTTTCGATTGCGTCTTTGTCGATTTCTATGCTCCTTGGTGTGGTCACTGCAAGCGTCTTAACCCTGAGGTCTTTAAATCTCTACTACTCAAAACGTATCTTTGTTCGTTAGTACGATCTGAGTTTGTGTATTTTACTTAGCGCCTAGTGAAATCTTCGTCTAGGATTGCTTCTTAAAACTTCTAATCTATCCGGTGGATCGAAATTGTGTAGCTTTTGGTTCAATCTGGATCGTTTCTTATGTTCTGTTTCTCGATCTGATGCAGTTAGATGCAGCTGCTCCTATTTTAGCTAAACTGAAGCAGCCAATCATCATTGCGAAGCTGAATGCTGACAAATACTCTCGTCTGGCTCGGAAGCTTGAGATCGAGTATGTGTTCTTCTATTTCGAGTTTTAAACCTGTTGCTGTCTGAAAAGTTTCAAGCTTTAGGTTCCTTTTCGATGTTTTACCTTAATAGTAGCTTAAGTGTTTTATCAAAGTTTTAGTTTTTTCGACTGATCTGCTATTCTTTTTCTCCAGTGCGTTTCCGACACTCATGCTCTATAACCATGGAGTTCCAATGGAGTACTATGGACCGAGGAAAGCAGATTTGCTTGTCCGTTACTTGAAGAAGTTTGTTGCTCCGGATGTTGCGGTTCTTGAGTCAGACTCAGATGTCAAAGATTTCGTTGAAAATGCTGGGACTTTCTTCCCTGTGTTTATCGGGTTTGGCTTGAACGAGTCCTTGTTATCAGAATTAGGTAGAAAGTATAAGAAAAAGGCATGGTTCGCTGTTGCAAAGGATGTCTCAGAGGATGCAATGGTTTCTCATGATTTCGATAAAGCTCCTGCATTAGTTGCCAAACATCCAACGTACGATGAGCGTAGCGTCTTCTATGGGCCTTTTGAAGGTCAGTGTTTATTTGTTTTGATATATTATTAATGTGTTTTGATGCTTCTGAGAACGTTCTGAAGTAAATAGATTGATAGGCTTCACCGTGTACTTTCGTTTGCAGATGGTTTCTTAGAGGAATTTGTGAAACAAAATTTCCTTCCTTTAATTCTTCCGATTAACCATGACACTCTGAAGCTGCTGAAAGACGATGAGAGAAAGATGGTAGTGACAATTGTGGAAGATGAAACTCATGAAAGCATGGGGAAACTGATCAAAGCACTCAGAGCAGCTGCTCATGCGAACCGAGACCTTGTTTTTGGGTACGTCGGTGTGGAGCAGTTTGAAGAGTTTGCAGACTCGTTTCACGCAGACAAGAAGACAAAGCTGCCTAAGATTGTTGTGTGGGACGGAGATGAGGAGTATGATCAGGTATAAAAAAAACTGGTTTTAGCGGTAGAAACGATAAGTAGATTAGAATGATAAACCGCATCAACATCTCTGTATTGACGTACCATATGCAGGTGAACGGCATAGAGACCATTAGTCACGAGGAAGATCATTTGACTCAAGTCTCCCGGTTTATGGAGGGATACAGAGAAGGAAGAACTGAGAAGAAGAGAATCAAAGGACCATCTTTGATGGGGTTTATCAACTCGATGATTGGAATTAGGTCGGTGTACTTACTCGTGTTCTTGGTTGCTGTCATAATGATGCTAAGGAGCCTCGGTCAAGTGGAGGAGCCTGCTCGGACTAGGACCGCTGCATCCGCTGATCAGACCACTAGTGTCCCTGAAGGTGAAACCAGTGAGCATAAGCCCAGAGACAAAGAGGATTAGTTTTGGTAGAGTTCAATTTGGTATGTTTTTTTTTGTCTTTTATTTAGGCTCTTCAGCCAGAAGCTAATGTAACTAGTTCACAGTTATCTCTTTCTTCGTCTTTATTTTTTGTGGACCATTTGATATTTCACGTCTTATTATGAATCCTTGGCTCTCTAACTTGCGTTGAAAATCAAGCAGTACATACAGAAGTATCAAATAACTCGATGCTGAGTTGATTTACAAAATGCACCGAAGATGCTCACTACTCATCTCACATTGCATATTCTCCAGAAAAACACAACTAAAGGATAAGACACAATCTGAAACACTCATTTTGCTTCTGTATTACAACTCGTCTGCAACTCAGCTTCCATCGCTTGGCATGTAAGCGTCTCTTTGGGAAAAGGCGTTCCTGAGAGCTAATGAGCTACTTGGAGGTATAGGCGAGGAACCATTGCACATAGGAACTGTGTGTACTTGCGGTGCAAGGGAACATGAGAGAGGCTCTTGTCTAATATCTATTGGTAGATCATAAAATAAAGTTGTCGAGTTCAGGCCAGGAGAAAGCAGAGGTGTCCTTTCAGATGCTGGTGGATCGCTGCTCCCTATTCTCGCGTCGCGTTTACAAACCGGACAAAAGTATCTGCAATGAATGAGCCATGAATCGATACACGCAGCATGGAACTCTGCCCCCAGTCAAAAAGAAGAAAAGACAACAAAATCGCTTTAAGAAGAAGCTTATGGAAAGAAGTAATCAACCTTAGAACAAAATGTACTTACTGTGTTGGCAAGGTAGGATCCTGAGTGTGTCACCAGTGCAGTAATCATCAATGCATATAGCACAAGTAACCGAAGTCGAACCTTCTTCAAGAACATCCGCAAAAACTTGAGTAGGCATGCATTGCAACAAGTTTCTATGTCGTCGAGAACCATGAGATAAAGACCGCAAATGCCTATATCTTATTCGATGCTTACGGACAAAGAAAAAAGTGGCAAGAACAACAAACATGGCGAGTAAAGATAAGATAGTTGTAGTCATGATGGACCATGATGAAGCCCCGAATCTCGGGAAGAGCCAAAGCTCCATCTCGGTTCGACCCGCATACCCTTTGAGTACTTCTCCTGATGCTCTTGTAACAAGCACGCCATGTATAAACACACCAGTTGAATTTCCCGCCACTACATTTGGTTTTTATAAAACCATCAGTTTCTCGCAATTTAAACATGTTTTTAATATATACACATATGAACTTACTATGTACTAATAGCTCATCATATCCATTGTTATAGACAATCGCAGCTTTGTATCCAGCTTTTTGCGCATTTCTAACTTTTTTCTCGAAACTACAACCACCACGGACGATCAATAGGTAAGAGGGTCTGAACTTTGATTCATTTTCGACCTTGTTGGTTAAATCTGAGCACGCATCAAGAGGCTCTGCAGCGTACAACAATCCGCATTCCCCTGAACTTCCAACAAACGGGGCTGAAAACATCGCAATATATTAGCATTATTATACTCTTTATAGAGATATAAACCGGGTTTGAATTGTGACAGCGGAGAAAACTAAATAAATTGATTTTTGCTAGCCATTTACACGTTTTGGTAAGCAGTGCATACATATCTTGTGAAAAATAATAATAGTCCTTTCTTGTTCGCTTTATCAGCTCCAAAAATAGAGACATAGAGTGGTGTTAGTAGTAACTATTCGAAACGTAAACTCTAAATTCTAATGCAAGCCATACAAAAATAGAGTGCACTTGTATTTTTTCAGGGATCCAAACAAGAAAAAGAAAAGTATTAGTCACATTAAATCAATGTCTTTAGAAGAAAGAAAGAAAGAAAGAAAGAAAAAAGTGTTCGAATCAAGGAACAAGAAGTAGATGTAACTGAGAAAACTTACTGAAAGTTGCTTCAACATAATCAAAAGAAAGAAATGTGTTTTTCCCGATCAACAAAACTTTGGCTGAAGCCAGCTGAGAAATTATTAACAGAGACAAGATTGTAATCCAACTCGGGTTCATGCTTTCCCTCGGTTTTAATCGAAGCACCTAAGAACGTAAACCGTATACAACAACAAGAAAAAAGAAAAAAAATAGAAGCAGATTTGGTCGAGAGAAAGTGATAAAGATCTAGGGATTCAATGGAAGGAAATACATTGACTTCCATTAGAGAAAAGGCAACACCAGGACTATACTATAGTCTGGAAATGTTCTTGCAGAAGAAAATCATTTATTTAGTAGTATAATCAGCCTGAGTATAATAATACCTTGCTTTTCTCAAACATGTATTTTTAATTAATCAAAATCCAAAACATGTTAGATTTTTTACTTTTAAAATTATTTGGGTCAACTCCACGCATACTGCAAGTCTGCACAGCTGGACATTTTACTTTCGACACTAGATAACAGTTTAATAAAGCAACCACTAATAAGAGATCTCAAACAACTAAGCTAAAGATTGATAGTATAAAATGTTTTCGGTCACATGCGTATTCTAAATTTTAATTATAAAACTTTTCCTAAAGAGTATTGCGATACACCATAATACCTACTATGGATATATTTATATATCCAAAATGGAAAGAACCTAACCAAACCAAATTAGAAGTATTGAACCAAATAATCACAAAAACCCAAATAGTTTGTATATTTTCACACTCGAAATAATCAAATTGAACTAAAACCGAATGAGTATTTGAATACCCGAAATATGATTTATCTATTTAAAATTTTAAGTTATATTTAAATTAAAAATAACCAAATAATTAAAATACAATTTATAAATTAAAAATAATTATACCTAACTGAAATAATTAAATAACCAAAATTAATAGAGTATTATCCAAAAATCGGTTAACCAAAATTACTCCAATATGTTTAATACAAAATATTCAAAATTATCTGAAATATCTGATATTTTTATCTGAACCACCAGAATACTTGATATTTTTATCCGAAATTATCCGAAAATGTCGAATTGAACCCAAGATTTTTGCGGATATGGTTCCTAGTTTAACTATTCGAACCGAGCTGAAAATCAAAAATCGAAAGAACCGAATTGAAACCAATCCGAATTTTATAAATACTTGAACGGTTTAAATATTTTGATACCCAAAATATCCAAACACCAAAAGAATCAAACCGAGCCGAACTGAATACCCGAACGTCCAAACCTACACCATAACATCATCATGTTTGTAAATTAGAACTTAACACGCTAAACTCAAATACCTAATATAACATACCGGTCATACTCTAATATATATAAAGAAATATTTTATCTTTTCCCCTTAAACCATATAAACATTATACTAAGCATTAATATCATTTTAAATTTTAATTGGTTATTTAAATCTATATAAATAAGATTTTATATAAAGAATAAAAATGTCATTTCTCATTCCTACTAAGTCTCTACATCATTTTTAATATTTAATTAATTATTTAAGTATATATATAAATAAGTTTTTATAATAAGAAAATGAAATGTCATTTCTCATATTCTATATCATAAACCTAAAAAAACATTCACTATTAAAATAATAATTTATTTAGTTATTTTTGATTATACTAATGTATAAATTTAATATTATAGTTTCAAAATAAATGTTATTTGATTCAAAATAATAATAGATAATACATATTTCAATTAATAATTTAACATATCACATATATAGAATTAGTTATCTTAAATAAAGCAATAAACTAAAATATGAATAAGTTGATAATAAAATATCAGTATTTTTAAAGACATTTATTTTTATTTACTGTTAGAGAATCAAAGTAAAACAAAAAAAAAAAAATGTAATCAATTATTTTTATGAGAATCTTATAAATGTGAGATAACTCTGTAATATCTAATAAAATAAAGTTGACAAGGTGACAAAATATAGTTTTTTTTACTGGACAAATAACGAGGTGAAGAAAAAATCTCATAACTAAAAAAAACAACAAGCAAAATTTCAAAAGAAAGTTCACATGTTTTCATATAGATTTTGCTATATAAGTTCCTTCGTTTGAATGTGTTCATTCATGCATTTGTTAAGAGAAAAAGCCTTAAGATACTTTTTTATTTGAAACAAAAGTTTCATATCAAATCGTTTGAATATATACCACGACAATTAAAGAAAGAGACCGAATAAGTTCACTTCTATTTACCTTTTTTACAATATATATATATACAAAAAAAAATTAAACATAAATAAACTACATATTTTGACTCAAAATTATTAATTTTTATTATTATTAAACATTTATATTGCAACTTGTAGGTATATAATTGTATTTCAGTATTTTTAGTATCTGTTCAGCTTTTCAGTTTAGGTTAAGTTTCGATTTTTCGGATATAAAAATTTAGGATATATAAATTTAAGATTTAAAATTTATTTAAGTATTTTATGAATTTGAATTCGAATCCGGTTCTTTTTTCGGTTCGAGTTTGGTTCAGTATTTCAAATTTGAGTTTTTTGCCCAAACCAAAAATTGAATAAAATATTGATCGGAACAACTGTAGGAGTAAACATGATGTTTTTTTTTTTGGTCGTCCAACTTTGATTATAAAACCCATAATGGGTAAGTAAAGATACAATAGTGATTTTAATCTCAAAGGCTTTATAACTTCGGCTCATCCTGTGAGAAAATAAGCATTACAATGTGAGTCACATAACCACGTGTAATTAAACACAATATAGAACACGTGTCATGAGATTAAACTACTGATATCGCCTATCATGCATGCAGTCACCGTCACTGTTCTTTCTCCACCGCCGCAAAATTTCGATCCCAATCACCACTGTTTTTCCCTTTGCTTAATCGCCGATTGAATTTCCCAAAACCACCTCTTAACCACCAGAATGAGAGAACTCAGGAACTATAAAAGATTGAATGACAGAACATTTATCGGAAAAATCTTCCAAAGAAAAGCTCTGATTCTACTTGTTTCTGCATCAGATCGACTGATAAGAACCCGACCAATTCGATCCTTTAAACAATTAAAGAGACTTTGCTTCACTTAGGAATAGCAAAGAAATAATTCTCTTAAAGTAAAAGGACCAAACATAATCTGATGGAAGAAAAGAATCTATAATACAACCGGAATTTGACTCAAGAACAAGCAAAATGATAGCAGCACAAAAAAGCCGATAACCGAAAAGAAATCCGATAAACAGAGAAAGGAAATCTGACTAGCGGAATTATAAGACAAACAAAAGAATCCGAAAAAGTCGGAAAAAATCCGATTAATCGGAAACTAAAACCAAAACACTGAAAGGACTTTCTCTCTGAAAGATACAAGAGAGAAAGAGAGAGAAAGTCACTTCTTTAGTTATATGTAATGCTTTTTTTTGTCATCTGATATTTATTATAAAAAAGTACAAAGTTAACATACAAAACGAAAGATAGAAGCAGGCGGAATCGAGGTAAATTCCCGGAAACAACGCTCAAAAGAGAGACCAAAGCCCATACATGGGAATTAACATATTAAACGCTATTAATGAGAGATACTAGCTAATGAACCAAAAATTCTAAAATTAAGATTGTTGAAACGATCTTCACCCATGACCGTTTCTATACGAACTGGTGATACCTCAGCTGTACCAAGGCCAAGACACTCGAGCAGAAACAATGACAAACAGTGAACTACTCTGAGCACAAAGCGGAAACAACAACAGTAGAAACGAGCACAAGATTAAACCGGCAACAACATCAGAAACTTCTACAAACATCAGCACTCCACAGAACTAACGCAATCACGTCAACAAGGACTCATAGACCAAAATCTTGAAACACAACTTGGAAAGACGCCAAAGAAGACCAACGACTCATACACGCGGACACTCGTGTACCAGTCTCCAGGACCTACAGACCAAAGACTGCTCACCTCCTCGCAAGAAAAGAGTTGAAGATCAAAATCACTGCTTCGTCTAGAAACCGATCCCATACCTAAAAGGAGATAGAAAAGGTCTAGTATATGCCTCCGCAACGAAAACTAATCACTAGGACGACTCCAAACAGTGCAACCAAGTCAAACATAAAACCCCCGAGAACTGAAGAGACCAAAGAGCAACAGAAGAATCGGGATACAAAAGTTAGTATCAAACTTTCGCCGATTAGAGAAAAAACAAAACAAATCCGAAACGGGAAAACCCAAATCGGTACCAACCAGAAAAGCTTTAAAGGAAGTGCAATTCTGAAATAGAAGACTAGAGATAGCCTCGAAATCGGAGAACCTACAAGCTTTTCCGATCGAAAAAATTGACAGATCAGACCAAGAGATATAGAGAGAGACGGATGAGAACAGAGGTGTTAGTAGCAACAGCCACTCCGAAGACCCTCCTGGTCCGGCACCACTCTCCTCTTGCCGAATTCACACCACACCGGTGCCATCATCAAACCACCAAATCCAATCTAAACTGCCAATCCCGAAAAACAGAATCTTCAAACGTCTAAAGAAACAGCAAAGTAAGATGAGAAAGACAGAGGGAGAACCGACACCAGTGCTAAGAGAGCCACCGATAATCGGTCTCCAGGCAAAAAGAACGAGACTAGGATTAGGTCTTGAAGCGGCGCTTGAGAGAGTTTTTTATTTTTATTTTTTATTTTTAGTGTCAACATTTATCTAACTATTAGTTATATGTAATGCTTGCATCGATGTTCATTCAAACATGATGTCTTTAGAGTCTTGAATGCGGTTTATACGAGGTTTGTTTGTCGTATTGGTGTTACAAACAAACATGGTATTAGAAAATTACTCATGGATGAAAGCTAGTAAAACTATAGGAGAAAGATTTCAAGTTTTTTTTTTCCAGCAAAGATAATAATACTTAAAATGATTATGTTAGCCTAATTAGTGAGATAAAATCAATATAAACTACTGCTGAAGTCAGGGCTGGAACACTACATTTTAGTTTGTCTGTATTTGAATTTTTTTCTCGTGGAAGAAACTTCATAACAAAAAATTAAAAAACACTCATTCTATCTCTGAAATTTGTTTGTGTGTTGAAAAAGTAGATCACTCTATTGTTAGCATCAAGGGTGTAGACCTGAACATCAGAGTGTTTGTGTGCAATATGTCATGCATGCATGAGAGAGAATGACGTGTCACAAGCTGAGTGGTCAGAGCTGAAAATAAGGATTTTGAAAATAATCTCTCAAACAAGATATGAAGATTTGTACGAATAAAAGATTTGGAAAATATAAGATTTTATGTATCAGAGAGAAGTGCATATATACGGTGCAACTCACAATCAATTAAGGTTAGCCATTCTTAAGAGTTTTTGCATGTGAGCAAAAAGGTTCTGGTGAGTGAACACAAGAGAGTTGTGCAACTGATGTTGTGCATGTAAGGTTGGGTAGATTAGAAATTCGTCAGTGTCGAATCACAGGTGGTGAGAATGAGTACTTCTGATTAAACAAGTCTGTAATGATTGTTTAAGTGATTTCTAATAAGAGCAACTGGTATTGAAATAATCTTGTGTATTATTATTTTGTGTTTTACTTGTTGCATGTGTTCTACTGTTTTACAATTGGTATCAGAGCGGGTCACCTCTGTTAGATTGCTAGATCTACATACAGGTTGAGGTCCTGTGACGAACATGTGATCAATAAGGGAACTTGTGGTGATTCAAAGATCACTAATGCTAGACGAGAATAACTTTGGTCACTTGGAAAGTGCGAATCAAACAACAGCTCAAGGGTATTGATGAAGATGTCTGGACTGCAATCGAAATTGGTTGGACGGAGCCTACTATCAAGTCAGAAGAAGAAGGTGATTTGGTACCAAAACCTAAAGATAAATGGACAGAGGCTGACAAGTTGAGCTCTAAGTTCAATTCCAAGGCAATATCTGAAATATTCAATGCTATCGATTCTGAGCAATTTAAGTTGGTGCAAGGATGCACTTCGGCCAAGGATGCTTGGGACACACTGGTTGAATACTACGAAGGAACCTCGACGGTTAAGAGGACGAGATTGGACTTCTTGGCTTCTCAGTTTGAAAATCTGAGGATGAGTGAGGAAGAGCCAGTCACCAGTTTTAGTTCAAAACTAAGCTCTATTGCGAATGAGGCGGCTGTTCTGGGAACAAAGACAAGAAACTCGTTAAGAAACTTATTCAATATTTACCAGAGAAATTTTCTTCCTACAAGGCTTTTTTCAAGGCAGGGATGAACACTGATGAAATGAAGTTCTCATCACTCTGTGGGATTCTCAAGGCAGAAGAGATGAAGACTTCGGCTACTCAAGTTAAAGATGGAATATGCATAACTTTCGCTGCAGAAAAGGAATTTGTCAGAATTCAGTCTCTCTCAGATACTCTGAATCAAAAAATATATAAGAGTAAGTTTGTTAGCTCATAAATTTAAGAAGGCATTAAAACAAATTGAAAAGGGTCATGGGAGAAACTCAAATTTTCAACAGAATAGTGACTCTAGTCAGGAATGGAGACGTGACAAGGAAAGAAGTGGTTTCAAAAATACCAGAAACGACTGTGGTCAGAACAATGGAAAGCGTCGGGGTGTTCAGTGTCATGAATGTGAAGGTTATGGGCACAATAAATCTGATTTCCCACTAGCAAAAAGGAAAGAGCTTCGATGTGGAGAGTGCAAAGGACATGGACATGTCAAAAGTGAGTGTCCAAACCTTGAGAAGAGGAATGACGAATCACTAATCAGTTTCAGCGACACAGATTATGATGAAGATAGGATGCTCAACATGGTTGCTTTGGTTGGAAAAAAAGGTGAAATAGAATCAGAATCTGACTCAGAAACATATGATGAAGAAATTGATCCTAAGGTGGAGTATCATAAGTTGTATGATAACTGAGTGGCTTTGAGTAATGACAACTTGAAACTTCTGAAAAGTAAAACTCTTCTAGAAGCACATATCAACATTCTTGAGATGGAAAAGCCAACTCCACAAAAAACTGAGGATCTAGCCCCTTTAGAAGACAAATATTCTGATCTTTTTGAGAAACTGAAAATAGAACAGAATAAAATTGTCGATTTGGAACTCAAGATGAGTAAATTGTCTGATAAGCTATCACTAGAAAATGAGAGAAATAGAGGTCTTGAGGACAATCTCAATGAAAATTACAAGAAAATCAGGATGTTGAACAAAGGAACAAAAGATTTGGATCAGTTGCTTGCTATAAGTCAACCTTCAAAGGTGAATTAGGGACTTGGATATAATGGTCATGGTGAATCGAGTTCTACTACGGATGATGTCAATCAAGTTGCTCTTAATAATTTTGTCCATGCTAAAGATACTTCTGAAGCTAAGACCAAGTTTGCTGAACACACATAACCATGTTCAACCAAGCTTGCTGAACACACGTAACCATGCTCAACCAAGCTTGCTGAACACATGGAACCATGTTCAACTAACATAACTCAGACAAGCAGACAAAGTGGAATCACAACACCTTAGAAGAGACTCGGGTGCTATTATTGTGGTAGACATGGGCACAAACAAAGTGGAATCACAACACCTAAGAAGAGACTCGGGTGCTATTATTGTGGTAGACATGGGCATATTCGAAGACACTGCTATGATTTCATCAACAAGATCAAACAAGCTTGGCCACAGAACAAGTGCTACATTGAACCTAAGCACTATCATAAAGTGTGGATAGTGAAACATGACATGTATTCCAAACAGACGACCAATCATCAACAAGCTATATATTGTCAAGTAATAAGTGACAAATGTGATATTGTTCTATTAGAGAAATTAAAGCACATGAAGGTCAACAGGAGGTTGGTCAAGGATGAAGGTGTTCAAGGTGTACCAAGACGCGAGAATGAAACCAATGATATATGCAAGGCCAACTATAAAAAAGCGGAGAGGTGATGGATGTTCCATCATGAGTGACAAAGTTGAGTTTATGGTTCAGGGATTTTCACAGAGTTTTTTCACTCAAGCAGGGGGAGATTGTACCGTTGGTTAAGTTTGGTGATACTTAGTTAAGGTGGAGTTTGATACGATTTGATGCTAAACGTGTATGACGTACATGATAAGTAGTAGCTAGCTAGTGAGCTTGAGTTGAAAAACTCAGTGAAAAAGGGGGAGATTGTTAGCACCAACGGTGTGGACCTGAACATCGGAGTGTTTGTGTGCAATACGTCATGCATGTATGGGAAAGAATGATGTGTCACAAGCTGAATAACCAGAGCTGATAATAAAGATTTTGGAAATACTCTCTCAAGTAAGATAGGAAGATTTGTACGAATAAAAGATTTGGAAAACATAAGATTTTATGTATCAGAGAGAAGTGCATATATACGGTGCAACTCGCAATCAATTAGGGTTAGCCGTTCATGAGAGTTTTTGTACGTGACCAAAAAGGTTCTGGTGAGTGAACATAAGAGAATTGTGCAACTGATGTTGTGCGTGTAAGGTTGGGTAGATTAGAAATTGGTTAGTGTCGAATCACAGGTGGTGAGGTCGAGTAATTCTGATTAAACAAGTCTGTAATGATTGTTTAAATGACTTTTAATAGGAGCAACCGGTATTGAAAGAATCTTGTGTATTATTATTTGTGTTCTACGGTTTTACATCTGTAAGATTAGACACTAGCTTAGCTTCACAATTCCTTCCTTACTACAATACCAACCCTACTTTAAGAAAACATATGAAACTTTCCAAACTCTATTGATAAAACACCATCAACCCTCCGAAAATCCGATATTTACAAATGTGTTATTTTCCATTTTTGTTACTATGTTTTCTAATAATTGCACATATTCCCATAAATGACCTTTGTCTCCGTAATATGTAGGATCTCTTGTGGAGTCCGATCTATATTTTTGAAAATTTTGTCATTATGAATCTTCCAAAGATACCATATAATAGATGAAAAAGAGCTATATGTAATATCCTTTGAAATTCTCTAAAACAGATAATCTTTATTAGCATAAACCGACGTCACTAGAAAAATCATATGATTAGACATAATCTTGAAAGAGCTCACGCCTGAACTGTTGGAAGACATTAAAAAAGAACATGGTTTATTGATTTTTCATCTTTCCCACATCGTACACATTGTGTATTTTCAGAGGGCATTTGATTTTTCATGAATGAGCCATGACTTTTTTTTAACATCTAGGCCATAATAAATATCCAAGAAGCTTGGAATCGAATATAATTGTTCAATTTTATAACCTGATTCTACTATATATTTCTCACATTTAGTGAAATGACACTCTAGAGTATCTGGTTTTCCTAATCAACATATACTATATAATGACAACATCCTGAGGAATAATGATTATCTCAATCAATTGCATATTCCACATGTGAGTTCTTGGATCGATCAAATCATTGATCATAAAAAGGGAATATGTGTTAAATTTGTAGGTTGCTGATCTCGGACGAGAGTAGAAATCTATGGATCATTCCATACTGAGATGAATGTCTCTAATTCCACTCTTTTGATTAACGTTTTTTTTTTTTAACCAAAAACGATGAATGTGATTTAAATGGATTTAAATAATCTAAATTCTAAAAGTATTGTCTTTTAAAAAATCTTAACAAATAATTCTACGATTTTTTTGTTAAAAATAATTCTACGATTTATCAATTAAAAGTTATAGCTATTTCACCAATAATACCATATTAAAATCTTCTATCACACCAAAATCAAGCTCATCATTATTTTTATTACACAATTTTTTTTGGCAATCCCTATATCCAATGCATACCATTTCAACACGTACTCCACAAAAAAAAATCCCGCAATTAGTATGGGCTTTGAAAGTAAAGTTAACACTATTGTTTAACGGTTTTGGGCTTCTTCTAATTTCGAGAGTGCTCGCGAAAGATCGCCGGAAAATAATAATAATATCTGATTCTCTCCGTCTTCCCCAAACCTCCTAATTCTCACGACTCAGATCAAAGGTTTGCTCCAAACTCAAATTCCCAAAATCAGAATGGAACAGTCGGTTGCTCCAAAACCTCCGCCGATGCCGTTACCTTATCTTCCGAGCACCATCGAGAGTTCGAGAGACTTGCAATGCGTCGGAACTATGGAGATCGTCGCGCCGAAACCGATCGGTTTTCTCTGCGGCTCCATCCCTGTTCTCGCCGATAACTCGTTTCCAACTTTCACTTCGGCTCTCTTACCGTCTCAGGAAACGTACGTTTACAATCTCCTACTTCTTCATTGAACGCTTCTTCTGCTTTCAACTTTGTATGAAAGCTATTTTTGTTTGTTTGTTTGGTGTTGCAGAGTTAGTGCTCCGAGGTATCAGATGATTCCGATAGAGACGGATCTTAATCGCCCTCCTCTGCTTACTGATTTTCCCGAGAAAGTTTTACCCCTCGCCGCCGTAAAATCTAGGATCACCGGAGGTAATCTTTTTTTTCTTCTCCTTATCCAAGTTTTCTCCAAATTTTCAGTTTATCTGAACTTCTCAGCTGTGTGAAATCTTACGATTTTATTAACACTGTGAATATTGAATAGAGAATAATCGGCTTATGTTAACAGTGGTTTACTTCTAATTTTCTTAAGGTGGTATGGTTCTGGTGTTATTGGAGTTTCTTGAGTTTTCTCCCAATGCGTATTTTAGTCGATAAGCTTATGTTAATAGTGTTATTGTTCTACTTGTGCCGTTTACTTAAGGTGTTATGTTTGTGGTGTTTTTGACTTGACAGATATATCGAAGGAAGCTAATGTTATTGCTTCGAACCTTAGCAAGAAATGTGAAGCACTTGCTGTGTCGGGTTTAGTGGAATACGGGGATGAGATTGATGTGATTGCGCCAGTTGACATTCTTAAGCAAATCTTTAAGATACCTTACTCGAAAGCTCGGGTCTCGATAGCAGTTCAGCGTGTTGGACAGACTCTCGTCTTGAACCCTGGGTGCGTCTTTATACTTACTTCCATTTTGTTGAAATGATGTAATTTCCTGTGAAAAGTCTTCTATGTTATATTGTTGTGTTGCAGACCTGATGTTGAAGAAGGAGAGAAACTGATTAGGAGGCACAAGAATCAACCTAAATGTACAAAAAACGTGGATGAGTCTTTGTTTTTAAACTTTGCTATGCATTCAGTGAGGATGGAGGCGTGTGATTGTCCTCCTACTCATCGCCCACATACAGAGGGAAAGTCAAATTCTTCTGCTCTTCCCGCAGGAGAGAACTCCCACAGTGCTCCAGATGACAGACTTGACAATCCTGCAGAGACTAGTAAACAACTTAAACAGGATGGTTTTATTTGTGAAAAGAAGAAAAGCAAAAAAGGCAAGGAACGTGAGCCAACAAGAAAAAATACTCAAATTAGTGAGAAGAATCAAAAGATCAAGCCGTCCGGAGACTCTGAGAAACACAGAAGAGGTGGGAGCAATGAGTTTTTAAGAGTTCTGTTTTGGCAATTCCACAACTTTCGCATGCTTTTGGGCAGTGATCTTCTTCTGTTCAGCAACGAAAAATATTTGGCTGTAAGCTTGCACTTGTGGGATGTTAGCGAAAAGGTTAATGCTATATTCTTGAGTGGTTTTGCTTTATCATCTTTTCAGTAGAATCTCTGTTAACAGTTCTCTTTTCGCACAGGTTACACCTTTAACCTGGCTTGAAGCTTGGCTTGATAATGTAATGGCAAGTGTGCCCGAGCTAGCAATTTGCTATCATGAGAAGGGTGTTGTCCAAGGGTATGAGCTTTTGAAAACAGACGACATATTTCTACTAAAAGGAATCTCTGAGGACGGTACACCTGCCTTTCATCCTCATGTTGTTCAGCAGAACGGCCTTGCTGTTTTAAGATTTCTTCAATCAAATTGCAAAGAGGATCCTGGAGCTTACTGGGTACGTTATAATTTTCTTCAATCTTTAGTTGAAATATTCTTGTTGGTGTCATTACTTAGTACAGTTGATTTGGCTATGTACTTTTCAGCTCTACAAAAGCGCTGGTGAAGATGTGATTCAGCTCTTTGATCTTTCCATTATTTCAAAGAGCCATTCTGCCGGCGATCATAACGACAACGCAAGCACATTGCCTTCTATGATTCACAGCGGGAGAAGTGACTCACTGTTCTCTTTAGGAAATCTTCTTTACCGTGTTGGTCATAGGCTTTCTTTGTCTGTGGTAAGGAGGCAGTGCACTAATATGCGTAAAACATTAATAACAACTTAACTGCTGCTTTTCTGAAACTTTACATCTTGTGCAGGTGCCGAATGATCGGACCAAGTGTGCGAGGTTCCTTAGAAAATGTTTGAATTTCTTGGACGAGCCTGATCATTTGGTAATTGGTCTTTAAGATTATTATTTTTTTTAAATAGCATTGAGGGTTGAGCCTTTTTTCTTGTTAATTTTTAATGGGTACTCATTAGTGATACCGTGCTGGATAGGTTGTTCGGGCATATGCACACGAGCAGTTTGCAAGACTCATTCTGAATAATGACGAGGAAGTTGATTTGACTTTTGAGTCTAATAATGTGCAACGTGAAGTCAAAATAACAGACTTAGAAGAGGAATCACTTGATCCTATTACTGCTGACAATGAAAGTCAGGCGGTGGTCTTCTCGGAAGACAAGTTCACTGAAGACTACTTGGGTTCTTATATATCACCTTTAGTATCTGTTAGACCGAAGTTGGAGGCAGACGTGTCACCTTGCAAGGAACTATTAAGTTCAGATAGTTCAGATATTCCAGATTCACACAATGCTGAAAGCTCTGTTAGTTCAGATACTAATCTCGTTATTGGTCGTGTATGCCAAGCTCCTGCGCCTCTGCTTGAGACTACAACTAATCTGATTTCATCCAAGCTAGCAGCAGTTCACCATGTTTCTCAAGCTATAAAGTCTCTTAGGTGGACACGGCAACTACAGTCTTTAGAACAGGACGGTTCATTTCATGATACATTGCCTTCTGTTGATTTTTCGAAATGCTCATGTGGTGATCCTGATTGTATCGAGGTCTGTGATATCCGTAAGTGGCTTCCAACATCTAAACTAGACAGGAAATTGTGGAACCTCGTTTTGCTTCTTGGTGAATCTTATCTGTCTCTAGGGGAAGCTTACAAAGAGGATGGACAGTTGCACCAAGCTTTAAATACCGTGGAATTAGCCTGTTCCATTTATGGATCAATGCCACAGAAGTTCGAGGAGACACTGTTTGTTTCCTCGATGAACAAGTCTGTTTCACTACAGTCAAAATCCCGTGCAACAACGCAAGTTGAAGATTTAGAAGCGGATCTTTCATCAGCACGCCTCTTCTGGGCTAAAGTGTGGATGTTGGTTGGTGATATATATGTTCAGTTTCACATTCTTAAAGGTCAAGAGCTCTCCAAAAGAGCAAAAGGGACATCTACCAATCAGTTAAGAATGCCGTCTGAAGTAGTAAAGGAAGTACAAAGGCTTAAGAAAAAGTTAACTGAGTACAGTCAAAATTGTGCCTCGTGTTCGTTAGTAAATTGCAGCTGTAAGAGTGACAGAGCAAGCAGTGGAAGTAGCGCTAGTAGCAGTAGCAGCAATGGAGTTCGTAATGTGCCTCATAACAGAAAGCACAATAGAAAATCGAAGTCCAAGAATGTCGCTAGCAGTCTCTCACGAACTGTTGAAGATGAACATGTTAATGTCACAGTTCAAAACAAAAGCCATAAAGAAGAAGATACGTCAGTGGGAACAAAAGATTCTGTCCCTCTGGATCAGAGCGAATCCAACTCTAAGGAAACCTCAGGAGTAAAAAAAGGCGGAATATTCAAGTATCTCAAGGGTTCTAATGCTGATGATGCAGAAAGCAATCTCTTGGCTGCCTTAAATTGTTATGAGGAAAGTCGAAGAGCATTACAGGAGCTTCCAAGTGACTGTAGCGAGTTTCAATCTCTTAGTAGAAAGAAAGGTTGGGTATGTAACGAACTTGGTCGGAACCGTCTCGGGAGCAAAGAGCTTAACAAAGCTGAAGACGCCTTTGCTGATGCTATTGTAGCATTCAAGGAAGTTTGCGATCATGCCAACGTTATACTAATCAACTGCAACTTAGGTCATGGGCGACGAGCTCTAGCTGAAGAAATGGTCCCAAAGATGGAATCTCTTAAACTCCATCCTGCTTTCAAAAATGCTTACAAACAAGCTCTGGAGACTGCAAAAGTAGAATACAGCAAGTCACTTAGGTATTACATGGCAGCAAAGACAGAACTCAGTGTTGCCACCGAAGAGGCTAGTTTGATTCCAGACAATCTGAAAGTTGAGGTATACACGCAGCTTGCTCATACACATCTCAGATTTGGAATGCTTTTAGCAAAGGAAGACACAACCGCTGCAGATCGCGGACAGAAGAGTATCTCAGAAACTACGCATGATTCTTTTTCTGATGGAAGATCCAGGGACTTGAGAAAACATGAAGTATCAGCCAGTGATGCTATAAGAGAGGCATTGGCTTTATATGAATCTCTTGGGGAAATACGCAAACAAGAAGCTGCATACGCTTACCTTCAGTTAGCTCGGTATCAGAAAGATTGCTGCTTAAGGTTTTTGGTGACAGAGCGTCAAGGAAACCCTCCTAATCCCGAGACTAATGTCATCCAAAGAGCCAAACAGTATGCTTTGTTGGCAGATAGGAATTGGACTAAATCAATGGACTTTTATGGCCCCGAGAATCATCCTTCCATGTTCCTTACAATCCTTATAGAGAGATCGGCTCTTTCCTTTAGCCTGTCAAACTTCTGGCAAACAAATACTGTAAGTGCTCGATTCCCTATTGCTTTGTGTTTTCTCGGTGATTTCATTGTTTGGGTTAGGCCTAGGCATTCTGGTTGGCTTCAGCTAATTCCTATTTTTGGGTTTTCGGGGTTAGGAATATAGAACTCCAGTATTTTAAAAAATTAAGATCGGATTTGGTTCGGTTTCATTCCGGTTTTGTAAAATTTTGACAATTATAAGTATTTTTGGATATTTCAGAGTTTTTAGATATTTCGATTATTTTTGTTTTAAAATGATACATTCAGGTTTATAATAATCTAATTATTTTTGGGATATTTTGGATACCCATTCCGTTTAAGGTTTGAGTTCGGATTTAAGGATATAGGAGTCACGTTCGGGTATTTTGTCGGGTATTTTGTCGGTATTGGGTTTGGTTTAGTATCATATTTCCAGGTCAGGCTCCGTTCGGATCGGGATATTTTGTCTATAGTACTTTGGGTATTCTACCTTATAATTATGCAACTTCTCTGTTTTTTGGCTTCAGATGCTTGAGTCAGCTTTTTCTCGCCTGCTCGAAGGCCGTCACATTTCCAAAACAAATGCGGAATCATTAAGAACTGAGGACCCTGAGCTTTACTCCAAATTCTGGGCCCAATCGCAGATGGTTCTAAAGCGAATGCTGACCTTATCCTTACCTGCGGAAGGAGCAAACAAGTCTCAGAGCTCTGGAAGGTCCGGAGATTGTGGGAAACTAAAAGAGCTATATAAGACATCACTCAAGTCAACAAGTCTTAGCGACTTGAATGCAATGCATGTCTTGTGGATTTCATATTAAGTAAGCGATGTTCTTCTCTTTTCTGTGCTTTGGATGATGAATCTTGCCGTAAATGTTATTTCGACGTGTAAAATAATGGGTGTCTAAAACTTTATATATTTTGTACATTTGTAAGGTGAAAACATAAAGTATCAACAACGATATGCAGTGATGAGACCAGTAGATTTGTGATATAAAATTGGTAGCAGAATTCAAATGATTATTATCTTGTCAGATAAACAAAAAAAATGTAGACTGGAGGGTAATATTTTGAAACATAAAAGAGTAGTGTTAAGGTGGTGATGTTCATGTCTATATATCTTCCTGTTTTTGGAAGCTAACACTTAGCAATATTATAAATCTAAATCAGATACTTTCTTCTTAAATTTTAATCAAGCACTAGGCCATGTGGTTGCAAGTTGCAACAACTGTTCATAAACGTTGTACCGATAAAGTGTAGCACTCTTTATTTCCTTTAGTAATCTCATCGTTTGACTAGACAGGTTAGTTGATAATTGGTGTTTGGTTGGTATTTAATTGACTTGTTATCCAAACTAGTTTCATGATTTAATATCGTCATGTTTAAGTTGTACTTTGTTGATACTTGTTACATTCAACAAAATTAAAATGCATTCAGCAATATATTTTTGTATTTATCGTTTTGCATGCCTAATTCTTGGAACTATTTTCTCTTGGATTCTATTTCTTTCCCCTTTACATCTCTTCCAACTTTTATGGTTCCCATGAAAGTGTGATGTCATTATGTATTTTCCTTAAGCTACATCTCTTTGGTACCAAGGGAATTATCTCACAAGCATAAACAAATGGAACCAAACAGGCCGTGACACTCTTTGTTTAGTCGAGTGATGGATAAAGTGAGTTGATCGGATGGGTTCTAGGTAATTGGCCAAACGATTTTCTTTATCAAGATTAATGGACGGATGAATGGAATGTGGTGATGGAATGAGAAACGCTATAGGGTTTGTAACAAGGCTGTGATAAAGTATGTCTGAACTCAAGAATCTAGAGGAAATCACAAAAGACTCTATAAAGTATTAACTTACATATAAGAAGGAAAGTCTTTCTTTATTGATTAGGTAAAAAGTTTATATGGTATTGTTGTTAAATGACTATATTTCTATGATAAAATGTGAAGATAGTTTTTCTTATCATATCGCAATTATTTATAATTTATCCACATAACATTATTTTGTAAATTATTTCAAGTATCGTAAAATTATATTTATTAATATTTTTGTAATCTTGAAATTAGAGATGTATTCACTCTTGTTTGTGTTTGACTTTGGTAAAATCATATATTTCTAAAGATCAATTTTGTGCTATTTCATTATAATAATTAAAAATAGATAGTATAGACAATTTTACTATAATATCAAATCGATAATAAATGATATTGGTAATTCTTAAATGAAATGAAACTAGACATAGAATGAAGGTTATGTGTTGACAAAATTCATTGCTAATCAGTTTCATATTGATCTAAGCGAAATAGTAATTTTCAAGAAATGGTAATAGGACTAATAAGATAAAAGTGTAGATTTCAGATAGAATTGATAAGAAAATAGTTTAGAATTGATGAATTGGAACAATATGGATAGTGAGAAGGAGAAGCGTACATGCAAATGGACACGATTAAACAATATCCATATACATAAACCAAAATAGATATTATTTGCAAAAAAATTTAAAAACCTGTGATTTCTAAAATAATAATTTCTCAATCACCCATAAAAGAAATCCAAAGAGAAAGAGAGTTGTAATGTTACCCAATCTTAACTATTTTAGTTTTAATCTAGGTTTGAATGGTTATTTATTATAGAGTGAATTAGATCAAAGTGACTGTTTTAATTTTTTTCTGTTAATTTTAAGCTCTATATTACAAACAATGGAAAATATTGAATCATATGAAACGGGATAATAGTATGCGATACACTTGACTTTTGACTTTGAATGGTGGAAAAATAGATGAAGCCCAACATGTATAAACCTCTCAAACTGTAGTATATAATTGGAACATACAATCGAAAGCGACCTTCCTAGCAGTAAGTTTATCCTTTTGAAGAGGTCAAGATTCTATTCCTTTCTTTTAGTTCACAAATTGTCTTGGGGCAATAATGCTAATCTCTCGGTTTCAAAGCGTGTTCCTAAGTCTTTTCTAATGATATTTGTTTCTTATCAAAAATTCAAAGGATGTATATATACTCGTTCCTCTTTGTAATAATTTATTGGGCCACCATGTATAAATTAGATAGGAATAATACAACTGGATTCAGAATCACAAGTCTCCATAATGAATGCAAATTAGAATGAGACGTGCAAGATAAAGTGGGTCCAAGTCATGTAAACGTGTTCTCCATTATCCACCAATCTTTTCTTAGTACGACCCAACCCCACTAGCCTAGACCAATCGATTATAGTATTAGTCAGACGAGCTTATGCTAATGGCTAGAAGTAAAATAATCCAAATAAAAGTTTCTTGATTCTAAATTACTTATGTGCTTTTTCGCCTACGAACATGTAGCTATTATATATTTGATTGCATATATACTTTTATTTGGATTATTTTACTTCTACGTTGGGCCGCCTCAAGCTGAATTTGATGGAAAAAAGAAAGAAAGATAAAACACCATTCAATTTAATATTACATTTACAAGTCAAATCACATAAGTTGTAATTGTAAGGTGGATTACATGAACAAAATAATTACTTCACCACTGTGTTTCGACGTCTAATTACATATCTGTGATTATTCAACACTAGTTATTTTTGTTTGAATGATTCATAATGATCAAATGATATATATATATATTTTTTTTTCTAAAAACTTTAAAAGTTAGGTATTTCCTTTATACTATTAAAATATTTTCACAGTAAAAACTCTATAAATTAATAATATCGAAATTATGATATTTTATTAATTTTTGTAGAGTTAATAATTTATTTTTAAAGATTTTAATATTAAAATATTTTTCTATTTAAAACAAAAGGAATATTTGCTTTCATGATAATATATATATTGATTAAATTTTATAGATTTAGGTTTCATCTTTTTCATTGTTAAATTATTTGGTGTTTGAGAGATGCGTATAAATATAATTTTAGATATAATTCGACAGATTAACATTAAAATAATTTGAAATGAATAAAAAATTCGGAATTAATTTTATTTTTAAAAATACTGTATTTTGTTTATATTTATATAAATATTATATATAGTAATTATTAATGAGGAATACCCTAAAATGTACTATTTTCAAGTTTATGTGATCAAAATGAATACAAAGGGAAAAATGGACAAAAATGTTTCATTAAAGGAGATAAAATACTATTTACCCCTCCTTCCCATATGTAATTAAAAAAAAAATTAAAAAAATTAAATTAATACTAAATTCGGAATATTTTTTTTAAAATTTTGTTGTTTCCAAAATTTAAGAAATGTATAATAATTTTTAATAATAATTTACATACTTTTAGGAAAGGGTTACTAAACTTTTAATAAACATTTAAAAATAGAATACATAAAAATATGTTCTTAAAATTTTAGAAAATTTATACTATATTTAGGAATGGTTTACATTTTTAGGAAATAATTCATAAAACGATTTTTGAAAAAAGAAATTAAAATATTTAGGAATGGTTTATATATTTTAGGAAAATATTTCTAAAACATTTAAAATTGTTTTTAACATACATAAAACTATGTTCTTAATATTTTAGGAAATGTATACAAATATTTATGAATAATTTACATATTTATAGGAAAGGGTGCCTAAACATTTAATAAACATTTAAAAATGGGTTTCACATAAATAAAACTATGTTCTTAAAATTTTAGGAAGTGTATTCTAATATTTATTAATGTTTTACAAATTTTGAGGAAATGGTTAAAAAAACGGTTTTTGAAAAACAAAATATTAAAATATCTAAAAATAGTTTACATATTTTTAAGAAAATGTTTATAGAACTTAAATAAATATTTAAAAATGAGTTTAACAAAAATAAAACTATGTTCATAAAATTTTAGGAATGATATACTAATATTTAGGAATGATTTATAGAGTTTTAGTAAAGGGTTCCTAAAAATTTAATAAATATTTAATAATAGATTTAACATAAGTTTAGTAAAGGGTACGGTTTTCTAAAAAAATATATTTTTGGAAAAAAAAATTTGAAAAAAAAAATTTTGAAATTTTTATTGAAAAATGAATTTTCTAATAAAAAATGATATTGAATAATAATTTTCTAATTTAGATATATAAAACAAGGATAAAATAATCAATTTTCTTGTTTAATGAAACATTCTTATCATTTTTCCCTTCATAATTTATTTTGGTCAAATAAACATAAATGTATTATTTAGGAGATTTGCCCATTATTAATTTATAATTTTAATCGGACTATATATTTACTTAAGAGTTTTTTAAAAATTATTATTTATTATTTTATTAAATTTTGTTATATTTTGAAGCAATTTAATTTGAGACCGTAAAAATTTATTAATTTATCGAATATTAACTTATAAAATTTGTAGTGTAATTAAACTTACAAAAATTATTGTATTTGAAAAAAAGGATATACCAACACTTTGTTTAGAGTATAAACGAGTTGGTTTATGGATCTAAATTTATGCTACATAATGTTTTTATTAGGCTAGATAAATAGTAACAGAAAATGCCACATTATACTAATTTGATTTATTAAAATAAAAATAATTAAAGAAATAAACAAATATGACGAGATTGATAAAAATTGATATAAGAGTGAGTCAAAAAATGGAGAAGAGGGAAGAAATCAAGGAGCGTTTGGTTCTTGGAGTCTTTCGTCATCATCGTCCTCCTCGTCCCTCTACAGAAGGAAATAAAAATCCTCAAATCGAGATCGCAAAGCAATGGAGAAACCAAACCCTAGACGCCCTTCAAACACTGTTCTTCCTTACCAAACACCTCGATTAAGAGATCACTACCTCCTCGGCAAAAAGCTAGGCCAAGGCCAATTCGGCACAACCTATCTGTGCACCGAGAAATCAACCTCCGCTAATTACGCCTGCAAATCGATCCCCAAGCGCAAGCTCGTGTGCCGCGAGGATTACGAGGATGTCTGGCGCGAGATTCAGATCATGCATCATCTCTCTGAGCACCCTAACGTTGTTCGGATCAAGGGTACTTACGAGGACTCCGTCTTCGTCCACATCGTTATGGAGGTTTGTGAAGGAGGTGAGCTTTTTGATCGGATTGTCTCAAAGGGTCATTTCAGCGAGCGTGAGGCGGTGAAGCTTATCAAGACGATTCTTGCTGTTGTTGAGGCTTGTCATTCGCTTGGTGTTATGCATAGAGATCTCAAACCTGAGAATTTCTTGTTCGATAGTCCTAAGGAGGATGCTAAGCTTAAGGCTACAGATTTTGGTTTGTCTGTCTTCTACAAACCAGGTTTGCTTTTGATCATCCAATCATTACACATCTCTTTTGATCAAAATCTTTTCTTTCTGTTTGTTCGGTTTCTTGATTGAATTTTTTTTTCCTTTTTCGTCTCTTGGATTGAATATCGAAATGGGCATGCCTAGACTTGATGTTTCTGTTTCGTTGAATTCAAATTTTGCTGCTTTAGCATTGTTTCTTTGTTTGGGAAACATTGCTTGTATAGAGTTTCTACGGTCGAGTCTGTGAAACATTGAACATCGAAATGGGTATGCATAGACTTGATGATCTGTTTCGTTGAATTCAAATTTTGCTGCTTTAGCATTGTTTCTTTGTTTGGGAAACATCGCTTGTATAGAGTTTCTACGTTCGAGTTTGTGAAACTTCATGTGCATTGATTAAAACTATTCTGAATTTGTCTGGCTTTTGGATCTGTGGTTTCCTTAAAACCAGATAGGTATTGGCCAATGCTGGTTCATCGCGTAATTGAATTTTGTTTTCTTCTTCAGGACAATATCTATACGACGTTGTTGGAAGTCCGTACTATGTTGCACCAGAGGTTCTTAAGAAATGTTACGGACCAGAAATAGATGTGTGGAGCGCCGGTGTTATCCTCTACATTTTACTAAGCGGTGTTCCTCCTTTCTGGGCAGGTTAGTCTACAAAAGGCATATCCTTTTCTTACTTACAAGTTTCTGGTTTTGTTTGAATGATGGATGCATCTCTCTCTCTCTCTCTCTCTCTGGGGTTTGCAGAAACCGAGTCTGGAATCTTTAGACAGATATTGCAAGGAAAGTTGGATTTCAAATCTGACCCGTGGCCTAGTATCTCAGAAGCTGCTAAAGATTTGATCTACAAAATGCTCGAGAGGAGCCCCAAGAAACGCATTTCTGCACATGAAGCCTTGTGTAAGTTTGTTCATTTGGAATCAACTCTTCTTAAATTGTTCCTTTGGGAATAACGAGTATTGAGTTTGCTCTGAATGTGCTTTTAGGTCACCCATGGATTGTCGATGAACATGCAGCACCAGACAAGCCTCTTGATCCAGCTGTCTTATCGCGACTAAAGCAGTTCTCACAAATGAACAAGATTAAGAAAATGGCCTTGAGGGTATAAGTTCGAGTAATATACATTCTTTTTTTTGTCCTCTTTATGGTCAATCCATTAGCTGATTTCTTCGAACACAACAGGTGATTGCTGAGAGACTTTCAGAGGAAGAAATTGGGGGTCTAAAGGAATTATTCAAAATGATAGACACAGACAACAGCGGGACTATTACTTTTGAAGAGCTCAAAGCTGGTTTAAAGAGAGTTGGATCTGAGCTGATGGAATCAGAAATCAAGTCTCTTATGGATGCGGTAACATTAACAAATATCACAAAAACCCGTAAACACTCTTTCTCTTTTTCAAAAATGGACTTTTAAGGAAGCCATTTTTTTTTGGGCACAGGCGGATATTGATAACAGTGGTACAATAGACTATGGAGAGTTTCTAGCAGCAACGTTACACATGAACAAGATGGAGAGAGAAGAGAATCTGGTGGCTGCATTTTCTTATTTCGACAAAGATGGGAGCGGATACATCACCATTGATGAACTTCAGTCAGCTTGCACAGAGTTTGGTCTATGTGATACACCTCTTGATGACATGATCAAGGAGATTGATCTTGACAATGTATGTAACCAAACTTGTTCTCTTTTGTGTTCCTCCGTCGGTGTTACTGTATTAATATAACTTGAGGTTTTGAATTGTTGAATTTGGTAGGACGGGAAGATCGATTTCTCGGAGTTCACAGCGATGATGAGGAAAGGAGATGGAGTTGGGAGAAGCAGAACCATGATGAAGAACTTGAACTTCAACATAGCTGATGCCTTTGGAGTTGATAACCAAGACGCTCCAAAATCTGATGATTGATCCATTAATCCATCACAATTTCATTTTATTTTCTTTTATATATTTTGGAACCAAGAATACAGAATATAGATATATTCTATTCTGTTCTGTTTTCCTTGTAGATGAGCAACTTTCTGAGTTTTTGGCTTAGTATGGATCATTTTTCTTCATAATAATTGTTTAAATTCCAAAGAAATGAATTTATTAGAGTTGAGCAATCCAGTTTATGGTTCAGTTTCGTTTTTTTTTTCCTTTGGTTATAAAAGAATGAAACCATATAAAAAAGGTTTTGGTTTTAATTATTATATTTCATTTTATTTATGGTTCGGTTGTTGTTAAAAGAAAATAACTTAAAAGTGGAAACAAAAAAAATATGATTTATGTATTATAATAATATAAGTATTTAATAGATTACATCTAAATATGATACATATATATAATCAGAGAGTTGAACAAAAATACATTTAATAAGCCATATTGTTTAATGATTTTTTTTTGTTTGTTCGGTGTAATATTTAAATCATTGACTATTTGTAAAATTTAAAACACATTTTGGTTAGTTTTTGAAAAACTATTTTATTAGCCTTTCAAACTTTTGAATAAATATATTTTCTTAAATTAAAAAACTAGTTTTTCTTTGTTTTTTTTTTTTTTTCATTTTCAATTGTGGTTATTTTCTAAACACAATTTTGGTAAGTTAGTTTATTACTTTTTTTTTAAGAAACTGCAATTATTTATTTAGATATAAATTTACATTATAAAACCTATTTCTATATGATTCTAGATATATTTGTATCCAACTTATATATTTTTCAAGCTAAACCCTTGTATAAAAGGTTTCATTATATTTAAAATAATCTACTATATGAAAGTATAATAACTCTCTCCTTGCTTGACACATCAGCATTGGAGAGAGCACGTCAGATTTTTAATTTCGGTTTGATCTCTAACTATACAAACTTCTAATATAACTTTATAAGCAAATAAATATATATTTTATGCAAAAAAAAATAAACAATATATACAAATCTAACATAATTGTATTTCATTTAATTAAAATTTTAGCAAACAAATGAATATTTATTCTATGCAAAAATAAATAAACAATATGTACAAGTCTAACATAATTGTATTTCATTTAATTAATTTTTTAGTATCTAAAATTTTAAATTATACAAAATATATAAATGTAATCTTTTTAAATAAAGTTTCTATAAATTTCAGAGTTTGAAAATTTTATATATAGGAAAGTTAGAAACACAAAGAAGAGAAACTCAAAGTTTTTTTTTTTTTTAACTATGGAAACATGTCGACTTTAATAACATTTATGTGGTATAAAGGTAGAGAAAATTTTCAACTTTTATAAATTTTTAAAAATATATAAATATATAACTGTAATTTCTTAAAATAAAGTTTAAAACTAATATTTTTATATTTTAAAAATTTTATATATAGGGCAATTAGAAATATGAAGAAGAGAACTTCAAAGGTTTTTTGTTTTTGTTTTACTATGGAAATATGTCGACTTTTAAAACATTCATGTGGTAGAAAGGTTGAGAAATTTTTTCGACTTTTAAAACATTCGTGTGGTAGAAAGGTAGAGAAATTTTAAACTTTTGTAAGTTTAAAAAATGAAAACTACCCGCGCGTAGCGCGGATATTCACCTAGTACACATATAAATCTTCTCTCTCTTATTTACAACACATTATCCACCATTCAAATTTTTAAACATACTAGGGGATGTGTCCGTGCTACGCGCGGATTGTGTAATTTTTTTATTTTAGTTATTTATTGTGTTTGGTTATATATTTTTTTTGTTCTTATTTGTTATTGGCTGAATGGGTTTTTGAAAATATTTAACTGTTTTGCTAACATTTTTGATACTGATTATATAGTTGGAAGATAAAACTCTCATCTGTGTGGATAAAATCTTTTATTTAAGGAATATTTGGTTTTAAAAGACTTTTTGAAAAATATTTGGCTATTTAAAAATAAATTGACAACATATTTATTGAAAAGCGGAAATCGTCTATTTGCTTCTTTGTAGTGTAGTTGTGCTTATTTTGTTGTGATGTTGATGTCCTTTTCTTATTTGGAGAAATCTTGTATCTATGCTTATGAGTTTTCTTTCTCCATGAAGTTTCTTATAACATCTATGGATTTATCAAAGTAGAATTTAGTTACTGGAGTTTGGATGAGTAGTAATTTTCCTGCAGTATAATTTAGAAAAATGTGTTTAAAAATTATTTAAGATGGTAATAGACATTGAATTTTAAACGTATTTACCTTTATATGTTTTTGGATTGATGCTTGTCACCAGGATGTTTGAGTGTTTTTGGTCTTTAATTCTCAAAAAGTGTCGGAAATTAGATGATTTTTCATCCCATAAAGATAGACGGACTATTGCGGACCTGCAAAAAAAAAACAATATGTTTTAACTATTATAAATGTAGAAATTAAGTTTCCGGTATGTACCTGTTTAGTTGTAAGCCTATCATAACCTCTGTTTTTGATTGTGGATTCTTGAGATTTGTTCCTTGTATGATGCGTATTCTTCCGATGAAATCTTTGGAGATAATATTTATTATTTTTTAGAATAAAAAGTAATAATTAAGTATATATATTAGTAAAAAATTTAAAAGTACCTGGTAGTTCTGTTTTGGTATCTCGTAGACGTATAAGCCGACTATATTTTTGAATCTAGAAAGTGTTGGTAGGCATGTTGGATGAATTCTGGTTGACTGAAAGTATTGTCGTTTGGATTGTCATTTGAATGACATATTGATGTGGTGTGAGTTTGTATTTTTTTTTTGTTCGGATATACTATAAAGTTTGAAACTTCAACTTCATATATTTCTCTTTCCTTTAAATTATTTTTATGTTGATTTTCATAAAAATATTGCATTCTGCTTTCTATCATTTGATCTTGTTTGAGAATTTAGTTTTCGTAAATAAGAAAGTGAGTAAATATATAATTTTTGTAAATTGGTTGTATACCTTTTTGTCCAAGAGAAGTAATACCATTCCCATTTTGCCTTTTTTTTTTGTGTGATTTTGTATTTCCCACATTCGGTTGATTCAAACAATGATTGGCAATTTTGAAGGGCCCAATGCAAGATTTTGTAAATCATAAGTTGTATTGTTTTTTGGTTTCATCAGCACCCCTGAAAACAGATTAAGACATTTAGTAGGTTAATTATTTGAATCCATATTGATTTTTTTGGCACAATTGTTTATGTAATGGAGTTTTGTGTTTACCTTTGTTTTCCTCGTGTATCTGTTGCATGTTCATACTGTTGTTATTACATTGTCAAGATAGTTGTTGGCACTTTAAGCAAATGCTTCGTAAGTGAAATACTGCATATGATGTCTATAGAGGTTTTAAAAGATTTATAAAGTTTTTAATAGAAACGTATAAATAAACTGTAGATTTGATATGTGGTAGTTTTTATATATATTTATATAGTATTGTGTATTTGTAAAAGAAATTAGTATGTAAAGATTTAGTTAATCAAACTGGATATATTGTTAAGGGTGGAGTTATATTTTTATTTTAATTGTTTAATTTTATTAGTTCCGCGTATTTTAAATCATATCATAATGTATAAATTATTTTTTGATAAAGATTTTAATTTGTGATTTTGTTAATGTTATGAATCTTCAGATTTGTGCTGCAACGATGTTTACAATTTTGTAATCAAAATAACTGTTTATAATCTAGGGGTTTGAATTTTATTTGATTTTAATTGGTTAAATGGTTGGATATGTTTAGTATTTTTAATCTTATGATTGTTATATTTATTTGTGCTGTGTATTTGAGGTTATATTGTAGTGATTAAAAAAATTTGATAAAGTGTTTTTCACCTGCAATCATGTCAATAGTATTAGTCGAAACTTTGTGATGCATTGGTGTTTATAATTTCATAATGTACGAAACAATAAAGGAATCACCAGGACGTTCTAAGGTACAAAGAAGTTGAAAGAGCTGTACTGGACTATTTTCAGGTCTATGGAATGATAGAAAATGATCCTTCCCAACCGCTCTTCTGATGAGCATGTCGAGAGAATCATTCCCATCTTGTTTCACCAGCTCCATCGAATTCCACTGCAACAACCATTTAACAAAACACACAAATTCAAGCTTTTTGTTCCAGTTTTACTTGATTCTATCAAAGATGAAATAAAACCAAAAAGAAACTTGAGTAACAAAGTTATGAGAGGAATAAAACAAACCCAATTACCTTGGAACAACTTTAAGCTTCTTGAATATACAGTCAATTTTACCTTTGTTTATCCAAAGCTACTCTGAACTTATTTTATCATTTTTCCATGTGCTTGCTTTTTTTTTTTTTTTTTTTTTTTTTGCATTTGTAACTTGCTAATTGTCCACACTATAGTACACAAAACCCAATTTCAGGACTCTCACATAAGATAAAAGTAGCTTTAAGAGGATAATGAACATACCATTAATAAAATATCTAATACTCTGAATTGCAAAGAAAAATTTGTGGCCCAAGTCAAGGAATCTAGCATTAGTAACAGCAAAATTGAAGGTCGAGGACCAGAATTCCTTCCAAATTCTGAGACATAGAGAAGTTAAATCAATCAGCCACTTATTCTTCTATTGTGAGTTGGAAAGAAAAGATTAGAAAGGCTACTCTAAACCCACAATTCTAACCAATCAATCAACCACTCTCGTAATGTAATTTTCTTATCACCAACATTATTAGGCGAATGTCTCTTGTTCCCATGAATCCTCGGGACAATCTGGGTATCAAGGAACAATCGGATTTTCAAAAATCTATCCTTACTTAGAGAAACATTGCTAAAAGCAATTGAAGACGCTAAAGAATGGCAAACGGTTCAATATCCCCAAGGAAAACCTCTTCGCCTCACGAAGATCGGGTCAGAGAGCAAAGAAGTAAAAAAAAAAGTCTTTGTCTGGGTAATTGGGGTTGGATAATTATAATACAGAGAGGAAATAAAAGGTCGACAAAACAAAAATTGAGGATTGAAAAGGTAAGTATCTCCTAATAAATTATGCTAATCGAAGGGAAGTGTGAGAAGAGTAAAAGGTGGATGCTAGGAGGGAGATGAAACAATAATTGTAGTTCAGAATTGAAGAAGGAGGTGAGGCGAACGAAGGTTTTGCAAGATGGGAAAAGAAAACATTTATTTGGACAAGGGTTAAGTTTAAACGTCATGTGAATTTTAAACGAATTGAGAGATTGACGTGGCTCAATGTGAGGAAAGAAAAAAAAAAAAAGCTGCTGTGACACAATTCTAAGAGAATTTTTCTTGCTGATGTGTACACTCTATGGAGCCTCAAATAGTCCCTTTTATTAGTATATATATTTTAGTTATAGTTTTTTTTAAACGACTTTATCTGCCGTACAAATATATTTCTTAAAATTTGAAAAAAATTAGTTTTTTTTTTATCATTTTCAATTATGATTTTATCTAGAAACTGCAAATAAATATTTAGATATGAATGTACATTATAAAGTCTATTTCTATAAGATTCTAAATATGTTTGTATCTATTTTAAAATATTTGATAAGCTAAAACCCTATATAAGAGGCTTATTATAATTGGAATAATACACACATAAATCTTATCTCTCTTATTTACAACACGTTATAGCACGAGTTTGTAGCTATATGAGTTTTGCCTTCGTTGCTCAACATACACTTCAATTATGACAAATTTTTTCTCAAGTCTCTTTATAAAGATGCATTTTTATAAAGAGACTTGAGAAAGAATTTATCATAATTGCAATGTATGTTGATGATCTAAATATTATTGGAACTCTTGAAGAGATTTCAGATACAATGGAATGTCTGAAGAAGAAATTTGAGATAAATGAATTTGAGAAGAAAAATATTAGAAAACCAAAATTATATTTAGGACTATAAATTGAGCACTTATAGAACGAAATCCTAGTGCATCAAACGACATACACAAAAAGTGATTAAAAGATTTTTTTTATGAATCAAACACATTCTTTGAGTAGTCCAATGATTTTATGATCACTTTATGTGAATAAAGATCCATCTCGTCCTAAAGAAAACAAAGAAGTTCTTGATCCTGAAATACCATATTTAAGTACAATAAAAGCATTAATTTATGTTGGCAGTCACACAAGACCTGATATATCATTTGTAGTGAATTTGATAGCAAGATTTAGCTCATGTCCAACTCGTAGGCACTAGAATGAGATTAAGCATATACTTCTTTACCTCCAAAGTATGAAAGAACTGGGTCATTTTTTCCTAACTCAATTACTTAAGATTTAATTAGTTTTGCAGATGCTAGATAGTTGTCTGATCCCTACAATGCTAAATCGCAAACAAGATATGTGTTCACAAGTAGCAGTACTGCTATTTCTTGACGTTTTATGAAGCAAAGCATCACAACTACTTCTTCAAACCACACAAAGATTTTGGCTATCCATGAAGTCAATTGTGTGTGTGTATGGTTTAGATTTATCGTTCACCAATATGAAAAGATTATGGTATATCTTCAGGGAAAGAAGCAATAGTCATGTATGAAGAAAATACCACATGTATCACACAATTTAAAGATGGATATATCAAAGGGGATAATATAAAGCATATTCTACCAAAATTATTTTTCACGCATGAGCTATAAAATAATGGCGATGTTCAAGTTCTACAGATCCGAACCAGTGAAAATTCGGTAGACCTATTCACATAGGCGTTTACAACTACTATTTTCAAGAAGTTAGTTCATCTTATTGGATTGAGTCTTCTCAATGATCTTGACTAATGTCCTTATGAGGTTGAGTAATATGTGTTGCACTCTTTTTTCCTTAACCATAGTTTTTTTCATAGGGTTTTTCTAGTAAGGTGTTTAACGAGGCAGCATTTTAGTGCATTACAAACTATTTCTCATAGTGAACATTCAAATGAGAGTGTTATTAATATTTAGATATAGATTGTACATAGTGCCGGCCCTGATAATACATGGGCCACAAGCTAAAAAATTTGTTGGGCCTATAAATGAAATAATTAAAATTATCTCATGAGGTTTTGGTCGAACTAAGGACGTACCTTTATCATTTAGGTATGTGTGTATGACCAACTCATCCAATGAAAATTTTATAAAAAATGTGGCTGAAATTGTATTTATTATTTAGAGGGCCGAAAACACATGCTTCATTGGCTTGTGTTTACGGCCGACTTTAGATGTACATTATAAATTGAAGTGACCCTCAGAACCAGTACCAGGCTATCCAACCCGGAGCCAACCATGGAGGAGAGAAACATGAGGTTGTGGAGAGCTGAGGAGACCAATGAGCTGAGTTCAGCTCAAATGGAGACCAAGACCAACAATTACAGCTCAACAAACACTTGGATCACTCAACCCATCTAGGAGATACCAAGAAGAAGAATCAGCCGAAAAACGTTTCCCAAGAAGAAGTTATTGGGGGTTCAATCCAGAAGATCATCAATGGGTCTGAAGAAGACCGACGAGCACTAAATGGAGCGGCCCAACCAAACCAAGATGAGTTAAGAAACAAATCCAATTTTTTTTGGATTCTAAACTCAAAAACGAAGCCAGGAAAATGGTATTCACATCAAACCGAATTCAGACATGGAAGTTATGGATTTTACAAGTTGGCAAACCGGATTCGGACTGCACTGCGCGACCAGCCCAAAGATCGATCTGCACAACCCAACTCACTCACAATTTCGACCTCAGACCACTTGGAGAATGTTAATGGGCTTCTCAAGGTTCCAGAAAGCCCAAGAACAGACAAAACAACCAATGGAGGCCCAAGTTACCATCCATTCTCCAAAACTGGACAACTTGGTTCTATTTGAGGAAATGTCTAGACCAATTCGGTTTAGGAGCTTCCAGAATTATTTATGGCTACCAGAAGACATTAATACTCTTATAGAAGAAATCTACAACACCTTAGGAAACACCAATCCACACAGGATCAGGCAGAGAAGCATATGGATCAACTTACCTTATTTGGACTCAAGAGCATTCAACATGAAATCATTTGACAAAGACCAACAGATATATTTTGGAGACAGCTACGAATTGATGCTATATTCCATGAACCTGGACACTCCAAAAGATTATCATTACCTTCCCAAGCTATCAAGATTCAAAAGAGTCAAAAAATCCCCCTCATTCAGCCTATTTCCCACATTATCTCCAACAGCTAGTTTTCTTTTAAGTGCAGAATATTTTGTGTTTAAGTTCTTTTTAATCTGAGCACTATATAAGTTCATAGCTAGTCATTGTAAAAGGCACCTTTAAATCAACCAAGTAAAACATAAAGTTTGTTTCAGTTTATTTCAAAGAGAGTCTTTGTTTAAACAATTGTCTTTAGTTTTATTTGAGAGATTCATTTGATTCTATAGATTATAGGATTATGATTGCTTGTGTGACTAAAGCAAGGCTAGTTCTCCAAGGATTGAGAGAGTCAATCATACCCAAGGATTGAGAGAGTCAATCACATCTATCCATGATCCATCCAACCGGCTTGAAAGAGAGTGACTTAAGTCCAGCTTTCAACCATCATCTTCCATCCTTTGTGAAACTCAGTTTTGAGGATCACATCATCTGGCATCAGAACCTAAAAGACTCCTAAATCAGGTTTTATCTATCCACTTATCCCTTTTCTTTATTGTTCTTAATTTTCTGCATTTTGTTCTTGTTCTTGCAATCATTTAAAAAAAAAAAAGATTTTATTTGTTTTGCTTATTTGTTTTACTTATTTGTTTCTGGTTTGTTTTGTTTTATAAAAGTTATATAAAAAAGGTTCATTTGAATTTATTTTGCAAGTTTGGTTTGATTCATTCAAAATATTCATAAAAAAAAAATTGCCTCATTTGTTGCAATTGATTTAACAATTAGTTTTGCATTCACCTAGAATTATCCCAACATCATCCGTCTGCAATTGTAATCACTTTTGTAATTGACGATCCTTAAGTTATATTCCTTTTTGTCATTGCATTATTTCTTTTAGTAAAGAACACCAACGAATTTTGCTAATCTTTATTGCTAACTGTGTTATTTCCATTTTGTTTGCATATTTTTTTTTGGAAGTTTTCCTTAATTTTATTCTAGTCATTAAGTCAAAAAAAAAAAAGAAACAAGGAACATCCTCTATGCCCTCGTTTATTCTTTGTTCCCTTACCACATCTTGTTAATTAATTTGATACGTCTTCTTCCTTACTTGTGCAAGACACGAGAGTTTCAGAAAAATAACAAATGGAGTCTGAAGGAGATGATCAATATCAAACCGCTATCTGCACTTCAGAAGGGGGGAAGATGAAAACCAATCTTGGAGTGGAGGAGGAGAGTCTGAAATCAGTAGAGAAGAAGAAGAGTTTGTTGAAGAGACTTAGACAGAAGAAACTACCTTAGAAGCTGACTACATAGAAGAAGCATGGCAAGAAAGAGAGGAACTTGAGCCTCAACACCAACACTTAGAAGATCAATCTATGGAAGACCATCAAGAAGATAATGAAATAGTGAGTGAACTTAAAGAAGAAGATGAGCCAGGACGTGGTGACATGGAGCCAGCACCACCAGACCATACTTCACATGGTTACAACCACCAAACCCAAATCAACCAAGGTAATAGTTGTGAACAATTTGATTTTCAACTCCTAACCTTTTTAGGTTATAAGCAAGGACCAGAAGCTGATATAAATTGGGAGAGGGAACTTGAGTATTGGTTTCGGTTCCACAACATCCCAAAGGAGTAGAGACCAGCCCATGCTGTTAACTCACTTGTTTGAGAAGCATCTTCATGGTGGATAAGTGAAGAACTAATGCCCCACTACCTTAAGCCAATTCTTACTTGGGGAGACCTGAAGCAGCGAATGTACAGGGAGTTTTTATTGAGATTCCACAACCAGGACTACACTCCTAAGAGGCTTATGTTTCAGAAAATTACAAGAGAGGCTAGGAACCAATTCTGGTGAAGGAAGTTCAACAAAGTTCAATTTTTGTACCCTCACTTGAACTTCAAGGAAAATCACTTCTAGGTAAGTCCCCTAACTCTAAATCTATTAAGTTAAAAGAACCAACTTGTTATAGATGTCATAAGAGAGGTCACTCTGCTACAATTTGCCATCTAGAAAATTGCTAAAAAATCAACCATCAATAGAATTAAAATCAGAAATACCTAAAGAGAGTGATAGTTTAGTTCAGGCTGATCCTTTAAATTCCAATTCTAGACTTATACACTTGTCTTTGCCAAAAAGTTTTGATCCAGGAATAGGACAAGGAGAAAAATCTACAAGGAGAGGTGAAGAAAAGATAACAGACCAGACTTGTCCCAAGGAGAATGAGAAAGAAGAAGACAAGCAATTAGAGATCTATGCACCACCAACCGATAAAGTGGAGAAGTCTGAGCCAATTACCTTTGATCCACCCCAGATAGCAGCTAAAGATTCTACACCAACTGGTGAAGACCCTGGAGAAGCTTTATTCATCTGTGAACTAAAGCAAAGTAGCATTCAAGGTAACAAAGAGCCAATTATTTTTCAACTTGCTAAAACTATCAATGTGAGTTTAAGTATTCCAAGATCTATCTCTATATTTTTAAACTCAGATATAATGCACTTGTTTCTTGTCAAAAGTGTTGAGAATATTTCAGGTTCTAAGGACACAAGCCACAAAGAAGTTCCATCAAGGAAGACATTGCTTATAAATCAAACTCTAAACCAAGAGGCATCACCTCCAATGATGAATAAGACCAAGGCTATCAACTGGGTAAAGAGTACAAAGCAGAGGGGTGACGCACCAGACCAAAAAAGAGGACTAATTATATCATATTTACTCAAAGGAGAGCCACCAGATTTCCAACAACAATCCCAACTCAGCACAACCCAAAACCGCTTCCAAGGTAAGCCCCTAAACCCTCATACATTTCAATGTACTAACTTGACTTATCTAAGTGCAGGTAAATCAGTTCTGAGGACAGAACTTTTAAAAGGGGGAGAGGATGATGTGACCCTCAGAACCAGTACCAGGCTATCCAACCCGGAGCCAACCATGGAGGAGAGAAACATGAGGCTGTGGAGAGCTAAGGAGACCAATGAGCTGAGTTCATCTCAAATGGAGACCAAGACCAACAATTCCAGCTCAACAAACACTTGGATCATACACTCAACCCATCTAGGAGATACCAAGAAGAAGAATCAGAGCAAAAACGTTTCCCAAGAAGAAGATATTGGGGGTTCAATCCAGAAGATCATCAATGGGCCTGAAGAAGACTGACGAGCACTAAATAGAGCGTTCAAACCAAAACAAGATGATTTAAGAAACAAATCCAATTGTTTTGGATTCTCAACTCAAAAAGGAAGCTAGGAAAACTGTATTCACATTAAACCGAATTCAAACATGGAAGTTATGGATTTTACAAGTTGGCAAACCGGATTCGGACTGCACTGTGCGACCAGCCCAAAGATTGATCTGCACAGCCCAACTCACTCTCAATTTCGACCTCAGACCACTTGGAGAATGTTAATGGGCTTCTCATGGTTCCAGAAAGCCCAAGAACAGACAATGGAGGCCCAAGTTATCATCCATTCTCCAAAACCGGACAACTTGGTTCTATTTGAGGAAATGTCTAGACCAATTCGGTTTAGGAGCTCCCAGAATTATTTATGGCTACCAGAAGACATTAATACTCTTCTAGAAGAAATCTACAACACCTTAGGAAGCACCAGTCCACACAGGATCAGACAGAGAAGCATATGGATCAACTTGCCTTATTTGGACTCAAGAGCATTCAACATGAAATCATTTGACAAAGACCAACAGATATATTTTGGAGACAGCTACGAATTGAGGCTATATTCCATGAACCTGGACACTCCAAAATATCATCATTACCTTCCCAAGCTATCAAGATTCAAAGGAGTCAACAAATCCCTCTCATTCAGCCTATTTTCCACATTATCTCAAACAGCTAGTTTTCTATTAAGTGCAGAATATTTTTCTGTTTAAATTCTTTGTAATCTGAGCACTATATAAGCTCATAACTAGTCATTGTAAAAGGCACCTTTCAATCAACCAAGTAAAACATAAAGTTTGTTTCAGTTTATTCCAAAGAGAGTCTTTGTTTAAACAATTGTCTTTAGTTTCATTTGAGAGATTCATTTGATTCTATAGATTATAGGATTATGATTGCTTGTGTGACTCAAGCAAGGCTAATTCTCCAAGGATTGAGAGAGTCAATCATACCCAAGGATTGAGAGAGTCAATCACATCTATCCATCATCCATCCAACCGGCTTGAAAGAGAGTGACCTGAGTCCAGCTTTCAACCATCATCTTCCATCCTTTGTGAAACTCAGTTTTGAGGATCACATCATCTGGTATCAGAGCCTAAAAGACTCCTAAATCAGGTTTTATCTATTCACTTATCCCTTTTCTCTGTTGTTCTTAATTTTATGCATTTTGTTCTTGTTCTTGCAATCATTTAAAAAAAAAAAAAAATTTATTTGTTTTGCTTATTTGTTTATGGTTTGTTTTGTTTTATAAAAGTTATATAAAAAAAAAAGGTTCATTTGAATTTATTTTGCAAGTTTGGTCTGATTCATTCTAAATATTCATAAAAAAAAAATTTTGCCTCATTTGTTGCAATTGATTTAACAATTAGTTTTGCATTCACCTAGAATTATCCCAACATCATCCGTCTGCATTTGTAATCACTTTTGTAATTGATGACCCTTAAGTTATATTCTTTTTTGTCATTGCATTATTTCTTTTAGTAAAGAACACCAACGAATTTTGCTAATCTTTATTGCTAACTGTGTTATTTCCATTTTGTTTGCATATTTTTTTTTGGAAGTTTTCCTTAATTTTATTTTAGTCATTAAGTCAAAAAAAAAAGGAAACAAGGAACATCCTCTATAGCCTCGTTTATTCTTTGTTGCCTTACCACATCTTGTTAATTAATTTGATACGTCTTCTTCTTTACTTGTGCAAGACACGAGGGTTTCAGAGAAATAACAAATAGAGTCTGAAGGAGATGATCAATATCAAACCGAAAAAGATGCAAGTGTCATCTGCACTTCAGAAATAGATTGGGGGGAAGATGAAAACCAATCTTGGAGTGGAGGAGGAGAGTCTGACAACAACTCATGGCATGGAGAAACTGATTCTGAAATCAGTAGAGAAGAAGAAGAGTTTGTTGAAGAGACTTGGACAGAAGAAACTACCTTAGAAGCTGACTACATAGAAGAAGCATGGCAAGAAGGAGAGGAACTTGAGCCTCAACACCAACACTTGGAAGATCAATCTATGGAAGACCATCAAGAAGATAATGAAATAGTGAGTGAACTTGAAGAAAAAGATGAGCCAGGACGTGGTGACATGGAGCCAGCACCACCAGACCATACTTCACATGGTTACAACCACCAAACCCAAAGCAACCAAGGTAATAGTTGTCAACAATTTGATTTTCAACTCCTAACCTTTTCAGGTTATAAGTAAGGACCAGAAGCTTATATAAATTGGGATCGGGAACTTGAGTATTGGTTTCGGTTCCACAACATCCCAAAGGAGGAGAAACTAGTCCATGCTGTTAACTCACTTGTTGGAGAAGCATCTTCATGGTGGATAAGTGAAGAACTAATGCCCCACTACCTTAAGCCAATTCTTACTTGGGGAGACCTGAAGCAGCGAATGTACAGGGAGTTTGTACTGAGATTCCACAATCAGGACTACACTCCTAAGAGGCTTATGTTTCAGAAAATTACAAGAGAGGCTAAGAAACCAATTATGGTGAAGGAAGTTCAACAAAGTTCAATTTTTGTACCCTCACTTGAACTTCAACGAAAATCACTTCAAGGTAAGTCTCCTAACTCTAAATCTGTTAAGTTAAAGAACCAACTTGTTATAGATGTCATAAGAGAGGTCACTTTGCTACAATTTGTCCATCTAGAAAATTGCTAAAAGATCAACCATCAATAGAATTAAAATCAGAAATACCTGAAGATAGTGATAGTTTAGTTCAGTCTGATCCTTTAAATTCCAATTCTAGACTTATACACTTGTCTTTGCCAAAGAGTTTTGATCCAGGAATAGGACAAGGAGAAAAATCTACAAGGAGAGGTGAAGAAAAGATAACAGACCAGACTTGTCCCAAGGAGAATGAGAAAGAAGAAGACAAGCAATTTGAGATCTATGCACCACCAACCGATAAAGTGGAGAAGTCTGAGCCAATTACCTTTGATCCACCCCAGATAGCAGCTAAAGATTCTACACCAACTGGTGAAGACCCTGGAGAAGCTTTATTCATCTGTGAACTAAAGCAAAGTAGCATTCAAGGTAACAAAGAGCCAATTATTTTTCAACTTGCTAAAACTATCAATGTGAGTTTAAGTATTCCAAGATCTATCTCTATATTTTTAAACTCAGATATAATGCACTTGTTTCTTGTCAAAAGTATTGAGAATATTTCAGGTTCTAAGGACACAAGCCACAAAGAAGTTCCATCAAGGAAGACATTGCTTATAAATCAAACTCTAAACCAAGAGGCATCACCTCCAATGATGAATAAGACCAAGGCTATCAACTGGGTAAAGAGTACAAAGCAGAGGGGTGACGCACCAGACCAAAAAAGAGGACTAATTATATCATATTTACTCAAAGGAGAGCCACCAGATTTCCAACAACAATCCCAACTCAGCACAACCCAAAACCGCTTCCAAGGTAAGCCCCTAAACCCTCATACATTTCAATGTACTAACTTGACTTATCTAAGTGCACGTAAATCAGTTCTGAGGATAGAACTTTTACAAGAGGGAGAGGATGATGTGACCCTCAGAACCAGTACCAGGCTATCCAACCCGGAGCCAACCATGGAGGAGAGAAACATGAGGTTGTGAAGAGCTAAGGAGACCAATGAGCTGAGTTCAACTCAAATGGATACCAAGACCAACAATTCCAGCTCAACAAACACTTGGATCATACACTAAACCCATCTAGGAGATACCAAGAAGAAGAATCAGAGCAAAAACGTTTCCCAAGAAGAAGTTATTGGGGGTTCAGTCCAGAAGATCAACAATGGGCCTGAAGAAGACCAACAAGCACTAAATGGAGCGGTCCAACCAAACCAAGATGGTTTAAGAAACAAATCTAATTGTTTTGGATTCTCAACTCAAAAAGAAAGCCAGGAAAACTGGATTCACATCAAACCGAATTCAGACATGGAAGTTATGGGTTTTACAAGTTGGCAAACCGGATTCGGACTGCACTGCGCGACCAGCCCAAAGATTGATCTGCACAGCCCAACTCACTCTCAATTTCGGCCTCAGACCACTTGGAGAATGTTAATGGGCTTCTCATGGTTCCAGAAAGCCCAAGAACAGACAATGGAGGCCCAAGTTATCATCCATTCTCCAAAACCGGACAATTTGGTTCTATTTGATGAAATGTCTAGACCAATTCGGTTTAGGAGCTCCCAGAATTATTTATGGCTACCAGAAGACATTAATACTCTTCTAGAAGAAATCTACAACACCTTAGGAAGCACCAGTCGACACAGGATCAGACAGAGAAGCATATGGATCAACTTGCCTTATTTGGACTCAAGAGCATTCAATATAAAATCATTTGACAAAGACCAATAGATATATTTTGGAGACAGCTACGAATTGAGGCTATATTCCATGAACCTGGACACTCCAAAATATCATCATTACCTTCCCAAGCTATCAAGATTCAAAGGAGTCAACAAATCCCCCTCATTCAGGCTATTTCCCACATTATCTCCAACAGCTAGTTTTCTATTAAGTGTAGAATATTTTTGTGTTTAAATTCTTTGTAATCTGCACTATATAAGCTCATAACTAGTCATTGTAAAAGACACCTTTCAATCAACCAAGTAAAACATAAAGTTTGTTTCAGTTTATTATAAAGAGAATCTTTGTTTAAACAATTGTCTTTAGTTTCATTTGAGAGATTCATTTGATTCTATAGATTATAGGATTATGATTGCTTGTGTGACTCAAGAAAGACTAGTTCTCCAAGGATTGAGAAAGTCAATCATACCTAAGGATTGAGATAGTCAATCACATCTATCCATGATCCATCCAACCGGCTTGAAAGAGAGTGACCTTAGTCCAGCTTTCAACCATCATCTTCCATCCTTTGTGAAACTCAGTTTTGAGGATCACATCATAAAGTTTATCTCTAGAAAATTCTAGATATATTTGTATATATTTTAAGTATTCTCCAAACTAAATTTCCGACTCATTATACTTAGGATAATACACACATAAATCTTTTATATCTTGTTTACAACACTATTGAAGTTTTATAAGAAACTAAAATCTATAATAAAATAAAAAAAATCTAGAAACCAAAAATAAAAAATCAAAAGCCAAAAAATGAGAAACCCAAATCTAAAAACCAACAATCAGGAACTACATCAATTCGGGTTTGGGTTTTGCAGGTTTACAAATTAGGTTTGGTTTTGGTTTAATTATACTGGTTTGCTTTCTAGATAGCGGTTTTCTTTTCTTTTTTCTACATGATGGCAATTTGTAAACAAGGGTATACTGGTAATTTAAGAGTAAATGGATAGGATAACACTGCGATTTATTCTCTCTCGAGCTTCAAAGTTTTGAGCTTAGAGCTCTCTGCGAAAAACAATGGCGTCTTCCTCAGCGTCGCTCTCTCTGTGCTCTGCTTTCTCTGCTCATTGCAATGTCACTCCACTTCGTTCTCTCGCTAAACCTTCCTTGATTCTGTCTAAACCCACGATTGGCTTCCTTTCTACTTCCACCGCGTCGACTTCTCGACCCGCATTCCCCGTCGCGCCGAAATTCGCGGAATCAGCCATTGCGGCTGAACCAGAAACCACCGATATCGAAGCTGTGGTGGTCTCCGATGTCTCGGAGGTCACTGAGGTCACTGAGGATAAACCTAAACGAGAAGAGATTTTCGCTGTTGTTATGGTTAGCTTCTGAATCAAACAAATTTTCCATTTTTCAATTGTAATTAGTTTTGGTTGATTTTGATGAGTTTCCTCTTGAATTCGTTTTGTTTGAGACTGTGTTTTCTGGCATTTACTCTTAAGAGTTAGGTTTAGTCCTTGTGGGTTTTGTTGTCTTAGTGAGAGCTTATCAATAAGAACAGTTTGGCTTTTAAAGTTTCTCTCTTTCATTTGCTATCTCTGAGTTTTGTTTAGTGTTTTCTTCTATTCCTTTGAATTCGTTTTTCTTGATTTGGAGTTGATTATGAGAAACTGTGTATTCTGGCATATCCTCTTAGGAAATAAGAACATTTTTGGTGAGTTCTTTATCAATAAGAACAGTTTGGTTTTGGATAGTGATGTTATAAAGCTTTCGTAGTATGTATTTTCCTTCTCTCATTTGCTATTTGGGATTTAGTTTATAGTGTTCTCTTTGATTCAACAGGTTGGTGGACGCCAATACATTGTTTTCCCAGGGAGATATCTCTACACTCAGAGGCTGAAAGATGCAAATGTTGATGATCAGGTACGGAATGATATATTTGATAAGGGTGGTGTAACTATTGAAGATGATATAAACGTTGTGGCTTGTGTTTTTCGCCAGACCAAAGCGAAAGATTACATTTTGTGTTATCTTAACAGTGTTGGTGCGTTCTGAAACTTTTTCATCTTTGCTTCTTTGTCTTGTGCAGATTGTTTTGAACAAAGTGTTGCTTGTGGGCACAAAGACACACACTTACATCGGCAAACCGGTTGTGACCAATGCTACTGTGCATGCTGTGGTGGAAAATCAAGTAAGTAAATGAATGCAAAGTCTTTCTTAAGTTTCTCTGGTTCTGTCTTTTCGACCCCTAAGTAACTGCATTGTGTTTTGTTGCTGCAGGGTCTAAATGATAAAGTGGTAGTCTTCAAGTACAAGCCGAAGAAGAAGTACCGCAGAAATATTGGTCACCGACAGGTATTCTCCGCTCTCTGCTATTAAAAGTCCTCTTCTTTTTAACTGATCTATGCAGAACACATTCTCTATTAGTTGTTGTAATTTGCTACGCCAGATGAATCTTTAGAACTGTAAATAAATGACACACTTACATTGTGGTTTCTGTCTTGGTAATGCAGCCAAATACGAGGATTAGGATTACTGGAATCACAGGGTACGAAGAGTATCCAGCGTCACCCAATGTTGCGGTTTAAAATGTTTAGAGAAGTGTAGGATCTTTGAATGTTAATTTTCTGATCTTCTCTATGTAATTCTGTAAAACCAGACCATTTCATTTCTGTTGAGAATCTTGAGATGCAGTATATTTAATATATACCCACTTTTGCCATTCTTTGATCTCACATTTCAAGTCAATCTTTCCATTTAGACGTACTGATATATTATAGAGTTGTGTGTTGTATGAAATCCCAACATGCAGATATAATTACCAATAGTGTTAACTTAATAACAAAACTATTATTAATCACTAATAAAGCTCAAAAGAAAGACCTCCAAAGTATAAAAGAGCGCAAATATAGTTTTCATACCTAAGAATAATCCACTTTAGGTTTTGATAAAGCAGTATCCAATAATAGTACCATGTCGTCACCATCAAGTCTCTCTTGTGTTGCAATCACTCTATGATATCAAGTGCAAAGGGTAAAATTAATAGTTTCTGATATATTTCTTAATGATGTACAAAGTAAATATACACATATAGAAGCTGTATACGTTATAACCTAGGCTACGATTATATAAGTAGAGATTAGTTGTGGGCTGAGACCCAACCCCTTTTCAAGATGGAGTACTGGAAGTTATACCAATCTTGATTGACAAGTTTTGAAATCTAGTGCAAGGAAGCAGTTTGGTGAGAATATATGAGTGTAGAGAGAGAGTTGGTTTACGGCCAAGACAATATTTGGTCTTGTGAAAGACAAATATTGTAGACTCCAAATAATAGTGCGATATTCAGTAGGATCCTCGAGCTTAGGACCTTTGAGAACTAGAGATTGCATGGATTGGAGAGGTGTTGTAACAGGCTTTGCATTGGACATATTTGATATGACAGTATATCTGTTGTGTACTTTTGTTATGTCAGATGCAACCTGATGATGTGCGATACACTTCAATGCCAAGAAAGTGAGATAACTCACCCAAATCCTTCAAAGAGAACCGATCAGAGAGAGACTTGATGATTGATGATACTATGTCTTCACAGCTTCCCGTCACAACAATGCCATCAACATACATAATACATATACCAAAACATTTCTAGTGCTGAGAAAAAAAGAGAAATGTATCTAGTCAGCTAGATGATTTTTGATACCAATGGAGAGAAAGAAATTGTGGAGCTCATTGTACTAAGCACAAAGTGCTTGTTTTAATTGATAAATAGCTTTGCAGAGGAGAAAAAATATGATTCTGTTTTTCTTTATCAATGAAACCGAGTGGCTGCGTCTTGTAGAGTGGTACCAAGAGGAAAATAAGTAGTGTTTGTTTAGAAGTAGGAGTAGACAATGAAGGAGATGAACTGGAAGTGAGATGAGAGAAAGAAAACTCAGATTCTCTAATTTAACATGTCACAAGACATATATACGAGAGGCTGAGACATCAAGACATCAAGACAGAGGTAAGCACTTTGAATTTGGGAATGAAAAATAAAGACACATAGGACAGAGCGCAGACTGAGATTGAGTTGAGCATAAGGTCGGAGCCATGAAGAGTTCGAAGCATGAGATAATTTGGTTCATCTTGAAAGAGAACAACAAACGTCAGTTTGTGATTGAAAACATGTGTGTGCATACAATTGATTAGATAGACTGCTGCTACAAGAGCATATGACCAGTAGCTGTTTGAGATGCTTGCAAGTGTACGAAAAGCAAGACTCGTCTTAACTATATGTATGTGCTTTCTTTCAGCAACACCATTATGTTTTGGTGTGTGAGGTAGAGATGTGTGATGAGCAATGTCATGTGAGGAGAAAAAGTTAAGTTCAACGAACTCATCACCATTTTCAGAGAACTAGATGACAATTCGACGTTTAAAGTGATTCTCAATCAAGTTCTTCATTGTCGAGAATATTTGTAATACTTCCATTTATGTTTAAGTGGATACATCCATGTGTAGTGTCATATAGTGATTAACAAACACACAATAATACTTATATCCGTCAATTGAATGGACCGGTGAAGTCACACACATCACTATAAAGGAGATCCAATGGACCGGAAGAGTATAAATGGGAAGGAAAGAAGGGAAACTTCTGAATTTTATTGATAGAGCAAGAGTTGCAAGGAACAAAAAGCTTTGACTTTAAAACAGGCAAATTGTATTTCAAAACAACATGAGATAAAATTGATAAAGACAAATATCCAAGGCGAGAATGCCAATCAAACAAGGTGGATTTGACTAAAAAAAAAGCTGAAACAGAGGAAGAAAATGCTCCAGCTCTAGCTTGTCCTTGTAATACCATTGTGGGATACGAAACTTGCAAAACTAAATTTAGTTATCCAAAAATGTTAAAGAAGAACTCGAGAACTGAGTTCGAAATAGAGAGTTTTCTTAATACCTTTTAGATAAGTTTTTTTATAAGAAATTTTAAGCAGTTTTTTTAAGCCTTTCAGTAAAAGTAACAAGATCAAAAAGTTCTAAGTTGTAGGTTATGAGATGTGAGATGTCCCCTAAAATCCTAAATACACTTCTCCTCGAAGTTTTAGAGCCTTGGGAGAAGACTTTTGGTGATGTGAGACTTAGCATTTTTTTCTCCGCCTTCTTGGCCCACAAAGTGTTTCCGCTCGGCCAGTATTGAGTTGGTCGCAGACGATTGACTCGGCACCAATATGTCAGGACGGACAGGGATGTTGGCTCAGTGATGCTGGACATTATGTGGCTCGGGCGATGCAGACTAGTACATTGCCAAATCAGAGTCTCTAGCTCGAGTTTTGCCAAGCCATTCGGCTCGGGTTATTGATCGAAAAATGGAGGCATTGCGCATCATTTCGGCTCAGGGACAACACATCAGGACGGTACAAAGAGCAATGGCTTGGGATTGGATGGCGTACACGACACCTTGGCTCGGGATCAGACAGTGTCGGGTAGACTGGATGGCTTTGGGGTTGTCACATGGGACATCTCATGGTCTCGTAGGTCGGCATGTGGGATGCTCGGAGGACGTCCTGCAGCTTGGGGACAACACACGGCTCAAGGATGATCATTATGGGCACAGACGGATCAGCAACCGTCAGACAGACCGAACTGCCCCAACCATTCCGCTTGAACCAAGACAAGCCATTTTAGCTCAGGTTGGTTCGGTCTCCGGCCGAACCGCTCGGGCTTTGGTCTGATCGAGCCATTCGGCTTGGATCCGTTTGTTCGTTGGTTGGTTTATTTGATATAATCTATTTCATCGTTTTGGGCTGATCCGTCTAAGTTCGAGAAACTTGGCAAAGCCTAATTTCTACACTTTAGTCAGTTTTAGCTGGTGATTTCCAAGGTTTTGAATTTGACCCCAACAATTAGACCCACAGCTCATCAGACTCATGTGTGATGATGATGGGGTTGAAGTAATGTTGTATACGATGTCAATGAGATGAAAATGTCACATGTTGTCGAGTTGTTCTTCGGAATGCACCTAACCGTTTTCATCGTAATTTTCTTAGTTGTTCCTTGGGAAAGTTGCCAAGCTAATTTTTGTAAAGAAAGTGACCGAACTGTTATTGAGGCCGGGAAGGCTGAGCTGTTTTAATGCCATGTAGGCCGAGCTGATTTGATTCCACAGAGGCCGAGCTGTCTTGAGGCCAAAGAAGCCGGTCTGTTCCAAGGCCAAGGAGGACGAGCTATATTGTGGTAGGTCGAGCTGTTTCTTTTGTTATGGAGGGAAAATTATTTTGTCAAAACACAAGTTCCCTCTGAAAGCTATGGAAATAAACTTTTGTGCAAAGTTTAGACAAACAATTTCTTCGAAGAGGAATTTGGCGAAAAGAGAACTGAACCATTTTCTTTGAAGAGAAGTTGACAAGTGAACCAAACTGCTTTTTCGAAGGGGATTTAGGTAAGTGAACCGAGCTGTTTCCTCAAAAGAGAGTTGGGTAAAGTTAACCGAGCTATTTTTCCGAAGAGAAGTTTGGTGATGGTTTGACGGAGCCATTTCCCTCAGATAGGGGTTGAGCGAAGGTAAATGAGCCATTTTCTTTGTAGATGAGTTTAGCAAAAGAAGTTTTTCTTCTTTAAGTGATACAACCCAAAAATCATTAAACGTATTTTTAACAATCATCGACGATTTGATTGTTGTCATTGTTGGTTATGGTTTGGGATGGTGACGTAAAAAAAAAATATAAGAAAAATTGATGTTTTCAGATCAATTCCTCTAATACCATATAAGATTAATAGTTTATGATATATTGCTTAATAATGTATAAAGAGTATATATTATCATGGGCACTACGATTATATAAGTAAATATTAGTTATGGGCTGAAGCTCAATACAAAGGAATATCAAAATTTCTGTAAAGTGTTTAACTTTTTCAAAAGTTAAGAAAAAATGTATGGGCTGAGGTGCAATACAAAGTAATACCAAATTTTCAATAAAGTATTTGACATTCTTAAAAGTTAAAAAAAAAATTAAGAAACTTTAAAAAGATGATGAACAAAATTCTATTGTTTATCTTCTCATTCAAACTTTAGAAGTTGTTATATGATTTTTTATTTTGTTTTGTTTTGCTAACTTTTTTATTCCATTTTTTTTTTACATCAGTTTGCTAACTACATTAATTTTATTTTTTTCTTTTATTTGAAATTTTATTTTTAAATTTATTAGTTCTTTTCAAAATAATGTTCTTAAACATATATGTTTTGAAATATGATTAATTATTAAATATGTGTGATTTCTATAAACTTTGTTCAACTAGCCATCTGGCTAAGAAAAAATATGATAAACTTTTATGTGGCGATTTATATCAACTCATTTCTAAGCCAAATTGTTTCAAATATCTTTAGAAGAGCGTCCTTGACATATAGTACAACACAATCGTTCTGATAACAAGTTTCTTTGTTGTTTCATTTGATGAAAAGGGAAATATATTAGTGATTAATTGAAAAGATGTCGGTAGAGAAAAAGGCGATGCAGCGGATTGAGAAGGAATTCAAGGATATGACTTCCAAAGATAGTAAATTTTTTTAATTTTATGACTAAGTATTCACATTTTTATATGTAAAGTAAAAAAATTATATGTTAATAATTCAGTTAATTACATAGATTTATGCAGCCCAAATTATATTTCATCTAATTAGATTTTCTTATAAATTAATAATTATCTTAATTAATAAAATATCAGGATCATAAAGTATTTACTGTATATAATTTTCTACATCTTAACTTTTACTCCGTAGTTAATTAACTGTAAATTAGGTATATATTTTTTTAATGTTCTATAATCAAAGATATAATGCGGAGAAAAAATAAAAAATAAATAGATATTAATTTTAAACTGCGTAATATCATATAAAATAGTGTGCCATTGGATTATATATCATCATCATGCTATTTGCTTATACCCTCATTAATATATGTCTTCTTTTGTATCAAATCAATAACCACAATAATAATACTATTTGTTGATGCTATATATATATATATAGGTAGAGACTCGAACGATTTGTTCAAATGGAATGCGATGATTCAGGGTCCATAGGGTACTTTACGTCCGTGGCATGTTTAGCATCGACATCAAGTTTCCTAAAGATTATCCTTTAAGAGCACCCAAGGTTATATAAAATAAAAACAGAAAATTGAAATTTAAGAGTTTGTTTGCGTTAACCAAATATGTTATTATGTGTTTAAGTTTTTTGATCTTTATTACAGTTTACGTTCAAAACTCTGATTTACCATCCAAACATCAATTCTCAAGGTTCGATTTGCCTGGACATTCTTAAAGACAAGTGGACTCCCCCTCTCACCGTTGAAAAGGTTTAAAGCTTGATTCATATAACAAATATTTCTGTTTTATATACTTATAAGCATTACTTTTTCTTAATTAGAGGTAAATAAATAAATAAACAGGTGCTTTTGTCCATAACTTCATTATTGGCGAACCCAAACCCAGACGATCTTCTTGTATCAGAGATTGGAGAACTCTTCAAGAATAACAGGTTTCAGTTTGACGAGAGAGCTAGAGAATGGACTGAATGACATGCTTAAAGATTAAGAATACTTATTCTTTATCAATAATAAAAAAAAATCAATAATTTTTTTCTTATTTTCGAAGTTTGTCATTTCTAATTTATATCAACTGGTTTGGACAATATGTTATTATGGATTTTTCATATATTATAAATATTAATTTACAGTTGTTGTTTTAAAGTTTTTGTTCTACTTAAAATGTATATTAAATATTTAAATAGTGACTTGCATACGTGGTGTCAAAAACTAAGGGGATGATTGGTTGGATTATAGAAACTATCTATAGTTTTAATTTGTATCTACAGCCTTTAAACTTACCAATCATGTTTTATATTGATTTCTAAAGTTACAGTCCAAATAGAAAAATTGGTTGTAGAAACCTTAATTACTAAAACTTTATTTTTGATTCTGTAAGAAAGAAAAAAATATGGCTGTAGAAATATTTTTTCTTTTTTATTATTTTTTCTCATTTATTATTTAGACCTACAGAAAGATACATTTACAACAAATATATCTACAAATCAAATTCTACAATCAATAATTTTCGGCAACAATACAACCAATCATCCACTAGATAACTTCTTTATCTGAAAAACTATTTGTGGAATAGTACTTAATTCATGCTGATTTTCAATATTATTACTTTCAATATTTTTACTCGTAAAATATGTGGTGTGATTGGAAGGGGCCAATCGCTCCTCTATAGTCTCCTCTCTTTCCCTTCTCTCTAAGTTTCTTCGACGTCACTTTTCCTTTCCGGTTTTCCGGTGGCCTTGCCGAAGCCGTGAGAGGACTTTGATTAGTTTTTCTTCTTTACACAAGTGCTTCTCTCCTTGGATTAGTGGTGCTCCAGAGCAGTTTTGGTGGCGGGTCTTAAGTTTTCCAACAGCGCTGCATCGGCTCGGTGGTAGTTGGTGGCAGAGACTTTGCGGATTCAGATCTATTGAGGATAAGATCTGGTGATGTTTCCTCAAAGGTTGATGTTGTCGATTCGTGGCTGTTCCCTCTGTTTGAGTTTGGTTTTGTTTCTTCCGGCGATGTGGAGTGGTTGTGTTTCAGTGTGGTGCCTTAAAGCAGCGAAGATGTGTCTCAAGTTGCATGAACTGCTGACGATTTACGAGTAAGCCTGCTGTTTCGAAGGACGGCGGCAGGTCATGAAAGAAGTCTCAACGGTGGCTGATTACGGCAACAGTCTGGATCTGCAACCAATAGGGACCCAGAAACAAATTTTATGGGGGTCAAAATATTAGCTTTGGTGTTAAAAATCAAAGTAAACAGATTAAAAATTAGTAAATTTATAAAATATAAGAAGAAAATTAAAATTTATGTGGTGTCATTTGAACCTACTTTACTCTAAGTAGGTTCACCACTGTCTGCAACTTCGCCACTAAATCCTATCTTCGAGATCACCAAGGAAACTTTTTCCCGGCATAGTGCTTCTGCCGCGATCCTTCTTCGATACGGTGGTGGCTCTTCAGAATATTTAGAGCTCCGGTTACGGTGAGGAGCGGTCTCCCTGTTGCGGAGGTGGCGGCAGCCGCTTCTTTGGTTGTCGTGGTCTGTAATTAGGGTTTGACTTTTTATTTTGGACCAATTTTTGTGACAGTCTGTTTCAGTTTCATTTTAATTGAGGCCCATTAGAAGTTTTCGTTGGACTTTGTCTTTTTATTTTCTGTTTAATTTATTTTTTCTTTATTGTTTTTTGTGCATTGTAAACCCCAAAAAAATAAAAAAATAATAATATGAAAACCTTTAATATATATAGTACTCATATCTTCTTTATTTAATGTAATTATATCTAAATTTTCAAATAAACTTTAAAACCGATAAATTCAACCTCTCACTTATGTGCATCAGTAAATAACAACCAACATGTGACTGTTTTTAAAGAACTAGGGGATTTTACTGAACTGATCCTATATATCTTTTACATATTGTTAATTGAGATGTTGGCTGTTGGATTGTGGATACAAACTACAATAGGGATAGTATTGGCTGCCATCCCGCATATGATATCATAGTCTTCTTAATTTAACAAAGAAAATTTTGAAAATGCATCATTTTTGTGTTGTGGAAGCTGATCAAGTAGAAGATGGATCAGAAAACCAGACAAAAGGCCAGGATTTGAAGTAGCAAATAGCTGATGTGTGAAGTGGTTTGTTGAGTTGGACGCAGTGCAAAGAAAGATCTCGTGTGAAAAGGAAGAAAAAATTTAAGATTTTGTGCAAAAAAGAAGAAGATATTTGAAAATATTGATTGTGAATAAATAAACCTGAATAGCAAGTTTATGATTTTTTGCATATTTTGGAAATATTTCAAACCTCATAGGTTTAAGATTTTGGGTAGTTGATATATAGGTGAAGGGTCCTGCCAATGAAAAGGTAACACTTAGAGTTTATTTGAGAGGTTGTAGCTTAAAATTTTGGCAAAGTAAAGAGTTATCGAGGTGAGTGTTTGAACTCTTTCATTCATGGATTGTGTGAGATTAGTATGGTAACATAGGCTATTAGTGGATCCACCAACCAACATCATCCTTGTATTATAATTATTCAAAGACCTGTTTCTTTGCCCTCCAGACGTGGCTTTTTTTCTTATTCTTCCTCCTCTTTCTCAAATGTCTTTCATCTCTACTTCTTCTTCCTCTTCCTCTTCCTCTTCCTCTTCCACTTCCATGTAATCTCCCTCTGAGTAATATCCTATGCAGTTTGAGGCAAATGAGATGTGTGATGCATGTATGAATTCTTGCTCAGTGGTGATGGAAAATATTAATACAAGCAAGAGAGATTATAAATGGAAAGAGAGAAAAGATAAATAATAGCTTAATTGAAGTTCATCAATAGAAATAAGTTTTGGAAAAAGATAAATTGCTTTAGAAAAAACATTATTAATTAATTTATATATATAAAGGATAATTCTCTCTCTTCTCATATTGCCATGTCAGCAACTCATATCTTCAAATTATGACATCTCATCAATTTTTTTTTTTAATTCTAAATTATAATATTGGTATGTTTTGTGTAATTCATTTAGAAATAGAGTGTTCATTGGAGTTTCATATGAGCTTTTATAAGCTCGAATGATAACTTCAAAGTTGGTATTAATGAACAAGAATTCATTCAACAATGGAGTATGCGAATGAGCTTCTAGAAACTCGAACGATAACTCTGAATTTTAAACGACATGTGAGAATATATGTTATGAGAGGCAAATTGGTATCCTAAAAGGTTAACATATTCAATCCAATCTTCAAAAAGAAAAATAGATAAAGTCTTATAAAAAGACTATTATGCTTAAATCAGACAACATACAACAAGAATTGGGAGAAAAATAGAAACATGAGAAAGAGAGTGAAGGTTAAGTTTAAACAGGGTTAAAATGTTGTTTGTGATTTAATCTTTTGCATTGATATATATATATATATATATATATATATATATATATATATATATATGAGAGAGAGACTAAGAATGCATTTTGAAATACATTATACATTTATGGAAGATGATTATGTTGTCGCGGTGATCTATGTTTTGTGGTCATAGTTCAATATATCGCATTGATAAAAAAGAAAAAAATAGAATGTGTATCTTCGAAACATATTAGACATTTATGGAAATAGAATAATATCGAATGGATGAATCTCGACAGATTTTTGAAAGAAAAAAAGAAGTGAAGGTATTGGTTGTTCTCTAACATAAGTTTTGAATTTTTTTTTTGAGAGTTCTCTTAATTTCTATTATGCGAAATTGAAGAGTTTTATATGAATATAGATTTGAAGAATTGATTTTTGGGTGGTTGGATTGAGTTTGACTGTGCTTAGTTGTGAACATCCAATATGGCCAGTTGTAAAATACTTTTGGCGGAAATAGTTCAATGTTAAAGATTTTGACGAGAACGAGTAGCATTTATGGTGCATCTCAAATATCGAGGTATCACATGTCTACGACAACCAAATAATTTATATTCAATATCATTTTTGAGATCCACAGTTAACATCTCAGACTAAGTTTAGATAGAATTATCTAAAATTTTATTTATAAATATGGATATTCAAAAATCGGATATCTAATAAAGTTTATAAACTCGGTATATACTTCAAAATTTTGAAATGCGATATATAAATTTTACAATATATATTTTTTTACTAATTTTTTTAAATACATTTAAGACTGTTAATGATTAAATAATTAAATGATAAGATAAAAATCTTCGCCAAGGGGAAGATGATTATTCACTAGTTATGTTCTTATTTATGGAAATGACAGAGACACAATTATGGAAGGTGATGAATTTATGGTACGTTTAGGCATCCCTTTCAGTTTTCGGGTAGAAACCAGAAGTAAACCAAAAACCATGGATATGTGAGTGAAAAACCTAATAGAGTAAACATCAGTAACCCAACCCAATCCGAACTGTATTTTTCGGGTTGGTTCCAGTTCGGATATGGGTACAATGTCCAGACTATTTCATAAGTCTTGTCCTACTATCGACCATCTTTTGATCAATAAGAAAGTGTCAAAACTAGTTTATTAACCTCATCTTCCCCTTGCTTATAAGACTGGTCTGAGTTTTATCTAGGATATCCACAAACTTTATATTCTCAAGAACACATTAGTTGTGTTCACTATTCTATAATATGACTTTTTCTAGATGTAAAATACTTTTGAATTTTTAATAAAATCTCTCAGCTTGGGTTCCATTGGAAACTACATTTGTTCATCTACACAGAGTCCTTGTCATGTACATCACAAGCAACGCGAGAGCCATCTTCCACATAGCTGCAGCTCATAGTAGAGCTTGAGGCTGCTGCCACATCGTATCAGATGCTCTAAAACTCCAAATACCCTGAATGGATAGAGTCTCTCCTATAAAGGGCAAACTCAAAGGATAGTTGGAAGACAATTAATGTCTAATCCTAAAAGTAATCATATTGTATATCTTCTTTTGCAAGTTAAGCTACTCAGTGAAACCCATGGAATGATATTATAGGGTTTACGGCCTATTTCCCTATGAACTAATCAACGCCTGTCAATTTATACACGACTTATCGAGTATTGCTATAAAACACATGAACTATTTAAATATTTGTATTTACTACATAAAGTTTTGAAATATGGTCAGTTCCATCAAACAGTAAACAGTGTTTAGATTTTCATTAACTAGTGCTGACGTGGACAATGTTTAAAAAAAAAAAAAAACTGATGAAACTAAAACGACGTTGTTTTGTTAAAAGGTGAAAAATATGAGTTTGGTGGGATTTGAACTGTGGTTCAAGCTCTTTTCTTTCACGTGTATACCACTGGGCTACTTATGCAATGGTAAACATAATGCAACACAATAATACTTATAATGATCATATGTTATGACATAAATATAATAATATCTATAACATTAATATAATAATTTGTTATAACATAAATAATAATGATATAGAAATATGATCCATCAATAATAATATTTATAACATAAAAATTGAAATTCATGTTTTTTATAAGTATTTATGTTACTAATATTAAAGGAAAACATATTATCATATGTTTATGTTTATGTTTATATTATAACTATAATAATATTATTATGAATCATAAATCATTAATAATATTATTTTCTTTTTGTTATAGCACATTATTATGTTTATGTTATAATATATTATTTTATTAATATTAAATATATTATTATATTTATTTTATAACATATTATTAGATTTATATTATAAATATTATTGTGATAAATTATATTTGTTAATGACAAATAGTCCAGTGGTAAAGACAGTGTGCGTGAACGCTCCATGAGCGCGGTTCGAGACCCACCAAACTCATATTTTTCAACTTTTAACAAAAAAAAAAAAATAACGTCGTTTTAATCAACGGAAAATTAACACCGTTTATTGTTTTGATGGAATTGACCATATTTAAAAAGATTATGTAGTAAATTCAAATATTTAAATAATTTATGTGTTTTATGGCATTAGTCGATAAATCGCGTATGAATTGACAGGCATTGATTAGTTCATAGGTGAATAGACCGTAAACCCTGATATTATATGCTCAGTCCCATTTTGTTGGAACCGGCTCGTATAATTAATAATTTTCAGATCTTGTTTGGGAATGAAACATAATTAAAAATCTGAAGTTGTAAATTTCTTTGTTGGTTCGTTGGGAAACATGAATATATAAGCTTAACCTTAAACAACAAAACCCCACACTTTTTTCTTGCAACTTGATCATCAGCCCAATTCAATGTAAAATAGACAACCAAACAGTTACTGTGTATCCTTTTATTTATGCAACCCATCAAACAAAATAAGCTAAAACCATGTCCAAGCCAGTGCATATAGATTATAAGTGGAAGAATTATAATTGCATTCCGCTAAAAACATGAAACAATCATTCATCCGGGTCACACATAAATGGAAACGAAAAAAAAAAAAACTCACATATTCAAAACAAAATCATAACGGTTACATTCGATAGTCATTATCATCAAACAGTAACATAAAGAGCATTCCCAATAAACAAGTTACGTGACTTGGGGACTCTATGAACAACATTAACCCACTGAACCTTACCCCAAATGTCATCTCTATTGCGTCTTTCAAGGGAAATCTCAGCACACCAAATCGTATTTTCTTGATCGTTATCGTACACTTTCCACAAAACGGCCATCTTTCCACCACAATCCACTATTTTACAATCTCCACACAGCCGTAAATAAGGCAAACATTCAACAGCATTCAATATCTTCCACTTATTTTCCTTAAAGTCAAACCATTTAAACACTCCCATATACCAAAAGGATAAGACGTTGTCTATCACGCCGTGACTAAAGTATATCGCAATTCTAAAAGAAGATTGTACTGGGTTCCATCTATCTTCCTTGACATCGTAAGCCTCGCACAAATTCCTAATCTTGTTCCTCAAAAGGTAGAACTTTCCTTCAAACCCTAAGCTTATGACGACACCTCCATTGAATACTGCCAAGCCAAGACTCGTCACAGAGCTCCAAGTTTCAGTCTTTGGATCAAACGTTTCGACCCAGTTCACGGAATCGCTAAGATGTTTGCAACCTCCTGCTACATATATTTTCCCATCAAGTACACAAACTGTGGAAGAGGAGCTCCGGTTCACCCGCATGCTTAAACCCTCATGCCATGTGTGAGTCTTACAATCTAGAACAGAGACTCTAGAAGAAGAGTGCACATCCCCACCAATGTTGTATATATTCGAACCAAGAGCGATGTGATTCTTTGACGATTGTGCAAGAGGAGAACTGAGAGATGGGATTGGGACCAAAAGATTGCCACTTTCCGACATTTTCTTATTCATTCGTTCAGTTCTCCGACAGAGAGTGAACCAGTGAGGGTTATGGTCAGGTGGGAACTGTAAACACACATAGAGACAATTCTCTGATTGCGGATCGGGTCTGGTAAAGTTCCCACGAGGTAAAGGAGAGATTGAAAGCTCTTGGAGACGAGGGAAAGAGGGAACTGTAAACACACATATATTCGGTGATTCTCCCCTACTTGTGCATTCGTATAACTATTTACAAAATAAATAAATCATAATATTTGGTAAAAGCCTTTTCATTGGTTTATAACTTTTAAGTCATTTTGTAATTTATATATATATATGAAAACAGTATTGTTATCTTGTTATCATAATTAGATGTGTAACTTTGAGTATAAAAACAAATCTGATTGGTTTGGTTATTCACTTTATGGCTATACTGGATTGCATCTATACCTCCAAATTGAACAACAATTTTCTTTTTGGCTAAATTGGCGAAATTCGGTTTATTAACTACATTTAGTTCAGTTTGTTGTTATAAAATTCTGCATAATATGATATATGTAGCTTTGAGAAGCAATTAGGAAAAAATAAATAAAAGTGTTGATCTGTTCAAAGTTGCATAAGCGAATATAATTCGTAATTTTTTGAAAGGTCATGCACATATATAAATATTTACAAAATTATTAAATCATAACAATTATTTGATCATAACAAATATCATACTAAATAATATTACGATGATATTTAAATTAGACATCAGTTTTAAATCAAAACTAAATTGCAAGATATCTTTTTTTAAACAACCATTAAATATCTCTAAAAAAAAATTTAAAGTTTGTCATAACATTATACAATTTAATCAAATCTTTACAATAAATCTGATTGTGAAAGCAAATATGGATATCTACATTATTATTTGCGAAGTGATTTTCTCTCACGTTAAGAGTTAGAGTGGTTAAAGTCTTTATTGTCTGTAATAGAAAATTTTAGTTTATATTATATTTGTAATCTTTTATGTTGTCAAAACTCTAAAATGCTTCCGCAGCTTTCCCCCTATGTTGTCAAACTCTTTCTATTTCCCCGTATATTATCAATTTAATCAGAAAACTTCTCCAAACTTATTTTCTCTGCCTAATTCCACCTACAAAATAAATAAAAAAGCTGAATTGTTTTTTATTATTATTATTTTTTTAACGGCAAAATTTTCATTATCGAACCAAATATACAAGGTCATTGCAGAACTTGAAGAATCAAATTATTACATAAGCCAAAATATGTGCCATATACTGAAGACAATTAGAAAATCAACTGAATTATCGATGCTTTTACGAAGCCTTACTCGCAAACGAATGATTTCGTTACATTCCTTGCTAGCAACTGGTCTTCTTATGCGAAAATTGTGTTTGGTCTTCTTTTCTTTATTGAGACATCTATTTGTACATAGCATTACAAAATCCATTGATTCGCATGAAAATTCTGAGGAGTAGAACAATTGACCAATCATACTGTAGCAATGTCCATTTATAGAATTTTGACTTTGATTGCCTACTCAATCGATACAACCATAACTAGAACTCAAATAAAGTTTTGTCTAACCAGTATGAGCTCCTAGAGAATGCTTCGATGAATAGTTGAAAGATCCTGTGTAGGTGTATAAAAGTGGTACCTGCTTTCATTGTTAAACCCCTTAGCAATGACTTTTTGAAGCCTACATCTTCATCCTCACAAGATTCATGATTATTTAGGCTTTTGGTCTGGTCCTCCCAAGATGAAAAGACCAACGCTGGAGCCGACATCGGTCGGAAAAACTAGAACGAAGAAGTGTAAAGAGTCGCACAGAGTGTCACCTAAAGGAGAGAGAGAATGGTTTTTGATTTTTTTACTGAGAATAGTGATTATCCACCCGACCTGACTACCAAAACTACGTCGTCTTAAATTTTTTTAAAAAAACATCATACTTCAAATCTGAGATTTGAACCCATGACCTCGTTTCTAAACAAGCATATACACAAGCACTCTTCCAAGATATTATCTTCTCTATATACGACTAATATATATATATATATATATATATATATATTTATGTCTATACATAAAATAAATAATTTGACTCACATACTATCGTACATATGTCTCATCTCCTCCATCTCTCTATTCCATATTTTTTATTTAAAAGTTGAAATCTTATTTATAATTCGATTTTTTTTTTTAAATTACTTCATCACTTTTTCTTATTTTTTTTTAAAGTTGCTATAAATTAAAAAAAAAATGAAAAAGTTTATATTATATTTTATATTAAAACACACATATACATATTTTTTATTTTTAGAAAATACTTTATTTTTACTAAATTTAAGTAATCCTAAATAAATCATATTCCAAATTTTTAAACCAAATAGACAAAAAAATGGTAAATAATTGCATTTATGATTTTGATTTTTAAGAAAAGTGATGAAGGTGAAATCTAAAAAGGTTTGTCAAAATCTAAATTGGATTTATACTTTTATATAATAATACGGAATAGAGAGATGGAAGAGATGAGACATGTGTACGAGTCAGATCATTTATTATATATATATATATATAAATATACATATATATATATATGTATATATATATAGTTTATACAGAAAAAATGCTTTGGGAGAGTGGTTGTGTATATGTTTGATAAGAAATGATGTCATGGGTTCAAATCTAAGATTTGTAATACGATATTTTTTAAAAATAATTTCAAAGACGTAGTTTTGGACCTTTTTAGTCTGGTCAGGTGGGCAATCACTATTCTATTAAAACACAATTCATATATATATATATTAGGCAGAGAAAATAAGGTTATGGAGGTTTCTGATTAAATTGATAATATAGGGGGAAATAAAAAGAGTTTGACAGTATATGAGAGAAGTTGCGTAAACATCATTATAGATGGGATATAAGGCAGTCAACCCGAGTATTTTAGATAAAGTAAAAACATACATTAGTTAGAATAATTGTTAGATAAACTTAACATTTATTATTATTAAAATACTTTAGATAAATCTATACTATTATTTGTAAAGTGATTCTCTCGCTATGAGCTTTCATGTTAAAAGTTAAAGTGATCGAAGTCTTTACTGCCATTAATGAAAAATTTAGTTTTTATTATAATTTTTAATTTATAGATGTAAGAAATTAGTTATAATAGTTTAGTTAGAATCATTGATAAACTAAAAACATATATTAGTTAGAATAGTTAGATAAATTTAGCATTTATTATTAGAAAAGTTTAAATGAAATAAAAATATAGATTAATTAGAATAGTTTAGATAAACTTAACATTATTATTAACTGTGAAATTATAAAAATCTAAAACATAAAACCGGTTATATTGGGCATAAATATATATATTATTTGTTGTACGTTAAAGTTACAAATCATTTAATTGTGGAAAGTGTGGATAACAAAAAAGTTGTCTTGATTGAGATGGTTCTAGAGGACACAATAGTGAGTTTACTATAAATAAATTGGTTACCATAAAATGATTTTTTCGTTCTGAGCTCTCACGTTAAAATTTAGAGTGACTAAAATCCTTAGTACTTTTAACTAAAATCCTTAGTAATCTTATATTTGAAAAGATTTAAGATGATTTGATTTATAATTAGTTTTGAGATAATTTTGGGTGAATTAGGGAAGTTGTAATGATTTTAGTTAAAACACTCTGTAGTCTCATCTAAAACCATGAAATTTAGATTTATAATATTTTTTACTAAGAAATTCACCAAAACATTTTCAAATCCCAACAAATCACCTAAAATCCAATAACAGTTGATTTGAGAGTACGTTTTAAAATCACAACTTAACACTGGATTTTAAAATTCATGTTTGAATACCAGCAGATTTATCATTTTAAAACAAATCACCTCAAATCTTTGATTGGATACACCCCCTAGTTTAATATATTTAATATATTAATATACTAAAAATATATTTTAGATTTTTTATTATAGTAATATCAAAAATATAGATTAGTTCAGAACAAAAAAATAATTTCACAGATTTTATTGATTTAACTAATTGTTTTTTAATTTATTAAACTTTTCAACACAATGACAAGGTTTGACGATGAATTTCTAAAGAAGTAGAATTCTTATGCATGGGATTTCAGATTTAAATTTTTTTGTTCAATTTTTTATTATATTGTGTTACTCGATGATTTAATTTTTAATATTGCACCTTTACAGATTCAATAATGAAATTCATAATAATTTATTTATTTTATTTTTTAAAGAATCTTTTGGTTGCAGTAATTAATACATTTTAAAATATTAAGGGACAATTACAATATTACATTGATACACTTTTTCATTTTTACACTTCTAGAAAAGTCATTTTCATTTTTACACTTTCTCATATTGTATAATGACTAACATAACATTACCTTGTAAAATACCCAGCGTTATTTTTATTTTTTATAAAACTACATACAATGTCTTATAAAATTATTTTATAAGGGTTTATAAACTTATTTTTTAAGATTTTATATAACATTATTTTATAAGGGTTTATAAAATTATTTTATAAGGGTCTATAAGAGTTTATAATTTTTTTGTAAATCTTAATAAAGAATTTATAAAGCTTTATAAATCATTTTATAAGAGTTTAGAAAACCATTTACAAGGATTTATAAATTGTTTACAAGGATGATAGATCATTTTGGATAGTTAAATGACCTATCTTCCTACACTTGTTAATAAATTATTTTATAAGAGATTATAAAGCATTAATAAGTGTTTACAAAATTATTTATAAAAGTTAATAAATGTTTTATATCTTTTATAAAGGCTTTATAAATCGTTTATAAAAGCTTTAGAAATTATTTACAAGGAAATGATAATAGATCATTTTAGAAAAGTTTATAAAATCATTTATAAAGGTTTATAAATCGTTTATAAATCTTTTATAAAGACTTTATAAATCTTTTATAAATTTTTTATAACTCTTTTATAAAGGCTTTATAAATTATTTACAAGGATAATAGATCATTTTAGAAATGTTTAAAAAATCATTTATACGGCTTTATAAAAATCATTTTGTAAAGGTTTATAAAAATATGTATAAGGGTTTATAAAAAAACTTATAAAGCTTTATAAATTTCTTTGTTCACTAGATGTTCACAAACTGATTTTTGGTCTTCCAAAATTGTTCTAAAGCCTTTTCTAAAAATTTATAAATATTCTTGTAAAATTTTATAAATTCTGTAAACATTCTTATAAAATCTTTATAGTTTGTAAGAATCTTTATAAACTTTATAAATTCATGTATCATTCTTTATATATATATTTCAAACTCAGCACTAAATAAGTTATAATAGAAGTGGTTTGTTTTCTTACAGTAAAATCTCACTCATTGGATACGATTTGGTAATCTTGTTTGTCAAATTTTACAAATATTTTTCAAAATCCATAACAACAACTTTATAAATTTACAAAAGCTTTTAATTAAGCTAAAGAAACTGTAGGAGATAGACAGAAACCTGAGAGAACAGTTAATTAGGCTTAAGAGCATTTTTCATTCCTCCTGCTATCTTTCCTCAGCTTCTTGTTCTCTTTCCGCTACACATTAATCTTCCCCTGTCAAAATTTTCTCATCATATCTACCTTATCAAACCAAGATATAAGTTCTCTCTCCCCACAGCTTATTAGTGATTCTCTTTCTGCAGATCATTGACCAGTTTTTGTGAATGAGCTTGTTGCAGGCACCATTGTAGCAAAAGTCCAACATCACTTTTGACACGAGTTCTATGAACCATTAGTACACTACTCGAGTCTTTCTGTATATAAGGCCTGGTGACTTGAAAAAGTTCCTCTATTTTAAAGATTGGTTTGAGATCGACTCTCGCTCTTCTGTATGGAACTCCATAACGATGCTGCCTTGGAGAAGTAGATGTCGTAATCATCCGCATCAAGACCACGAAACTTCATTTCACATCCATACTTCTTCCCCACAGTTACCTCTTGTTCTTGCTTCACGTCTCTGGTCTTTTGGTTCATTTTCGCTTTTCTTTTTGAAGGAAGAAACAGGAGTGTATTCATATAACATAGAAACAGGTAACAGTTTTCCCGAACCTACAGTCCCATCGGGAATGAAATCTTGAACCAAATCCGAAGAGAATTTCTTCACAGAGTTTCTAACCGTCTGAACTTGGTTCTCAACGTATTTAGTTGTGTCCTAAGAACATAAAGAAGCAAAACCAAAAGTTAAACAAAAGCTACAAGCGTACAATCACCATCGTAAGCATTTACAAGTGCTTACAGGATAAAGCATTTACCTGCACGATGATTTCTTCACCCTTCTAAGCACATTGCTTCAAACTTCTGGTACACATTTCTACCCCAAGTTAAACCTTTAAAATCCATTAGTTCTCTCAATCCAAGAAGGTTCCTGGGTGCGTTACGGAAGCTGGAGACGTAGTTATCGAATCCAAACGATCCGTCTTCTTCTCCGGCACGGTCAGGTCTGATTGGGATTCGCGCTCTTCGGATGAACAATAATCGGTTAATTAACTCGAAGTTCGAAAGGCTCCAACACATGACGGATAGATTACCAGATATTAACTCGTAAATTAGACCCGACCCAGATGAAATTGACTCGAAGGAGGACCCAGATGAAATTGACTCAAAGGAGGAGATGCCTTCTGTGACATTGTTGAATCTCTCTGCTCCGCCTCCCCACACATCACTGAATTGTTCGCGTTTAAGTTGCTCAAGTGAAATTGGATCCGAGAGAGAGCCCAAAGTATTGGTTAGATTGTTCTGATGGAAGCTTACCAGATTAGTTGTTTCCAAGGGAGATCAAACTCCAGATTAAAAATCTGTGAGGCCGAAGAAAAGAAAAGTAAAAGGGGTTTATGGTTTTTTGATTAGGTAATTAACTAAGGATATCATTGTCATTTTATGGTAAATGAATTAGTATATTTTTTGTAAGGAATGAAATGAATTGTATTTTGAAAAAAAATATAGGCAAAGTGGTATTTTTAGCAATTTTTTAAATATTAAAATATGAATGATGATATAACTATAATTTTAACCACATATTAATATTTTTATATATAACTAATATTTATTTTTATTACATTATTTTTAAATTTTATATTACACATACTAGCCACTATTAGATAAATTGTTATACCCGCGCAAAACTCCTAATATATCTATGTATATATATTTGTATATATATATAAATCGATGAACATATTATATAATCATCTATAACTATATAATTAATAAAACATTGTATAATATTATCATTTATTTCAACATAAAATTCTATTAACATATCAAATTATTACTTGTCGAAATATAGTTTTCATACAAAATAGAAAGAATAAAAACAAAAATCAACTAAATATATCGTATGTTCTCATTACATATTAAAATATATATTATATTTATAGAAAAAAATAAATTTGTTAGTACATCTTTAACTTTTAAATTTACAAATATTTGTACTATTAAAAGAGAATTAATTATATATAAAAAAAGTATCATCATTAGGAGGAAACAAAATTTAATGTTTAAGTTAATATACTACTCATTTGCTATCATACTCTTGGAGTTCCACATCAAATCAATTCATTTTATTTTTAGTCTATTAACTCTTATATATTCTATATTGTTAAACAAACATTTAATCTTCTATTTTCAAAGGATCAATATTGTCCTCTTATTATTCGGAGAATTTCTTATTTTAACCTATTACTTGGTTTTGAATCCAAATCTAGACTTTTTATTGGACATTCAACAAAAGTAACCCATAGGGGTAGTGAAAATATCAGTTTCTCCCTAACGACTAAACAAAAAATAATCAAAGGAAAAATAACTCTTGTAACCCTTAGAAGTCTACTCACGAAGTCTACTCGTTAGACGTAGATTTCTATATAAAGTCTAATGGTTAGACGTAGACTTCTACTGGTTAGACGTAGACTTCTATATGATGCCTACTCCGTGATTAGATCTTAAATTTTAATTAAAAAATTATAAAAATTAATTTGATAAAAAAATTTGTATACATAAATAACAAATAGATAATACTCACCTATATAAAATAAAGTTACATAAAATCAGTCATTTTAAACCAACAAAATTTTCATATCATGTAAAAATATAATAGTAGACTTCATAACTTCTATATGAAGTCTAATTCGTGATTAAATCTTAGTTTTTAATTATAAAATTTATAAAACTTAATTTGATAAAAAAATTGTATACATAAATAACACATAGGTAATTGTCACATATATAAAATAAAATTTCATAAAAATCAGTCAATTTAAACCAACAAAGTTTTCATATCATGTAAAAGTATAATATTAGACTTCTTTATGTAGTTTACCTCGTGATTACATCTTAAATTTTAATTACAAAAATTATAAAAATTAATATGATAAAAAAATTTGTATACATAAATAAGACATTGGTAATTTTCACATATATAAAATAAAACTTCATAAAAATCAGTCAATTTAAACCAACAAAGTTTTTATATCATGTAAAAGCATAATAGTAGTCTACCCCGTGATTAGATCTTAAATTTTAATTACAAAATTATAAAAAAATAATTTGATAAAAAATATTGTATACATAAATAATAGATATGTAATTATCACCTATATAAAATAAAATTTCATAAAAATCAGTCAATTTAAACTAACTAAAATAAATTAGAATAGAAACCAAATAAATGTAAAGTTGAGGTATAAGGTTTAGTATGAATTGATAGTAAGGTTATGGTTTTGGTAAACACAAATCTATATAAATCAGAGTTCATGGTTCAATATTACATTTAAATTTATGCAAAATAAAGAATATGCTAATGAGTATAGTGTTAATATTAGATTATTAAAATAAATTTAATAATTTTCCCAAAAAAAAAACCTAATTCTAAAAGGATCCTCACATTTTTTAGTCTCTCTCTTCTTGGCTGCCTCTCTCTGCCCACATTGATGGGAAAATTGTGTGCTCCAAATCTAACATTCTCTCTTCTTCTTCCGGGAAATGGAGGGCTAACGAGGCAGTAATTCTTCATTGAGCTCTGGGAATGGCAAGGAAGTCGCCGCGACGTTTCTTCTTCTTGCTTTTATGTTCCAAATCCCTCGGGGACCGACTTCGATGTCGAATCTTCTGCTCTTCCTCCTCCTCTGTAAGCAAATTAATGTTTCTGATTCGCGTTTGGTCGCTTTGTATTCTGTTGCAGCGGCGAGGCGATTTCAAGCCGTGCATTGGCTTCAATCTGTAGTGGGTCAACTCAGTATTCCGAGTGAGCCGTCGGAAAAAGAGTTTATTTCTTGCTTGAGAAACAGTATGATTCTATGCAATGCAATCAACAAGATTCACTCAGGAGCTATCCCCAAGGTGATTCTTTGTTCCCTTCTTCAATCAATTCATTTCCTGAAAAGTCATCAAACTTTTAATTTGGGGTTTTATTTTATTTAACCTAAGGTTGTGGAGAACTACTCGCATCTGCAGTCGCTTAACCAGTATCAACTTCCTCAAGCTTATCAATATTTCGAGAATGTTCGAAACTTTCTTGTGGCTTTACAGCAATTGAGGCTCTGAGATCTGAGACTTGATTCAATTCCCAGTTATAAGCATTTCGTATTTTTGCAACTTACTTGTATGTTTATTTCTCAGTCCAACATCTCGGGTTTTTGGTTGTTTCAGAACTTTCTTCATCTTTTGCACATAGAGTTTGATAGTGGGTGAATCTGGAGTGGAATCAATAAGGATGTTGAAGGAAAACTTCAAATATGTATGTTGAAGCCAAAGACCCTTCAAATCTGTTTGCTTTTTCCAATTAGATAATAAGACTTAAAGTGGTTTAATTATTCTAGATGAGTCCATCGTTTCATCTTTCATATTTAGGCCCTGATTGGTATAACTGATAATAAAGCAGTAGCAGTAAGCAGCAGAAGTAGTATGCTGTTGAAGTTGTATGCTATAATCAATATATATTTTTAATTGATTTACAGAGTTGTGAACGATTATATATGTAATTCTAGAATATATTTATTTATATGCATTATATTTATATTTATACTTACAATATAATTATCATAATAATTTATTTTATTTAAAAAGTTTATTTATTAATTTTTATATTTATAATTATAAACATAATAAAAATAATTGAGTGATAAATTCTAGTTTTAAAATTATAATATTTACAATTAAATATAAACATAATTTTTATATTGTTTAATAAAATAAATTAATCATATATAATTATTTTAAAACTTTTATATATTTAAAAGTTAAATGCTCTACATAAAGCTCAATGTGAGAGCATAGAGGAGAGAAGCATTTAGAGAGCAGTAGCAGTTTCTAAATGCTTCTCTAAATGATTTATTTACAAAAGTTGATTGGCTAATAAATACATAATGCTCTCCAAAATGTTTTACCAATCAAGCCCTAAGTGATTTCAAGGATAACTAAAAATCTTACCGCAGTTTCCTGTTCTGTTTTTGATAACTGGTTTTCAAATCCATAGAGGAAGTGCATTCACCACTTAGCTAGTTACATATGAAGGTAGGAGCTATGTATGAATTAACTTGTCCTTGGCCTTTGAATTTATGCAGAATGACGGTCATGAAAAACGTAGCTGCTGCTTTAATGGAAGAGAGCTTGCTCAAGAGCAAGAAGCCTTCGAGAAAGTGTGTCCCCTAAAATGAGAATCACAAGTTATTGTCATGTTTTAATTTGTAATCTCCTAATAAAGTGAAATGTTCATTTTTTGAAACACTGCTAATTTTTTAAAAAATCTTCATTCAGTTCTGTCCAGACTTTTGATTGGGAACTGTTGCTCTTGTTATCCTTGAGAAAATATTTAGGTACATTATCAAAAAGAGCAGGGGATACGGCTGAGTTATGAAGTTGGGTAAGCAAGAACGAATAAGACAAACAAACATAAACGAAAAAGAAAGAAGCGAAGCACAATTATAGCCAAATTCCAGAATCTTATGTCTCACTGCACTTGAAAACATAAGATATTTATCATTCATTATTTGAATGGAAAACAGAATGACATATGCATAAGAGACAAAAAAAAAACTCAATTCAAATCTAGTACTAGTGAGTTTGCTACAAAATGAAACAAGAAAACTGATTCAATTATGCATATAACAAAGAAACATGTCAAACACACACACAAGTAAGTAGGTTGGCTAAAGATAACGCATGGAAAAGAAATTTTTTAAAATTCATTCTAAATATGCTACAATTACAAGTTTGATAAAATCCTACGGTAGTAGACTTCTATATGAAGTCAGCCGAGTATACTTCACAGTGAAGTCTGAAATTCAAATTATTAAAGGCGGGAAGCAAAATTAAATAGATGGAAAACAAAATTAAATAGGCGGTAAACGAAATTAAATAGGCAGAAACGAAATTAAATAGACTTCATTTTGAAGTTTACTACTAGTGAGTTAACAACAAAATGAAACAAGAAAACTAATTCAACCATGCATATTACAAATAAACATGTCAAACTCACATACAAGCAAGTATGTTGGCTAAAACTAACACATGAACAAAAAAACTTAAAAATTTATTCTAAATATGCTACAATTACAACTTTTAAAAAATCCTACGGTAGTAGACTTCTATATGAAGTCAACAGAGTAGACTTCACAATGAAGTCTAAAATTCAAATTATTAAAGGCGGGAAGCAAAATTAAATAGGCGGGAAATGAAATTAAATAGGCGGAAAACGAAAATACACTTCATTTTGAAGTCCACTACTAGTGAGTTGTCTGCAAAATGAAATAAGAAAACTGATTCAGCCATGCATATTACAAATAAACATGTCAAACTCACACACAAGTAAGTAGGTTGGCTAAAACCAATGCATTAACAAGAAAATCTTAAAAAATTCGTTATAAATATGATATAATTACAACTTTAATAAAATCATATGTAGTAGACTTCTATATGAAGTCATCCGCGTAGACTTCGTCTAAAGTCTACTACTAGTGAGGTAGCTGCAAAATGAAACATAAAAACTGATTGAGAAATGCATATAACAAATAAACATGTCAAACTCACGCACAAGCAAGTAGGTTGACTAAAACCAACGCATGAACAATAAAATCTTAAAAATTCATTATAAATATACTACAATTACAACTTTAATAAAATCATATGTAGTAGACTTCTATATGAAGTCATCCGCATAAACTTTAGATGAAGTCTACTTTGCCGGGTTACTTTTGTAATTGCTAATTAACGAATGCAGACTTCACCCATAGTCTACTCTCCCGAGTAGAATTCGGGTGAAGTGTGCTTTCGTTAATTGGCAAAACAAAAAGTAGACTTCAAGTGAAGTCTACTCAGAAAAATGGGTCACTTCTGCAATTGACCAAACATTGACTTTCCAACGTAGAATTCATAACAACAGTAGACTTCTATACAAAGTCTACTATTTTAGGTAGACTTCAAGGCGAAGTCTACTGTGTAACATAAACTTCTCTCGGGTTAGTGCAATTTAAATTTCTCAGTAGACTTCTTAACGAAGTCTACTCGCTTAATTCTGGCGTTGACCAAAGTTACAATTTAAATAAATAGTAGACTTCACACTAAATCTACTGATTTTTTGATAAGTAGTAGACTTCGAGTGAAGTCTACTATTTAAATGATATTATTGGTCAATATTTTGATGCTTTCGTCAACCACAAAAATAACCTCACCACTTGGTCAAATGCAAAACTAACCTGACCACTACGAGTTAGATGTGTTCTCTACTTTTTTCTTACCAACAAAATAGTAGACTTCACGTGAAGTCTACGATCCAAAATGGTCAAATGCAAAAATAACATATGCTTTGACTAGTAGACTTCACGTGAAGTCTACTTCCGCGAAACAAATGGAAAAACCAAGAAAATCAAGTTTGCATTACCTGAATCTGGTTTTTAGCTTCGTCAACTGTCAAAAACTGTGAGGCTGACCACCACCAAAGAAACCCAAACTCTATGTATGCAAGAATCACCTACTATGCACTTATAAAAGGGTTTGAAATTTTGAAAATTTGAATTTAGGAGTTTTTAGAGATGAAAATCAAGAGAAAATGACGAAAAAGGAGTTGGCGAACTCAAATGGTGAGTATTAAGATGTTAAATTGCGGTGGGTAAAACATTAAGAGCTTCAAATCTGGTCGTTAATGGTAGTTGAAAGAATTGATGTCGATGACATTTTTGTGAATAAGTGAAGAAGATGAGTATATGTGTCTTTGTCATTTTTGAAATAAATCAAATATAATCATAAGTAATAACATTTTCGTGAATTATTAGATCTACCGAGATTAAAAAAGAGACAATGCAACATTTGTCAGAAAAAAAAAAAAATAGATTGTTACATTTGCAATTGACTTCAATTTATAGATCATATGTGCAAACACCACTTTATTATTGCTATTTACAAATAATTATTACTAGGATATTTAATTAAATAATAATCCAATTAATTTCGATATTGTCACATGAAAAATCTTTACATACTAGCAAGTTTGTTTTTAAAAGAGAAAAACTAAAGTACTAAACTAAAGATTATTATCATTCCACTCATGATGATTAAAAACCTTATACAAGTTTAACCAAATTAAACCCTAAAAAAACTGAAGATTGCACAAAAGAAAAAGAATATGAAAAAGTTCACCTAGCAAAATTTTGGAATGTGACTACACAGATTTTGTATGTCCGTGAAACACAAGGCAAAAAATTGAGAAGAAGAGAAATAATAACCTCATTCTGTCTTTGGTAAATAGTAATCAATCCATGTTTTATCAATCCCAGTCGTCACAGACTCATTATCTTCCACAAACAATGACCTCCATTCACTCAATGGAATATATAACGACAAAACCCATAAACACTCTTACTTCTTATTTCGTAATTTCTCGAACTAAACGAATAATAGTTATATGAACCTATGGACGGGTTAGACCTTCATTATCAAGAGACGACCCAAAAGTCAATCACTAAGTGGAATTGACTATCATAAAAGAGGCAAGACTGGTATAACTTTATCTATCACCAGCAAAGATCAAAGAGAGAGAGTGAGAGTGAGAATGGGTTTCGCAGAGAAGAATCCTTACGATCTTTATTTTCTTTTCAACATATCCATAATTTTGAGCTGTTCTCTTGCAGTCTCTGCAACTATCTCAGAAGCAAACGCTCTTCTCAAATGGAAATCCACTTTCACGAACCAGACAAGCTCATCAAAGCTGTCCTCATGGGTCGCCAACACAAGCTTCTGCACCAAATGGTATGGCGTTTCCTGCGACCTACGAGGGACCGTTTCTCCGGAACCATCCCTCCCCATATCGGAAACCTCACTAAACTCATATACTTTGATCTCTCCATAAACCAGTTAACCGGACAAATCCCACCTGAACTTGGCAAATTACGGAACCTCGAAACACTCCATCTTGTGGGAAACAAGTTAAACGGGTCGATTCCATCTGAGATCGGTCTCTTAACCGGTTCAAGATATCAGCTTGTGTAACAATTCCTTGTCTGGACCACTACCCTCTTCCATTGGGAATCTAACCAACTTGGTTTACTTGAACCTTTATATAAACTCTCTCTCTGGCCCACTTCCTTCGGAGATTGGAAACTTAAGTAACCTTACTGAGCTATGCCTTGATAGAAACAACCTGACTGGCCAAATCCCTTCCACTTTCAGAGAGTTGAAGAAAGTAACTCTTCTTAACTTGTTTGAAAACCAACTTTCCGGCGAAATCCCTCCTGAGATTGGTGACATGAGTCTAGATACCCTTAGCCTTCATACCAATAACCTTACCGGTTCAATTCCTTCTTCCCTAGGAAAACTCAAGAACTTAACCACTCTTCATCTTTACCTAAATCATCTAACTGGTGTCATCCCCTCCGAACTAGGCAACATTGAATCCATGAAAGATTTAGAGTTAAATCAGAACAAACTTACAGGTTCTGTTCCTGATTCATTCGACAACTTTACCAAGATGCAGGTTTTGTTCCTCCGTGAAAATAAGCTCTCTGGTCAGATCCCACTAGGAGTTGCAAACTCTTCAGAGCTTATGGTCTTGCAACTCGACACAAATAAATTTACCGGTTTCTTGCCTGAAACCATTTGCAAAGGTGGCAAGCTTGAGAGCTTCACATTAGATGATATCACCTCGAAGGTCCTATCCCGAAAAGCTTGAAACACTGCAAAAGCTTGGTCAGAGTAAGAATCAAAGGCAATGGTTTCATCGGAGATATGTCTGAGGCTTTCGGGGTTTACCCGAATCTTGATTTCATTGATCTCAGCCACAACAAGTTCCACGGCACGATTTCAGGCAACTGGGAGACGAGTCGAAAGCTAGGTGCCTTGATCATGTCAAACAACAACATCACCGGTCCTATCCCACCCGAGATATGGAACATGACACAACTTAATGAGTTAGATCTATCTACCAACAACCTAACTGGCGAACTTCCAGACGCAATTGGAAATCTCAAGCATTTGTCGAAGCTACAACTGAACGGGAATCAGTTATCTGGAAGTATCCCAGAAGGAATAAGACTCTTAACCAATCTTGAGTCTCTTGACTTATCTTCAAACAGATTCAGCTCCAAGATCCCACAAACCGTTAACTCCTTTTCAAAGCTTCATTACATGAACCTGAGCAGAAACAAGTTGGAGGAACGCATTCCGATGGAAATAACAAAGCTGACTCAGTTAGCTAATCTTGATCTCAGCCACAACGAGCTCAATGGAGAAATCCCATCACTCAGCTCCCTGGAAAGCCTTGACAAGCTCGACCTCTCAGACAACAATCTCTCTGGTCAAATTCTAACAAGTTTCAAGGACGTGAAAGCGCTGAGTTACATCGATATATCAAACAATAACCTCGAGGGTCCACTTCCTGACATCCCAGCGTTTCGAAACGCAACCGCAGATGCTTTGGAAGGAAACAGAGGCTTATGCAGTGACACAACTACACAAAGGTTGAAACCATGCCCATTCACTTCTGGTGGGATCAAGAAACGGAAAAAGAACGACGACTAACAACATCCTTGTCCTGTGGATTTTAGTACCGATTATAGGAGCACTCGTGATTCTCTCTATATGCGCAGGGACATTTACTTACTACCTCAAGAAACGAAAACAACAAACTGCAAACAACTCAGGTTCTGAAAGTGGAGGGAGTTTGTCAATCTTTAGCTACGATGGCAAAGTCAAATACGAAGAGATCATCAAATCAACCAAAGAGTTTGATCCAAGATACCTAATCGGAACCGGAGGATACGGCAAAGTCTACAAAGCAAAGCTCTCATTAGGCAAAATCGTAGCAGTGAAAAAGCTAAACGAAACTACAGACGAAGAGATATCAAATCCAACGGTGAAAAAGAGTTCTTAAACGAAGTAAAAGCATTAACGGAGATTCGTCACCGGAACATTGTGAAGCTACTCGGTTTCTGCTCATCCCGCAACCATACTTTCCTCATATACGAGTACATGGAGAAAGGAAGTTTAAGGAAAGTGTTAGCCAACGACGATGAAGCTAAACAACTTGATTGGGTTAAAAGAATCAAAATCGTGAAAGGTGTGGCTTACGCGTTGTCGTATATGCATCATGACATATCACCACCGTTCGTTCACCGTGATATTAGCAGCGGAAATATCCTTCTCGATAACGATTACGAAGCTAAGATCTCCGATTTCGGTACAGCGAAGCTCTTGAAGAAGGATTCATCGAACTGGTCCGCCGTTGCTGGTCCAGGTAAGTTATCGAAAATTGAAATCCCTAAATTTCGAAATTGAATTATTGATTCTTTTTGGTAAATTTCTCTTACAGAATTAGCTTACACGATGAAAGTGACGGAGAAATGTGATGTGTATAGCTTTGGGGTTTTGATGCTTGAAGTGATAAAAGGGAAGCATCTTGGAGATTTGGTTTCGAGTTTGTCTTCTTCTCCGGGAGAAACTCTGTCACTGGAAAGTATCTCCGATGAATGTTTGAAAGAACCAGAGGTGGAGATTAGAGAGAAGCTCTTGAAGATGGTGAAATTGGTGGTGCTCTGCTTGCAAGCGAATCCACGACAAATCTTAGATACCTTCCTCATTTTGCCTTGGATCAAATTCTCGGATGACCCTCTAGAAAGAAAAATAATCTAAAATGACCCTGTTATATTTTATATTTTATTTTGTATTTTCATTTTAATATAAATGAGATGGAAATTTCGATTTTAACCTTCATTTCTTTAAATATAATGGGCCCAAACATAAATGTAAACCCAACCCAAATGTAAACTCAACCCAGCCCAAATGTAAACTCAACCCAAACGAAAAACAACAAAAATCATTAACATCTTTCCATTTTCGATCAAATTACTCAAATCCCTAATTTTTTATTTTTCTTCCTCATCGTCAACCTCCATCCCCTCTTTCGTCCCCTCCTTCGAACCACTGCTCTGTTTTCGAAAAACTATATCCTACTTCCTCTCCTTTCTCATTTCATCTTTCTGAAACTCATTCCCATCGAAATGCCCCCGCGCACAAGAAGAGAATCGAAAGAGGTACCGCCGGCGAAGAAGAAATCAAAAATCGTTAAGCCGAAGACGAAACCGGCGCCGTCGAGTTCTAATCCGAAGAAGAAACGTACGACACCACCGCGAGGAGAAGAAGCTCGGTCATCGCAGAAGAGATCGAAGCATGCAACTTCTCCGGTTCCCCCTCCACCTCCGCCTCCGCCTCCGCCGGCTCCGGTGACGGCAACTGAAGAAGAAAGCATAGGCGAAAGTTCACCCCCTCCGCGTCAGCGTCCTCTTTTGCTCGGAATGGAACCCACTTCACGACGAGCAGAACCGATTGGAGTAGGTGGTGGTCCTTCACGGTCGCAACGGCCAACCGCTCCTACAGCATCGCAATCAAAAACCGCTCCAACCGCTCCTTCAGAGTCGCAACCGCCAACCGCTCCGTCACCATCGCAACCACCAACCGCGCCAACCGCTCCGTCACCATCGCAACCACCAACCGCGCCAACCGCTGAAACACAATCGCAACCGCCAACCGCTTCTTTACGGTCGCAACCACCAACCGCTCATACACGGTCGCAATCGCCAACACAACTACCAATGGTAAATCCCTAAACGTTTTATCCATGATTGAATTTTTGATAGGTGATGGCTAGTATAACTAGGTCCAACTAGTCCGACTATTATGAATAGGTCAAGTAGTAGGATGAGTATTTATTGTAGTACGATTAGTATGATTAGTACGATTAGTACGATTAGTACGATTAGTATGATTAGTACGATTAGTATGATTAGTACGATTAGTACGATTAGTATGATTGTTTTGAATTGAATGAAATGTTGACCTAGTCATACTAATCATACCAGTACTAATAAGGTTTCATTATTTTTGCAGCCTGATGAGGAGGTTGTAGAACCAATGCAACCTCTCAGATTTTTCTTTAATCCCACTGCATATGGAAAGGGGTGTAAGCTAGTTACCAAGTGTTTGCAATTCAAATTTATGGATGCCTTTAAGAAATTGGAAGATTGCGAGAAGAGGTGGTTTCAGAACCACGCTCAGTTCAAACACATATTCCACATGGTGACTCACTCAACGAGAAAGGTGATGGGGCTATGGATGTTGCTTCTACGCACAGCACAAACGGATAAGGGTAGACAAGCTTGGTTCGTGGTAAATGGAGTACCCATTCGATACTCCATCAGAGAGCATGCCCTCCTCTCAGGTCTATACTGCCACAAGTACCCAGAGAATTACCAGAACTTGGGTAGCATGAGATTCGCTAATAACCATTTTGGGGAAGGCAAAAAAATTGCAGCTGAAGATGTGCTAGACGCACTTAAAGGAATGAGGTATAATGGCAGTAGTAATCGGCTGAAGATGGTTGTACTATACTTCTTAGCAACTGTGGTAAGAGGGAGGACAAAGTATAGAGTACCTATAGAGCCTTTCATTCTGAGAATAGTTGATAATCTCGAATTGTGTGAGACATTCCCGTGGGGCGGTTTACTTTCGATGACAACATCAAAGAGATTTTCCATATGACGAAGCATTTCAAAGGATCGGTGCCAGAGAAAGCGAGTTGGACATTTCCTGGGTTCATCAACCCTTTGGAAGTAAGTTTTTTTCCAGTAGTATATGTAGTATATGTAGTACAACTAGACAAACTGGTATATGTAGTACAACTAGGCAAACTGGTATATGTAGTACAACTAGGCAAACTGGTATATGTAGTACAACTAGTCGAACTTGTATTTGTAGTACAACTAGGCAAACTGGTATATGTAGTACAACTAGGCAAACTGGTATATGTAGTACAACTAGGCAAACTGGTATATGTAGTACAACTAGTCGAACTTGTATTTGTAGTACAACTAGGCAAACTGGTATATGTAGTACAACTAGGCAAACTGGTACATGTAGTACAACTAGTCTATCTAGTACATATAGTACAACTAGTCTAACTGGTATATGTAGTACAAGTAGTTTAACTGGTATAATTATATGTGCAGATTTTGGCGTTTGAATGTATTCCAACCCTAAAGACAACATTTCGAGAGAAAGTTCGAAACGCAGCAGATGATTGCCCTAGAATGTGCAAGTGGCAGTTCCAGGAGACTGGCACAACTAGCTTTGCATTGGATGCAATAAATGAGAAACTTGGAGATACAAAGGTTAGGTTTCACGTTTGATCTGTTATATTTTGGTAGTACAGGTTCGAAGTATGTTTAATTTTAATTTTCGTTATACTTCAGGACATTACTAGTATTTTGACTGTTGAGGGTGAGGAAGTGGAACTCATACAGAAGGTCATGGAAGAACGACAATGGGGAGACTTTGAACTAGTAGATGATTCAGATGTAGCTGACCCTATTGTTGATGGGTGGAACAAGTTTATAATCCACCAAGAAGGGAAGATATTATGGGAGGATTTTTTCATGGCCGATGTTCAATCCCGAGTAAGAGAAGTTGTCCAAGAAGCAGTCGAAGAAGCAGCTGCACCAACAGATGAGCCAATAGCTGAGGAAGAACGTGAAAATCTGATTGAGAAAGTGACAAGGATGATGAACTTAATGGAAGAAGGGTTCAAAAAAGTTGAAAGGAAGATTGAGATTTTGGAGACAAGAATGATAGATGTAGAAAGCTTCGTGGAAGAGCAAAGAACTCCTAGGGATTTTGACTATGGTGGATATGATACTGGTAAGACACAAGATTTGATAACTTTTTTTTTGTTTTTAAAATGGTGCATATGAGTATTTTTATGTTACAGCGAGTGGAGAGGTAGCTGTGGAGAAGACAGCTGAGGAGAGGGAGAAGACAGCTGAGGAGAGGGAGAAGGCAACTGAGGAGAGGGAGATGGTGGAGGCTGCGGAGAATTTGGCGAATGCTGCAACGGAGAAAGCGGCTGAGGAGAAGGCTGCAGCCGAGAAGGCTGCTGAGGAGAAGGCTGCTGAGGAGAAGGTTGCAGCCGAGAAGGCTGCTGAGGAGAGGGCTGCTGAGGAGAAGGCTGCTGAGGAGAAGGTTGCTGAGGAGAAGGCTGCTGAGGAGAGGGCTGCTGAGGAGAAGGCTGCTGAGGAGAAGGTTGCAGCCGAGAAGGCTGCTGAGGAGAGGGAAATGGCGGCGGCTGCAGAGGCTTTGAAAAAGGCTGCTGAGGAGAAGGTTGCAGCCGAGAAGGCTGCTGAGGAGAAGACTGCAGCCGAGAAGGCTATTTTTGGTTAGAGACTATCATAAGGGTTTTCATGAATTTAAAGTATTTTTTTGTATAATGAGCTAATAGGTTTTTGTTTATCTTTGTAGGTGGAGACGATGTAGAGCCGGTTCGAACTCCTACATCGGAGAAAATCAACAAACGACCCAGTCTTCAGGCTCAAGCAGCAAAAAATCTGATTAAGAGGATCAAGAAGAGTAAGACTCCAAGGCCTAAAAGGAGTCGTAATCCTTCACATTTGGTGAAGGAACCTTTTCTTAGTATGTAAGAATAATTAACATAATGTTTGTAATGAAGTCTTATGTTACGTTTATGTTTTGGACTTATATGCAAAATATGGAAGTTTTTGTTTGTGTTGAATTAAATTGTACAACTAGTAATATGTGGTACAACTAGTAATATGTGGTACAACTACAACTAAAATCCTTTACCTAAAATCCTTTAAATAAGTGACACGTGGGTCGAGCAGAAACAGAAAGTGAATTTGGTACAAAGTTGTACCACATTTTTAGTTGTACCCCAAATACATGAAGTTGTATTTTGGTGGTTATAATTTGTAATCAGTAGTACCATTGGCTACATTTAATTTTTCTAGTTGTACTTATGAAATTTAGTAAATAAAGTCTATTTATCATATTCTAAGGCTATAAATCGTATAAAATTACTGAGTTTCTACGTTTTCATGTGTTGTGTGGTTATGATTTTCAAAGTAACCTTAGAAGTATAAAGTAGATTGTGTAGACATTACATTTTCATGTATCAATTTTTAAGGATCAAAATTATTTTAATATGAAATGTTCAAATACGTTTGTACATGTTTTATGACTTTTTTCATATGAAAATATGTTTTGAAACATGTTTAAATATGTTTAAAAAGGGTGTTATTTACATTTTTGTAGAAACATAGAGTCGGGCCAGTTTTACCAGTTGTACATAAGTCCAGTCGTACGAGTTATACCAGTTGTACATAAGTACAGTCGTACGAGTTTTACCAGTTGTACATAAGTCCAGTCGTACGAGTTTTACCAGTTGTACCCAACATGTAAGATGTGCAAAGTCATATTACTTGTACAAAGTTGAACCTGTTATGCAAAGTTGTACCTGAAAAATAATATTCATTCAAGTTGTAATAATGTAAAGTTACACAAACACAAATAACAATACCCAAACTAATTACACAATTAACATCCCGAGTTTTCACCCTCAAACCAACGCGAAAATGGCATACGACTCTTTCTCCTTCTTCGAGGTTCTCCAACCGATGAGAATCTAATCACTTGCTTTCTTCCTTTCTTTTTATTATAATCTTTTGGCAAGACACACTGAGCTGCTATTTCATCTGGAACATCCCATGTAGAATGATGGGGGACTGGATAAATCGTCCGACAATAAGCCAATGCCCACTGCTCCACTGCATAATACTTTGAGCAAAAATCATGTATGTTAAGCTCTTCATCTGATGTTTCTGCAACCCTTATGATGGCAGCGATCGCATGTACACATGGATATTTGTGAATATCAAAATACTTGCAGCTGCAAGTCTTCATTTTCAAATCGACCAAATAACATTTGCCATCTTCACCAATTACATTGTACTCGCGCAGAAAACTGTTTAGCTCATACACCGCTAGCAACTTTGCAGTTAGTATTTGATTATGTAGTTCATGATGCACACGAGGCACTAGGATCTGTGTCTCAGGTACTTCAGCAGAAGCCTTCCGATGTTTGTTAAACCACTCAATAATCTTAGCCAAAATGACATCAATCATTGGTAGCAACGACAACTTCCTTGCCTCTACTAATACACCATTAAAACTCTCAACACAGTTTGTTGTGTCTATGTTATATCTCTCTCCCGGAAAATAACATCTTGCCCATTTACTCTCATCAAGACTTTGATCCAGATACGCAGCAGCAGCAGGATACCTATTTCTGAAATTAGCATACAATATTTTGAACTCTGACTCTGAATAAGCATGAGCACACTCCATAAATTTGCTTTGAAGCACATCTTTCCTAACCCCAGAAACCGCTGCTTTCACATTCTGACACAAATGATATATGCAATATCCATGTTGAGACTTTGGGTAGATCTCGTTTATTGTCTTGATTATACTTGCATTTCTATCAGAAAGAAACACAATCTCAGGATCATCCGGTATTTGTGTTTTCAGCATATTCAAAAACCACCTCCAACTATCATCTTTCTCACTATCAACAACACCAAAGGCAATTGGATAATGGTGACGATCCGGATCTTGAGCAAGTGCAATGATAAGCACTCCACCATGTAAATTCTTCAAGTGAGTTCCATCAACACATATCACTTTCCTCATGGCTTTAAAACCTTCAATGCAAGCTCCTAACGCGATGAATAGATACTTAAACTTATTTTCCTCATCTAATTCCACTCGTGTCACTGTACCATGATTCACCTTCTCTAACATATACAAGTAAGATGACAGCCTATAAAAACTTTCCTCTGGACTACCCCGAACATCGCTAGCAGCTTTATTTCTCCCTCTCCAAGCAGTAGAATACGAAACCTTAACACCAAGTCTACGGTGTACCAAATCTACTAGACTTTTTGGAGTTGGAGTCTTGAACTGACCCGGATAATCATCATGCACAACAGATGCAACCAAGCTTGGTGTCCCTTTCCTTTTTTCTTTCATTGTAGCTGTAGTTAGCCGAGAGCATGTATGCATTTTTCGGTATGTTCTAACCGATAAAAAGCTTGCATTCTTAAGTCGTGCAACCCGTAAGTACCACCTACAACCTTCTCCACGACATTTTAACACGTATAAATCTGGTGTTGACTTGACTACATGAACCTCAAAACACTCCTTATGCACAGCTTTCACCACTAGATCTTGCACTTCCATCTTACTTCTAAATTCTTGACCTTCAAACAGATTCATACCATCTTCCCATTCAACTTTTACAACATCATCATCTGCTTGTACATCAGGCGTAATGTAGATATCATCATACACATCATTACTTTCCCCGTAAACCACTTCATCGTAAGGATCATCATGACCAACAATCGCCAACTCCCCAGCTTCAACAATACCATCATTAACTCTAGCATCACTGGCAAACTCATCATTCCTACAAATCTGATTTTCTGAGTTGCATTGACTGACCTCCACATGCAAAACACTTCTACACTGATTATTGTTAACTTCCATTAAATATCCAAACACATCTTCATCATCCAAGATATATGAAGGGCTTTTAGGTTCCACTGTCAACGGAATGTAACTTAGCTGAAGCTTTGTCGTACCTTCATCAACCTTAATCTTACTCCTTATTTTATCAACTAACCGAGAATAAGTGATATCCTCTACCTTTCCCTTCATCACTAAACTACAAATACTAAGTTCTTTCCTATTCCATCGTACTTCATCGCCCTCTTCTGAATAATATCCCCTATAGTCAAAATGTATCACAAAACAATCCATTGCCCTCTGAAAAAAATAATAAACATCATCAACACTCAGAAGTTGTACTAGTTGTACCCGATATATAAGTACTACTAGTAAAATAGTTGTACTAGTTAGACCAAATATATTCGTTCGGCCAATTTTACTAATCGTACTAGTAATACTAGTTGTACCATTTACACGAATAGTGTCAGTTTTACCAGTTGTACTAGTTATACCTTTTTTGTCTACTACGATTTCAAGATTCAGCCTATGCAATCTACAGATTATCGAAATAACACCCTACCTATTAGACTTTGAAAATAAATTTACTATGTATATATACTCATGGGTAATGAAGCGAGAGAGAGAGAGAGAGAGAGAGAGAGAGAGAGAGAGAGAGAGAGAGAGAGAGAGAGAGAGAGAGAGAGAGAGAGAGAGAGAGAGAGAGAGAGAGAGAGAGAGAGAGAGAGAGAGAGAGAGAACAAACTTTTATCTCCAACTATAGCTTCGATCCGCTGCAATGTGGAAGAAAATCGCAGAAGAATGAAGAAGAAAGGAGGAAGGAGAAAGAAGAACAAAGGAATTAATGTTTTTTCAGTTTAGTTGGGGAATGAATGTTGGCAACTAGGAAACATGAGAGGAAAGAGAGAGAGAAAGTAAATGAGATTAATGGGAGGTGGTTGTGGCATGAGGTGAAGAGGTGGGACTCGTGAGGTGAGAAAGGGGGGACCACTATTTTGTTTGTTTTTTTTTCATTCCATTTTTTTTTTATTCTTTTTCTTATAATCTATTATTTTTTAATTCAATTTCATTAAGGGTATAATTGAATTTTCATATGTAGGAGGGTTAGTTAGATTAGATAGGGTTATAAGAGAATAGAATAAGTGTTTTTGGGTCATTTCAGAATAGAGTCCTCTTGCCTTTCACATATTCTGATATTTCCTGGTTATAAAAAAAATAAGCTTTTTTATTTTTCTTTTTAATCAAAACCTACATAAAAACTTGAGTATTTTACACTCAAAGACACTTTGTTAACTCTTAAGTACATAAAAAGACACTTTGTGCATGTTGGGCAATTTAGAGGAATGAAAAGTCTAAATTGCCCTTAATTTTGTATTTTTTCTCTCTCAACGTAAGTTTAAATTGCCCTTAGAGGACGGGGTTTTGGTGGACGGAGTTGTGGTGGACAGGGTTTTGGTGGATGGGGTTTTGGTCCACAAATCTCCAATCCATCATAACTCTCTCCTTGAAAATAGTGTCCATCAATTCTCTGTCCACCAAAGCCCGTCCACTACAGCTCCGTCCACCAAACTCACCAATCTTCCCCTATCCACCAATCTTCGCTGTCTTGTGGACATTAGCTTTGCATCATCCACTGAATGATAATTCCTAATGATATTATAATGAACATAATTATTCATTTAATCCACCAATTTTCAGTCCACCAATCTCATGTCCACCAATTTTCAATCCACTAATCTCCTATCCAACACTCATGTCCTCCAATCTCCTGTTCACATGAAAGTTGAGTTATAAACATTTTAATTTCAATCATTCACTGAATGACAATTCCTAATGATATTATAATGAACATTATAATTCATTTAATCCATTAAAACATATCCACGATACTTTGTCCATAAATACATATCCACAACAATATTAATTGATCATATCCACCATCTCGTGTCCATGACGGGAAGAGACTCATATCCACCATCTCGTGTCCATGACGGGGAGAGAGAGAGAGAGAGAGAGAGAGAGAGAGAGAGAGAGAGAGAGAGAGAGAGAGAGAGAGAGAGAGAGAGAGAGTTATGATTTAAAAAGAGAGAGAGAGAGAGAGTCATGATTTAAAAAGAGAAAAAAGTAAGGAGATAGTAGGAAAGAGAAAAGGGTAAAATGGGATTTAAATTTTTTTGACCTCCAATATTTGTCCAACATGCACAAAATGCATTTTTTGAAAGATTTCCTTTCCAAAGTGCCTAAAAGTGTAAATGACTCTAAAACTTTTATGTTAAAAGGTATAATGAATATAATAAATTAATAATTGAACTTATTAGAAGATCTTATATATATATATATATATATATCATAGAGTATATTATCATATCTCTCAATATGTAAATATTCCTTTCGTATAGATTACGTATCTAGGTTAGTTGAGAGGAATCGTACAATGTATATAAGCTCATTGAGATGGAATAAGAACACAACATTCTCTTCAATCTTTGTCATGGTATCAGAGCGATCCTAAGAAAAAAAAAAACACGAGCATAGAAGAGAGGAGAGAATGGTGACTGATAACAAAAACGATGGGAAAGCGCTTGCGGAAAGCGGCGACAAATCAATGCTAGCGGAAGACAGCAACAGATCTATGGTGTCTCCATTCTATCTCCATCCATCTGATGGACCAGGTAACATGATCACCTCAATTCAACTGAAGGGGGAGAATTATGAAGATTGGGTGAAATATGTGCGGAACGCCTTGCGGACGAAAAGAAAGTTAGGTTTCATCGATGGAACCTTGCAGAAGCCGGAAACAGAGGAAGAAGTTGAACAATGGGAAGTTGTTAATTCAATGCTTGTGGCATGGATTATGAATACCATTGAACCAACCTTGAGAACCTCTATCTCAATGGTTGATGAAGCATATGAGTTGTGGGAAGATTTGAAACTGCAGTTCTCTGCAGGGAATGGACCACGTATCAGTGAACTCAGAGCTGATATTGCTAACTGTCGGCAAAATGGTGATACAGTCACTGTATACTTTGGGAGACTTAAGAAGATGTGGGATGAATTGGCAGTTTACAAACCAATTCGAACATGTAGTTGTGGAGAAATTGCGAAAGTGTTAGAGGAAGATCAAAATAAAGAGAGAACAAACATGTTTCTCAATGGATTGGATAATGCGAGATTCGGTACGGTGCGGTCGACAATCACAAGTATCGAACCACTTCCAAAACTCACGCAAGTGTATCAACGCATCATCCGAGAAGAGAGACAACAATTGATGGTACGAAACAGAGACACTCCCACCGAAGCTGTTGGGTTTGCTGTGAATGCAGGAAACAGATCATTGTTTCCTCATCGTGAGAATGACGTGACCTGTACGTATTGTGGAAAGCACGGACACCCTAAATCTGATTGCTTTCAACTAAATGGATACCCAGAGCATTGGGGAGAGAGATGTCGTGATTTTAGCGACAGAGGAAGAGGAAGAGGAAGGTTTACTCGTGGAGGTCGTTTTGGTCGAGGTGGTGGTGCTGCTGGTCGTGGGGGAGGAAGAACAAATGCTCGGGCTAATGCAGTACAAGGACCACAAGTCTCTGCAGCAGCATTGGCAGCACAAACCAATCCTACACGAAGAGAAGGCGAATTTGATCGTCAATCTTTGCCTCATCTTAATGATGAACAGTGGACGGCTCTTCTCGGCCTTCTCGCGTCTCAGAGAACAGAACCAAATGAGAAGCTCAATGGTAAGACAGAATATGGAGAATTTATCATTGATACAGGTGCTTCACATCACATGACTTGGAACCTTGACTATTTGTGTGATGTAGCTGATATTGCCCCATGTATGATTGGTTTGCCCGATAGTGATAATGCGATAGCTACTAAACAGGGTAATTTATGTTTGGGAGGTGATCTTTGGCTGCGTGGAGTATTGTTCTCGGAGGGATTAACTTGTTCTTTAATTTCAGTTGCAAAATTATTGAAAGTTTGCAAGGGAGCTATCACATTTACTGATGAGTTATGTGTTTTACAGGACCGTACTATGAAGATGGTGATTGGAGCGGGTGAAAAGTGTGGGGGCGTGTACGTATTTCGAGGAGTGATTGGTACGAAGATTCACAAGGCTGTTAGTTTGGATTCATGGAATTTGTGGCATAGTCGTATGGGTCATCCATCAAGTCGTGTTTTGTCTTATTTATCGAATCAGTTGAATGTTGGGAAACAAGTGAATTCTGAAACAGTTTGTGATATATGTTTAAGGGCGAAACAAACACGGGATTGCTTTTATGAGAGTTCTAATAAAACTGCTGGAATTTTTGATTTAATACACTGTGATATATGGGGTGCTTATAGAACTTTGTCCACTTCTGGTGCAGCTTATTTTCTAACGATTGTAGATGATTATTCACGAGCGGTGTGGGTTTCTTTGATGCTTGAAAAGAAGGAAGTGGCCACATGTCTAAAGGAGTTTTTCAAAATGGTGGAACATCAATTTGAAAAGAAAGTGAAGGTCGTATGCAGTGACAATGGTGGAGAATTTCTAAGTATGAAGTCATACTTTGGTTCGGAAGGAATCATGCATCAAACGTCATGCGTATATACTCTTCAACAAAATGGCCGAGTGGAGAGAAAACATAGACATGTCCTTAATGTTGCACGATCTCTGATGTTTCAAGCAAGCGTCACTGGAAAGTATCTCCGATGAACGTTTGAAAGAACCAGAGGCGGAGATTAGAGAGAAGCTCTTGAAGATGGTGAAATTGGTGGTGCTCTGCTTACAAGCGAATCCACAACATCGGCCAACAATGATGTCAATCTCAACTGAATTTTCATAGAAACTCTTTCTTCACTTTAACTGGGAGTAGACAAATCTTAGATACCTTCTTCATCTTGCATTTCACATATTCTGATATTTCCTGGTTATAAAAAAAATAAGCTTTTTTTTATTTTTCTTTTTAATCAAAACCTACTTTAAAACTTTTATGTTAAAAGGTATAATGAATATAATAAATTAATAGTTGAACTAGGAGAAAACGATATTTTTCAACCCAAACATAATCCGTAGAGCTATTTCATACCTATATTATAGAATAGTATCTATTTTACCTCAAACTTACAAAATATTAAAATTAATTTCTCCAAGTTACCATTTTAGACGCAAATCTACCTTGACTAACCGAACTTTAGTCAAAAGTTAAAACTTACTTAGTCAGCATACACGTCGGTAAAAATGTATCAATCGTAAACGTAAAATGACATCGTTTCATATAAACACAAAACGACGTCGTTTCAATTTGGGGATTTACACTTCATTTTCTTCACTCGCGACCACTACACACTCCCCTTATGTCTGTTAAAAATATCACAATCGATTTAATGATGTATGATTAGAGGAGAATCAACTCTTAGTACCTAGAAGTAGAGTTCAAATTTTGAAATTCGGGTACTTGAGAAAGCTGGGAATGAGGTATTTTATGCTTTTATGTTGAATATTTTTTTTGTTAATTAAGTAACTTTGAATCCGCGAAATCACAATTATTATATCGTTTTTGTTTTGTTTTCGTTTAGTAGTCACATATTTTGAAGATAATTTTTGTTTAGTTTTGAGTTTTCATGATTGTAGAACTTAATATGTTATAAGACACCAAGTGTTTAATAAAATGTCGTAGAGAATGAGAATTGGTTTTAATGTAACATTTGTACTGCCATTTACAGCACGGCTGAAAATGTGTCATTCATTGTTAGTTATGGTGGATATTGGGTGAAGAATCATGTAGGTGAAGTTGGTTATGTTGGTGGAGAGGTGAAAAAATTTGATTGTATACGAGAGGTTTTATTCAATATGCTGGCAACTGAGTTGGGGGAGGAATTTTATGGCCAGAATATATGGTATAAACTACCTTTTGAAGATGGTAAGGAGAGGAAGAGATTTGTCAATGGGGATTTGAGTTATCAAAGGATGTGTGAAGCGGGTAAATGGACAGGAGTAGTTAATGTATATCTGGTGAACTCAACAGAGCATCCTAATGAAGATGTTTCATCTATTCCCTGTGAAGAAGAGATTCGGGTTGAAAAAAAGATTGCTTGATTTTGTTGATGAAGATGAGGAGTTTGACTACCATAACAAACCTAATTCTGATGGTGAAGAAGATGAGAACTTGGTGAGATGCAAACGAGGTAGTGGTCAGCTGGAGCTAAGATAGGTGTTTGACACCTTAGAAGAGTTTAAAGACGCATTGGTAGACTATGCACTAAATGAATGATAGAATATCAAGTTAAGCAAATGGGGGAAAGTGAAATCTTCAGCTGTGTGCGGGACTGAAGATGAGTGTCCATGGAGAATATATTGTTCTTATGAGGAGCCAGTTGGGAAGTGGATGATCAAGACACTTGAAGATAAGCACAACTGTCAAAATGATGGTTATTGTAAGATACTGAAAACGACTGTAATTACAAAGCTCTTTTTGGATGAAATCAGGACTGACCCTGATTTAAAACCGAAGACTATGCAAGAGCAGATTGAGCAGATGTTCAATTTGATAACAACCAGAGACAAGTGTAAAAAAGCCAAAATAAAAGCACTAGAGATTATCAACAGTGAACATGAGGAGCAGTTTTCTAGGCTCAAAGATTACCGCCTAGCCCTCCTTGAGTAAGTGGATATTTGGTTGTTAAATTTTGAATTCTATCAAGTGTTTTAAGTATTTTAAACTAACTAATTGTATTTCTTTTTGGTAGAATGAACCCTGAGTCGACAATAGTGTTAGACACAGTCTTGAATGATGATGAGTTTGAAGTCTTCCACAGATTCTATGTGTGTTTTGCAAACATCCGTAGATTGTGGTCTTAAAGGACAACTATTAGCTGCAGTGGGAAGAGACACTAATAATAGAATGTACCCCATTGCTTGGGCGGTTGTTGATGTGGAGAATGTGGAGAATTGGACATGGTTCATACAAAAGCTGCAATTTGATTTTAATTTACAAGAGGGTCAAGGTTATACTATAATATCTGATAGACAAAAAGTATGTTAGCTTATAATAGTTTTTGGTATTGCTTATAATAGTTGTTGACTATTTTTTACTAATAGCCATTCGTTTTACATTGTTAGGGTTTGTTGAATGCAATGGAAATAATATTGCCTAATGTTGAACATAGGATGTGTGCTCGTCACATATACGGGAACCTCAAGAAAAAATTTCCTCATCAAAATGACATGAAGACCTTGTTTTGTAGAGTCGCTGAAAGTTGCACGATGGCTCAATATCATGCAAGTTTGGAAGTGGTTAAGAGGTATGATATCTGTCTGTTTGACGCCATCATGGAGAGAAATCCGAAGAATTGCAGTCTTGCTTTCTGCACAACTACATCTTCATGTGTAGATGTTCACAACAACATCTCAGAATCATTTAACAATGCCATTGACTCTGCAAGGTATATGCCAATGGTTGAGATATTAGAGACTATTAGGAGAACAGCCATGGTGTGTATTGACCTAAGGATGAAGAAAGCAGCGGACAATCCAAGTAAATACCCTTCCAGAATATCAAAGATCATAGAGAACAAGCAAGAGAAGTTAAAGTTCTGTAAGATGGTTTCAGGGGCTGATGGTAGATATGAAGTTCGTGAGTCTGGTATATCTTACAGTTTGAATATGCGACTGAGGACTTTTGCATGTCAGAGATGGGAAATGAGTGGCATTCTGTGTCGCCATGTCTTGCGTATCATCACAGAATATAAGCTTAACTACGAAGATTACATCTTCAGCTGGTACCTCAATTCAAGGCAGCAACAGATTTATAGTGACTCAATACGACCAGTGAATGGTATGAGTTTTGGAATAAAACTGGTTATGTGGTGCTTCCACCTCCGAGTTTAGTTGAACGATTTAAAAATAGAAAAGGTAGAAAGATTGTTGATATATAAAGAAAACAGAAAAGGTATATAAAATTTTTTTGCATAATATGATATATGTAGTTTTGAGAAACAATCAGGGAAAATTAAACAAATGTGTTGATTGGTTCAAAGTTGCTTAAGAGAATATAACTGGTTATCTTTTGAAAGTGCATGCATGTATATAAATATTTACAGAATGACTAAATCATAATAATTATCTAATATCTTTTTCAAATTTACAGGTTCTTAAGTCATTTTATAATTTCTCTGTCCACTGACATAATGTTGGTCTGACTTTGGTTCATCAGGATGATGTGATGTTGGACATGCAAACCGGTAACGAATATTCGTTCGAAGGTGAGCGGAGTATGGATGTGAGCACGAGATTTGGTGATGAAAATGAGAGAGAGCTTGTAAGTTAATTTGTTTTTTTAACGGCATTGGCGATTATATTGTGATTGTTGCTTAATTATTGATAACTTATATTGGAACGTTTTAGGATGGTAGTGAAGATGTGGTTGATGTTAATGTGGATATGGCTGGCGGTGGAGAAATAACGCCAGTAAACTTGGCAACTTCTGATAATGCGAGTTCACCATCGAAGCTTCTGGAGACAGTAGTGGTACGTATTGACGTCGTACGTAGTTTATTGTTGTTAATGTTATTTGATGGTGTTTCCCATTTTGTTTGGCTAAATTAGACTGGACGACTGGAGCAAGGCGAATGATGATGAGAGCATGGAGGAGGATGAGGATTTAGTGTATCTTAGCAACTCTTCCCCGTCAAAAAAGTTAGAACCGCATGTAGCTACACAAGTGGAGGTTGAGTTAACAGCTGTGCTAGTGACCAAAACATATGATATTATTCTACTTGCGGGTGAAGATCCAGATTTTGAGCTTTTTAGGCGGACGTTGATGGAGTAGAGCACTATATGAGTGTTTTAATTATGTTTTTGGTGGCTTAGTTTGGTTTATATTAATTTGTGTGATGTTTTTGTGTTTAGCCACCACTTTACGAAAGCAAGTTTTAATTTTGACAACAACTTCCTGCTTATAATGGCTGGGGCGCAGGAATGGGTTTCTACGTTGGTATGAACTGTATATTTTTTTTCTAATACGCTTGTATTAACGCTGTGGATGAGTTTGAGTATATTTTGATGTTGCTTCTGATGAGTCTGCAGCATATGGAGGTTCTGATGATGTTCTTTGGGGAGAAACACAAAAGCCTACTAAAGAAGGAGAGGCTTTATTTTGCCTCACCATGGTTAGTGTGTCATATTCAAAGAAAATATTGCTCGTTTAGTTAGGCATTCAACAAAGATTTGGTTGGATTTGATGAGAAGATGAAGCAGTTTGTGAGTGTTCCGGGTAGCACTCGGGTTGAAGATGTTGACACGATTTATGTGTCCATGATTTGGTCGGATTCACACTGGGTTGGTTTGACCATCAACTTAGAGATGTGGGCTGTAGAAGTTCTTGACCTGAACCACTACAAGGGTGAAAAGAAGGTCGTGGAGTACATGAAACCTGTTTTGGAAATGCTACCATACATCATCCAGAAACTGTGTAATGGACGTTGTAATCAAAGACATAGGTTGAAGCCGTTTGCCTGAACTCGTTGCACTGGACTGTATTCGAACGATATGACTGGGGATTGTGGACCCGTAGCTGCCAAGTTTATGGAGCTCCATGCTAATGGTGATCCTGCTCCGGACACGAAGGGATGAACAATGAGATGATGGTCAACTTCAGGAAGCAGTACACGATGGACATCTACAAAAAATGGGTGCTTCCTCTCCGTGTATAATTTAGAGAACTTGTTTTAGAAACTTATAATGATGACATGTCTTATTTTGTGTTTTTTATATGTACATGCCATCTGAACGGTTGTAGGTCTCTCTTTATTAGAGATCTTTTTATTCCGAACTAAAGTATTTTGTTTTAAACTAGAGTATGTGAATCAAGGTTTATTTGGTGAATTTGGGTATGTGTTTTTATGTCGACGGTTATTAGCCGGTGTGGTTATAAGTCATCGTTTAATGTTCGTCACTTTATGGGTGTAGTTTGTTGGAAAATTTTTTTTTTGTTCGGTTAAAAAGTTAGACGACATAGTTTTGGAGGGCTTAATCTTCATCGATTGTGGGGTAGATAATTGTCTGACATTGTGAAAAGGCTTCATAAATGTCACAGTTTTGTATATTTTAGAGAGAGAAAACGAAAAGAACGGGAGATAGAGGGCGATCTGGTTGAGGGGTAAAAGAAGGTATCATAAGCGATCTGTTCAGAGGTACCCCTACCCACTGCAGATGTGGAGAACGTCCTCAATTGTTAACATCACGGGCGCCAAGTAATCACGGGAGACTATTTTATGGTTGCCGACATGGAGATGAGGTACTTTGTTTTGTTTGAGCAGTTTTTACACAATATGTTATTTGTTGAATGTGTGTTTGCAGAAGAACCAATATCACTTATTCAAATGGACGGACGAAGCAATTGTTGAAGAGGTTGAAGAAATGAAAACGAAGATTGGTGAACTTGAAAGAGCTTTACTTAGCTTAGAGAAGGGATTTGAAGCTTGTGAATCTGAGATTTAGAAAATGACAATGGATAAAAGGACATGCGAGGCATTGGTATGCAAGTTTGAGAAGGAGGTACAAGGCTTTGAAAAAGAGATTGAAGATTGCAAGATGGAGCTAAGAGTTTTGAAGAACATGTTTGTGTGTGTTTTTAGTGGTTTTGGTATTATATAAGTTTGCTATGTAAGTATTTTTTGTTGTGTTTGTTATGTTTGATGTAGTAGGTCTTGTTTTTCTTGAGTGAGTTTGTTTGATGTGTTTTAACCCTTAAAATGGAGTTAATGGTTAGTATGGTTGTGGATGTGAATGTGTTTATTTGAACCAATGGATGTTGATGTTATATAAGGATGTAGATGTGTGGTCATGTTGGTGTTAAACTTCATAGTTATGACGTTGCTGTTTTTAAAGTAGTGGATGGATGTCCATGTGATAACGTCCATAGAGGGAGGTAATGAGCATATGTCACTATATCCATTTTAGAAGTCCCATGATTAATGGAAAAAAAAGTTAATGAATTACTCGTAGTAAAGACATGTTTAACCACATCGAAAGTTTGTTTGATGTGTCTTAACCATTAAAATGGAAATAATGGTTAGTATGATTGTGGATGTAAATGTGTTTGTTTGAACCTATGGATGTGAATGTATGATCCTGTTATATATGGGTGTAGATGTGTGGTCATGTTGGTGTTAAAGTTCATTGTTGTGACATGGTTGTTTTTGAAGAAGTTCATTCAATAACATCTATAGAGGGAGTTCATGAACATATGTGAGTACATTCATTTTAGAAGTCAATGAGTAAATGCAGGTATAGGTGGATGCAAAAAAGTTAATGAATAATTCGCAGTAGAGACATGTTTGACCACATTGAAAGAGGTAAAAGTCAGGTGTATGAGCATAGTGTGATAAATATGCAAAAAAAAAAAAAATAGTTTGAAGATGTAATGCCATGTTCATACATGTTCATACATCTTCATACCACCAAGTGTTTTGAAAATGGGAACATCGTAAATTCGAAACAAAGTTCTGCCACATTACATAGTTTAAAGCCAGGTGTATCAGCATAGTGTTACAATAATGCCAGTAATGGCTATCTAAAAAATGTCTTGTGGCCAAAAAGATTGACGAAAGTAGTAAAATCGCAATTGATACGTGGTCAGGTCTCTATCCAGCAAAAAAGGTGGAGGATGTGGTGATGGATTTGTGGATATAGAGCAGACCATCTTCAAATCGGGTTGGTGCATGTTGTTATGTTGTGTATGTGGCCTCCGCAACGACCACATTTGTTGGGCACTTGTTTCTGCTTTTTCAGTACCTGAAAGTTAGATTTTGTTAAGAGGATGGTAAATAAGTTAAGAGGATGGTAAGATGATGGTAAAGAAGATTTTGGTTAAAAGGAATTTACTGGAACTTCTCATATGGATGGGATTCTCTTTTGTTTAGGACTTTCGGAAGGACGATGTGTCTTTGGTGGCATGAGGACAAGGTTGCGGACGTCGTCTGGGAGTTGTTGTTCATCCTTTAGACAGCCGTCATGATTGATTAGGCCTTGATAGGTGTCAATCCAGGTCTGTTTTTTTTTTTTTTTTTTGCAATAATCAGCAACCAGGGCTCCATATGGGATGCCAACACCGTCAGCTGCTATCATTGCATGACCATAGGGGATTTTGTACTTGTCGTAAACACCACATGTACAGGCTTTTTTGTCCAGACTGACATTGTGCCTGTGACCAAAAGGGCCGACGATTTCGGAGCTCTAGTTTGAGATAAGGGCAATGAGGGGCAAAATCAGGAGATTATATGTTTGGGAATGGAAAAGTGTCTAAGTTTTTAGAAAGTGCATTTTCTCGAGAATAGAAAATTGGAAAATATGTTGTAGAGCAATTATCTCAATTATACAAAATAATAATACAATGATATCTAAATTAGACATCAGTTTTGGGTATAAAATTTCGGATCGATTTGTTAATTAATTTATTGGATATATACAGTTGCATATATTTCTCTCAATTGAATAATCATTTTTTATTGGATTCTAATTAGGCTAAAATTAGATTAATTTTTTAATTGAATTTAGTACAACTCTAAGTCTTGGATTTGAAAATATATTTCTATAAAATTCTGCAATTTTTATATATGTTGCATTCTAGAAAAAAAATTGGAAAATACTAAAGAGATAATCAGTTTGTAGTTGCATATGCAAACATAATCGACAGTCTTTTGAAATCAAAAGCTATTCACAAATATAAATATTTACAAAATAACTATATCATAATAATTGGTTCGGAATTCTGTATGCGAACATAACCGGTAACCTTTTGAAAACTCATGCAAGAATATAAATAATTACAAAATCACTAAGTCATAATAATTAGTCAATATTTATTTTTCATTTATTTTTAAATTTGAAGTGGTTATCTAATTTATATGTATGAAAAATAAATACAAGATTATCTTGAATAATCTTAAATAAAATAATTTGGACCCACTAGCTCATTCATTTGTGAATATATTGGGTTGTAGTCATTCCTCTGAATTGAGCCTCAATTACTTTTGGTTCTAATTAGGCTAACTCAGATTTTTTTTTTTAATTACATTTAGTTTAATTATTCATCTTAGATTTTTAAATATATTTTGTAATTTTTTTTATATAATTTGATATATGTTGTTTGGGGATAAGATTATGAAAAAAGGTGAAGTGTTGATGGAATTACATAGTCAAACATATTTGATAATCTTTTGAAAGTTTGATTCCATTAGTTTGGTCATATTCAGTTGGATTAAGTTACAACCAAAATTTTAATTTTAATCATATATTGTTTGAATTATTGTGAGAGTTGAAACTCAAACAATCAAAACTTATAATAAATGGGGGCTCGAAAATCCTATTTTAAAATAACTCAAAGACCAAGATCGAAAGTTTTTTTTTTTAAGTGATCAATTTTTGCCAAAGTACAAGAAAATTAATAAAAGCATAATGTCTTAGAATACAAAAAGTATAATACTTAGAATTAGATGGATTAAACCTAATATAAGCTATCATATATATACTAGGAGACTTGGGATGCTGAGGAGAGCTACTTCTGTTGTGGGACCTTGGTAGTTTGCTGACTTTGATTGTCTTGGGCTTGACTTGAGGTCCAACTTCCGTGAACAGTGTTTCGTGAATAGTATTTTATGAATAGTATTTTGTGAGTTTTTCATGAATAGTGTCACGAACCCGAATTACGTCAAACTGAACCTTTGGTTCTCTGATTCGTATTTGGTGAACAGTGTTCCGTGAACAGTATTTTGTGAATAGTCCATGAACACTGTTCTGAAGCCGAGTGATACTAAGCCGAACTTTCAGCTCGCCGGTTCAGTCGAGACTAGTCGTGGATGCATGTAAAAGATGCAGGTCGCCATCTCGAGACAAGTTCAGGTCGCCACTTCCCGTGGGAGGAAATTGGCGACTTTTCTGCACTGTTTCCAGCTCATACAATCATCCTTGGAGGGAGTTGGCGAGCTGGTTTGTTGCTTGGACTGATGTTCTGCTCGCCCAATCTTTCTTTAAGATGGAATTGGTGAGCTGATAGTGAGTTACGATGGTCTAGAGACAAGGTCTCGCTCCTCGGAAAAATTTTCAGCTCACCCAATCGTCCTCGGAGGGAGTTGGAGAGCTGGTTTGGTCTTCGGGTGCGTCTTCAGCTCGCCCAATCATCCTCGGAGTGGGTTGGCGAGTTGGAGTGGCCTTTGGACAAGTCTTTCTTGTAAATATTTAGACTTCTCGGCCCATTATTCTTCAAGGGGTGGATTTTGACCCCAACAATTATTTATTTGGTGTTAAGGTAATTATAACATGAAAAACAATAATTTTTTATAAGAACTTTTTTGAAAAAATATATGATATTAAATGATCTGGTTACATTATTTAAAAGATTTGTTTTGCTCTCTTTCTAATAATTTGATCAAAAATAGACTAATAGTAACCATAATTTTAATTACCTTAATATTTATTATGTTATTTGAGATATTTTTTTCAAAGCAAACATTATTTTATGTTTTTAAAAACAAATATCTAAATTATTTGTTTTTTTAATTATGTTTATATATATATATATATATATATATATTTTTTTTTTTAATTTTATTGATATTTCCTTCTTTGTTATTTATATGGTTTGAGAGAAAAAAAATTATAAAAGAAAAAATTAAATTAAATTAAAATCTAACTTAAAAATTATTAAGTTAAGAAGTCAATCAGAATAAATTAATTTTAGTAATGGCACTTATATACAAAATTCTAATTCACTTAGGGTATCTCTATAATTGACCTTTGTAAAACTTAATGTGAGAGTGACACGTAAGAAATTTATCAAATAATATTATAGACATATATATTAATTCAAATTTTTAGAAACAAAAAAAAATGATAAGAAACTTCAAGAATTAAATATGAATTTTTTTGAAGTTTTTAATTAATTTACTCAAGTTTATTTGTTGTTGAATCGGATAATTATACTGATATAATATTATCATAAATATTTTATTTTTATTTTAAATTTGTGATTTTACAAGTTAGTCAATATTTATATTATTGGATCATATGGTGAAATGGGTTATGGTTGATGATTTATGTTTTGTAGTTTTTTACGGGTTATTCAATCAATATATGCAAAATATTTTACACAAGTGTGGAACATTTTAAAAGAAAGATTTAGTCCATTTTGATTATGAAAAATTAAAAACAAGCTTCAACCACAGCTATACGAGTTAAACAAGCATGAGTCTATTTAATTTTTTAAAAAGAAATTTAGACCAATGTAAGACAGAAACATAATATACAGGTTATACAGAATATCCTATTTTGATTGTTATTAATCTGTAGTTATATTTTATAAAAGCAATTATCAATTTAATTATGAAAGCATTAAAAACAAACATATATTACTCAATAGATGAACATATGTTGTTTTATAAAAATAAAAATATTTTAGACTAATATAAAAATAATTAAATATACATCACATTAGTTTTATAACTATTATTTCTTTAAATATAAATAACATAAGTTTTTAAAAAAATTATAACTCCATACTTAGCGTGAGTTCAAACCTAGTTAGTATTACAAAAAAATCCGAAAAATATATATAAAAACTATTAGACCGGGATCCATTTGATAAGAGCTTCAATCTGAATACTTTAGAGAGTTATTTGAGGTAATGTGAATCAAGAAAACAATCCAAAAAGTAAACCAAACCTTAATTTGGTGTCATGGTTTTTAAAACTTAAATATTACATATTATTTGTAATGTAACTTTAAATCAGATATTCAAATATAGTAAAAAAAATTTTGTTTGAAATGTTTTTACCGATTATTTCAAGTGTTAGTGATCATCTATCAGATAATGTTAAATGGAATAACCCACAAATGAAATATAAGAAATCTTCCATTTAAATTAAGGTATGTTATAGTATTACTCGTAGTAAATCTGCGTCTAGAATGTTGTTTTTCTGTTTATTTGATCCCTCATTTATGAGTACTTAAGGGAGTATATCCTCCTCTCTTCATTCTTATCTTCTTTTGAGGTCTTCCCCCTATATTTATATAGAATAACCGGCATGTTTGGGATGAGTTGATCCTCCCAACCCATCGCTGTCCATCATCGTGGGTAAGAACATACATTAGTCAGACTCGTGGCCCAGCTAGGCGCATCTGTGATCAGATATGCCCATGTGCCATGTGTCGTATGTGGATTGGCTGTTGTAAAACTGGTCCCAGCAATAATCCCAATTATACGGCTTGTCGTCGCTCGGAAGGCAGGAAGTTATCTTTGGCTTGTCCTATGACATCGTGATCTCAAGAAGAAAAACATTTGTTATCTGTTTTACATGAATGACGCTTATTCGGGTGATTTTTGCCGGAGAGATTTGTCCAACATTTGTGATTGATAAATTGCAGAAGATGGTGCATATGTGGATTAGGTTTGGGTCACCTGGCTTGTCATAGAAGCGGCCAAACACTAGATCTTTTACCTGCAATTTTTTCGTGGACCGCAACGGACCTCTGACTTGAGACTTAGGCACTTACAGAGGAAGTGTCGATACTGTTCACAAGAGAATAATAAATTATCTTTGGAAGAATTGAGTTATGGTACGATGTTTAGCGTTCTGTAATATAAGGTAATCATCCCATTAATTGGTCTTATATATGAGCAGAATGTGTCCTCTTTGGACACGAGGTTGAGATATAAGCTTATTACATTTCTCGATAGACATTTGTCCAAAGGCCGCAACGGACACCTTAAGAGGGAGAAAAAATTGCCTTCATACGTTTTGTGGCGCCAATACATGAAAAGGTTGTTGCTTTTTTTGGAGCATGTGCATTCAGACAAGTGATAAATAGGGCATCTTCCTGATGCGTTTTACCAATCATTAAACTGTCTGAACAATCTTTGTGTTACAAACACGATGTAATGGGATTTTCCCCTTGTGTGAAACAGAATATACATTCCACCGATCGAGTGCTAAGCATAGTATTTTCATAAGATTTTGCAGCAAGGTCTTAAACCTTTATGTATAAGATTTTAAATATGGATATTGGTCGAATTTATAATTATTTTTGACTGTGTTGTGTTGTACAAGTAATAAACAAAAATTTATTTATTTTTCTTAAAAAAAAGGGAAAAAAGGTATTTTAGAATACCTCAATTGGGTGGGAAATTAAAGCAGTTAATGGTCGGAGGGGGACACTCTCATGAGAGATCTCATTACGAGAGAGGTGGCCGGTTTACAAAGTGCATGCTATTCGAACCCCCTCTGATGCTAAGCTCGCTGCCACTTGCTCGCTGCACCACTAAGCCACTCGAATAACTGCAGTGATGTAACCACCTTACTCTTATTTAAGCTTTCATTTCTTCTTTCTTTCGCGTTTCATCTTTAGTTATCACATAAGTCATTAGTTGTTGTGTATGCATCTCAATATGTGGTTTATCAATATCCATGATCTTCAAATGGAATTTTTTAATCTTCCAAAATGGTAAAGAAATAATTACTTGAACTTTAAGCAACCCTTCTGCCCTTTTCAGTGTTTAGTAGACTAATTAATGGTTTAATCACCAAAACAATGTAACTAAAGACTCGTTCAATGCAAGTTAAAGCAATCACACACACAACTAACAAAACTCATTTCTAAATTAAGTAAACAAATCCTGAACACACACTCACATTCTCACCATACACACTATTATGTTTAAGAATTTTTTTTCATACATTTTACTAAAATATTCAAAAAAACATTAGATGTACTGATTTTACTAAACGGTAGTTAACATATTTGAAAGAAAAAATATATATACCATGTAAAACTAAATTAAAGTTTACATAAAAATAACTAAAACCAAAGCTTAAAAACAGAGACCATGTATATAGTATTCCTTCCATTCACATAAGTAATGTTAGATTCTTCATGGTTAGTGAGAGAACTCATCCTCGATGAGAAAGGACACAATTCCTACTTTTAGAGTCTTGTCCATTAAAACATACAAAATGTATTGCATTACAAAACAAACATTAATAACAAAATTCTCCCTCTATGGTTACATTACATCCCCAATCAACAATTACAGTCAGAAACGGCCCTAATAGTATATTGGACTAGAACCAAATAAAAAAAGCTATGGCGTATTAATATTTATTTATTCTAAAAAAGGATTTTTAAAAAAAAAAAATTTATAAAAGAATTGAATCCTCCATCTCTTTTACTCAAACCCACATCTTTACCACCAAAACTATTGAAAAAGTTATGTATAAAATGTAGCCACTAAAATATATATATTATTAGAGGTCAGAAACCCAAACTTCTTTAGCTTCCTTTCAAGGCTGGCTCTGATCACAGCAACACGTTTTAACCGTTTTTTCCTTATTAAAAAGAGCTTTGTGTCTCAAGAGTGAAAGATTATTTGCCGCCTCTGCTGTCTCTTCTCTTCTCTTCGAGCTGAGCTGCTTCGTTCAACATATCGGCTGTATCGGTGTTCATGTTCAGCCTCGCTAATGCGACAGACTGCATGTAGATCGCCGTTGGCCACAAGATGCTCAGACCATGAGACTAGAGATACGATTGCAGCGAAATTCGCAACAATTGATTACTATCAAATTTATTTGTGTCCTAGTTATGGTGAACGTTTAGTTTGATTTATTCATTTATTTCTGTTACAGCTTCCAATCACTTAAAACTTATACGATTTTTAGTAATTATTAAATTGAGGTAATTCATGATCTCTGAATGGAGCCAATTTCTATAATAATTATTAGTAATTATAAATTTATCTAATTCATAATCATTCAACCAAACCAATTTTCTACTCAATCAAACAAACAATTGATTAAGTAATAAACAAAAAAGTATTTTCTATCATTCTAAATCTTTCAAAATCAGAAATTATTTTCTCGAATATTGTTATGACTACGGACCATTATAAATAATTGTGGATAAATAATTAAAATTTTCTTTAAAATAACAAAATTTATTTATAAATCAATATATATATATATATAATAGATTAAAAGATATGATTTGAATATTATAATTAGAAAATCTAAATCATATGATGTTTTTGAAATTATAATGTGTATCCTTTAATAACATTTGTCATCACAATTATCTATTTTTACAAATTTATATAATTGTATTTATGTCGGTTGTATTTAAACAGTAGTGTGAGAGTTTAAAACTTAAAAGAATCTGATATAACTGTCCAAATAAAATCAACCTAAGAAAACTGACTACTTCTCAGGTAACAGACAAATTTAAAAGTTAGCCATAACAATAATTTTTTATAAAAAAATATATAAAAAAAGTTATACGGCAATAAGATTTTAAATATGGATATTGGCCGAATTTATAATTGTCTTTGACTGTGTTGTGTTGTACAAGTAATAAACAAAAATTTATTTATTTTTCTTAAATAAAGGGGAGAAAGGTATTTTAGAATACCTCAATTGGGTGGAAAATTAAAGCAGTTAATGGTCGGAGGGGGACACTCTCATGAGAGATCTCATTACGAGAGAGGTGGCCGGTTTACAAAGCGCATGCTATTCGAACCCCCTCTGATGCTAAGCTCGCTGCCACTTTGCTCGCTGCACCACTAAGCCACTCGAATAGCTGCAGTGATGTAACCAGCTTACTCTTATTTAAGCTTTCATTTCTTCTTTTCTTCGAGTTTTATCTTTAGTTATCACATAAGTCATTAGTTGTTGGTGCTGTTCGTTTGGTTAGCTGGACTCAATATCTGGACGCAGCATCCAAACGCAGTATCTGAGCGCAGTATCCAATTGATCTTCGTTTCTATTTTTAGGTTATGCGTCTAAAAACTGCATCTGGATGCAGTTATGTTTATTTTTGTATTTTAGTAACTGTATATGGACGCAATACGTGTAAAATGACCAAAAACTTCATATTTTATATAAAAATTTCATATTGAAATTACATATCGCCAGAACATTCATTGTTGGCTCACCTTTTCTACCTCTGAACTGTTCTGAATTCTTTGATGGAGGCTGAACAGGTATATGAGTGCCATCCAAAGCATCAATGCAATTTTCAAAAAAAGGCCAATATCTATCATCATTTACTAAAGCAGGACTAGGACTTGTAAACTCTCCTCTTGATGGTTTAATGATGTCTCCTGCGAACTTCAATAGAACACTTAAAACATCATCTAGTTTTCTTTTCACTGTATCCAAAGAGTGTTGGTATCGTTCAGCTAAAACCCGGACAGTCAAATCTTGTGCTACCATCTCTATAAACATCGCTACACTCTCCTCTACATAGACATGACATGATTCTTCAAGTTGGTACTTCTGTGAAAGCTTCTGACATAAACTCATAAATGTACCTTGATTCATACGTATGATGTCAAAGCATTGTTTTTCTGACTCAAACATCAAACATTGCACACGGCGCCAATCTCCGCCTCTATTTGTCCTCTGCACCTCTCTATGAGGATTAACTCCATAAAGTTCTTGTACTGCATCATACATGTTTTCTTCTTCATCTAACATCAAGTCCAAGTCATCATCCTCCGTTAATAATCTGAACGTGTCCTACAGATTCAATAAAGAATAAAGAAATCAATAAAATTCAGAAAATAAGAAAATAAGCACATGATCAAACTCAAAATAAGCATATGATTATTAAACTCAAAATAGCATCTGATTATTAAACTCAAAATAAGCAGACGATTACTAAAATGAGATTCCAAGATAACATAAAGTTAAACCAAATAAGTATAACACCCCAACCACCCTTACCAGTGAACCCCCATGTCCTCTCACTAGGCCCATGGGCCGGCCCACCCCTGTCCGACGGTCGGTGCGTTAACCGGAAGGTTTGAAAGTCATGATATAGTGACCCTGCAATCACTACGTGACCGTTTCACGTGTTTTGGCCTCACTCACTCGGTACCGCGAATGACTTCCCGGTAGGTCACCCATCCTTTGACTACTCCAGCTCAAGCACGCTTAGCCCTGGAGTTCTCTCTGGAAGTGCAACCGAAAAGGTAAGTGCACTTTGGTGACATAGGTAGCCAAATCAATTCTTTTAACCTCTCCGCATATACCAGAAATGGGATGTTACAATTCACCCCCACTCATAGAGCTCAACGTCCTCGTTGCGCACCACGACAGGTCCCAAACCGCCTCCCAGGTCAGAACTGGGATGACTAACCAGCTCTGATACCACTTATAATGCCCCAACCACCCCTACCAGTGAACCCCCATGTCCTCTCAGTAGGCCCATGGGCCGGCCCACCCCTGTCCGACGGTCGGAACGTTAACCGGGAGGTTTGAAAGTGATGATATACTGACACTGCAATCACCACGTGACCGTTTCACGTTTTTTGGCCTCACTCACATGGTACCGCGAATGACTTCCCGGTAGGTCATCCATCATTTGACTACTCCAGCTCAAGCATGCTTAACTCTGGTGTTCTCTCTGGATGTGCAACCGAAAAGGTAAGTGCACTTTTGTAACATAGGTAGTCAAATCAATTCTTTTAACCTCTCCACATATACCAGAAATCGGGATGTTACAATAAGATTCAAAAACAACATAAAGTTAAACTAAATAAGATTCAAAGACAGCAAAAAGTTAAACTAAATAAGATTCAAAGACAACAAACTCCTTCATTCCTTCGTCCTCCATCAAGCATCTCTGCTTGTACCAGTCTCAAATTCCAAATAAACAACTTTGTTCTCATCATCTTCATAGCTTAGGAATGTTTGACGATTGGTAGCATCTTCCTTGAGGTGTTTAATTGCAGCTTTGTACAATGGAGACCATACTCTTATACTAGCCAGTGAATGTAAAACCCTCATAGCCCTAAGCTGACTGCAATTATAATCCGGGTGACTCTCTATTAGTTGATTCTTGTGAGAAAGTATTTCCTCACGTGATTGGATACTATTCCTAATCACTTCTGCTACAGCTTGTGCACGTCTTTTCCGATTAATCCTTGGGACATTAGAGGCAGGGGGAGCAGTGGAGGCTGAAGGAGCAGTGGAGGCTGAGGGAGCATCTGTTTCATGATTGGGAAAAGGATCATTTTTCCTAGCTTCAGATGCAGCATCATCATCCTGTGGTGCTATGTTATCTAACTGGTTTTCACCCTGCTGAGCACTCCAACCTTGAGCTCCACTAATATGAGAGAACCAAAGATTTGTTCCATTAAATTTGTGTTTGGCACTGGTTTAGCTTTTATCTTTCTAGCTCTAGGCCATTGTTAAAATCAAATAACAAAAATGTATATTTAACATAAAACTAAAGACCACAAAAAAAGGCAGCAGATTCTAAGGAGGATGATATATACCTTACAGCGCTCCTCCCACCATCATCACTCATGCTTATGGACCCATTTAGATTATAACCAAGTCCAATTCTATTGTAAGTCAACTTCTTCAAAGCTGTGTATTGCTTCTTGCAAGTATTAAACTTGTTCCTAAATTTTATCCATGTATGCCTCTCCCCAAATGCTTCATAGAACTTTGTTATAATTGTCTGTCTCCCAACTTCATTCACCAACTGGTTTCTCACATTTCCTTTCAGTTTCTCTTCAATTCGTAATTGAAGATAAAACTGGGTTTGTTCATCACTCCATAGTAAATTCTATTGTTCCAAATATTAAAGTGAAAATACTTACATCATTACCAACTACAGACGTCATTGTCTTCTCACTTTTGATTGCAAAATCTGTTACTGAAATAAGAAATGAGAAAAAATTTGAGTCACAAACGCAACATTTACAAAAGTCATATATAGCATACAAAGAACAATATAATTAGCTTGATGTCGTGGAGAAGCATCTTCTCATACTACGAGTTTGTTTTATTACTGGACACTTTTTATTTGTTCGTTTCTTAAAGAAAGGAATATTATAATTATTCAATCCAACTTCAAACACAGACATGCATGCATAAATACATATGAATGACAGAGAGAGAGATGATATTTGTGTGGCTCGAATGTTTGAATAACAAGCAAGTAAAATCAGCAAAGCTAAGAGAGGATAATAATCATAAAACTTTCTCTTTAACCATATATTCAATATACCTTCTTCCGGTACATTTTCATATTATTGAACCTGCTAATGGGATTAGGAAACATCACATGTGACTGAAGGAGACCACCAAATAGCTGACAGATTGACAGGAACTCCACCGCTAGGCTAACAAACCAACAAGCAAACCTTCTCTGCTGAATCTGCAAATACAGTCACGAGATCTTAAACAACATTTTATAATAACCACAAAATCATGTAAAAAGCTTAAATCAGAAAAACACAATTCATTTGATTTATGAAAAACCAATGCTTTGATCAAAATTTTGTAACTTTATGGAACTCTTTCAACAAAACCCAACAATTCTCTTCTACTCTTATCTCTTTATTGTTTCCAGTAAAGCCAAAAAGGGAAATGGAGAAGGAGGGTTTATTTACCACATAGTGATCATCGGTTTCGAAAGAAGCTTTGATTTCGGAGTCAATCACTTGGAGAAACGTCTGCTCAGACTTTAACCGCTCATCAGTAGCTGTCGAATATAGAAAGCCACGAGATACGAAAGGACGAAGCAGAGAAGATGGCTTTGGGAGCAAGTGAAAAGCGATTGATGACGACGGATATGGCCTGAGATTTTTGTCAAAGGATCGAATTTTTCCTGGAGAATGAGTTTCGTTGCCGTCGAGTGTGGACAGAGAGATTTGGGAATTTAGGGTTTTGAGATTTGATATCTCACATTTACCTAAGGTTATTTTAGTCTTTTCAATTTTGGATGAGTTTTGAATATCCAGACACACCAAAAAAACTCAACCAGATTTTTTTGGTTTTTTGAATGAGTTTACAAAACGCGTCCAGATACAGAATCCAGTTCACTGGCATAATAGCCCTTAAACGAACATCATCTTACATCTGCGTCTAAAAACTGCGTCTAACACACCAAACAAACAGCACCGTTGTGTATGCATCTCAATATGTGGTTTTATCAATATCCATGATCTTCAAATTCGGCCAATATCCATAAGATTCTGCAGTGAGGTCTTAAACCTTTATGCACGACAATGGACAATCAAATTTGGGATTGACACAGACTGCAACTTTGCATAGAGCAAGGAATTAGAGATTGGACCATCTTTCGACGAAGATAAATCTGGCGGATCCATTGCTGCATAGGTATCACGAGTGAATCCTCTGTCAGGGAACTAGAAAAATTGTGAATGAGAAGAGAAATTTACGTCCATCAGCGTGAACTCAGCTAACATATGAACTTCGGAACAAAAACCCTTATCACCCTTAGAATCACAATAAAGAGAAACTTTTTTTAACTCATATTATTTATTTTTGATTTTGTAAAACTTTTATACTATTAACATAAGAAACATTATAGAAAAAATATTTAATTATTATATTACATAAATTGTCATTGTGTTTTAATGGTTTTTTCAAATGTTCATTAAAGATATTTTAGTCAAACGATATATGTCATTTATGATTAAAATTTAAATCAAAATTAAATCGCAATATATTTTTTTAACAAACTTTAAATATCTCTAAAATAAATCTAAAGTTTGTCATAAAATTATAAAATCTAATCAAATCTTTACAAAAAATCTGACTGTGAAATTAAATATGGATATTTATATTATTATTTGCGGAGTTATTTTCTCACTACGAGCTCTCATGTTGAAAGTCAGAATGGTTAAAGTCTTTATTGTCCTTAATATAAAATTTTAGTTTATATTATATTTAAATTTATATATGTAAAAAATATAGATTACTGCTTCATACCCCCTCTATAATGATGATTTCGCAACTTTCCCCTACACTGTGATGCTCTTTCTATTTTCCCCTATATCATCCATTTAATCAGAAAACTTCCTCAAACTTATTTTCTCTGCCTAATTATACCTACGAAATAAAAAAAAATATCTGAATTATTATTATTATTATTATTATTATTTTGTTTTCAAGGCAAAATTTTCTTTATCGAACCAAATATACAAAGTTATTACAAAATTTAAAGAATCAAATTATCACATAAGCAAAATATGTGCCATATGCTGAAGACAATTAGACAATCAAGTGAATTATCGATGCTTTTATGAAGCCTTACTCGCAAACAGATGATTTTGTTACATTTCTTACTACCAACTGGTCGTCTTATGCGAAAAGTGTGTTTGACATTTTTTTTTTTCTTCATCGAGACATCTATTTGCACATCGCATTACAAAATTCATTGATTCGGATGAAAATTCTGAAGAGTGGAACAATTGATACCAATCATACTGTAGCAATGTCCATTTAGAAAACTTTGACAATTGATTACCTACTCGATCGATACAACCATAACCAGAATTCAAATAAAGTTTTGTCTAACCGGTATGAGCTCCTAGAGAATGCTTCAATGAATAGCTGAAAGATCATATGTCGGTGTATAAAAGTGGTTCCTCCTTTCATTGTTAAACCCCTTAGCAATGATGTTTTGAAGCCTACATCTTCATCCTCACAAGATTCATGATTATATAGGCCTTTCTTCTGGTCCTCCCAAGATGACAAATACGCGGACTCGGCATCACTTGACCAGAACCATTTCCCACTTGTTCCAACCCATAATCGGATCAAAGAGTCCTCCGTTAATAATATGAACAATGGAAAATTTAATCCAAATCTTTTTATAGAGATTAGAAAACCCCATAAAACCCCTTTTTCTCCAATCGTTAAAGAACAGTTTTATAGAGGATGAGTAACCACCGATTATTGAACAGAAGACACCTCTTCTTGTGAGAGGACAAACATTTATGGAAATTAATATTGGAGAGGACATCATCATCATAAAAAAAAAAGAGTAGCACCGAGAGAAACCATAGGAGATATAGATTGCACAAAGACGTTAACGAAATCTAAGAATATGAGAGCCGTATAGGCGTAGGTCTGATTCTCCGGAGACACTGTATGAAGAAGAGCAAAGATTCGTGTACAAAGGACTCCATCTGATGGAATCGCCTTTTTGATTAGAAACGTGTATGGCTAATTTGATTTTAGTGATCCAGAAATCTAGATCTAAAGAAACAAAAGGAAATTAAAGGAAAAGACAGAGGCGAGAGCTGACGTCGGCCGGAAAAACCAGCACGAAGAAGTGGAAAGAGTCGCACAGAGCGTCGCCTAAATGAGAGAGAGAATGGTATTTGATTTTTTAATGAGAATAGTGGTTACCCATCATTTTTAATGAGAGTGAGTAACTACCAAAACTACATCATTTTTCATTTTTTTTCAGAAACATCATATTACAAATCTGAGGTTTGAACCTGTGATCTCTTTTCTAAACAAAACATATACACAAACACTCTCCCAATGCATTATCTTTTGTATATACTATTAACATATATATATATATATATATATTTATTTATATTTATGTCTATACATAAAATAAATGATCTGAGTCACATACTATTATTGTACATGTCTCATCTCCTCCATCTCTCTGTTTCGTGTTTGTTAATTAAGACTATAAATTTTGTTTAGATTTCAACAAAAAAATTTAAATTACTTCATTACTTTTTCTTAATTTTTTTTACAAAAAATTTCTATAAATTGAAAAATCAAAAAATTATATTATTTTTTTATATTAAGACACACATATAAATATCTTTTTATTTTTAAAAAATTAAACTTTATTTTTACTAAATTTAAGTAATCTTAAATAAATCAAAAAGAAAATTGAACCAAATAGACAAAAAAAAATGGTAAATATTTGCTTTTATGATTTTGTTTTTCTAAAGAAAAGTGATGAAGGTGAAATCTATTTTTTTTTTGTCAAAATCTAAATAGGATTTCTACTTTTAAATAAAAATATGGAATAGAGAGATAAAAGAGCCTATTTATGATAATATGTGAGTTAGATAATTTATTTTATGTATAAACATAAATATATATATAGTAATTTGTATGGTAGAAATGCTTTGGGAGAGTGGTTGTGTATATGTTTGTTAAGAAAGAAGGGTGTGGGTTCAAATGTAAGATTTGCAATATGAAGTTTTTAAAAAAATAATTTTAAAACGACATAGTTTTGGACCTTTGGTAGTATGGTAGGGTGGGCAATCACTATTCTTTTAAAATGCAATTTATATGTTTTTGCTTTCGTAGGTGGAATTAGGCATATAAAATAAGTTTGGGGGAGGTTTTCTGATTAAATTGATAATATAGGGGAAATAGAAAAAAGAGCTTGACAATATAGGGAGAAAGTTGAGGAAACATTATAAAGGGAGTATGAGGTAGTCAAACCCAATATTTTAGATAAAGTAAAAACATACATTAGTTAGAATAGTTACATAAACTTAACATTTATTATTATTAGAATACTTTAGATAAATTTATAGTATTGTTTGCAAAGTGATTTTCTCGATATGAGCTTTCATGTTAAAAGTTAAAGTGGTCAAAGTCTTTACTGCCCTTAATGAAAAATTTAGTTTATATAATATTTTTAATTTATATTGATGTAAAAAAATTAGTTAGAATAGTTTAGTTAGAATAATTGATAAACTAAAGACATAGATTAGTTTGAAAAGTTTGGATAAATTTAACATTTATTATTATTAGAATAGTTTAAATGAAATAAAAATATAGATTATTTATAATAGTTTAGATAAACTTAATATTATTATTATTTGTGGAATTATCAAAAACCTAAAAAATAAAACCAGTTATATTTGAGTATAAATATATGTATATATATATATATATATATACATATTGTTTGTTGTACGTTAAAGTTACGAATCATTTAATTGTGGAAGGTGTGGATAGCAAAAAAAGGTTATCTTGATTGAGATGGTTCTAAATGATACAATAGTGAGTTTACTATAAATAAATTGTTTACCATAAAATGATTTTTTAGTTCTGAGCTCTCACGTTAAAATTTAGAGTGATTAAAATCTTTAGTACTTTTAACTAAAATCATTAGTAATCTTGTATTTGAAAACATTTGAGATGATTTGATTTTTAATTAGTCTTGATTTTGGGTAATTAGGGAAGTTGCAATTATTTTTATTAAAACAATTTATAATCCCATCTAAAACCATGAAATTTAGATTTTAATATTTTTAACTAAGAAATTTCACCAAAACACTTTCAAACCCCAACAAATCACCTAAAACTCATTACTTGAAATATTTCCAATAACAGTTGATTTGAGAGTACATTTTAAAATCATAAGTTCAATAACACTAGATTTTAAAATGATTTTTAAAATTCATTTTCGAATAACAGCAGATTTATCATTTTAAAACAAATCACCTCAAATACTTGATTAAATACACCCTCTAGTTTAAGATATTTAATATACTAACTAAAATACTAAAGATCTATTTTTATTTTTTTATTTATATTAATAACAAAATTAGAGATTAGTTCATAACAAAAAATATAATTTCACAGATTTCTTTGATTTAATTAATTAATTTATATTTATTAAGCTTTTCAACATAAAGACAAGGTTTTGCGATAAATTTTGAAAGAAGTATAATTTTTATGCATGAGGTTTCGGATTTAAAGTTTTTTGTTTAAGTTTTTTTATTATATGGTGTTACTCGATAATTTAATTTTGAATATTGCATCTTTATTTTTTAAAGAATCTTTTGGGAAATAATGAATATTAAAATATGAATGATGATATAACTAATTTTAACCACGAATTAAGATTTTTATATATAACTAATATTTATTTTTATTATATTGTTCTTAAATTTTACATTACACATAATAACAACTATTAGTCAAATTGTTCTACATGCGCTAGGCGCCGGCAAAACTCCTAGTACATATATGTAATTATATATACAAATCGGTAAACATATTATATAATCATCGATAACTATATAATTAATAAAATATTATATAGTATTATCATTTATTTCAACAAAAAGTTCTATTAACATATCCTAAATTATGACTTCCATAAATATAATTTTCATTTAAAATTAAAAAAAAAAATAAAAAACAAAAATCAACTAAATATATTGTATGTTCTGATAAAATACAATAATACATATTATATTTATAGAAAAATAAATTTGTTTGTACATCTTAAACTTATAAATTTAAAAATATCTATACTATTAAAAAAAATTATATATAAAAAAAATTCATCTTAGGACGGAACAAAATTTAGTTTTTGAGTTAATATATTACTCATTTGCTATCATATTCTTGCAGTTCCACATCAAATCCATTCATTTTATTTTTAGTCTATTAATTCTTATATATTATATATTGTTAAACAAACATTTGATACTCTTATTTCAAAAGACAAATATGATCCTCTTATTATTACTATTTAAAAATAGTTAATTACTAGAATATTTAATTTAATAATAATCTAATTAGTTTCAATGTGGTCACGTATAAAATCTTAATATACTAGCAAGTTTGTTTTTAAAAGAGTAAAACTAAACTAAAGATCAGACTGCTAAAGATTATTATCATTCTACTTATGATGATTTAAAACCTTATACAAATTTAACCAAATTAAACCCTAAGAAAACTGAAGATTGCACAAAAGAAGAAGAATATGAGAAAAAAAAAAAAAAAAACCTCATTCTGTCTTTGGTAAATGATAATCAATCCATGTTTAATCAAATCTCAGTCTTCACGGACTCATTACCTTCCACAAACAATGAGCTGCATTTACTCAATGGAATATTCAACGACAAAACCCATAAAAACTCTTACGTCTGATTTCGTAATTTCTCGAACTAAACGAATTATAGTTGTATGAACCTATTGACGGGTTAGACCTTCACTATCAAGAGACGACCCCAAAGTCAATCACTAAGTGGAATTGACGATCATAAAAGAGGCAAGACTGGTATAACTTTATCTATCACCAACAAAGATCAAAGAGAGAGAGAGAGTGAGAATGGGTTTCGCAGAGAAGAATCCTTACGATCTTCATTTTCTTTTCATCATATCCATAATTTTGAGCTGTTCTCTTGCAGTCTCTGCAACTATCTCAGAAGCAAACGCTCTTCTCAAATGGAAGTCCACTTTCACGAACCAGACAAGCTCATCAAAGCTGTCGTCATGGGTCGCCAACACAAGCTTCTGCACCAAATGGTATGGCGTTTCCTGCGACCTACGAGGGAGCATCATAAAGTTAAACCTCACTGACACTGACATCGAAGGTACTTTCCAAGATTTCCCTTTTTCTTCTCTCCCAAACCTAGTTTATGTTGATCTTAGTATGAACCGTTTCTCCGGAACCATCCCTCCCCATATCGGAAACCTCACTAAGCTCATATACTTTGATCTCTCCATAAACCAGTTAACCGGACAAATCCCACCTGAGCTTGGCAAATTAAGAAACCTCGAAACTCTCCATCTTGTGGAAAACAAGTTAAACGGTTCGATTCCATCTGAGATCGGTCTCTTAACTTTGGTTCGAGAAATCGCCTTGTATAACAATTCCTTGTCTGGACCAATACCCTCTTCCATTGGGAATCTACCCAACTTGGTTAGCCTGTTCCTTTATATGAACTCTCTCTCTGGCCCACTTCCTTCCCAGATTGGAAACTTAAGTAACCTTACTCAGCTATGCCTTGATAGAAACAACCTGACCGGCCAAATCCCTTCCACTTTCAGAGAGTTGAAGGAAGTAACTCTTCTTAACTTGTATAAAAACCAACTTTCCGGTGAAATCCCTCATGAGATTGGTAACATGACGAGTCTAGAAACCCTTAGCCTTCGCACCAATAACCTTACCGGTTCAATTCCTTCTTCCCTAGGAAATCTCAAGAGCTTAACCACTCTTTATCTTTACCTGAATCAACTAACTGGTGTCATTCCCCCGGAACTAGGCAACATGGAATCCATGAAATATTTAGACTTAAGTCAGAACAAACTCACAGGTTCTGTTCCTGATTCCTTCGGCAACTTAACCAAGATGCAGTTTTTGTCTCTCCGTGATAACCAGCTCTCTGGTCCTATTCCACCAGGAGTTGCAAACTCTTTAGAGCTAATTGTCTTGCAACTCGACACAAATAGCCTTACCGGTTCAATCCCTCCTGAGATTGGTGACATGACGAGTCTAGATACCCTAAGCCTCCATACCAATAACCTTACTGGTTCAATTCCTTCTTCCCTAGGAAATCTCAAAAACTTAACTGTTCTTCATCTTTACCTGAATCAACTAACTGGTGTCATTCCCCCAGAACTAGGCAACATGGAACTCATGAAATATTTAGCGTTACGTCAGAACAAACTTACAGGTTCTGTTCCTGATTCCTTCGCTAACTTTACCCAGATGCAGATTTTGTCTCTCCGTGAAAATCGGCTCTCTGGTTCTATTCCACCAGGAGTTGCAAACTCTTTAGAGCTAACTATCTTGCAACTCGACACAAATAACTTTACCGGTTTCTTGCCTGAAACCATTTGCAAAGGTGGCAAGCTTGAGAACATCTCATTAAATGATAATAACCTCGAAGGTCCTATCCCGAGAAGCTTGAGAGAATGCAAGAGCTTGATCAGAGCATGGTTCGTAGGGAACAGATTCACTGGAGATATTTCTGAAGCTTTCGGGGTTTACCCAAATCTCAGTTTCATTGATCTCAGCCACAACAAGTTCCACGGCGTGATTTCAGGCAACTGGGAGAAGAGTCGAAAGCTAGGTGCCTTGATCATGTCAAACAACAACATCACCGGTCCTATCCCACCCGAGATTTGGAACATGACACAACTTAATGAGTTGGATCTATCTACAAACAACCTCACTGGCGAACTTCCAGAAGCAATTGGAAATCTCAAGCGTTTGTCGAAGCTACAACTGAACGGGAATCAGTTATCTGGTAGTATCCCTCAAGGAATAAGACTCTTAACCAATCTTGAGTCTCTTGACTTATCCTCAAACAGATTCAGCTCCAAGATCCCACAAATTAACTCCTTTTCAAAGCTTCATTACATGAACCTGAGCAGAAACAAGTTGGAGGAACGCATTCCCATGGAAATAACAAAGCTGACTCAGTTAGCTAATCTTGATCTCAGCCACAACCAGCTCAATGGAGAAATCCCATCACTCAGCTCCCTGGAAAACATTGACAAGCTCGACCTCTCAGACAACAATCTCTCAGGTCAAATTCTAAAAAGTTTCAAGGACTTGAAAGCGCTGAGCTACATCGATATATCAAACAATAACCTCGAGGGTCCACTTCCTGACATCCCAGCGTTTCGAAAGGCAACGGCAGAGGCTTTGAAAGGAAACAGAGGTTTATGCAGTGACACAACTAAACAAGGGTTGAAACCATGCACAATCACTTTTGGTGGGATCAAGAAACCGAAAAAGAACAACCTTGTCGTGTTGATATCAGTACCGATCATAGGAGCACTCGTGATTCTCTCTATATGCGCAGTGACATTTACCTACTACCTCAAGAAACGAAAACAACAAACTGCAAACAACTCAGGTTCTGAAAGTGGAGGGAGTTTGTCAATCTTTAGCTACGATGGCAAAGTCAAATACAAAGAGATCATCAAATCAACCGAAGAGTTTGATCCAAGATACCTAATCGGAACCGGAGGATACGGCAAAGTCTACAAAGCAAAGCTCTCATTAGGCAAAATCGTAGCAGTGAAAAAGCTAAACGAAACTACAGACGAAGAGATATTAAATCCAACGGTGAAAAAAGAGTTCTTAAACGAAGTAAGAGCATTAACGGAGATTCGTCACCGGAACATTGTGAAGCTACTCGGCTTCTGCTCATCCCGCAACCATACTTTCCTCATATACGAATACATGGAGAAAGAAAGTTTAAGGAAAGTGTTAGCCAACGACGATGAAGCTAAACAACTTGATTGGGTTAAAAGAATCAAAATCGTGAAAGGTGTGGCTTACGCGTTGTCGTATATGCATCATGACATATCACCACCGATCGTTCACCGTGATATTAGCAGCGGAAACATCCTTCTCGATAACGATTACGAAGCTAAGATCTCCGATTTCGGTACAGCGAAGTTCTTGAAGAAGGATTCATCGAACTGGTCCGCCGTTGCTGGCACCTACGGCTACGTCGCTCCAGGTAAGTTAAATTCAAACTCCCGATCGAAAATTGGAATCCCTAAATTTCGAAATTGAATTATTGATTGTTGTTGGTGAATTTCTCTCACAGAATTAGCTTACACGATGAAAGTGACGGAGAAATGCGATGTGTATAGCTTTGGGGTTTTGATGCTTGAAGTGATAAAGGGGAAACATCCGGGAGATTTGGTTTTGAGTTTGACTTCTTCTCCGGGAGAAACTCCGTCACTGGAAAGTATTTCCGATGAACGTTTGAAAGAACCAGAGGCGGAGATTAGAGAGAAGCTCTTGAAGATGGTGACATTGGCAGTGCTGTGCTTACAGGCGAATCCACAATTGCGACCAACAATGATGTCTATCTCAACTGAATCAACTGAATTTTCGTAGAAAAGCTCCTTCATTCGAAACAAAGCCGCAAAAATATTTGGTTATGATTATATATTATATGGATGAAATATAGGTGTTTATTGGTTATATGATATAAAGTGTTTCTGGTTAAGAAAAAAATATAAAGAGAGATGTATTAAAAGTGTAAGAGTGAATATTATTAATTGTGTCAAATAAGAAACGAATGTCCTTCTTTATATAGAATAAAAATCAACATATATTACCGTAAATAATAAATGATTATGGATTTCATATTTCTTTCTTCACGCGTATGTTTTTTTGACTTTTGTAACACTCTCCTCTGGAATCTATGGTCATTTATATCTCTTCCGATGAATATCTTGTTGCTTCATTAAAAACGTTTTTAGGAAAATCCAATAGGAAAAACCACACTAAGGTAAAAAGAGTACAATCATACAAGCTCCCCTTCGAATAATTAAGACATTGGTTTATAGGTTTTGCAGGTGACGCATTCCAATTTTGTAGACATGTTTTCTGAACGTTGTAGTTGGTAACGACTTCTTGAATAGGTCCGCAGCATTGTCAAATGATCTAACATATTTTACTTCAATTTCTTTATTTTTCTCAAGTTCTTGAGTATATGAAAAAACTTTGGTGGAATATGTTTGGTTCTGTCACTTTTGATATATCCCTCTTTTGTTTGAGCGACACATGCATTATTGTTTTCATATAAGGTGGTTGGTTCTAGAGTGACGCAAAGTCCACTGCTTGACTGGATATGTTGACTTATTGATCTAAGCCATACACATTCTCTATTTGCCTCATGGAGCGCCATGATTTCAACATGGTTTAAGGAAGTGGTTACAAGTGTTTGTTTCTGAGAGCACCATGATAGAGCGGTTCCTCCAACTGTGAAAACATATCCTGTTTGAGAATGGACTTTGTGTGGATCGGATAAATATCCTGCATCTGCAAACCTAACCATTTGTCTGATTGAGTTTTTAAGATAAAATAATCTTAAATCAATCGTTCCTTGTAGGTAGTGCAAAACATGTTTGATCCCATTCCAATGTCTTTGCGTGGGGGACGAACTGAATATTGTCAAAAAATTACCAGAAAATTATATATCAGGTCGAGTACAGTTTGCAAGATACATAAGTGCTCCTATTGCACTTAGATATGGTACTTCATGACCAAGTATCTTTTCATTTTCTTCATGTGGTCCGAAGTGATCATTTTCAAGATTGAGTGATCTAACGACCATAGGAGTGCTGAGAGGAGTTGCCTTGTCCATGTTAAAACGCTTTATCAATCTTTTAGTATATGTGGATTAATGTACAAAGATACCCTTTTCAAGATGTTCAATTTGTAGGCCAAGACAATACTTTGTCTGTCCGAGATCTTTTATCTCGAATTCTCCCTTTAGATAGCTTGTTGCTTTCTTGATGAAAACAAATGTGCATATAAGATTGTTTGCATATCCTTCTTTAATTAAGTGTTCACTAAGACGATTGTACTACATGGGTCCAGATTGTTTTAATCCGTATAATGATCTTTGTAATTTTCTTGCACATAACTCTCTGGGAATAGTACTCAGTGCTTCTGGCATCCTAAATCCTTCAGGAATTCTCATATATATATAAATATATATATATAACAGTGTCTAATGATCCATATAAATATGATGTAACAACGTCCATTAGGTGCATCTCTAGATTTTTATTTGTCGCTAGACTCATCAAAAATATAAACGTGATTGCATCCATAATTGGAGAATATGTTTTTTCCTAATCGATCCCAGGTCTTTGAGAAAAACCTTGAGCCACGAGACGAGCCTCGTATCTCATAACCTCATTTTCCTCATTTCGTTTCTGAACGAAAACTCATTTGTATCCAACAGGCTTCACAGTTTCAGGAGTGAGTATAACAGGTCCGAATACTTCATGTTTGTTAAGTGAATTAAGTTCAACTTGTATTGCATCTTTCCATTTGATCCAGTCATGTCTTTTTTGACATTCAAATATAGATTTTCGTTCTGGATCTTCACTTTGCTCATTTATTTCTTTTGACATAAAGTATGAGAAAATCTCATCATCACCACTCATTTTGTTTCTATTCCATATTTTTTATTGTGAATATAGTTAATAGAAATCTCATAATTTTCTTCAGATTCAACATGGTCATGTCCCTCATGATTTATATCTTCCAAACTTTCTGTTATTTTGGGAGGGTTTTGTTTCTCACCTTCTTTTCGTTTTCTATGAATTTTATCCTTATAATTAACAGGTCTGCCACGCTTTAAGAGTGTTCCAGACTCACGTGTATTATCCTCTCTTCCACGTTCCTGTGGTATTTCTATACGAGCAGGTGCATTTGCAGCTGGTATATGAGATTTTGTTACCGTTCTGATATCTGCAAATGCATCAGGTATCTGATTTGCTATACTCTGCAAATGCATAATTTGATGGACTTCTAATTCCGACTATTTTGTAAGAGGATCAATGTGTAATAAAGATGGTACACACCATTTGATATCATTCTCTACTTGTTTATTTCCTCCCCTTAGGGCAGGAAATACCTTTTCATCAAAATGGCAGTCAACAAATCGCGCCGTAAACACGTCACCAGTTTGTGGTTCCAGATATCGTATAATTGATGGAGAATCACAACCTACATGTATTCCTACCTTTCTTTAAGGTCCCATCTTTATACATTGGGGAGGTGAAATTGGTATATATACAGCACAACCAAAGATCCTCAAATGAGAAATGTTTGGTTCTCGTCCAAACGCTAACTGTATCGGGAGTATTTATGATATGCACTTGGTCTCACCCGAATAAGTGCTTCTGCATGCAAAGTAGTGTGTGCCCATATAAACGTTGGGAGTTTTGATCTCATGATCAATGGTCTTGCAATCAGTTGCAGACGTTTAATTAATGATTCGACCAAACCATTTTGTATATGAATATGGGCGACAAGATGTTCAACATCGATTCCCGTTACCATACCATAATCATTGAATGCTTGGGATGTGAATTCACCAGTGTTTTCCAGCCTAACTCTTTAATTTGATAATCAGGAAACTGAGCACTTAGTTTGATTAACTGAGATAAAAATCTCGCAAACACAATATTTTGAGATGATAATAGACAAACATGTGATCATCTACTTGACACATCAATCATTACCATAAAATAGTAGAATGGTCCACACGGTGGATATATAGGTCCACAAATATCGCCTTGAATCCGTTAAAGAAATTTTGGTAGCTCTTTATCTATTTTGGTTGGTGATGGCCTTATAATTAATTTTTCTAGAGAACAAGCAGCACATGTTGTTTTATTCCCCTGAGAAATTTCTTGGATTTTCAGTGAATGTCCATGCGAGTTCTCAATGATTCTTCACATCATAGGGTAAAGTCATCATTATTTCTCTTAATCACAAGATGTAATTATATGGCATTTGTATATGTATGATGCAAAGCAAAAGGAAGTTTTGGTAATTTTTCCAACACATGTTTTTTTCCCGACTTCTCAAAAGTTATATACATGTACTTCTTTCCCTCCTCAGTTGCAGACTGAGTATCAAATCCATGAAGATATATATCGTTAAAACTCAAGAAATTTCTTTTAGAATTTGGAGAAAATAGTTCATTATTTATCGAGAATTTTTTCCCATTAGGTAATGCAAATTTGGCTTTACCAATTCCTTCAATTAAGTCTGCAGGACCCGATATTGTGTTGACTCTAATATTTGTCGGTTTTAAATCAGAAAAATATTTTCTTTGTTTCAGAACAGTATGCATTGTTCCACTATCTGGTATCATGTTTTTTTCCAACACATGTTTTTTTCCCGACTTCTCAAAAGTTATATACATGTACTTCTTTCCCTCCTCAGTTGCAGACTGAGTATCAAATCCATGAAGATATATATCGTTAAAACTCAAGAAATTTCTTTTAGAATTTGGAGAAAATAGTTCATTATTTATCGAGAATTTTTTCCCATTAGGTAATGCAAATTTGGCTTTACCAATTCCTTCAATTAAGTCTGCAGGACCCGATATTGTGTTGACTCTAATATTTGTCGGTTTTAAATCAGAAAAATATTTTCTTTTTTTCAGAACAGTATGCATTGTTCCACTATCTGGTATCAGATATCTGTAGCATTTGTTATTGACGCGGCTCCATTTGTATTGTAATCCATTTTCTGAGGTAAGTAAAAATAATTAATAAAGTTAAGATACTTCTATTCATAAAAATATATATATTATACATTAATAAGTAAAAAGCACACAATAATTATACATTAGTAGGTAAAAAGCACACAATAATTATACATTATTAGGTAAATATCACACAATAATTATATATTAATATTTATCATAAACATCAATTATTTATCGTACAACCTTAGGAGTTTTCAAGCGTCACATGATAGAAATTTTAGACTTCTGTAATGGCGGTCTCATCGAAATCATTTGTGAAATCAGATTCATCAAGGTGTGGTATACCCTCGGAATGTTTCGCAATATTAACTTCCTTTCTTTTTCTCTTAGCGGATTCTATATATAAAGCACAAAGATGTGCAGGAGTACGACACACCCGAGACCAATGTCCCTTAGTACCGCATCTGAAAGAGGCATCTCCTCGCTTCTGGGAGGTATTTCCTTGGTGTTCTTTTCCCTTTGAGAGTTTTTCAGAGCGGATCCATTGGAATGACTTCCTCTCTTGTGGGTTATATTTTTTCCTACACCCGCGAATGTTTCGACAACCACGACCCCGAAAAAATTTGTTTTCTCTCATTGGATTCTTAACATCCAATGCGTTTGCTTCAGGAAACGCTTTAGATCCAGCAGGTCGAGTCATGTGGTTCTTGATGAGAAGCTCATTGTTCTTTTCGGCTATGAGGAGTGCCACAATCAAGTCCAAAATTTGGTATATCCATGCAACCTATATTGTTATTGAAGGGTGATGTGGTTTTTGTGGAATGTGGTGTACGTGTTCTTAAGCATTTGAGATTCAGTTATGGTTTCACCACAATACCTCAGTTTGGCCACAATCCCTAATATAACGGAATTGTAGTTCTATCAATTTGTCGAAGTCTTAGAATCTCAGACTTTACCACTCATCACGAGCAAGTGGAAGTGTTATGTCTTTCTGATGATCAAAATGATCTCTCAAAGACTTCCAAAGTTCTTTGGGATATCTCATGTGTGCATAGTCATATATGATACTTTCATTAAGGTGTCTTCTAAGAAAGATCACCGATTTTGCCTTTTCTTGGGCTGTTGAAGTATTTTTCTCTTTGATTGTTTCTGACAAACCTTGAGATTCCAAATGAAGTTCAACATTGGTAGTCCAAGATGCATAATTAGCACCAGTGATATCTAGAGCCAGAAATTGGAGCTTCTCGATGTTTGCTATTTGTTTTCTAAAATAAAATAACGAGAAACATAAATAGAAATTTTATTTATTTAGTATTAATATTTAAATATTTGAGGTGCAGGAATAAGTAGTGCAATTACAAGTAATACAAATGTATAAAACATCAAGATAAAAATAAATACATATTCCTCGGGAGAAAATTCTCCAACTAGTAAATTGTAAAAAGAAATAAGTAAATATCCTATTACAAAGACTTAAAATGGATAAAACATTTTTTTTTCGGAGAAGGTTGTAGAGAAAAGGAAATGTTTGAATGAAATGAATGAAGAATAAGTGTATTTATAGATTAAAAAATATTGTTCATTAGCCGTTATGTATCCGTTTGAAAAGTAAAACAACTTTTAAAATATTAATTATGACCGTTGGAGGTAAAAAATTTTAAACATAAACTAATATTAGATTATTAACAAACAATCATATATAATTTACCAATTCAAATATAAATTTAAATATAGTTAGATGAACCTCCTTTTATAGTAATTATAACATAAATTATGTTATATGGTGATTAAATCATTTATATTAAAATGATAAATGAATGAATGATGGTGACTGAAATCAACCTTATAAATGCATTATGATGATAAGGTCATCCAAAATAATAAATTATGGTGACAGAATCATCCACTTCAAAAAAAATAAATAGTTAGACAGTTAAACCGACTATTATGGTGTTTCACGTAACCATTAACAAATTAATGACGGGGCGGCCGAGCCGCACTCCGGTAACAATGACTAAAAGAGATAAAACATAATGGTAGAGTAATCATGCTGATAACGTGTTATGATTGTATATTATATGTATGAAATATAAGTGTTTATTGGTTATATGAAATAAAGTGTTTGTGGTTAAGAAAATATAGAAAAAGAGAGATGTACCAAAAGTAAGAGTAAATATCATTACTTGTGTCAAATAAGAAACAAATGTTCTTCTTTATATAAAATGAAAATCGACATATACTACTGTAGATAATAAATGACTATGAATTCTATATTTCTTTCTTCATGCATATGTTTTCTTGAATTTTGTAACAGATTCCACATTTTTAAATGTGAGATGTGTCGTCAAAAAAAAAAAGGAAACTGAACTCGATGACCTAAAAAAATATTAGAAATTAACAAAATATTTTGGGCTTCTCGAGAAGAGATGATAGATGGCTGTCAAATTATGAATGCATAATATCTTTATGATGTTATACTATTTTTTAAAAAAATGTTTCATAATTTCTGTTTGTTGTATTATATGTAACAGTTTTCATTTGATTTATGGTGTTTCATTTTTTTTTTCATCACAAAATCATTGATAAAAGAAGATAGATATGTTACAAACAAAGAAAATCCCATGAAATCTACAACATTAAAAGAAAAAGTATTCCAACAAAAAGAAGCTCTGATCTACAAAAGAAACTACTAACACAATCACCACATACTTTTCCAGATAAGTACTTTCAATGATCGATGTTTAATTTAAGCAGTGAAATGTCTTTGGAGGGAAACATTCATCCCTCCTAGAAATTTAAATTTTTTGCTGCTTCGTAGACAAAGGATCGGGTATATTCTCTACTTGAGCCATGCTGACAAATTTCCTCCAGATGATCTTTTTCATTTTCCTAGTAGACGGCTTCCTACCCTAACTCACCGACTATTCCACTTGGAACCAATCATCTATGATTGATGCATAAGTCATCTGTAAGAGGTGGCACGACAAAATTGTCTAAATAACTGGCCCTAGAAAGAGTAGGAGAGACAAGTGTCTTGAGTGGCAAAACCACGATGGTTGATGCAAAATCGATCCCAGCGCATAATCCACCCTCCCTGGCCAAATCAGGACAGACAGAAGCATCCTGAAGAGAGGTCTCGAGAAAGCTTGGGAATAGTGGTTCTAGAAAACTAAGAGTGAAACACAGCTTCTCCTCCAGCCAAATCAAGTGCAAGATGTGTTTAAAACTTAATCTCGTACCAGAACAGCTCCCTCTAGAGCATGTATTTGTTGCCACACCGGTATGCGACTTACTTTTCAATAAGAAAGAGAGGGAAAGACATTACAAGGGTAAATCAATCATGAGATCAGCATATCAAAGAGAAAACAGCAAAGTAGATACTAGGAATAATCCACGCGTAGGTTTTTTATAATTCAATATATTTTATATAATTTATAAATACACAGTAAATTTTATATATTTTTATTGTGCATTTTATATTTTACAGGTAAATATATATATATATATATATATATATATATATATATATATATATATATATCATTAATAAAAAAATATAATTTTTTCTAAATAATATCTCACATTCTTAAATCTAATATTTCAAAAACATTTAAAAATATATTTTAAGATTTTATTATTTATTCTTTTGAATGAATTTGAATTCAATTATGGAAAATTATATTTTTCTTTTTGTTTCTTAATATTTAAATTTTAAATTAAATAAGTCATTTATTTTCTTAAAAATAATTTTTATCTATTTAGTTTTTTTTTTAAATCAGATTAATTATTTTCTATGATAGAGATAATTTAGGTTGTATGACTAATGTGTAGTACATTAATGATAAACTTCATGACTAAAAGTTAAAAATATTTATTTTATTTCGGTTTTTAGATTGTGCATATATATTGAACAACCATTATCTCTTTTTGTGTAATTAATATATTTATCTCTATTTAATATCAAATATTCTTATTGAATTTTTAGAAATATTTTGAAATATTATGAATATATAGCCGTCTTAAAAACATAATAATGAATTATTGATTAATTTATGGGAGAATTACAATAATACACTTTGTGGGATACACTCTTTCATTTTTACACTTCTGGGAAAACCATTTTCATTTTTACACTTCCTCCTACTGTATAATGACTAACATAACCTTCTCTTGAAAAATATTTTTTTATAAACCTACTTGTAACGCTTATAAAATTATTTTATAAGGGTTTATAAAATTATTTTATAAAAGTTTTATAAAATTATTTTATAAAAGTTTTATAAAATTATTTTATAAAGGGTTTATAAATTTTGATGTTATATAAGCACCCTTATAAATCCATATAAACTTTAGAAAAGTTTTACTAGGGTTTGTAAAATTATTTTATAAACCATTTATAAGGGCTTATAAATTATTTATAATGTTTTGTAAATTATTTATAATGGTTATAAATGTTCTTATAAAGACTCGGTCTAGTTTTATAAAAGTACTTTAATGTATTATAATATTTTATAAGGTTCTTATAAATTTTTATAAAACTTTTATAAATATTTGATAATTTTTTTTATAAAGACTTTATAAAACTTGGGTTTCTGTGAATTAAATCCCAAATTAGAAGTTTTGATATTAGATCCCAAAGTTGGTTTTCGGTTTCCAACAACACAATCTCTTCTTCCTCTCGATATCACTTCGTCATACCTAGGTTTATCAAATTTAGATTAGATTATCAAATGTGTATACAAGTTTAGATCATCTTTCTAATGCTTTAGAATGTAATTTTATACACTTTATAAAGTTTTATAAAGTGGTTACAAAAATCAGAACCAATCACAAAGCATCTTCTTCTTCACAAAACTTCATCTTCTTCACAAAACAGCAATTTTCTTAGGAATTACAATTTATTAAAATCACAAATCAGATTGACTTAATTCGAGTTTAGACTACAAAAATCAGAAGCTAAGTTTGACGAATCAGATCATAAATCAAAATCCCAGGTCAAATCAAGATAATAATCCAATTGCCCAATTAAAAGTTCATATGAAGAGCTCTCACAAATTCCTCCATATGTATCACCATTGCATCTTTACACACAGCACAAACTTCAACCATTATCTCTCTCTCTCTTTGTCACAAGAACCAACTTAGAAAGTCTCTAATGCTTTGATTTCCGATTTCGAAGCCGGCAGTGCTCCTCTCCTTCCACTGCCACTGTCCCCTTCGCCTAAATTATGGAACAGAGCCTCGCAACCAGCTGCATTGTCCATGTAATCACTCGGATTCTCTGCATATCATGACGAGGGAGAAGGAAGAGGAAGAGAGAGAAAACATAGTTGGAAAGAGATAGGTTTTTTTCCTGGAGGAGGGAGAGAGAGAGAGAAACGATGGGAGAAGAGATAGTAGGGAGAAGGAAATAACAAGGAGATAAGAGATTATGTTAAACTTCATTAAGGGTAAGTGAGTAATTTCACTACTCTAAAACTAATGTAAATTTGTAAGGAATTAAGTTAGTGGTATTTCTAAAAAAATGTATTTTGAAAGTGGTATTCTAAGCAATTTTCCTTAATTTATATGATATTGCATCACTGATGTGATGAAAGTTAGGTAGAAGTTGATCAAATTTTTAATACTATTCTTATTTGATTTTCATATTTGGAAGCGGATGTTAAAGTATAAATTATATACTAGTTTTTGCTTAATTTAAATGTAACATATAGTATGTTAACTAGAAATTTAATTATGTCATCATATTGAAGATTGTTAATTCAAAATTTAATATAATGATTTAGCCATTTGAATCATCACATGTAGTTAATTAAAATGTTTAATATATTATATTTGACTTATTAAAAAAAATTCAGAACTTTTCAATTAAGATTGTTATATATTAATGACTGTTCATAATTTTAAAACTAAGAATAAGAAACAAACTCATTTTTATTAAAAATGATAACATTCATTTAATACTTATCGATTAAGATTGTTAAATATTAATGTTTATTCATAATTTTAAAACTAAGAATAAGAAAAAAAAACACATTTTATTACAAAATTTTATGATAAAATACATTTTAATATGTGTTGTATAAATTTCTTATGTGATCATATTGAAGACTGTTAATTCAAAATTAAATATAATAATTTAGCCATTTGAATCTTCCGATGTAGTTAACTAAAAAAATGATATATATTATATTTGACTTATTAAAAAGAAAATTCACATTTATCAATTAAGATTATTAAATATTAAGGACTGTCCATAATTTTAAGAAACAAACTCATTTTTATTTCAAAATGATAAAATATATTTAATATGTGTTGCATGTGAATAAATCTAGGTTAATTAAAAGTTATTAAATTATATACAAATAAATAGAGAGAGAAAGTAATGAAATGTTAAAACTTTGGAGGACACATGGTAACCTCTCAAAGCTTTTCTTGAGAGGAACCTTATTATATTATATAAGATTTTATTACAAAAATGATATAATTGTTAGAAGATATGTGATTATTCATCACTTATGTTTACAAATGTCCATGAGTCATCTTCTAAAGATATTAGTCACCTCATTAAGTGTCATCTTGTTATATGAATCATCTTGTAAAGAGATTAGTCACCTTATTAGGTGTCATCATTCTAATCTCATCTCACCCCTTATAAATAGGAGACTTGTAATGTTGAAAAACACAAGCAAGAGTTAAAATAAAAGTCATAAGTGTCTCCACTTACTAAAAGTCTTGTGTACTCTTTTTAAACACATCTCTAAAATACTATAATATTTAGCATATAGTTTTAAGATATAGTTTACAATATCATAATATTATTTTATAATGCGTTATCATCACGATTGTCTATATATCGTTATTATGTTCAATCATCTCCCCATCCATTTCATACCATAAAAAGGTAAATTTTATATTATGTTAATTTTATATTAAGTTTATGAAAAATTATATGGAGTGGTAGGTCGAACCTCAACCTAAATCATTTTATGAAGTAGAAGGTTATAAACCTCCTTCTTAAGGGAGAGTTACAATAATACACTTTGTGGGATACACTTTTTCATTTTTACACGTCTGGGGGCATTTTCATTTTTACACTTCCTCCTAATGTATAATGACTAACATAACATTCCCTTGTAAAATAGTCATCGCCATTTTTACTTTTTAAAAAACTACTTGTAACGCCTTATAAAATTGTTTTATAAGGGTTTATAAAATAATTTTATAAAAGGTTTATAAATTTTTTTTAATAAGGATTTATAAATTATTTTATAAGGGTTTATGTTTTTTTATAAAGCACCCTTATAAATCCATATAAACTTTAGAAAAGTTTTACTAGGGTTTATAAAATTATTTTATAAATCATTTATAAAGGTTTATAAATTATTTATAATTTTTTGTAAATTATTTATAATGGTTACAAATCTTTTTATAAAGTCTTCTTCAGAAATAGAAAAATGAAACAGTGTACGCAACAAATTGTATTATTGTAATTGTCCCTTTTTAAAAGTGTTTATAACACTTAAGGACTTTATAAATCTTTTATAAAGATTTTAAGAAGATTTTATAAAGACTTTATAGAATTTTTATAAAGACTATGTCCAATTTTATAAAGGTACTATAATGTATTATAAGATTTTATAAGGTTTTTATAAATGTTTGTAACACTTTATAAAAAAATTTATAAATACTATAAAACTTGGTTTTCTGTAAATTAGATCCCAAATTAGAAGGTTTGATATTAGATCCCAAAGTTAGTTTTCGGTTTCCAACAACACAATCTCTTATTCCTCTCGGTATCACTTCGTCATACCTGGGTTGATAAAATATAGATTAGATTATCAAATGTGTATACAGTTTAGATTATATTTATAATGCTTTAAAAGGTAGTTTTATACACTTTATAAAACTTTATAAAGTGGTTATAAAAATAAGAGCCAATCACAAAACATCTTCTTCTTCACAAAGCTTCATCTTCTTCACAAAAACATCAATTCTCTTAGTAATTAAAATTTCCTAAAAATCACAAATCAGATTGACTTAATTCGAGTTTAGACTACCAAATCAGAAGCTACGTTTGTCGAATTAGATCACAAATCAAAATCTCAAGTCAAATCAAGATAATAATCCAATTGCCCAATTGAAAATTTTTTATGAAGAGCTCTCACAAATTCCTCCATATGTATCACCGAAACTAAGTTGCTATTTGTCGAGGTGTCGCCCAGATTTCACTGGAAGTTATAAATCGGTGAATCTGTCACAAATATTAGGTCACTAGAGAGACTAGGTTGTGAGTGGCAGAAAGTGGAGGTGGGAGAAGAAGATGAAGATGTCGTAGATTAGGTTTTTTTATTAATTAGATTTTTGATTTTTTTTTTAATTAGATTCATTAAGGGTATAATAGACTTTTAGTCCATTAAATTAAGTGTATTTTTCCATATTTTTTAAGTGAGTGTATTTTTAAAAAGTGGTGCTTGGAAAGTGGTATTTCTCAAAATTTCCCCCTTCTTAATTATACTAACAAAGTGAAAGGATAAACCTCCTTTTTGATCATATTTTATGGAGTTGAAGATAAAATCCTCCTCCTTGATCAAATATTTATGAAGTGGAAGGTTGTACCTCCTCATTGAATTTACGGCAAGTGATGCCTCCAGAATTATTTTAATTTTTTGCCTTTAAATTTCGTATTTAAATTTCTACATTTAAATTTTGTTGTTTAAATTATACTTCTAAATCTTGCATTAAAATTATGTATTTTAATTTTTAAATACTATCAATACGTTGAAAATGACATTGGATGAGAAAAGAAAAAAGCCATGATATTTTTACACCATTATACACCATGAGAAATATCCTGAAGATCTTTGATAATGATTCAAAGCCAAAAATGAATGGTTGAATCTCTGAGAGAGAGGATTCATCAAGCACTAGTTTGATAAAAATCCTATGTGTCGCTAAACATAAATTAAGAACTCATGAACCATCAAATTCATCCAATTGGATCAGTTCCATTCCTAGAGGTGAATGTTGAGTTAAATATTGAAAATAATTGTGTTGGATGAATCTAAGGAAATATAGAAATGATGTTGGTTGATTACAATAAAAAGGTGAATACGGCATGAAATGAGTATATACCTATCATACGCCAAAATATTAAAGATTGCAAGACTTGAAGTCTGTAAATAATATTACTTTATGGGAATCTCAAATTCAAGTACTTGGCCAAAAATGATCCACAAGTTCTTTAGAAAAATCTAAAAGAAAGGTATAATCACCAGAATATGATTACCGAAAGCTCATTATGATTCTTTAAAGATGACAAGACTTGAAGTCTGTAAATCTTAGCTATGTTGGAGATTGTTTTTCAAGTTGGAATTATGTAGAATAAAAATCATTAATGTAGAGATATTAGAGAAGATATACTATATTTTCCACACAAATAATTTTAAGATTAACATAAAGAGAGGCATAAGAAATATTATGAACTCCTATTTTGTCTTATTGAGACAGAGAAAAATAATGAGTTATTAATGAAAAATATGAATCACATCCAATTAATTCTGCTTCATTCCTTGCGAATGTGACATCATATACTAAACTATAAATGATCACGCTAATAACATTGGTGATCTCAGATGTGAATGTGGATATGAATATGATCAAAGTCAAGATCGAGATCAAATAGTTTCTTTTAAGAACTCAGATTCTCACCAGAAGTAAGACAATAAAGATGGTAATAAACAAAGAGATATTTCTATCATCTAAAGATGAAAGAAACTAGTGTGAATACAATACAAAGTAGTATAAAACATATTGAAAGCTCCAGAAGAGCATATATATATATATATATATATATATATATATATATATATATATATATATATATATATATATATATAAATGCATATGGAAATACAGTTTGAATTCATTGATGCAATTTACTCCCCAAGTCTCAAAGAAATTTATTTTGAGATTTAAAGATATTCACCATAATAAATATCACTGAATATGATAATTTGATTTCAATTTTACACCGAGTGTTAATATTGATTATAGAGTGAGATTCAATCCGAGATTGATGGACCTGAAGTTTCATCATCTCGAGGGAGAGAATTAAGGAATCCCACATCCATAGTAAGTGGACAATAAGTGAAACACCTATAAGTTTAGGTTATCACTCAAATTGAGATTGATAAAATTTTCATAAAGTAAATTTGTGGGGTTTTTAGACAAATCATGTTGAGATAATAAATGAAAGAAATGTTAAATACATTTCTATGTAACAAGTATTTCCCAAGGAAATCAAAGAAATACTTGCATATGTACTAGATTGTACTACACAAAATTAGTTTAATGGAGATAAAAAATATTGGTAAACTAGAAGTTTACGTAATATATTATTGGTTGGCATAACCCGGTTAGACCATTACGGTTCAATGAAGATGTGAAAGATAATTCGGGAGAACATTCATTAAAGAATTAAAAGATTTCTTACATGTTAGTTGCTCATAAGAAAAAATCAATTATATGATTTTCACCAACCAAAATAGATTTGTAATCTATTAATAGATATAAGAATATATTGGTGGACTGTTCATCCACCGTGCATCTTAATAATATCGGTGAAAATTTATGAGTCTTTAATGATTACAACATATCCATTGTGATAAGTGTTGAAAATCCAGTAACTTATGTTCATACACAAAATGCTGCAACATTGATTCACATTAAGCCAACGAATAATAAATAGTTCTCCCGTTGTTGGTTTTGGGTCAGGAACCAAAAAATATTCCATCTAAGAAATATGAATTATATTCCATCTAAAAAAATATATATGGATGTGCAGTATACATTTCAATTGCCCCACCACATAGTTTTAAGATGTATCCTCAAATAAGTTTGAGAATATACGTTGGATATGAAATTCCATTAATACTTAAGAATTTAGAGTCATCCATGAGAGTTTAAGTAAGACTCAAGTTGTAGACTAAAATTTAAATGAGTCAGTCTTTCCAACATTCGGGAGAAAATAAGCAGCTGACAAAAAAATGATTTGAAATGGATTATCATTGATCCTCAGACAAAAGAATGTGCACTAAAAGTCGAAAAAGATAATTTATGTATAGAGTTGAGTAATTTAGTTGTCAGACGCATTTACTGACCCAAAGAGAGTGATAAAGTCACATATACCAGCTGTAAATGCTCCAATAATATTTGATATCCGTGAAAGATAATATCAAACTAAAAGCGAGTCTAAAGATCGCATGAAGAGTGATAGACCTGTTGGTTCTAAAGATAAAAATTCTTGGAAAAGAAAAGGAGCATAAATTAAAAATGGTCAAACCGAGAGAACAAATGTTTTTTGAATGATCTCAAGAAGAGGCATTAAATATGACAATGAAAGAAATACATGTATATGAGACAATAAAGAGATCTCATAAATTTATGTCATATATAGAATAAAAAGAACCAAAAAAGCAAATCGACGTTGATAATATGTTTGCATGCAATATAACAGTTGATATAATGAGAAAGAATATCATAAAATAAAGTTTATTGAAAAGTGTACACAAAGAATTGATTGGCCAAATTATAAAAGAAGCAATTGACAAAGAATTAAACTCTCGTAGAAAGAGAGAAGTATTTGGACTAGTAGTCCATACATCTAAATGTGTGAAACCAGTGAGACATAAATGACCCTTTGTGCCTAAGAAATATGCATATAAAATTCATTACGAAGAGATATAGTCTCATGTGGTGGAAGCAATTATTTTCAAGTTCCTTACTAATCTGACAATACATAAAGGACTTGACTTATACGATCCACTGGATAATGATGATTATATGAATAACCCTGAAAGATAAAATCCCTAATGGATTGATGATATCAAAATTATGTTCCTAGGAACTCTCTCTATTCGATCGAATGAATGCAAATACGTTTTATAGGAAATGATCACAAAAAGGAATATTATAAGATGAGTCAATATACTCTGTGTATTTATAAAATGATTATGAATCAAATAATTCATTGTTTAATAACAGATGAAACTCCTAAAGAGTTATCACAACTAGTATGATGAAAATAATATGGGATCATGGTTTTAAATATAATCAAAACTCGTGAAGAGTTATATCAAGTTATAGTTTGGAAGAAACAATCTTGAAAAGACAACATTGTCTTTATGGATTCCAAATGGAACATTTAGGAAAAGAGATGTTACCCCAAAAATATCATTACAAGAATTCTACATAAAGAATGCTCACATATGTTTGGTCCTGAAGTACCATACTTGAAATTTTATTTGAGCAAGTTATTAATCTTTCATGATCGGAAGATGTGATTTCGTATAACAAGAACGAAAGTCATAATTTTATAAAAAGAGCATGAATAACTCGTATGTATAAGTATGCACAATACAAAAGTGCAAAAGATAGATGTAAAGAAATTTGGATTGATGTCCAAGTAGACTAAGAAATGATTTTCCATGTCAAAAGGGAGTTATAGACAAGAAGTCTAATGACCCAAAATATTATGTTGAAATCAGACGAGTTTATTCACTAAAGTTATGCTCCATTTCCAAAAGATGATATATATGATCAGAATGCATATCCTGAAGATATTGCTTCCAAGGGAGAAATATAATGATGTGCGTGGCTGTACTCTTTTTCCTTTTTACGGTTCTTATCCCACTAGGTTTTTCCATGATAAAGTTTTAACGAGGCAGAAAATGACACACAAATGATAGACACCCAAAGGGTATGCTATAATTTCGAGAATGAATGTCTATCACTCCTCTAAAGTCTTTTTCACATATTAATGAGATCAAGAGAATTAAAGAGAATGATCCACATGAATCATTATCAAGTTCAACAAACCACAGAAAATGACAATATAAGTGTTCTACAAATTCATTCAAGTGAAGATTTCGAAGATATTTATCGAGGTGCTACTTTCAAGAAGTTCTTTCATCATATTGGATTACTTTATCTTAAATATCTCAAGCGATATACTCATGAGGGGGAGTTAATGTGTGCTGTACTCTTTTTCTCTTAACCATGATTTTTCCCATTGGATTTTCCTGGTAAGGTTTTTAACGAGGCAGCATGCAACAAATCAAATAGTGATGAATGCTCAAGGAGGAGTGTTAGAAAATATGTAATTATTCATCACTTATGTTTACAAATGTCCATGAGTTATCTTGTAAAAGATAACTAGTCGAAGTAACTCTCAAAAACAAATAATCCAAGTTTGAGAAGAGTGATGAACACGGGAAAATATTTGGATTAGATGATACGAATCATAAAGCCCATACTTGAATAGCTGGTGGACATTCGAAAAGGACATGATTTATCGTCTCTTCCACCATTCCACATCTCCCACATTGCGCGTCACAAGTAATTCCTCTACAAATTCCTTAGTACCGGTATACACCCTGAAATAACTTTCCAAACAAAATGTTTGATTTTCGGTGGGTACTTTAATCGCCACACAAAAGCCTGTAATGCTGAAACATCTGGGCCACATACATGACTAACATTGTTTGAAAAAGAAAGAGAATGTTCTTCATGATAACCAAATTTCACCGTATATTGACCAGATTTTGTGAAGTACCACCCCAGCTGGTCAGACTTAAATATCCGACTAATTGGAATACTTTGAATAATATCGACATCCTTAGGCACAATGAGCTCCTGAAGCAACCGGTTATTCCAAGTCCTCGTAGATGGGTCAATAAACTGATTAACCGTAAGAGAAGGATAATGGTTATAATCTTTATAGAATGCTGGTCTTGGGAGGGGCTGGAATCCATGGATCGTTCCAAACTGAAATTCCATCACCAGCCCTTTGATTAGTCCTTTCTTAACCAGAGATCTAGATGAGATAATACTTCTCCAACAATGGGAAGGGGGGTATGATCATATGGGGTCTAAGAGATCAGTGTTACGAAGATATATGCCCTTAAACACCTTTGCAAAAAGAGATTGTGGGTGATCGATCTACCGCCATAATTGTTCTGCTAACATTGCCGTATTAAAACCCTCCAGATCCCGAAAGCCGAAGTCCCCATCCCTCTTTGTTTTACATAAATTTTTGCAAGACATCCAATGCATCCTTCTTTGATTGTTATCAGAACTCCACCAAAATTGGACAGTCACAGTGGTGAATTTTGTAATCATTTTTTGGGTAATCTAAAGAAGGACATAACATGTGTAGGTAAAGCCGTGTCCACTGACTTTATCAAGACCTACTTTCCCTCTTTTGATAATAACTTTGATGTCCATTCATTCACCCTATTGAATAGCCGCTTTTGTAAAAAAACTAAAAAATTATGGTTTTGCACCCTCAAGCTTTCCGGTATTCCTAAATGAACCCATAAAGAAAGATCCACTTTATGACCAAATTGCAATGATGATTTAGAAAAATTGATTTGTTGAATGGAGAACAATTCATAGTCTTTAAGGATATTTAGAATAACCCGACATTTCTCCGTTGTAGCTTTACAAAAGAATAAACTATCATCAGCAAATAAAAGATGAGAGATTGGAAGATTCCCTCTAGCAACATTTAGATCTGTTATAAGCTTATCACCCTCTATCTTGTGTATATTGGCAATTAAAGCTTATGTGCAGAGAATAGAAAAATAATGAGGCAAAGGATCACCCTGGTGTAACCCCCTTTGTGGAATAATCAAACCTTGAGGTTGACCATTTAGCAAAACTTGATATTTGACCAAGGTAATACATCCCATCATCCACGTAATCCATTGAGATGCAAAACCCATTTTTCCTTAAAATCATCTCAATAAAAAATCATTTCACTCTATCATAAGCTTTACTCATATCTGTTTTAACAGCCATAAAATTACTCTTGCACGAGGTATTTGTGCAAAGTCCATGAAACATCTCCTGTGCAATCAGGATACTATCTGAAATTAATCACCTGAGACAAACGCCGACTGTGTTTCCGAAATGAGATCGGGAAGAAAAAGTTTTAGTCTTTAACATAAGACCTTTGAAATAATTTTATAACCCAAATTACAAAGACTAATAGGTCTTAACTCCGTCATCTTGTCTGGTCACTCTGTCTTGGAGATTAAACAAATCTTGGTTAGATTAAGTTGGGGATCCAGGCTTCCCGATTTCAGAAAACCATTTTACAACTCCAAATCATCTTGTTTAATGATTGACCAAGATTGCTGAAAAAACAGAGCTGTCATCCCATCTGACCCTGGAGCTTTTCCCAATCCATCATAAAAGCACAGTTCTAATTTCCTCCTCTGTTACCATAGCAGTCAACACACCATTCATTTGATCTGTAATAATCAAAGGAGCCTCTTGAAGGAAGTCATCAAAATCAGAAGGACAAATAGAAGTTAAAATCTCCTCAAAATAATAACCGCAATGTTTTCAAGCTCTAATGTATTCCCATTCTCTAACCGCATTAAAAAAAAACCGAAAATCCGATTACGGGCTCGTCTTTGCTTAGTCAGTGTATGGTAAATTTTTTTATTCTGATCACCCGCTGTATGCCAAAAATTCCTACTTTTGTATTGCCAATATAGTTCCTCATCCCGTTAACCTTCCTTTAATTTTCGGGAGATCTCTAACACTTCATCTTGTGACTGAATATCATCATTTTGCACTGTTTCTAGGGTAAACTGAAGATTATTAATTGTCTCATTCCCATAAGGAAAATTATTTTTCCACCATTTTGCAATTTCATGTCTACAATTCTAAATTTTAGACAAAAAGTTTATGCTCGGCCCTTTCTAAAGATGAATGCCACCTAGCTGAGATGGCTTCCATGAATCCCTACTAACCAATCCATCGTTTATCAAATCGAGACTGACTTTGATTTTTAAATTTTTATCCTCTATCGTTTGTTGGGGTCAAAACCCACCCCTCGACGATTGACGGAGCAAAAAGTCTAAATGTTTATACGAAATGATTAAGCAAAGACCAAACCAGCTAGCCAACTTGTTTTAGGAATGGTTGAGCTATCTGGAAACTCATACGAAGACATTAAAACTCATACGAAAATATGAAAACTCATATGAAAATATGAAAACTCATACGAAGACATTAAAACTCATACGAAGATATGAAAACTCATACGAAGACATGAAAACTCATATAAAGACATGAAAACTCATACGAAGACATTTAAACTCATACGAAGACACAAAAACTCATACGAAAGCCTCCCAGGCCGCCAGTTTGCCTCCCAGGCCGCCAGTTTGCCTTCCAGACCGCCAGTTCTTCAACCAGGCCGCCGGTTCTTGGACCAGGCCGCTGGTTCTTGGATCAGGCCGCCAGTTCTCCTTCCTCCTCTTGGCCAGCCCGCCACCTTTTCCTCTTGGACAGCCCGCTACCTTTGTCTCCCTCGAACCAGGCCGCCCGTGACTTCCATGGACCAGCCCGCCTCCTTTGTCTCCCTCGGACCAGGCTGCCCATGACTTCCCTGAACCAGCCTGCCACCTTTGTCTCTCTCGGACCAGGCTACTGTTAGTGGTAGGTTTAGCACCCTCTGGAAACTGGGCCATAAATAAAAGCCCATTAGATGATGACTGACCCGACGAGAAGAACGACCGGGCCAACGAGAAGAGTGACCGGACAACAAGGTCGAAAGTGTATACTATTCTCTATAAATAGAGAACACTGTTGATCATTAGAAGGGATCCCAATTAACTTGTATGCAAATTACATATTAAGCAATAAAACAACTCTCGACGAGCTCGATATTTGACGACCGTCTTCTGTCTTTACATCTTTGACGACCGTCTTATATCTAACTCATTCGACGACCTCGTTTGACGACTCCGCCTGATGACTCCATTCGACGACCTCGTTTAACAACCCCGTCTGACGACTCCATTCAAAGACCCCGACCGACGACACCGTTTGACAACTCTGTCTAACGACTCCGTTCAACGACCCCGTTTGACGACTTTGCTTAACGAGCCCGTTCGACGACCCCATGTATGATCCCGTACGACTCGTTTGTGCGAAGCCATTCGTCGAAGTTTGATCTTTAATTTTATTTACGAAAGCCAACAAACAAAACATTACTAATAGTGACGACTACGATCCCCACATCAACAATTGGCGCTAGAAGGAGGGGGTATTAGGTTCTTCTTTACTCTAAAGCAAATTCGACGATGACTGACCCGAACCAGCCCGGATCGTCCGCTCCGACCTCGGGAGAGCAGCGACCGACAACCACGGCTCGGATCACTCCTACGCTGAACATGCCTGCGGTTATGCGGTCGGCGCTCGGCGCATCCTCAAGCTTACCACCGATTGCACCAGGCAACGTTCGTCCAGCAGCATCGGTAAATCCGGTCGCCCCTTCCGTGAATATCTCATCATCATCGGACGAGCCGAACACGTCAACGACAATGATACCCGACGTTTCCGCTATACTTCAAACCATCCTAACACGGATGGACGACCTCACGGCAGCTCAGACGATCTGTCACAACAGGATGAACGACCAACCTTCAGTCAGCGCATGAGACCGCACCGAGAGCCCAAAGGGTGTTGTTCGACGACCTCCCGACCCCTCGTCCCAACGGACAAGCAATACCTGTCACTGATACCAACGTACCGGCCGATATCAGCAATACCAGTGTTCCGGCATGTGACAACCAGCAGCAACAGTCGCACAATGACTCGCAGGATAAAGAGCTCGAACACATGAAAGCACAACTACAGACGATGACCTCCAAGGTCCACCAAGCGACCAGCTCAGCACCCGAGATAGACCGGGTTCTACCCGAGGTACAAAACACCCCATTCACCGACCGCATCACAAGTATTCCGATCCGGCACCAAGGGAAGATCAAATTGTCGACCTACGAGGGGAATACCGACCCCTGACAGTTTCTGACTGCATTCCGCATCGAGTTGGGACGCACCCAATTCTCGCCAGCCGAACGCTACGCCGGATATTGTCAGTTGTTCGTCGAAAATCTAAGTGGGGCCGCCTTGAGCTGGTTCTCCTGACTCGACACCCACTCCATCGACAACTACCAGCAGCTATCAACGGTCTTCCTAAAGCATTATTCAATGTATATTCAACAGGGAGCGTCCAGAGCCGACCTGTGGGCACTATCCCAAGGAGCAACAGAACCATTAGGAGCTTACATCGATCGCTTCTGAAACATCGTCTCACGCATCTCGGTCGCCGACGACACGGCACTGTCCGCACTGCACAATGGTGTTTGGTACGAATCCCAATTCCGCGCAGGCCTAAAGAAAAGTAAGCCACAAACACTGGAGGATGCCTTGCATCGAGTGATGGTGTTCGTCGAAATAGAGGAAGAAAAAACTCTGCTCGCCAAGAAATACGCTCCTCTTTCTCGTGCCTCGGTGGCCAAAGAGAAATCGACGGTCGACCACTACGAGCCGCTCCAACATTACGATAAGGATTAACACACAGATTATCGAGACAAGATGGCGAGCACGTACGTCGTCGCCAACGAACGGCCGAATCACCAGTGGAACAAATATGATCACAATGATGACCCAAGAGATGCACAATTCTACTGCGACTACCACAAAAAGACTAGTAGTCATATGACCGCAAATTGCCAGCTGCTTCAGAAAATTTTGTTCGCACAGTATCTGCAAGAGCAAAGAAGGGGCAATGCAGGATTGCCGACCCCCTCTAACAACGATAACCAGCCCCAGTGGCAGAACAGCGAAGCCGATCGATTCAATTTATTCTTAGCCGAACGGCGACCTGATACAAGTCAGCATGCTCGTCCACAAGCCGCCATCAACCCCAATATGGAACCACCAAAAAGGGACCGAGTGGTAGACCTTAGAGAAGGAGCACCGGCACCGCCCCACCAACGAATTAACATGATAATGGGCGGGTCGGTCTCATGCAACGACACAGTCCACTCTGTTAGTCAACACGAGCGCAAAACCATCGCCCCCTTGAAATGGGCGCCTCGCTAAAGCGACGACCCAAAGTTCGCTGACAAGATGACATTTACAGAAGTAGACGCCGATGGCCTCGACAAACCTCACAACGACCCGCTCGTCATTGAAGCCCGCATCAGCGACTGCGTAGTCACTCATTTCCTAATCGACACGGGACTCGGTGGACCTCAGATTCAAGGAAACCCTCGAACGAATGGAGCTAACGAACTACGAGGCCAAGCCCAATACCAAGCCATTAACGGACTTCGCCGGAGAAACAACATTGACGATCAGAACCGTAAAACTGCCAGTACACGTTGGCCGAGTGACCAAAATGGTCAAGTTCGTAGTCATCGACAAGCCGACCATCTACAACGTAATCTTCGGGACTCCGTGGATTCATGCGATGCGGGCAGTGCCATCAACATACCACCAGTGCATCAAGTTTCCAACGCCACACAACATTTGCACTGTGCAAGGCAACCAGAGGATGTCGCAAACATGTTTTCTCGCTGAACAAAAACTTTGCAAGACAACACAAATGTGCTTCATCGCCATGACGACCACCGACCATTCAGGTCAATGTCGACGACTGCGACATTAGTTGTTGTGTTGGCATCGGCGCTGATATAACCAAGGACATTGAGGACCAACTCTGCGCCTTCCTCCGGTCGAACATCTCCATATTCATATGACCGACAACCATCATGGCCTGTGACGGCGACCAGGTACCACGAAAATCAATTTTGAAGCATGACTACTGCAAAAAAAAAATAAAAAAAAATGACGACCTCAAAAGGTCATACTTATGTAAGACGAACTACGATCCGACTTGATCTCCAGAGTGTTGGGATACGTAGGCAACCCTTGAAAAAGGTTCAGCTATATCTATCAAAAACAAACTTTTTGTTTTTAACCAATCTTAATAAAAAAATAATAAGCCGAGTCCACCTCTCAACCGTAGAATAGGCCGACTCCACTGAGTTGCATCTACTTTGAACAGGGTAAACCGACCCCTTGGGTGCACCTAAATTTTAAGCCGAGTCCACCTTGCAACCGTGTAATAAGTCGACTGCCTCATCTGCGTCCATGAAAGACATGATAAGCCGACCCCTTGGGTCGCACCTAAATTTTAAGCTGAGTCCACCTCGCAACCGTAGAATAGACCGACTCCACTGAGTTGCAACTACTTTGAACAGGGTAGGCCGACCCCTTGGGCACACCTAAATTTTAAGCCGAGTCCACCTTGCAATAGTAGAATAGGCCGACTCCACTGAGTTGCATCTACTTTGAACATGGTAAGTCGACCCCTTGGGTGCACCTAAATTTTAAACCGAGTCCACTTCGCAACCGTGGAATAAGTCGACTGCCTCAGCTGCCTCCATGAAAGACAGGATAAGCTGACCCCTTGGGTCACACCTAAATTTTAAGCCGAGTCCAGCTCACAACCGTAGAATAAGCCGACTCCACTGAGTTGCATATATTTTGAACAGGGTAAGCCGACCCCTTGGGCGCACCTAAATTTTAAGCCGAGTCCACCTCGCAACCGTAGAATAAGCCGACTGCTTCAGTCACATCCATTTTGAACAGGGTAAACCGACCCAGGGACAGTTCCTAATTTTAAGCCGAGTCCACCTTGCAATCGTGAAATAAGCCGACTGCTTCGGTCGCATCAACTTTGGACAGGGTAAACCGACCCCAGAGATCGTTCCTAAATTCTAAGCTGAGTCCACCTCGCGACGGTAGAGTATTTACCAAACGCATCCATGTGATCCTTCCTACGTTCGTATTGAACATAATGGCTCCTCGACTCTCCTAAACGAGCCACCTCAGATTGATGGAACGCCTTAAGCTGAACGAGCACTTGCTGCTTCTCCTCAAATTTCATCGAGTACTCCACATTCTCGCCGAATTCTCTCCTCTCCTTCTCGAGGAATCCAAAGGCACACACTTGAAGTTAATGCGGTCAACGACACCGAAACAAGCGACGAGTCGACCAGGCGGAAAAGACGACAACTTCTCTGCTCTCCTTCCCGAGGAATCCAAAGGCACGCACTCGAAGTTAGTGCGGTCAACAACGCCGAAACAAGCGACGAGTCAACCAGGCGAAAAAAAAACGACGACGACTTCTCTGCTCTCCTTCCTGAAGAATCCAAAGGCACACACAAGAAGTCAATGCAATCAACGACGCTGAAACAGGTGATGAGTCGACTAGGAGGAAAAGACAACGACGGCTTCGAGAAGACTCTCTCGACGATCGAACTGGCAGGGACAATTGTTAGTGGTGATTTAGCACCCCCTAGAAACTGGGCCATAAATAAAAGCCCATTAGATGACGACCGGCCCAACGAGAAGAACGACCGGCCCAACGAGAAGAGTGACCGGATGACCAGGTCGAAAGTGTTTACTATTCTCTATAAATAGAGAACACTGTTGATCATTAGAAGGGATCCCAATTAACTTGTATGAAAATTACATATTTAGCAATAAAACGACTCTCGACGAGCTCGATATTTGACGACCGTCTTCTGTCTTTACATCTTTGACGATCACCGTATATCTAACTCATTCGACGACCTTGTTTGACGACTCCGCCTGACGACTCCATTCGACGACCTCATTTGACGACTCCATTCGACGACCTCGTTTGACGACCCCGTCTGATGACTCCATTCAACGACCCCGACCGACATCCCCGTTTGACGACTCTTCTTGACAACTCCGTTCAATGACCCCGTTTGACGACTTTGCTTAACTACCCCGTTCGACGACCCCATGTATGATCTCGTGCGACTCGTTCGTGTGAAACCAGTCATCGAAGTTTGATCCTTAGTTTTATTTACGAGAAAGCCTACGAACAAAACGTTACTAAAAGTGACGACTACGATCCCCACATCAACAGCCGCCCGTGACTTCCTTGAACCAGCCCGCCACCTTCATGCTCCCACCGACCAGGCCCCCCGATCTTTCTTCTTGAACTAGTCTGCCAAGTCAGGCCAGCCCGCCGGTTTTCCTCCTCTTAGACCAGCCCACCAGTCCAGTCCAAAGTCCGAGCGGGCTGAAAGTTCATACAAGGGAAACGGGCAGGCTGAAAGTTCATACGAAATAAACGGGCGAGCTGAAAGTTCAGACGAAAGAAAAGGTAGAGGTGGTGAGAAATTCAGACTACTGCTACCAGCACACTGCTTTTCTTTTCCAGACTGAAAGTAATGAGAATCAGGACACGGACTACACTTCCGGACGGGCCACTGGAGCAATGGGACCACAGATGGAGGTTGGTCAGGGTAGTACGGGAGCTATCAACCGTGGTTCGGGAGTCATCGACCGTGGGACGGGAACCAACGACCGTATCATCTACCGTATCTATCCGATGCGACCGGGAGCGAGCTGAGGAAGGATCATCGACCGAACGACTGGATTCTTCGTCCTAGAATTCAGAACTCACACTCAAGTGACTAAGAAAATGAGAACAGTCAAGACAGAATGGATTTGGTACGAGGGAAAACAGAAGACGGACAGGAGACCCACTTTCTCGGACGAAAAGTGCAGCCGGACCAGGGGACAGACATACTACGAGGACCATTCACCAAGACCACGCTCAAGGAACTTCAGACTTGCGTCCAAGCCATGGTTTAAGGGCCTGGGCTTAGGCCAGAACAGACAGATGACCCACACGGACCAGCTTGGTGGACCATGATCCATGCTGTCGCGACCGAGTAGCTTAAGGGTCTCTCTTTGGGTAGCTCAAGGGACATTTTAGGCTAGTCAACTCGCCAGTTGATTGAGCTGACTTCTATATTTAGTTTTCTGTGCTTTTCTTTATTGCTTTGACTAGAAAACCCTATAAGTACATTTCATTTCGAATTCAATAAAAACACTTTTGATCTTCTTTCGAACTTTGGTTCCCTTTGAGAATTCTGTGATTCTCTTTGTTCTTTAGGAACAATCTAACTGTTGGTAAGGGTTACTTCCACAGTGAACCTCCCAAGGGCGACGTGGTGAGTCATACCCACGGTCCAAAGGAGTGGGAATACTAGAGGCCTTCCGCAACCTCTAACGGTCCCAAGCAATCCACCGCAAACCGTAAGTGCTAGTAGCCTTCGGTCCAAGATTATCCTACATTGTACTACCCGAAGTGCCAATCCGGGACAAGGGTTCTATCAAGTGGTATCAGAGCCACTTCTAGTTGGTACCATCAAATCCACCTTCTCATCTTCTCAAAAAAATTCTTCTATTTAAAAAAAAAAAAACAAATCTTATCTGTCTATCTGTTCTAGCTAGTTGAGCCAACCGAGGGGGAAAAAAAATAAAAAAGATCCAGGAGAAATCAGATCTTGTTTGGTTAATCAGCTGGCAAACAAAAATCTTGCAATCTGTCTATCTCTTTCTTGTATGGAACTGCTTCCAGATTGGTTGGGATTGTTTGTTTAGAATATTGAGAAACAGAACCGCGAGAGATCCTAAGTGTGAGCCAAACACCTGAGAGTTAAACACCTTTTTTTACCTGACTTGTGGGTTCAGAGCTGCAGGGAAACCAGATGGCCAGGAGTGAGAGAGATCTGACCGAAGTTGGTTTGAATAATGAGCAACTAACATACTTGAATGAACATTTTATTCAGGTTATGAACACAGGTCTAGAAAGTATCCACAGGAGACTAGACAGAGTCCAGGAGGATCAACAGGGCCGGCATGGACATGCTCCAAGAAGAAACAGGACCAGAGGAAGAACTCAACACTCGGATGAGGAAGATGAAGAGGACGAACGAGTTGAGACTCGCTCCATTCAACTTAGGAGAGGCCAGAGAGTACGAGAAGAGGAAAATCCTTTTGCTAGAAGGATGGCCGATGACAATCTAGGAGGACTCAGACTGGAGATTCCATCTTTCCTAGGCAAGAATGACCCAGACACCTACCTAGAATGGGAAAGGAAGGTAGAACTTTCCTTTGACTGCCAAAACTTCTCTGAAATTAAGAAGGTAAGACTAGCCGCCTCTAAGTTTGGGGGCTATGCGATCAACTGGTATGATCAGGTTGTAGCTTTGAGAAGAAGGGCTGCTGATCCACCCATTGCTACTTGGGATGAACTAAGCCTACTAATGAGAAAATGTTTTGTTTCTAGTCATTATCACAGGGAACTTCATCAGAAGCTGAGGCGCCTGACTCAAGGAACAAGGAGCGTGGAGGATTACTTCCAGGATATGGAAACTCTGATGTTGAAGGCTGACATCGAGGAAAAGGATGAGGCGACCATGGCCAGGTTCCTATCTGGGCTAAACCGAGACATTATGGACCGGATGGAGCTACAGGAGTTTGAGAGCATCGAGGAAATGCTGCATAAGGCCATTCTGATTGAGCAGCAGACCAAAAGGAGGGGTTTCACCAAACCGACCTATCATCCACGAGACCTGTCTCTCAAGAGAAAGGTACAGTATCGAGTCAAATTCCAGTTTCCGTACTCTAAACTAACCCACCATCTCGGTTTGACAAAGGTAAAGCCGTGGACTCCAAGAGCAGGGCTAGAGATATACAATGTTTTAAATGCCAGGGACTGGGGCATTACGCAAACAAGTGTCTAAACCAGAGGGTGATGATTCTACTTGAGAATGGAGAGGTCGAGTCAGAAGAAGAGAAAGAAGACACTGGACCAATCTTCGATGAAGAAGAAGAGCTACTCGATCTTCCGGCCCAGGGATAGCTACTGGTTACCAGACGCACCCTTAGCATGCAAACGCGACCTGAAGAGTCAGAGCAGAGGGAAAATCTCTTCCACTCACGATGTATCGTGTAAGGCAAGGTATGTTCTCTGATCATAGACGGAAGGAGTTGCACTAACGTAGCTAGTGTTTCCCTTGTCAGGAAACTTGGACTACCCACGCGACCGCACCCTCGGCCATTTAAGTTGGAATGGTTGAATGAGGATGGGGAACTATAGGTCAAGGAGCAAGTCACAATTCCATTGACCATTGGGAGATACACGGACGAGGTGGAGTGCAATGTGCTACCCATGGACGCAAGCCACATACTTCTTGGACGACCGTGGCAGTTCGATAAGAAAGCTGTCCATGATGGCTTTGCTAACCAACACTCCTTCGACCATGATGGTAAGAAGATTACTTTGGTCCCTCTTACCCCTTTTGAGGTGCACCAGGACCAGCTCCAGCTTTGGGCTAGCCAAGAGTTAGACAAGAAAGGTAAGGCTCCGGTTAAAGAAACCAGCCTTCTGATTAAACCCAACCAGGTCAGGAAGTCTAAACCTTCTCAAACTCAATACATTTTGCTAGATTTTCAAGACAAGCTAACGGTTACTGACATTCCACCGGAAATTCCGAGTGAGCTAAAGGCTTTGTTGGACAGGTTTAAGGACGTGTTCCCGGAAGAGAATCCCAGTGGACTACCTCCCATACGCGGAATCGAGCATCAAATCGTTCTAGTTCCAGGAGCGTCACTACCTAACCGACCAGCCTACCGGACTAATCCCGTGGAAACCAAGGAGCTGCAAAGGCAAGTGGAGGAGCTCATGGACAAAGGCTTTATCCGGGAGAGCTTGAGCCCGTGTGCCGTGCCAGTCCTATTGGTCCCTAAGAAAGATAGTGATAGATACCGAGGTACCGAACCAGGCCAGACGTCCATGGACCGATCGGAGGACGATGAGCCAGAGTTGGACGGACCGGGCAATCATGCTGAGGAACATCTTGTTCGTGAGGAAACCGAGGTTCAACCACAGGAAACCAGCTCAGGACAGGGAGCAGGACATCCGGATGCTACGGCCGTGTTCCGTATAGACCCGGCCGGACACGGGAGCAAGCTGCGAAGGGACGGCCGACCTAAAGACCGAATCACTAGACGAACTCGATCCCAATCTCGTCCCAAAAATCATGAAGAAGGCAACGAATGAGTCAGAATTCAAAATGGCCCGAGCCAATTCAAAGACCGGACGTGACACTCAAGTTCTAGCCCAGAACGGCCGTCCGGATATCGACCCAGCAGAGGAAGAAAGGAGTTTCCCAGACTTTATGGATTTTTCCATCGTCCGAAGCTTGAGGCAGCACATTATAGGACTTAAGGAGATGATCGAACGTGGGAGTCTCCAGTTAGCACGAGCCGAACCAGACTTGCCCTATGAAGGACTCCTTTGCTCCATCCGTGCCCGAGAAACACCAAGCTGAATGTCACCAGAAGCTCAAGGGTCATCTTTGCCGGAAGTTCAAAAGTCATTCTCACCAAACCGCGTGGACCAGAGGCGACTTTGACCTGACCTAAATCTAGTCAAGTTTCATTTATTTTAAGTTCTAGAAAACTTCAAAAACTCCTCGTGATACTCTATCTTCTAGCTGCGAAACACTTTAAGTTTGTAAGAACATCATTTTTTGCAGAATAATCGAAGTTTTTATCATCTTTTTCTTGAGAGGAAATCTCACTGTTCTTCTTGAACATTTCGTTGGTTTTGGCAAGGGTTACTTCCCAAATCAACAAACCTCCTTGGATTCATTGTTAAGGGTTACTTCCTTGAATCTTTGGAGTGGAGAATACCAAGAGTCTTCCGCAGCTCTTGACGGTCTCCATCTATCCACCAGCTTGATCCGTGTATGCTAGTAGCTGCGGTATCATTCATATCCCAAACTTACCCACAAAGAGTTCAATCCTACTGAGGGATCCATTACGTGGTATCAGAGCCACTCTTTGTTGGTAAACTGTTCATCTTCTCTAAACTCGTTCTTCGCAAATTCTGATCTATTTTACTTCAATCCGGGCCACTCTCTTACCGTCCATATCTTCTGTCTAAGCCTCTATAAGTCTTCTTATATAAAAAAAAAAACCAGAAAAAAATATATATATTACATACAAACTGAGGAGAAAACCAGTTTGTGAGGGTGGTGGAAGAGTAATCCTGCTGGCTGAAGAGAAAACCCAGCCTAGAGGTGGTTAAAGCGGATTCTTTCTTTCAAAATTTCTGTCCAACCTTTCTCTTTTTTTGTTGTTTGGGATTTACTTGCTAGATCCGGCTTGAATTGTTCCTTTAGAACCTTGGGAAGAACTTTGAGTGCTACTTAAACTAAACCTGTGAGATCAAACACTTGAGTGGTGAGGACAAACACCTGAGAGCGAGGGTTTTGTGTCTATAACATTATCTGTTTAAGTGTCTTATCAGGAAGCCATGTCTGACAGTGAGGATGAAAGGAACGTCACTTCTAGAAGTGGGTTATCTAGTTTACAAATGAAAGATTTGACTGACCATTTGATGAGAGCTGTGAACCTAGGTCTTGAAGAAGTAAACGTCTGTCTGGACAAAATCCAGGAAGACCAGCAAGGCCAGACGAGGCCAGGCCAGAGGAGAGCTCGTGGCAGGAGGAACAGCCGGTCATTTGACGGCCAGGACATGGAAGAACGCTTTGAAGACAACCGTTCCCTCAGGGCCAGGAGAGGCCACATGAACCGGGATGAAGAAAACCCATTTGCCAGAAGGACGGACGATGGGCTTGGTGGACTTAAGCTGAAAATTCCTACCTTTGATGGTAAGAATGATCCGGACGCTTATCTAAAATGGGAAAGAAAAACTGAGCTTGTTTTTTATTGTCAAAACTTTTCAGAACTTAGGAAAGTAAGACTAGCTGCCGCTGAATTTAGTGGCTATGCCATTAATTGGTATGATCAAGTAGTTTCTCTTAGAAGACGGATAGGAGAAAGTCCAATAACTACTTGGCAAGAACTAACAGAGCTAATGAGAAAAAGATTTGTTGCTAGTCATTACAACAGGGATCTTCATCAGAGACTGAGACGTCTGACCCAGGGAACAAAGAACGTTGAGGACTACTTCCAGGAGATGGAAACCCTTATGCTCAAAGCTGATGTTGAGGAGGATTTAGACGCAACTTTGGCTCGCTTTCTGGCAGGATTGAACCGAGAAATACAAGACCGGTTGGAGATCCAGGAGTTTGAAAGCGTGGAGGACATGCTCCACAAAGCAATCCTGATTGAACAACAGGTTAAAAGGAGAGGTTTCTCTAAGCCTGCCTATGCACCAAAACCGGCCTATGCACCTAAGCCAAACTACCAAGATAAAGGTAAGTCCCCTCTTCCAACAAATACCGAGTTTAAAACTAACCAATCTACACTTTTTGATAAGGGCAAAACCGTGGAATCCACGAGTAGAGCCAGAGATATCAGGTGTTTCAAGTGTCACGGATTAGGACACTATGCCAACAAGTGCCCAAACCAGAAGGTCATGATTTTGCTTGACAATGGGGAAGTGGAATCCGAGAATGAGGAGGAAGAAGACACCGGACCAGTCTTTGACGAGGAAGAACCCTTTGACTATCCAGCCCAAGGCAATCTCCTTGTGACCATGAGATCACTAAGTGTCCAACCCAGGACCAGTGACAAAGAACAGAGGGAGAATCTCTTTCACTCTCGTTGCTTAATCAATGACAAGGTTTGTTCTCTAATTATCGATGGTGGGAGTTGCACTAACGTGGCCAGTGATGTCCTTGTCAGGAAACTGGGGCTAGAAACCAGACCGCACCCGAAACCATTTAAGCTAGAATGGCTGAATGAAGACGGAGTCCAGCACGTCAAAGAGCAGGTCACTGTCCCCATCACCATCAGCCGATACCAAGATGAGGTCGTGTGCAATGTCTTGCCTATGGACGCGAGCCATATCCTCTTAGGCCGGCCGTGGCAATTCGACAGGAAGGCCGTCCATGACGGATACACTAACCGGCACATGTTTGAACACCAAGGAAAGAAAATCACTCTTATGCCTCTATCTCCAACTGAAGTACATCAGGACCAAGTACAGCTTCGGAAGAGCCGGGAGCTAGAAAAAGAACCAGAACAGGTCAGAAAGTCCAACTTTTATATCAAACCAAGTCAGGTAAAGAAAACTCTGTTTTCTCGTCCATCTTTTATTTTGCTTGTATACAAAGAAACTCTGACAGCTTCTAACGTCCCACCGGAGCTACCGAGTGAACTTAAGCCTATTATGCACAGGTTTCAGGACGTGTTTCCAGAAGAAACTCCCAGTGGGTTACCACCCATTCGCGGGATAGAACACCAAATCGATTTGGTACCAGGAGCTTCCCTACCAAACCGACCGGCTTATCGCACCAACCCGACCGAAACCAAGGAGTTGCAAAGACAAGTTGACGACCTAATGGACAAAGGCTACATCAGGGAAAGCCTAAGCCCATGTGCGGTCCCAATCTTGCTTGTACCCAAGAAGGATGGAACATGGAGAATGTGCGTGGACTGCAGGGCCATAAACAACATTACGGTTAAGTATCGCCATCCCATTCCCCGTTTAGATGACATGTTAGATGAATTGCATGGTTCAAAGGTCTTTTCTAAAATAGATCTTAGAAGTGGGTACCATCAGATTAGGATGAAGGAATGGGATGAATGGAAAACAGCTTTTAAAACTAAGCACGGCCCTTATGAATGGCTTGTTATGCCGTTCGGCCTGATAAATGCTCCTAGCACCTTTATGCGTTTAATGAATCATGTTCTTAGGACATACATAGGTGAATTCGTTGTCGTATACTTTGATGATATTTTGATCTATAGTAAGAGCATGAATGAGCATGTTAGACATCTAGAACTGGTCTTGGAAGTGCTTAGGAAAGAACGATTGTTTGCCAATGAAAAGAAGTGTATCTTTGGAGCAGATCACCTAGTTTTCTTGGGTTTTGTTGTAGGAGCTGAAGGCATCCGTGTTGATGAAGAGAAGGTCAAAGCCATCAAAGACTGGCCCAGCCCAAAGACCGTGAGTGAAGTCCGAAGCTTCCATGGGTTAGCCGGCTTCTACAGGAGGTTTGTCCCAAACTTCAGCACCATTGCGGCCCCTCTTACTGAGGTCATTAAAAAGAACGTGGGGTTCAAGTGGGAACAAGCTCAAGAAGATGCCTTCCAGGCCTTAAAAGGGAAGTTAACTCAAGCTCTCTTACTTGTTCTTCCCGACTTCTTTAAAACCTTTGAAATAGAATGTGATGCATCTGGTGTTGGTATAGGTGCTGTCCTGACGCAAGAAGGATAACCATTGGCGTACTTCAGTGAGAAACTGGGTGGAGCAACCTTGAACTATCCGACCTACGACAAGGAATTGTATGCCTTGGTCCGTGCCCTTCAAAATTGGCAACACTACCTGTGGCCAAAGGAATTCGTCATACACACTGACCATCAGTCCCTAAGGCATCTTAAGGGCCAACAGAAGCTCAACAAGAGACACGCACGGTGGGTGGAATTCATTGAAACCTTCCCGTACGTCATCAAATACAAACAAGGTAAGGAGAACATAGTAGCTGACGCTCTATCTCGGAGGTATGCGCTTCTTTCCTCTCTTGGAACCAAGTTGTTAGGATTTGAATTTATTAAAGAACTGTACGAGGCAGACACTGACTTTAGGGAACCCTATCTTGCTTGTTCTAGACACGCCCATGGCAAGTATTATCTGTCCGAAGGTTTCCTCTTCTTTGACAATCGTTTGTGTGTACCTCACTGTTCTTTGCGAGAAGTGTTTACAAGGGAAGCTCATGGAGGAGGGTTAATGAGACATTTCGGTCCAGCCAAGACCCTAAAAGTTCTTCAGGACCATTTCTACTGGCCAGGGCTAAAGAAGGACGTGGAAAGGATCTGCAGCCGTTGCGTGACTTGCAAGGAGGCTAAGTCCAAAAGCACAAACCAAGGTCTGTATTCTCCTTTACCAATTCCCTATCATCCCTGGACTGATCTTTCTATGGACTTTGTCTTGGGATTGCCTAAGTCTAGATTAGATAAAGACTCCATCTTTGTTGTGGTAGATCGTTTCTCTAAAATGGCACACTTCATTCCCTGTTTAAAAACGAATGATGCTTCTCATGTTGCCGATCTGTTCTTTAGAGAAATTGTTAGACTTCATGGAATGCCTAGAACCATAGTTTCAGATCGAGATGCTAAGTTTTTAAGCTATTTCTGGAAAACTTTGTGGACCAAACTAGGAACTAAGTTACTGTTCTCAACCACTTGTCACCCTCAGACCGATGGCCAAACAGAGGTAATCAACAGAACCTTATCTGCTTTTCTTAGGACGTTAGTTAAAAGAATCTTAGATCGTGGGAGGAACATTTGCCGCACGTAGAGTTTGCATATAATCAATCTGTGCATTCAGCTACCAAACATTCACCTTTTGAAATTGTTTACGGCTTTAATCCACTGTCTCCTCTTGATCTAATCCCTTTACCTGTTGATGAAAGGATAAGTTTAGATGGCAAAAAGAAGGTCAAACTTGTTAAGCAGATTCATGAAAAGGTCCGAGCAAACATTGAAGCAAAGACAAAACAGTATGAAAAGTATGCTAACAAGCACAGACGGAAGGTGGTGTTCCAACCAGGTGACCTCGTTTGGGTACATTTGAGGAAGGAAAGATTCCCATAGGAGAGGAAGTCCAAGCTGATGCCAAGAAAGGATGGACCATTCACGGTGATCAAGAAACTTCATGACAATGCCTACCAGCTGGATCTTCAAGGTAAGTACGATATTTCTTCAAGTTTTAATGTGTCTGATCTATCTCCTTTTGTTTCAGATGAACCAGACTTGTGGACAAGTCCTTTTCAAGAGGGGGAGAATGATAGATACCGAGGTACCGAACCAGGCCAGACGTCCATGGACCGATCGGAGGACGATGAGCCAGAGTTGGACGGACTGGGCAATCATGCTGAGGAACATCTTGTTCGTGAAGAAACCGAGGTTCAACCACAGGAAACCAGCTCAGGACAGGGAGCAGGACATCCGGACGCTACGGCCGTGTTCCGTATAGACCCGGCCGGACACGGGAGCAAGCTGCGAAGGGACGGCCGACCTAAAGACCGAATCACTAGACGAACTCGATCCCAATCTCGTCCCAAAAATCATGAAGAAGGCAACGAACGAGTCAGAATTCAAATGGCCCGAGCCAATTCAAAGACCGGACGTGACACTCAAGTTCTAGCCCAGAACGGACGTCCGGATATCGACCCAGCAGAGGAAGAAGGGAGTTTCCCAGTCTTTATGGATTTTTCCATCGTCCGAAGCTTGAGGCAGCACATTATAGGACTTAAGGAGATGATCAAACGTGAGAGTCTCCAGTTAGCACGAGCCGAACCAGACTTACCCCATGAAGGACTCCTTTGCTCCATCCGTGCCCGAGAAACACCAAGCTGAATGTCACCAGAAGCTCAAGGGTCATCTTTGCCGGAAGTTCAAAAGTCATTCTCATTTATTTTACCTGACCTAAATCTAGTCAAGTTTCATTTATTTTAAGTTCTAGAAAACTTCAAAAACTCCTCGTGGTACTCTATCTTCTAGCTGCGAAACACTTTAAGTTTGTAAGAACATCATTTTTTGCAGAATAATCGAAGTTTTTATCATCTTTTTCTTGAGAGAAAATCTCACTGTTCTTCTTGAACATTTCGTTGGTTTTGGCAAGGGTTACTTCCCAAATCAACAAACCTCCTTGGATTCATTGTTAAGGGTTACTTCCTTGAATCTTTGGAGTGGAGAATACCAAGAGTCTTCCGCAGCTCTTGACGGTCTCCATCGATCCACCAGCTTGATCCGTGTATGCTAGTAGCTGCGGTATCATTCATATCCCAAACTTACCCACAAAGAGTTCAATCCTACCGAGGGATCCATTAGATGGCTCCTGGAGGATGTGCGTGGACTGCAGAGCCATCAACAACATCACAGTTAAGTACCACCATCCCATCCCTAGGCTAGACGACATGCTGAGTTGTATGGGTCTAGAATCTTTACTAAGATAGATCTTAGGAGTGGTTACCACAAGATTAGGATGAAAGAAGGGGATGAGTGGAAAACTGCATTCAAAACAAAGCAAGGGCTTTATGAATGGTTGGTAATGCCTTTCGGCTTGACCAATGCACCAAGTACATTCATGCGACTGATGAATTATGTGCTTAGGTCGTTTATAGGAGAGTTTGTAGTGGTCTATTTCGATGATATCCTGGTATACAGCCGTAGTCTGTCAGATCATGTGCAACACTTAGGCAAGGTTCTAGAGGTCCTAAGGAAAGAGCGCATGTTTGCTAATATGGCCAAATATACTTTTGGAACGGATAACCTAGTTTTCTTAGGTTTTGTTGTAGAAGCAGATGGCATCCGCGTGGATGAAGAAAAGGTCAAGGCTATCCGAGACTGGCCAAGTCCCAAGACCGTGGGAGAGGTTAGGAGTTTTCATGGCCTAGCCGGGTTCTACAGAAGGTTTGTACATGACTTCAGTACAATCGCACCTCCCCTGACCGAAGTGATCAAGAAGGACGTCGGGTTTAAGCGGGGTCTTGCACAGGAGGAAGCTTTCCAAACCTTAAAAGGGAAGTTGACTAACACCCCTTTACTTGTTTTGCCTAATTTTCTTAAGGCATTTGAGATCGAATGTGATGCCTCAAGTATTGGAATCGGTGGTGTTCTTATGCAGGAGGGAAAGCCAGTCGCTTATTTCAGTGAGAAGCTGGGAGGAGCTACTCTCAACTATGCCACCTACGACAAGGAACTCTATGCGCTTGTGAGGGCTCTCCAGACTTGGCAGCATTACCTCTGGCCGACGGAGTTCATCATCCATACTGACCACGAGTCATTGAAGCATCTCAAGGGCCAGCAGAAGCTTAGCAAGCGACATGCCCGGTGGGTAGAGTTTATAGAGACATTTCCATATATCATCAAGTATAAACAAGGTAAAGAAAATGTCGTGGCCGATGCTCTATCTCGCAGGTATACTCTACTCTCTACACTTCGAACCAAACTTTTGGGATTTGAGTTCATTAAGAACTTGTACGAAAATGACTTGGACTTTAAGATTCCCTATTTGGCTAGTGCTAAACATGCAGTCAGTAAGTACCATCGGATGGAAGGGTTTCTGTTCTATGATAATCGACTATGTGTGCCTAACTGTTCTTTGAGTAAGTAGCTCTGCATGGAAGCCCATGGAGGAGGACTAATGGGACATTTCAGACCAGTTAAGACACTTAAGGTCCTACAAGATCACTTCTATTGGTCGGGCCTACGGAAGGATGTGGACCGCATTTGCAGCCGGTGTGTTACCTGTAAGGAAGCTAAGTCCAAAAACTCCACACAAGGTCTGTATTCTCATTTGCCTTTTCCTTCTCACCCTTGGACCGACTTGTCAATGGACTTTGTGTTAGGATTGCCTAAATCTAGAACTGGTAGGGACTCCATCTTTGTAGTGGTAGATCGGTTCTCTAAAATGGCACACTTCATTCCTTGCCTGAAATCAAATGATGTCCCGCATGTATCTGAACTGTTCTTTAGGGAGATAGTTAGGTTGCATGGAATGCCTAGGAATATTGTGTCTGATCGTGATGCCAAATTTCTTAGTTACTTCTGGAAAACTTTGTGGACCAAATTAGGTACTAGGCTCTTGTTTTCGACTACCTGCCATCCGCAGACTGACGGACAGACTGAGGTAGTCAATAGGACCCTCTCGGCTTTGCTTAGAACCTTGGTTAGCAAGAACTTAGGAACTTGGGAAGAACATTTGCCCCATGTGGAATTCGCCTATAACCATTCGGTGCATTCTGCAACAAAATTTTCTCCTTTTCAAATTGTCTATGGAATTAACCCTCTGTCTCCTTTGGATCTTTTACCTTGGCCTATTTACGATCGTGAAAGTGTTGATGGTAGAAAGAAAGCAGAGACAGTCAAGAAAATTCATGAGCAGGTTAAAGCAAACATCGAAGCAAAAACAAAGCAGTACGAAAAGTATGCTAACAAAGGAAGAAGCAAGATGGTTTTTCAACCAGGGGACCAAGTATGGATACATCTGAGGAAGGAACGGTATACTGAGGAGAGGAAGTCGAAACTCATGCCAAGGAAGGACAGACCATTTACTGTTCTCAAGCGCCTGCATGACAATGCCTATCAGATAGACCTCCAAGGTAAGTACGATGTGTCTACAAGTTTTAATGTCTCTGACCTGTCTCCTTTTGTGGCAGATGAACCGGATTCGTGGACAAATCATTTTCAAGAGGAGGGGAATGATGGGAATCAGGACACGGACTACACTTCCGGACGAGCCACTGGAGCAATGGGACCATGAATGGAGGTTGGCCAGGGTAGTACGAGAGCTATCGACCGTGGTACGGGAGCTATCGACCGTGGTACGGGAGCTATCGACCGTGGTACGGGAGCTATCGACCGTGGTTCGGGAGTCATCGACCATGGGACGGGAACCAATGACCGTGTCATCTACCGTATCGACCCGATGCGACCCGGGAGCGAGCTGAGGAAGGATCATCGACCGAACGACCGAATTCTTCGTCCTAGAATTCAGAACTCACACCCACGTGACCAAGAATATGAGAACAGTCTAGACAGAATGGCTTTGGTACAAGGGAAAACAGAAGACGGACGGGAGACCCACTTTCTCAGACGAGAAGTGCAGCCGGACCAGGGGACAGACGTACTACGAGGACCATTCACCAAGACCAAGCTCAAGGAACTTCAGACTTGCGTCCAAGCCATGGTTCAAGGGCCCGGGCTTAGGCCAGAACAGACAGATGACCCACACGGACCAGCTTGGTGGACCATGATCCATGCTGTCGCGACCGAGTAGCTTAAGGGTCACTCTTTGGGTAGCTCAAGGGATATTTTAGGATAGTCAACTCGCCAGTTGATTGAGCTGACTTCTACGTTTAGTTTTCTGTGCTTTTCTTTATTGCTTTGACTAGAAAACCCTATAAGTACCTTTCATTTCGAATTCAATAAAAAAACTTTTGATCTTCTTTCGAACTTTGGTTCCCTTTGAGAATTCTGCGATTCTCTTTTTTCTTTAGGAACAATCTAACTGTTGGTAAGGGTTACTTCCACAGTGAACCTCCCAAGGGAAACGTAGTGAGTCATATCCACGGTCCAAATGAGTGGGAATACTAGAGGCCTTCTGCAACCTCTAACGGTCCCAAGCAATCCACTGCAAACCGTAAGTGCTAGTAGCCTTCGGTCCAGTACTATCCAACACTGTACCACCCGAAGTGCCAATCCGGGACAAGCCTACGAACAAAACATTACTAAAAGTGACGACTACGATCCCCACATCAACAGCCGCCCGTGACTTCCCTGAACCAGCCCCCCCACCTTCATGCTCCCACCGACTAGGCCGCCCGATCTTTCTTCTTGAACCAGCCCGCCAAGTCAGGCCAGCCCGCCAAGTCAGGCCAGCCCGCCAAGTCAGGCCAGCCCGCCAAGTCAGGCCAGCCCGCCAAGTCAGGCCAGCCCGCCGGTTTTCCTCCTCTTAGACCAGCCCACCAGTCCAGTCCAAAGACCGAGCGGGCTGAAAGTTCATACAAGGGAAACGGGCGGGCTGAAAGTTCATACATAAGAAACGGGTGGGCTGAAAGTTCATACAAAAGAAAAGGTAGAGGTGGTGAGAAATTCAGACTACTGCTTCCAACACACTGCTTTTCTTTTCCAGACTAAGTTCATACGAAAGAAACAGGCGGGCTGAAAGTTCATGCGAGAGAAATGGGCGGGCTGAAAGTTCATACGAAAGAAACAGGTGGGTTGAAAGTTCATCCGAAAGAAACGGGCGGACTGAAAGCTTGACTCGTAATCATTTGGGTCGGAACACTGTTCATCCGGGATTATCCGCAAAACCCTATTCACAGAACACTGTTCACGAACCGGATAAAATCGAAAAGACAAGGATTCGATTTAACGAAAGACGGATTCAGGTTACTGTTCATAAAAATACTATTTATATATACTATTCACGAAACTGTTCACATACCGATTCGAAAACCAAAAAAACGAGTCCAAGCAAGGCGGAAGACCGAAATCAGGGCGAACTAAACCAAACCGGAGGCGGGCTGGATCAAAACTAGACCTAATGGCAACCTGCTAAGGATATGGGCCGCGGATCAGGCCCAAAATCCGTCTAAGTCGGCGGATGGAAGATTTCCGAGCCCCCATTTATTATAAGTTTTGATTGTGTGAGTGTCGACTCTCACATCTTTGAGACTATGATTTTGAGCATTCTCCATATCCAAATTTGGTAAAACCTGAGACCCACTATCTTTCGGATTAACCATAAATTCACACAGGAGTTCCACCATCAGGAATATCAAGCTTCTGACCTGACTCCACACAGGAGTTCCACCATCAGGAGTTCCACCATCAGGAATATCACGCCGACTCTCATCCGCCCTTCGTGTCTCATCTATTGTGGGACACCTCTCCTGATCATGACACAGACTGTAACAAAAACGACAATATCTAAATAAACGCTAATACCATAATGACACCAGGATCTCCTCCCCATTGTGAAATCCCACTATCATCTCAAAGATCAAAGGTTTAAAACCATTCACCACCACCTGGACTCTGCCATTGTCTAGGTCCACCTCTTGTGCCTCTCTCAAACCGTTCACAATGCTCCTAAATGTAGAATCCACCCCAAAATGAAGTGCCACACCGATTACCTTGACCCAAAACCGAATCGCAGAAGGATGGTTCTAGTCAATCACTAGTTCCAAGAGAAACCATCCAATAGTTAAAATGATAGGGCCTCATCTTTAGAACCTCCACAATATCGTCCTTCCTATCAAAATCCATTTGAAACCGGCCTAGACCAAGACCAGCACCTGCCAAACGATCTTCCATCTTCCAAATTCGAGGCATCATGAAAAGCAAAGACTTCATATCCTGCAGATATGGATTCATACACCTGCCTATGAGAGTCCTTGGATAACCCTTGATCAAGGCAGAATTGTCAAAATGGGGCACATTAATCTTCATTCACGGGACATTGACCACCGGCTTCTTACCTGCAATATCTTTTGACAAGAGATTAGTTTGTGACATTCTCTTTTCTATAAGGAACTGTGAATAGAGACGCATGAAGAAAGAAGAAAGAGAAGACAATGTCAAGAGATGATAGGCAACAACGAAACGAAAGGATCTCTTATAAATATCCCCCAAAAAAAACCATGTAACCTAAACATATTGGAAACAAATAAAATCCAAAAATCATGCACAATCATTCTAGACCTTAAATCACGCCAATCATATAACAATATCCAAATCCCTCCCACCAGCAAAAACCCGTTTATCTAATTTGACAACCCAACTCCATCCAAACATTTCCATGACAGTAACCATTTCCTTAGCCTCAATTCGAAAATCAAGCAAGTAGATATGAAAATTTTGCTCATCAGTTGGGTAATGCTATCACTTGCCATGTATCTAATTTATAATTATTTATACACATGCAACAAATATGGAATCTATTTTTGTCAGTATTTTGTAATATAAATAACAAATATTAAATTTATTTTTTCGTAATTTTGTATTAGAAACAGAAAATGAATTTGTTTTTTATTCTTAATTTTCAAATTTTTATCAGTCATTAATGCTTTTTGTAATGTATTTTTTAAAAATTAATAATTTTGAGCATCTTAAATAGAAAAATAAAGTTGAATACAAAAGAAAAAATATAATATTAACTAATAAATTCAGAATTATCTTTTAATAAGTCAAATATAATATATTAAAAATTTTAATTAACGACATGGGATTCAAATAGCCGAATCATCATATTAAACTTTGAATTAACAATTTTTAATATTATCACATAATAAAATTTATACTCAACATATTATATGTTATATTTAATTTAACCAAAATACTAATATATAATTTAGAAAATTATGTTAACACCTGCCATAGCCATATTATATACATTAACCAATCATTCATTATTATTTTTCTCAGACGGCTATAGATTCATAATACCTCAAAATAGTATTCAAATTAAAAATTATAACTACATATATATAAGAATAGGAATAAGACACAACATGTGAAAAAAAAAAAATCGGAAATGCAAAACCAGATACGCTTAATAGGTCCATAAAAAATTAATTTAGAATGAAAGAGGCCCAGACAAGATTTTATGAGGTTAAAAAAAAAATACCAATAAAAATGAGCTTACACATCTACTCAACTTAAATAACGTGTTAGGTATGTTAAAATAGAGAACGAGAAAAAAAAAGAGTAACATATATATATATATATATTAAGAAAAAAAAAAGAACCCAATAATTAGTTAATGTCAATCTAGGCTTTAATCCGCAGGGCTAGCTCAACTAGATCTGCAATGAGACGGGCTTGGACATATAAATAGATGTACATGAATTTGCCCATTCCTGGGTCCAAACCCGTTGCGGTTTGAGGTTGTGCAGTCTACACCCGTCATGGGTTAGTAAAATATCGGGTTAACCCATTTAAGAAAATATTATATTTCATCTTCTTCGATTCCATTTAATCAATGAGTCGGTTAGGTCTGGGCGTTCGGATATCGGTTCGGTTCAGGTTTTTCGGATTTTCGGGTTTTCGGTTCCAGAGATATAGGGTCCGTTCGGGTATTTTAGAATTTCGGTTCGGGTTCGGTTCGGTTCCGGTTCGGGTTCGGTTCGGGTTCGGATACCCGAAAATTTATTAAAAAATAAAATTTAATTAAATTTGAAATAAAATTGATTAAATTTAAATAAATTTAAATAAATTTTTATTAAATCTGGATAAATATAGTTTAAAACATTTGCATATTTTTTATTTTAAATATTTTAGTTATTTTGATCTAAAATTAAATAATTTATTCATTTATAATTATAATTTTTGATAAATAGGTTATATTATGTATAAATATAATTAATATTTTTGGTATATAATTATATTTCGGGTATTTCGGGTACCCATTCGGATATCGGTTCGGTTCGGGTTCCGTTTTTCGGATATAGAAATTTAGGATCCGTTCGGATATTTCACCGGTTCGGATTCGGGTTCGGTTCCTCTTTTTCGGTTCGGGTTCGGTTCGGTATTTCGGGTTCGGGTTTTTTGCCCAGGCCTAGAGTCGGTGATGAATATTTTCTTCTTCAATTTCTCCATTGTTCCTGATTGAAGCTTTACCCAACTAGAGAGAACAAAAAAATTAGTTACTAGAAACAAGATAATGGTTGTTCAATATGTATCTATAATCTAAAATCAAAATAAAATTTTACGTCATGAATTTCATCATTAATGTATTACAAATTAGTCATATAACACATATTATCTCAATTAAATTCAACACAAATTATTTCTATCATAGAAGAGAATTGATTTGATATTTTAAATAACTTTAAATAGATAAAAAAAATTATCTTATAAAAAAAAGCTAAATGACTTATTTAGTTTTAAAAATCAATATTAAGAAAAATTTGAAAAGTATAATTTCTCGAATTCAAATTCATTCAAAAGATGAAAAACAATTTCATGAAACAAAAATTACTTTCGAAATATTAGAGCTAAGAATGCGAGATATAATTTTTTCTTAATAAACTACTTTTATTAATGGCAAAAGTATAATTATTAATGATAATATATATATACATGTAAAAATAATAATAAAATAAAAAATAGAAGTTATGTTAATTGAAACTAAAAATGAAAAATGAAAAATATAAAAGTTACTATATATTTATAAAAAAAATTGATATTAAATTATAAAAATAATTCACGTAACGCGTGGACTATTCCTACTTATACATATTTTATGTTTTCATATGAGTTCATATCTTATTATATAATCTATTTTCGTATATAATATTTATATTAAATATTTTTGACTAAGATATTTATGTAGTTTACTTTATATTTAGTTCACCTAATTAAGTTATAGTTTTTTGTTCCAAGAATTTAACTCTTATAAAATATGGTCTAATATTCCTTTAGTTTATAATTTCAACATGTGTGATGAATTAAAAGAATATAGTAAATACCATGCGATGTATTTTTATATAAAATATGACAAATTTATATTTTATATAATTATTGTTACAATTTTATGAAGATTAAAATTTGATTATCCGTCTATTAATTTGTCTTGCATTAGTTATTTTTAATGTTTTTATAGTCAAAACATATTTATTACTTTTTAACCCATTTTTCCATTGTCTAAATATTATACATATTTTGATGGATTAAACTGTAAAAATCTTTAATTGTAAAAACATCAACTTATTTTACTATATGATTGACTAATATATATATTGACTACTTTTTAATTTTTAAATTTTACTAAGCTAAAAATATATCAGCTTAATTTTAAATATTTTAAATTCTTTTTCAAATTTAAAAATTTACGTTTTATAAATTAGACACTTATTAAAATTAAGTTGATTTTGTTTTCATTTTTTTTTAGTTGAAATATGCTCAAAAATATATTTACTCATGTTGTTTTATGTGTATGTTTATCAAACTTGATTTTATGATTTTTATAAATAAATAATTTAGTAAATTCTTTTATTATATTTATCATTTAATTTATTTAATTTAATTTATATATATATATATATACATATATATATCTTCGTTTTTTAATTAATTAGGAAGTGTAACCCATTAATTTTAGATTATTTACGGTCGTTTCAATTGTGCTACCAATTTATTTTCAAACTTTATTAGTCAATGCAATGATTTCCTTTAACAGAATTTTTGCTTATAAATTCTGGCTCAATTGTTAAAAAAAAAAAAAAAAATTTAGGGCTAAAATACTTTGATTTATTAGATTTTCAAAAATAATATAGTCATAACCTATCATATATGCAAATTTCAACCTATAATTTATTTATTTATGTTACTTATTTAATAAGGTCGATTGGATTATGATAGTTGATTTTCTGTTACGATAAATTTACGAGACTATAGCTAATGCAAAGGCTGCAATTGCTATAACAAAAATGCAGAAAATACCCCTTTTTAGTTGGGAATTATTAAAAAAAAAATGTTACGAAATTCATATTAACTACATTGAGTATAAGTTCAAGTCACATAAGAGCTCTAACCATATTTCAATTTGTGATCAATCCATAAACAAGTACATGTTCGAGTATCGTTGAGCAACTCCTTATCAATTTTGATTCATTTGACCAGATTCAATCAACTAGATTATAACAACAAAGTACAAATAAAAACTATATTAGGGAAAAACTTTCGGGGACATACAAAATGTACAAATTTATATTTACAATATGAAAGAGTAAATTAAATTGAATGAACATAAAAAAATATCATAACCTACACAAACACAAAGTTTTCTTTGGTCTTTACTAATTATAACATTTTTATTGACGAGTCACAAAAATTTCACCTATCAAAGCAACTAAAAGAATTATTAAAATAAGTTCAAATGGAAGGAAAAAAATATGTTGATAAAATGAATTCCTATTGGTTGACTATTACTTATTGAATCTTGCTCTAAAACCTAGTTTAATCTTTTATTCCAAATAACCTCGTACCATGACGTATCGAGAATAGTAGAAATTAATGAATAAATAATAGTTGTACAAACCAATGATGTAATCTCATGCCCAACAGTCCACATCTTGAACTCTATAGAATATTCTGAATCATTCATGAACATCACATCAAATATGATTATAACATTTATGGTCCCCATGTAAATAAGAAGTTGTCTAGCAGCTACAAAATGGGAATTTACTAGAATATACAATAAAGATATACAAACAAGAACAAATAATAAGGAAAATGCTGAAAATATTGGGTTAGGAAGTAATAACACTCCCAGACCTCCTACTAGAAGACCGGATCCAATAAAAACTAAAGAAAATCATGTATTGGTCCAAGCAAATCCATTAAAAAAAAAGTTGAAATCCTTTTCATGACCTTATCTATTATATAATGGTTTATTTTTTCTCCCCCTCATGCCTCCACGTCACCATGTTCAACTAGACACATGTCCTCATTTTTTTACTTGAATGCAAATTTTGCAACTTCACTTTCAATTGGTTTCTTCATTTGGGCCAACTTACTACAACTCCAACAGGTCCAAAAACATAAACACATTACAATAAACTTGAGTAAAAAACTATATTCTAAGTGTTAGTTACAAATAGAACATTAAAAAAAATAAAAAAATTACTTTAAAAATAAATAAACATATCAAAATTATATTAGACTAAAAAAACTAGTAGATGAAGATTATAATCCACATATACAATGAAAAGGGTTATTTACATAAAATAAATGATACGTGACATAAAATAATATAAATAAAAAAACTTAAACTAACTGTAAAAAAAATTAATAACTCATGATAAGAAAAAACTATATATAGTAGATTGTAAAAAAAAAATATAAGAAATATTATTATCAACAAAAATAATCTCTACTTAAAAATATAATTTTTTAAAAATAAAAATTTATCCAAAATTATATATACATATTCTAAAAAATATATCAAAAGAAACATTTTAGACAAAAAAAAAATTGATCAGGGAAGCAAAAATAACGAATTCGATCAATTGATGGATGCAAAACTAAACCATTTGGTGATGAATAAAGAGAAATGACATTTTCCTTATAGAATGCATGAAAAATATAAAAACCAAAGGTCCAACACCTTTATATTTTCGATACAATAAATGATATGAGAAACAAAATCTACGCTGTAAAAACAGAAAATGTTGACGGATTAAAAATAACATAATTACACTTAATTTAAAATAATTTAAAACTAAAACTAAGTAAAACGATATTATAAATGAACCAACTGAAAAAACTAGAATATATATATATAATAATAAACAAACAATAAATAATATGAAAATAACTAATTACCAAAGGAAGAAAACTTTACAAATAATTATAACCAAAAAATTAACAATAACAAAAAAAAAATTTATTGAAAATGAGAACATGCCCCCGCGCATGTGGTGGCTAAAAATTCCTAGTTAATTTAACCGGGGAGTTTGTTTTTAATATGTTTCTAATAGGTGAAATTAGAATCTAATGGATATGAATTGATGTAGATACAATTATTAGAGAGTTTCTCTTTTTTTATTGTAGTATTTTTAACCTATCTATTTCAAAAAAGTAATTACAAATATATTAAAAGGATGAGCCTTAATGCTTAATATTATTCTATAAATACAATACAAGTTTTTAATTAAATTCTTCATAGAATTCAAGATTTGAGGTGTATCTAAAATTGTTCGAATAGTGTAATCGTCAATTATTGACATTGGTAAACGTCCCAAAGCTATTTGATTATAATTCAACTCTTGATGATAATAAGTTGAAACTGAAGAATGTTAAATTATTGTATTTTTTGGAAACATATTTAGTAGAGATAATTTTAATTTTCATAATTATTTAAGGTGTGTTTAAATGCATTTACCAAAAAAAGATTTCAAAATCGAATTTTTTTGTTAAGATTTGATTAGATTGTATAATGTTATGGCAAACTTTTTTTTTTTTTTGAGATATTTAAAGGTTGTTTTAAAAAAAAATTTTGTGATTTAGTTTTGATTTTGATTTTAACCATAATTGACATATATCGTTTGACTAAACTACCATTAATGAACATTTGAAAAAACATTAAAACACAATGGTATTTTATGTATTATAGCACATGGTTAAATGTTTTTTCTATAATGTTCCATGTTTTAATAATATAGAAGTGTAATATAATCAATCTTAGGACTTCAAATTCAACAATCAGCTCGAGAACTACAAACTGAAGGCAACGACAATTCTGAGTTTCATCTCTCTTCCTCTGTCTTTGGGTATTGTGTCTTTGGGTATTGTCAAATTCAATTTTTTATCTCTCAAATTAAATAACTTGGAAGTAATTTTGCTACATACTCAAGGAATTGATGTTTCTTGATGGGTGATGTTAGATAGTTTTTGATCCTGGCGAGATGTTGACAAAGAAGCTCCTTTGACAATGGATAAGCTTTTCTCACCTTAAAAGGTTTAAAAAGACTGTTTCATACTTTATACTTTCTTGAACCCATCATCTCTCTTTTTCTTTTTTTTTTTTTTTTTGTCCTAAGAATCAATGGCATTGTCTTATACTCTTCAAATCAATGTTTTCTTGAGGATAAGGGGCAAATGGGAAGATAGGTTTCCTGATTTAGCCTCTTTCTTTCATGTAAGTTCTTCATCAAACTAAAGTTTTAAGCCTTTTTTCCTAATTCTTATTGTGTCTTGATGTCTCATCTCCGCATTTGATTAGGTGATTAGCTTAAATAAGAGAAGTATACGGATGTGAGAGTCAGAACTCACACAAACAAAACTTATATTTAATGGGGGCTCGAAAATCCTATTTTAAAAGAACTTATAGCAATCCGCCGACTTCAACGGGTTTGGACTTTATCTACGGCCCGTTTTCTCAGCATATCGTCGTTTGGTCTTGTCCCGACCCAGCTTGCCTCGGGTCTGGTCCAATCCAACTTGAGTTTGGTTTTCTGTCTTGTTCGGCTTCTTTCCCGGTCTTATGGTGGGTTCGTGAACGGTGTCATGAACAATGTTTAGTGAATAGTATTCCGAACCTGAGTAACGCTAAACCAAATCTTTGGGTCGAAGGTTTATGTTTGGTTTATGAACAGTGTTCCGTGAATAGTAATTTGAACACTGTTCCGAGACCAAGTAACGCTGAACCAAACTTTAAGCTTGCTGGTTCGGTCAAGAGATATGTAAAGAGATCGTGTGAAGGATCAGGTCGCCCAGAACCGTTCTCGGTGAGGTTAGCGATCTACCTTCGGGGAGACCAGGTCACTACTCTCTCTCTCAAGAGAGCTGCCGACCTGCTACTTCGTGTTCTGATTGTCTAGAGACTCTGATCAGGTCACCTGGAACCGTTCTCGGAGAGGTTGGCGACCTGCCTTCGGAATGACCAGGTCGCTTCTTTCTCTCTCTCTCTCCTGGGAGAGAGAGTGGGTGACCTGCCCCTGCAGGTGACCCCGTCACCACTCTCTTTCTCCTCGGAGAGAGAGTGGGCGACCTGCCCTTTCGGGTGACCAGGTCGCCACTCTCTCTCTCCCGGGAGAGGGAGTGGGCGACCTACTTCTTCGGAGTGAGCAGGTCACCATCTTCCCTTCCGAGAGAGTGGACGACCTTCTTCTTCGTGTTCTGATGTCTAGAGACTATGATCAGGTCGCCTGGAACCGTTCTCGGAGAGGTTGGCCACCTGCCTTTGGAATGACCAGATCGCCTCTTTCTCTCTCCCGGGCGACCTGCTCTTTGTCCTGACTATCTTCGAACGAGTTTTTGGGTCCTCGGACGAGTTATCGGGTTCTCGAAGAAATTTTCATGCATTTGGACAAGCAGCAGGTCACCGACTCTTTGCATAGAGGGAGATGGCGACCTGCTCTTGGTCTTCATGGTCCTCGGACAAGTTTTTGGGTCCTTGGGCGACTTTTCGGGTCCTCGGACGAGTTTTCGGGTCCTCGGGCGAATTTTCGGGTCCTCAGAAGAGTTTTCGGGTCCTCGGACACCTTTTCATGCCTTTGGATAAGCAGCAGGTAACCCAGACTTTTTTTTAGAGGTAAATGGCGATCTACTCTTGGTCTTCATGGTCCTCGGACAAGTTTTCGGGTCCTCAGGCTAGTTTTCGGGTCCTCCGAAGAGTTTCGGGTCCTCGGAAAAATTTTCATGCCTTTGGACAAGCAGCAGGTCCACTCTTTTCTTAGAGGTAGATGACGACCTGCTCTTGGTCGTCATGGTGCTCGGATAAGTTTTCGGGTCCTTGGACGAGTTTTCGGGTTCTCAGACGAGTTTTTGGGTCCTCAGACGAGTTCTTGGATCCGCAGACAAGTTTTCATGCTTTCTGACAAGTACCAGGTCGCCCACTCTTTGCTTAGAGGGAGATGGCAACCTACTCTTGGACTTGGTGGTCCTCAGACAAGATTTCGGGTCCTTGGACGAGTTTTCGGGTCCTCGAACGAGTTTTTATGAAAATGCTTAGATTTCTAAGCTCATCAATCTCCGAGGGGTGTGTTTTGACCCCAACAGTTAGCCCTCCAGCTCGTAACTTCCGTGTGCAGAAGTGAAGAGTTTTAAATAAAGTGTTGATCGAGATTGATGAACCAGAATGGTAAGATGTAAGCCAAGGGGAGAACTGAAAGTTTCTTGAACCCAAAGTCGGTGAGCTGGTATATACTTTTTGCTTTGAAGAGGAGGGAATGGCGACCTGACTAGAGGCAGAGTTAAAAGTGACCTGCCCTCTCTTATTGATAATTGCGACCTGGCTTCCTTTAGTTGGCCACCAGTTTCTTGCTAAGATGTAGTCCGAGTGGACGTCTATTGGTAGATGCCCGCATGCATTAGATCAATGCTTGATTATTTCTTTTGAAAGTGTTTGGAATTTTCGAAACACGCTTATTTCGGGAATATGGATGATCAAACAATGAAGGTAACATTTGAGCCATCATTAACACTTATGTGAGATTTTGACTTTCGTTTCTCCAGTTTAGTTTTTTTCTCTTTGTCTTGTGTTAGCTTTGCATCCGAGGTTAGCTCTTGGAAGGCCAAGTACAAGAAACTCGAGAAGAGGGCTGCTCGATACAAAGCGTGCAAGGAGAAAACCCTCTCGAAGGTAGCATCCGTCAAGGAGAAATTTGAAAAGGAACTTGCCCTTTGTGAGAAGCACGTCCTAAAGCCTACAAGAGGCAAAGGTGAGATTTGGTGGAGAAGTATTGCCTTCGCATGGATAAGGCGAAAGATTCCCTCACCGAGTTGGTTGAGGCCAAAGAGGCGGAGGCGCACCTGTCCAAGTTCTCTGGGAACTTGCTCTTGATTGGTGACCGCGAGCGAGGGAGGTTCGACCCTTGCCGAGGAGAAGGCAAAGGTGCAAGAATGGGCTGATGAGCACAAGGTTGATATGGGCTGCTTCCAGCGAGCCATGGATGGTTTCATCGGGGAGTTAGTGTTTTCTCCCGTTTCTCTTTATGTGTCGGAATGTGCTCTCGGTGAGGGCCCGATTGGGACGATGCTGCCGAGGTCGGAGTGGTGGACGTTGGTGGTACAAACCATGGCGCTCTGGATGAGTGTTTTGGTGCTAGCTCTGATTAGAGCAGCTCTTGTAATTTGTACTTCTGTTTTATGGTTTGGATCGTTTTGACCCTTGTTGCATTTATTGATTTCTTGGGATTTTGAATCTTTGTGTTTCGTGTTTGTCTTGGACTTTTTTATCGACTTGAGTCTCGAGTGTTTTGAAGGGGATGCTTTACCGGGCATTCCGATCTTTCATACCAGAGTATCATCGAGGATATTCTCTGAGTTTGTGAATGGTTCTTAACGATGGACACTGTCTTTGATGTCTTGGAGCTTTCAGCACATTCGACCTATGAATTTCTTTCTTTGGTGATACACATTTATAATCTCATACCAGAGTCGGTTTGGTATTGTGCTCGTGAGATGTAATTGTACCAGTGTTCATTGGATGGTGTTTACTGGGTTAGCGAGCTTATTTCGCGGCTTACGCTCCGTAGTATTTCCAATTTACGAAACGCTCCTGAAGATAAGCTAAGTCGAATATCGTGCAGACGCTTCCCGCATTCCCGATCAGGTTGCACCCTTCAGATATTAGTCCGGAAAATTGTATAGTGCGCTGCTTTTATCCGTCTCTGGATGTCAAACGAACTATGGTTAAAGTCCTTGCTTGGACTACAGCTGTCTTGTTGTGGCCAGCAACATACAAGTTTTTGAAAACTTGAGAGAGCTGTGGATACATAGTCGGATTGCCTCGAGGATTTTCGTCGTTCTTCTGGTGAGACCAGTTAGCGGTTTTGGATTAGTTGTGAGATGCCAAGTCTCAGTGTTCATCCTCCAAACTTGTTTATGGAAATATGAGTGTTCGTTTGTAATCGTCGTTCTTCCGGTGAAAACAGTCAACAATTTTTGGATGGGTTGTGAGATGCCAAGTCCCAGTGTTCATCCTCCGAACCATTTCTCGGAATATGACGTTTTTTGGTAATCGTCGTTCTTCCGGTGAGAACAGTTAACGGTTTTTGGATGGTTAGTGAGATGCCAAGTCTCAGTGTTCATCCTCCAGACTGTTTCTCGGAATATGACGTTTGACGAGCTCATTGCGTTATTTAAAAAAACATGTGAGAGTTGCGGGAGTATATAAATATATAAGGACCCACTCCCCCCCCCCCTTTTTGGAGGGGGCAGCTAAACTCGTTTTTTAGGCGAGCTGCCTATGTACCCCGTTGAAAGAGGGATCAAGCCACCCGTAGTTCCGTTTTTTTGTTTTTTTTAAGGGACTATCCAGGAAGAGTCTTTGGAAATGGCATCATCCTTTGTGACTTCCTTCGTCTCGAAGGTGCCTTCTTTGGCAGTTGTCGTCGCTGTATCCTTGGGAACAATTTCCTCTTTTCCGGGTTGTTCCTATTCTGACTTCTCGCCTTTATTGGTTTTAGGGGCCTTGGAGTGCGGCTCAGTGATCGTGCCCGACCTCTTCCGCTTCGGGTTTTCCATTGGCGAGACCATCGATTTTTGGAGTTTGTGCTCGGCCAAAAAACAAATCCGGGACTCCTTCTGGTTTCCCTATATCGCCTTAATTCCGCTCGGAGATGGGAATTTCAGGCACAGGTGATAAGTTGACGGGATAGCACGCACGGAGTTGATCCATGGTGTTCTCATGATGACGTTGTAAATTGTGGGATGGTTGGCCACTGAGAAATCAACAATCTTCGTAATTCCGCCAGCATTGACCGGAAGTCGGATCGTTCTGTCCCTCATGGTTACCTCACCAGTGAATCTGGTTAATGATCTAGGATTGGGTTGGACGTCAGATAGACTTACGTCCATCCTTCGGAGTGTTTCTCGGAATATCACATCTACCGAAGTTCCTATGTTGATTAATATTCAGGATACGTAACAATCATTGATGACTAGTTTCACCACCAGGGGGTCGTCGTGAGGTTGGTCAAGCCCTCCGGCGCCGCTTTCCTCGAAAGTGATCAGGTCGTCATCTAGAGTGATCGGTTCCTGCGAGTTTGAATTTTCGCTGAAAGGCCTTTATGGAAGCGACTGTGTCTCGGCAGTACTGAGAACCTCCCATGATCATGTTGATCTTTCATCGGTTGTTGGTTTGTTCAAACAAATTTCTTCTCGGAAGCGAGACTCGACCACAGGAACTTCCGCAGGGCGTCAAGCGTGGTTTGATCGCTTATACCATCGATCTTGGACTCTATCACCTTAAGTATGTCGATGAAGTCTCAGAAACTTTCCGTTGGCCCTTGACGAGTAGAAAACTGCGTGAGATGTCGATCGGCTTATGAACAATGAGTAATGCTTCAAGAACGCCACAGATAGTTGATTGAAATTATCGATTGAAATTTACAAGCGGGAGAGTCATGTCAAAGTCGGTCCTTTGAAATGTTCGAGGAAAAGGAGGCAGAAGCCGGTGTCTCTTTCTTCATTCTTGAACCAGGCTCGACCCCATGGAGTTCCGAAAAGCAATCATGTGAGGCGTTGGATCTGACGTCCTGTCGTAGAATGGTATCTGGATTTTCCTGAGATCAGAAGGCTTCACATCCGTGATTCGGGATGTGAATGGGATCTTCTGGGTTTCCTCCAAGACCTGATCAATTTCTGGAGCTGCACTGATGGCCTGGTGGACGTGGGAACACACTATCTTCATCTCGCTTTTCGCGAGGTTGAGCTGGACTCTGAGCTCGGCAATTTCGCTCTTCTGGCCCGCGGAGAATGACATTCTGCCTCACCGGCTTACTCTTCCTTGCTCCTCGGCACGCTGTTGTTGCTCTACCCAGAGTATGTTTTCCTCCTCCTCGGTGAGCTCTCGTACCTCGTCTTCGGTCTCATCTTTGTCTTGGCCGGTTTCGTCTTCGGCGGTTCTGGTATGTCCTCCGTTCTCTTCTTCAGATACTGTCGATGTAGGCTGATCGGCGTTTTGTCCAGCAGTGTTCTTCCGTTGCAGCGGTGGCGGCCCGGATGGGTCCACTCTTGTCCCGATTGGGGTTTGCTCACTTGAGGTTTGCCCACTTGAGGTTTGCCCTCCCGGTGCTGCTGCTTGCGGCGAGAATCTGAGACGCCTTGCTCCGAAGGTCCGACAGTTTTTCTCTAAGACTCCTCCCGGAGGAATATTCCTGGTTCGCCTTTCCTCTCGGATTGTCTCCAAAGTTTAACCACCGTACCGTTCAGTTTCTCCTGCTCGGCTTGTCGCTCTAAGAGCATGGCTAGCATTATCTTCAATTTGGTCATGGAAACTGTTGCTCCGAGTTAAGTCAGAACAAACTTACAGGTTCTGTTCCCGATTCCTTCGGCAACTTTACCAAGATGCAGTTTTTGTACCTCCGTGAAAATAAGCTCTCTGGGCAGATCCCACTGGGAGTTGCGAACTCTTCAGAGCTTATTGTCTTGGAACTCGACAAAAACAACTTCACAGGATTCTTGCCTGAAACCATTTGCAAAGGTGGCAAGCTTGAGAACCTCATATTAGATGATAATCACCTCGAAGGTCCTATCCCGAAAAGCTTGAAACACTGCAAAAGCTTGGTCAGAGTAAAATTCATAGGGAACGGATTCATCGGAGACATATCTGAATCTTTCGGGGTTTATCCAAATCTCACTTTCATTGATCTCAACCACAACAAGTTCCACGGCAAGATTTCAGGCAACTGGGAGAAGAGTCGAAAGCTAGGTGCCTTGATCATGTCAAACAACAACATCACTGGTCCTATCCCACCCGAGATTTGGAATATGACACAACTTGATGAGTTGGATCTATCTTCCAACAACCTCACTGGCGAACTTCCACAAGCAATTGGAAATCTCAAACGTTTGTCGAAGCTACAACTGAACGGGAATCAGTTATCTGGAAGTATCCCTGAAGGAATAAGACTCTTAACCAATCTTGAGTCTCTTGACTTATCTTCAAACAGATTCAGCTCCAAGATACCACAAACCGTTAACTTCTTTTCAAAGCTTCATTACATGAACCTGAGCAGAAACAAGTTGGAGGAACGCATTCCCATGGAAATAACAAAGCTGGCTCAGTTAGCTAATCTTGATCTCAGCCACAACGAGCTCAATGGAGAAATCCCATCACTCAGCTCCCTGGAAAGCCTTGACAAGCTTGACCTCTCAGATAACAATCTCTCTGGTCAAATTCTAACAAGTTTCAAGGACGTGAAAGCGCTGAGTTACATCGATATATCAAACAATAACCTCGAGGGTCCACTTCCTGACATCCCAGCGTTTCGAAACGCAACCGCAGATGCTTTGAAAGGAAACAGAGGCTTATGCAGTGACACAACTAAACAAGGGTTGAAACCATGCCCAATCACATCTGGTGGGATCAAGAAACCGAAAAAGAACAACAACCTTGTCGTGTGGATATTAGTATCGATCATAGGAGCACTCGTGATTCTCTGTGTATGCGCAGGGACATTTACCTACTACCTCAAGAAACGAAAACAACAAACTGAAGACAAATCAGATTTTGAAAGAGAGAGTTTGTCAATCTTTAGCTACGATGGCAAAGTCAAATACGAAGAGATCATCAAATCAACCAAAGAGTTCGATCCAAGATACCTAATCGGAACCGGAGGATACGGCAAAGTCTACAAAGCAAAGCTCTCATTAGGCACAATCGTAGCAGTGAAAAAGCTAAACGAAACTACAGACGAAGAGATATCAAATCCAATGGTGAAACAAGACTTCTTAAACGAAGTAAGAGCGTTAACAGAGACTCGTCACCGGAACGTTGTGAAGCTATTCGGCTTCTGCTCCTTCCGCCGCCACACTTTCCTCATATACGAGTACATGGAGAAAGGAAGTTTAAAGAAAGTGTTAGCCAACGACGGAGAAGCTAAACGGCTTGATTGGGTTAAGAGAATCAAAATCGTGAAAGGTGTGGCTTACGCGTTGTCGTATATGCATCATGACAGATCAACACCGATCGTTCATCGTGATATTAGCAGCGGAAACATCCTTCTCGATAACGATTACGATGCTAAGATCTCCGATTTCGGTACAGCGAAGATTTTGAAGAAGGATTCATCTAATTGGTCAGCCGTTGCTGGTACTTACGGCTACGTCGCTCCAGAATTAGCTTACGCGATGAAAGTGACGGAGAAATGTGATGTGTATAGCTTTGGGGTTTTGATGCTGGAAGTGATAAAATGGAAGCATCCTAGAGATTTGATTTCGAGTTTGTCTTCTCCGGGAGCAACTCCGTCACTGGAAAGTATTTCCGATGAACGTTTGAAAGAACCAGAGGCGGAAATTAGAGAGAAGCTCTTGAAGATGGTGAAATTGGCAGTGATGTGCTTACAAGCGAATCCACAACTTCGGCCAACAATGATGTCAATCTCAACTGAATTTTCATAGAAGCTACACGGTGGAAGAGGAGCTCGTGGAAGAGAGTTCAGTCGAGATGAATCTGCGTTTTGCAAGAGGTTTGCGTTTACCAATGCATTTGCTTTTTTATTTTTCTTTTGTCAATTTCAGTTAATTTTAAAACAAGTTTTCGTGTCATATGCTTTTTACTGTAACTAGGAATTTTTAGTTCCGGCATGCGCGGGGCATGTTTTTATTTTTAATAATTTTAGTTTTTTGTTTTTTTTTGTTATAATTAGTTGTAAAGTTTTTATTGTTGAATTTTTTTTTATATAATTAATTGTAAAGTTTTATTCCTTTTAGTAATTAGTTATTTTTATATTTTTTGTTTATTATTATTGATATAGACTCTAATTTTTTCCAATTGGTTCATTTATAGTCTCCTTTCATTTAATATTAGTTTTTAATTTTATTTTATATCAAATATAATGATGTTGTTTTTAATCCGTCAACATTTTCTGTTTTTATAGCTTAGATTTTTGTTTCTCATATCATTTGTTGTATCAAGAATATAAAGGTGTTGGACCTTTAGTTTTTATATTTTTCGTGCATTTTATAAGCAAAATGTCATCTGTCTTTATTCATCATCAAATGATCTAGTTTTGCATCCATTAATAGAACGAATTTGTTAATTTTTCTTCCCTGGTCATTTTTTTTTCTAAATTTTTTTTTATAAATATCCAAATATATATATATATATATATATATATATATATATATATATATATATTTGGATATATATAAAAAAATTATGATATTTAAGTTGAGATTAGTTTTGTTGAAATAATATTTTTTTGTTTGATTTTTGTAATAATTTACTATATATAGTTTTTTTGACAGCATATAGTTTTTTTATTATTATGAGTTATTTAATTTTGTATATATATAATTTAAGTTTTTCAATTCATATATTATTTTATGTCATGTATCATTTATTTTATATAAATATCACATTTTCATTGTATATGTGGATTATATTTTTCATCTACTAATTTTTTTTCTTAATATAATTTTGATATATTTATTTATTTTGAAGTAAATTATTATTTTATATATTTTATGATCTATTTATAGTTAACATTTATAATATGTTTTTGTACTTGTATTTATTGGAATGTGTTATGTTTTTGGGCTTATAGGTGTTGAAGTAAATGAACCCAGATAAAGAAACAATTGAAAGTCAAATTGCAAAAGATGTTTTTTAGGACAAAAAGTAAAAAAATAAAAAATTAAGGACATGTGTCAATTTTAAGATGATGAGGTGGAGGCATAAGAGGGAGAGAAACTCCCTCATTATATAAAAGATTTGATAATTTCAAAACCTACACTAGGTATTTTTATTAATTATTATTACTTGCTAAAAATTAAATCTTATACCTAAATTTTATGAATTCATCCCACATATCTAAATTTTATCCATCCATCCAATTTTATTGGATCTAACTCCTCTCATCTATCTTCTTTTATGTGGGTCCACCAATACTATATGTTGTATTTCTTTGGCCGTTGAGATTTTTGATATTTTTCTCTTACATCCCAATTATTTTATGTCAATTCTTTCATAGTAAATTATTTTTGAATTATTATTTTTATACCAAAATTCATCAATTTTATACTCTATAAATATAAACATGTTTTATTTCATTTGGATACAAAAAAATGTTAAAAATAATGAGATATTGTTATAAAATTGGAATCCAAAATAATATTTACAAAATTGTATTATTAAACCAAAGTAAACTTATGTATAATAAATGTTATAAACATGTATTAAAAATTATATTATATTGGTTGCTATCAAAGAATATACATAATAAGCTCTTTATACTTTTAAGGTCACTTTGTAATTAATAAGCAGTGTATGTAGAAAAATTTACAGAAATATTGTAATTTTGTATCGAACGTTCCTCTGTGTATGCATGAACAAATATACAGTATTATGAACAAATATACAGTATCTCTTCGCAAAATTGGAATGGAAGTGAAGCATTCGTGGTTAGTTATTATACACATGGAGAAATGTGATGTGTATAGTTTTGGGGTTTTGATGCTTGAAGTGATAAAAGGGAAGCATCCATGAGATTTGGTTTCGATTTTGTCTTCTCTGGGAGCAACTCCTTCACTGGAATGTATTTCTGATGAACGTTTGAAAGAACCAGAAGTGGAAATTAGAGAGAAACTCTTGAAGATGGTGAAATTGGTGGTGCTCTGCTTACAAGCTAATCCACAACTTCGGTCAACAATGATGTCAATCTCAACTAAATTTTTATATAAGCTGAACGGTGGAAGAGAAGCTTGTGGAAGAGTGTTCAGTCGAGATGAATCTGCGTTTTGGAAGAGGTTTGCGTTTACCAACACATTTGCTTTTTTTTTTTCTTTTTTTTTTGTCAATTTCGATTTGTTTTAAAACTATACGATGTCTAATTTTGTAATAACACATTTCATTAAAGATATAAGCTGCATAGAGATTTTGTGGGATTTTCATCAATAGTGTGATCATGGTTCGTACAGGAAAGTAGACTGTTTTTCTTTTTTTTCTTTTTTTTTTTTTTTTTTATCTTTTAACTTTTCTGACATTCACTGGTTATAAAAATATTTTTAATCAAAATTTAGGTAAAAAAGTTTAAGGAATTTAATAAATTAATAAATTACAAAAATTGGATAATCAAATTATCTACCTTAATCCAACTAAAAGTGGATCATGTACTACAATTTATCAGATTTAACTATAAATCAAAAATCTTTCTCCTTTCCTCATGTTTTCTTATTCCTTCTTCATTTCAACTTCAATTTCAATTTCAAACAATCTTCTGATCATAATTATGCTCCTACTACGCTTAACATGCATTACTTCCATTACATTGCACTTCAATGTAATGGAAATAACCAAATTGCATTGTATATCGTCGCATTTCGTCAAATTTCGTATAAGAGATTTTTATTCGGATCTTTCAATTGTCAATTTCATATATATATATTTTCAATTAAAAGAATCGATAGTAAATTCGGTTAGACATTTAGGGTCTATTTTTTTCTGATTTTGTGTTTATTTTTTTCAATTGCAAGATAATACTGATGGTTAATAAAAAACACAAACAGACTTAGTTAAAAACAAAAACCAAATCTGCCTGAACCGCCAAGAGAAGTTGAGCATCAAATGAGTCCAAAAGAGACACGACTCCAAAAGAAAGAGACTCGAATTATGGGTTTAGAAATGATAATATGTTTATCTATACCCTATAGATTCAAATTATAAGAACCGGATAGGACTGATAAGTTTTTTTAAATTGTTAAACTTAGTACTAGAACAACTAGCACGACTAGGGACAACTAATACCATTTTGAACAACCGGTACAATTCTGACAACTACCATAATTTAAACAACTAGCAGATACTTGAATAATTGATTACTACTTTAGAGAATTAATACAAAGTCTATGAAGCAATGTAAGATACATACGAGGTGTTATGTGAGTAAGATGGTGGAGCTCTTTGAGTTAGTAGAGGTTAAAGTAGAGATCAAATGGTTCAGAAATCACCCTCAGTTTCACCAGTTATTCCACATGGCTAAGGAACCAAACCATAAGCTTATGGGTATGTGGATGCTACTTTATGTACAGTTAATACTAAGAGGAGATCTATGATGTGGTTTGCGGTGAATGGAGTTCTCATATTCTATGATAGAGTATGCCCTCATTTGTGGATTAAACCGCCATGAATATCTACAAAAATGTAAGAAGTTGGGGAGTAATAATTTCAGGAAATGCACTTAAAAAGGAAAAAGAGAATAGCCTGATTGATCCTATTAATGGAAATGGTAGAAGATAAGATAATATAAAGAAGAGAAACCAAATGATGGGGAATAAGTGAACCTGGTAATTTGAGCTGTCATCTTCTTTCCCAGAAATGTTTGGAATGTGAGAGTGATTCTCCGGAGTTTGGGCAAAGGAAGAAGTTAGAGGTGATGCGAACTGTTTCGGTTTTTTCTTGGGTCGTCGGGCTGAAGTGGCAGCCTTGCTTGATGGTTTACCAAAACTTTGAAAGCTGGTGTGTTTTGGTCGCTGTATAAGTATTAGAATCTGGTTTTCCAACTGGTTGACCTTTTGTTTGAGGCGTTGCACTTTAGTAACGAGCCAGTGGTGATCATGTTGTGGAGAAGATGAACGCTTTCTTTTGCATTGTTTTTGGATGGAGAGGAGAGTAGGCGTTGTAGAGTCTTCAGCAAGGTGTTTTCTACGGTCAACAATGTGTTTCTTGTGTTGATGGATTGTTGTTCTACTGCATCTGGTAGCTTCTCAATAACATGGAATGCTAGGAGTTGTAGAGTGAGAGGAAAGCCTTGCAGGTGAAGGGATGAATGTTTTAGTTGTTGCCGGTATGAGAGAACATGATCATCATATTTGCCAAGGATTCACCTTGCAGGTTTCATTGACGATAGAGTGCAGAGGAAAGACTCTCGGCCCTAGGGAAAACTGAAGAAAGCGTCAATATCTTCTAACATAGTTACATACTTTGGTGTGGGGCGATTTATCTGTAAAGTTGCAATAAGTACTCCATCGACAATAAGGATAAGAGCGAGACAAAGCCTTCTCCAGCTAGGCATGGCGGTATCTTTCTCCAGCATATCTGCAATGTCCGCTAGTGTTGTATGCTTGTCTTTGCCTATGAGCTTCTTCCAATATGCATCCACATCCCGTTCTGGTGGTGGTTGAAGTTCTGGATCATAGTCTTCTGGGAACTCACCACATGGTATTCCAGTCATTTCCCCGAACTCTATGAGCAAGAACCTGAGGGGCTGTCCACCAATAACGGTTCAGAGGACGTATTTTTGTTTCGTGACCAATTGTCTGGTGAGGAGACCGTGGAGGAGTTTCTCCGATGGTGAACATCTGCTAATCGGCAGGTTGAAGAGGCTTCCGAAACAAGAGTTCTTGATTGTGTCAAACTCCGGTGTGCCTTTCATGGTAGTGTGGATGAATGCAAGGATTTCTGGCCTTGAGTAGATATTTAACCGGTTGCTGGGGAAATGATTAGTAGCAAACAATCTCTGTGGAAGCCTCTCGTCCCAATCATTATTTTTGGGTCCTATGCATAAAAGTAAGAGATGAGAATGGTTTGAGTAAAATAATGATGCTCCAATTACTTGGACCGACACATGGTGGACAGATAATTCGGTGGACGGGGGACGGTGGACATAACTAGCATGGAAGAAGGACAGTGGACAGTAGTCCGGTGGACGTATAATAGTGGGCATGACTAGTGTGGACGAAGGATAGTGGACAGAATATGGTTGGACGAAGGACGGTGGACAGAACTCGGTTGGACGAATGACGATGGACATATTTTGGGTGGACGAAGGCCGGTTAACAGAATTTAGGTGGACAAAGGAGGATGGACAATTCTTGTGTGGGCGACTGCGGGTGGACGAATGAGGATGGACAGAAATTGGGGGAGGACGTATGGTGGACAGAACACGTGTGAAAGATGTATGGTGGATAAACACAGGTGTAAGCTGGTAGTTAGAAGAATGTGGACAGAAACTAGTGGAGTGGATTAGAATAGAGGTAGTGGGTCGATTTTGAATCATGATTACGTGGAAATTGGGGAGGGAGCGACCAACATGATTTAAGGAAGAAGGAAGATAAGTAAAAAAAAAAAAAGTAAATCTAACAGACGGGAAGTGGAATTCAAACCTGGTATGTCCAAGACAGGGGCCGGTGTGGGGTTCCGGTTGCTTCATTGCTTCCAATGAGAGGGTTTCGACGCGTCGTCGGTGAAGAGCCGCTCTGAGATTTGAGGGTTCTACGGATGCTTCATTGCTTAAACGGAGAGGGTTTCACATCGCCGGTGAAGAGTCAAACAGACGGTGAGGGGTTCGACGGTTGTTTCATTGCTTGAAAAGAGAGGTTTCACGTCGGCGGTGAGGAGACGAACAAACGGGGAGGGGTTCGGCGTTATGAGGGAAATAGATGGAGACGGGTTCAAAATTAGGGCGAAATACGGAGAGGGATTGCTTATGGTCGCCAGAAAGTTTGTAGGGAGAAGAAGAAGTTAAACCGACGAAGTGGGTAAAGAGAATGATTTGAAATTATGGTAAAAGATGAAAAGATTATCTGGGTAAATCGAATGAGAAAGAGAAGGTAAATTTTGTTAGTTTAGCTTAAGGGTAATTTAGACTTCTCATCCCTCTAAATTGCCCAATAAGCAGCAAGTGTATTTCTCTGTAATTAATGGCTAAGAGAATGCCTCTGTACGTAAATTTCTCTTAACTTAATAACAAAACCATTATTAGTCACTAATAAGGCTCAAAAGAAAGACCTCCAAAGTGTAAAAGAGCGAGGATGAAAAGATAACCCTTTTCTTAGGGATTGCCTTCCTTGCAACGATTGGAGCGAAAATATAGTTTTCATACCTAAGAATAATCCGCTCTAGACTTGATAAAGCAGTATCCAATAATAGTACCACGACGTCACCATCTAGTCTCTCTTGTGTTGCGATCACTCTATGATATCAAATGCAAAGGGTAAAATTAATGGTTTCTGATATATTGAATAATGATATTCAAAAGTGAAGTTAACTCATCCTAATTTATATTTATTTTCAAATAAAATAAACATAAAAAAAAAATAACACTTAAGAAAATCATTTTATAAAATGAGAATTTGTGGTTTTGACCGGAAAACGAGATTTTGTGGTTTTCAAAGAAAATAAGGTTTTGCGGTTTTGGCCGGAAAACAAGATTATGCAGTTTTGGTCGGAAAACGAGATTTTATGATGTTGACGGAAAAACGAGAATCTGAGGTTTTCACGGGAAAACGAGATTTTGCGTTTTTGACGGAAAATGAGATTTTGCGATTTTGACAGGAAAATGAAATTTTGTGGTTTTGGCGGGAATACAAGATATTTTGGTGTAGGTGGAAAAACGAGACTTTGCAGTTTTGGCGGAGAAAAAAATATTTTGCGGTTTTGACAGAAAACGAGATTTTGCGATTTTTTTTAATGGAAAATGAAATTTTGCAGTTTGGACGGGAAAACAAGGTTTTTTGGTTCTAGCGGGAAAATGAGATTTTGCGGTTTTGGCGGAAAAATAAAATTTTGCGGTTTTGGCGGGAAAACAATATTTTGCGGTTTTGGAGAAAAATGAGATTTAACGGTTTTGGAGGAAAATCAAAATTTAGCGGTTTTTGTGGGAAAATGGGATTTAGCGGTTTTGGCGGAAAAACGAGATTTTGCAGTTTTGGTGGGAAATCGAAATTTAGCGGTTTTGGCGGAAAATAAGATTTTACGGTTTTTGGTGGGAAAACGAGATTTTGTGGTTTTGGCGGAAAAATAAGATTTTGCGGTTTTGGCGAGAAAATGAAATTTTGCGATTTTAGCGGAAAACGAGATTTTGTGGTTTTGGCAGAAATATTGTTATGGTGTCTTTGATAAAGAAAATATTATTGTTTAGTTTTTATAAAAAAAATTGTTTTTATTATTTTAAAGGTAAGATTATAGTTAAAAATATAGGTGTTTTCGATTTTTATTAGTTTTGGATGAGTTTAGTGTAGCCAGACGGATCAAATTTACTCATCCAGAAATCCTGATTTTTTTGGATGAGTTTTGGAAATGCATCTGGATACCACATCGAATTCATGCTCTTAATTAGCATTAAACAAACATCAATATGCATCTGCGTCCAAATAACGCGTCTAATTCACTAGACGAACATGGCTGAGAGCCCCCCCCTCTTGAAACTTATACCAATCTTGATTGACAAGTTTTGAAATATAGTGCACGGAAGCGGTTTGGTGAGAATATATGAGACTAGAAAGAGCTTGTTTACGACCAAGACAATATCTGGTCTTGTGAAAGATAAGTATTGTAGTCTCCAAACAATAGCGCAATATTCAACAGGATCCTCGAACTTAAGACCTGTGAGAACAAAAGATTGCATGGATCAGAGAAGTGTTGTAACAGGCTTTGCATTGGACATATTTTGTATGACACTAGATCTGTTGTGTACTTTTGTTATGTCAGATGAAAACCTGATGATGTGCGAGACACTTCAATGCCAAGAAAGTGAGATAACTCTGTTAATTTTTTAATACCGGAAATTCTGTAAACGTAGTCTGAATAATACTTTCATATAAGGAAAAGAATTGAGAATTTGATAATAGGATTCGATTCACAATCTCATCACGATTGCTCATCTCATCGCCGATCTTATAACGATCGAAACGTTGATACACTGGAGTTAGTATTTTGATTCTACTGCAAGTGTACAATTTATAATTGTAATACAAAAAAGTTCGATTTCGAGAGGACCAATGTTAGACTTTGAATCTATAAGGAAGTGAAAATAAGCTAAGCAAACAAATTGGTTTTGTTATTTCAGTAACAAATAACATAATTAAACAGTGAATTAAAATCAATAAAACAAGGCATTAGACCAAAGAACTTTTGCAGGAAATTCAGAGCAAATGATCGAACAACTATTCATGGGACAATTAAACATAAGTCTTGAACTCAAACATAAAGATAATATCGATCCACTGTCGTGCCTTCAATAACTTTATCTAACAACCTAGAATCCTAAAGTGTCGTTTGGTCCTAAAATCGCAGAGAAGCACTATTACACATGTTCGATATGTTCACGATTTGCCTTAACATCAACTACAAATCGCTCGCCAAAGTCTCTTCTAGTAACCTATTACATTTTTGATGAATAGATTAACCTAAAATCATGAATCAAGTGATCAGTTCAATCCATGCATTAAGACTAATAAATGGTGACGACAATCTATTCAAATTCCTATTTGTGTTTAATCCATCAACTCATGAATACCATTGAAATCCTTGATCTAACTAGAGGATCTACTCAGACATAGAAGAAGTGAACACACAAACAAATGAAAGGGTATTCATGAAATATATATAAAATGGAGATGACAAAGGTTCAGAATTCTTCTCAAGTGTGGCAGAGATTCTTCTCCAAATCTTACAAGTAAAAACTCTCAAAACTCTATGAAAAGGTGTATAGGTCACAAAAAGCTCTCAAGGTGTTGTATACAAGATGATAGAGTGAATGATGAAAAGAAGATAGATCCAAGATGGCGACGGCTCTCTCCTTTTCGTCCTTCCTCGCGTCCCAAAACTAGGTAAGTGGAGTTTCTATATCTGCTTCAGACGGATAGAGCATGTGCTCTGAAGGGTAGCAGGTGCTCTATCATATGATATTCTTCAAACTCAGATTCTTTTCCTTCATATCGACTCCTTTTTGCTCCTGAGGCTCTAGTTCCTCATATCTTTGTTTATAAGTCCTTATTGACCTGAAATGACTCAATAAAGACTAAAAAGACTCGATAAAAAGCAGAAAATGAAGGTTAGAATGAGGTAAAATCGCCTCATATCAACTCCCCTGGACTTAGACCTTTGTTTATCCTAAAACAAACTCAAGCTTAAGCCGCAGAAGAGAAGTTTGAAAACGCAGGAACTCTCAAAATCTCAGCAACCGTGATTCAACCACAATCTGCAGACCACATACTTTAGAATATGAGTAGCACAACCTTACCAAAACCAACGAACATCTTCTCAAACCCTATTTCATACTTGTATTAACAAACACATAAAGTTCACATTCCAGACAATAAATTCTCTACATTCAATTAAGGGGTAGCGTGAACTTCTCATTATGTGCACTGGAGAGACAATGCTAGGGAATAAAGAAGCTAATTTAGCGGTGGAGTTTCAGAGTGTTTAAGGGTTACCGAAGTTTTGTATAGGATGCAGTATATTGCACAAAATGGCAAGAGAGAATGGACTCATTGAGGTTCCACAACCTCTAATCACTCTTCTTCTTTCCTCGTGATCGACCTGTGCTGAGGGAACATCTATGAGTTACTAACTCTCCACTCTTTATCATTGATTCTATATATAAATAAATAAATAAATAAATAAATAAATATATATATATATATATATATATATATATATTAGGTGGTAAGGAGGGCTTTTACATGATGCGTGTCCCTTGAAGCATGAAAATGTCGATCCGTCTGCTAACATACCCCAACAGGTCATATGTTTTAACTGTCTTCTTCATTGTGCAAAACGGAGCAGGTGCTTTTGAAACTTTTTCTCAACTTTTAATGGCTTAGCGTATATATATATATATATATATATATATATATATATATATATATATATATATATATATATATTAGGTGATAAGGAGAGCTTTTACATGACGCGTGTCCCTTGAGCATGAAAATGTCGATCCGTCTGCTCACATACCCCATCAAGTCATATGTTTTAACTGTCTTCTTCATTGTGCAAAATGGAGCAGGTGCTTCTGAAACTTTTTTCTCAACTTCTAATGGCTTAGCGTAGGTGCGCTGGATCAGACACTGCTTATTTGGAGCAGGTGCTCCTAGAATTCTTTCATCTTCTGGTGATTTCTTCAGCAAGCCTAAGTTAGAGGTTGTGTCAATCCTTTTCTCTCCGATCTTTTTGCACATATCTGCATATATGAGGATTAAACACAAGAGTACAAGTGGTCTAAAAAGAGATTAGGCTAGAGGTAGATACTAGCTAAAAATGAGCTAGTTATTCAGGATCAACAAGAGTGGTAAAATGTATAAGAAGCCCTGAATATATTCTTGTTCCCCTAGTCTAATGCCCATAACAAGATTGAGTTTAAGTCCAAATTACGTCAAAATAAAGTACAGTTTAATGTCATTCCGATGAAATTTTAGTGTGGTGGGACGTTCTATAAAGAGAGAGATCCGAGTATGGTGATCCAGCTTGTCCGAGCACTCACAATTCTGCAGTAATGGTTGCTAGAAAGTTGGTTAAAATCACATAAATGGTGCAAGCTCATCATAGATTAATGTCCTAATTCCCAACCAAATTCTTGACTCAATAAAACAAACTGACTCAAAGGCACAAACTGACTTAAGACACAAACAAAAATCAAAGAAAATAAACGGAAGTTAGTAGCAACAAACTCCCTCCCCCACACTTACTTCATACCGTCCCCAATGTGAAAATAAATATGAAGTTGGGCATAGAGAAAACACATATAACAATGGAATAATACAATGGTGATAGAAGGGTGTTACTGGCGATCAGCGGGTGCTGGCATCGGGACTCTCACTCCTGTCTCGCCCCTGGCGCTTCCTACCCCGGGATGGCTGCTTCGAAGGTCCCAGTGCCTGCTATATGTGAACGTCTCTCGCTGCTGTGGTGTGGCAACAACCACGAGATAAGGTCTGCATGATGCGCTGTAGGAGACTGTTGTTCTTCCGCTGAAAAGTGATCATCCACTGCCTATACTCAGCTGCATCAGGCTAACTAGAGATAGGGGCAGATCAAAATCACCCTGAGTGGCGACAGCATGATAGGGCAGAGCCAACGTGGGTGGAGCGTCACGATGCGTCTTCTCATCCTCTTGGCGAGGCGGTAGAGCTCGGGAAGATCTAGCAGAAGTAGTAGCGAGAGTGCGCCGAAGAGGGTCTGGGAAGACGAAATCTGTGTGTGGCGTAAAGCGGAGATAAAACTCAGACTTGGGCCGGGTAATCAATGGCTGTGGGAGCTTGCAGAAAAGTGTCTCACCATTCTCGCTCTTGAACTGGTAGGTGTACGGGTCACGGAGGATCTTCGAACTGATGAGGTGAGCGGTATCCATCCTCTTGATCTGAGAAACACAATTGACGTAACGGAGGGGTACCTTGCAAGACTGGAAGAGAGTGGTGAGGAGGCTCCCGATGCGCTTAATCTTCCCTGTCGCTCCAGCACCCGCTTTATCCTTTGCCACTACAATCGTCTCAGCGAACTGAAGGCCGAGGTTGACTTGGTACACCGTTGGGTGTGGTGCACCATAAGAGTCGGAAACCAAATCACCCCAGTCATAGTAGAGTATCAGAAGCTCATCGAGATGTACCTTTTTGCCAAAGTCTCGATCGAAGAGGAGTTGGCTGTATAGTCTTGCGCAGATGCACACAGCTGGATGATGGATCAATGATGGGCTGGCTGAGCAGGAGGCTTAGGGACCAGATGCGATCGTCTGCCAGAACTGGTGAGAAATGGGGAACCACTTTGGAAATGCAAGTTCCTTGTCTTCTGAGTGTAAGCCGTAGATGTCGCAAAGATCCCCTATAGTGATGGTGTACTTCCTTCCTCCAGCAAAGAAAGAGAGGGACATCTCGTTAGCAACCGGGTGTTGGGGGTTGGTGTAGTGTAGCCTCACTGTCGCTAGGCACTGGCGAGTGAGCTCAGGGTAGGGACATTTCTCTCTAGAGCGAAACCCATGAATTCCTCAGACCTCCTTTTCTATTCTCAGCCTCTTTAATGTAAACGTGCACATAAACATTGTGGGTTCTATCTTCACGCCCAGCAGCACATTGTAATAGAAGCAATCTGTTTGGTCACACTTCTCATCGGAGTGCAGAGGGATGCAGTCATCCGGGAGCTCAAAACGTTTCCCTTCGGGACGTGGCATGATGCGGTTTCAATATCGGCTTAGACCGAGGTGCTTGCCCCCTTGCCTTTCCGGTTCGTGTACATGACATTCTGGGGTGGCATTGTCTACAAAAACCAAAGAAATCAATCGAGAATAAAATTCACACTAATGAATCCAAAAAATTTTAGCAAAAAATTTTTGTCCCATCAAAGTTCAAGCATACAAAGCACATTATGACTCATTCTTAGAGTTAAACTCATATCTCAACAACAATTCAACATGCAACACGATTTTCACCGTGGAGAGAGAGAGAGAGAGAGAGAGAGAGAGAGAGAGAGAGAGAGAGAGAGAGAGAGAGAGAGAGAGAGAGCGAGAGAGAGAGAGAGATAGAGAGAGAGAGAGAGAGAGAGAGAGAGAGAGAGAGAGAGAGAGAGAGAGAGAGAGAGAGAGAGAGAGAGGGAGAGAGAGAGGGACGTGGTGTCGCGAGGAAGAAGAAGAAGTGGAGAGAGATGGGTGGTTTTTATATAGGGGAAAATCGGTTCAGGTTAGGGTAAAACTTAAATAAAATTGAAAGAATTTTGATTAAAAACCGATTTAAACCAACCCAGATAAATTACCTGGTCGCGAAATTTGGAGCACCCCAAAGGAGCATGTGCTCCATTTGTGGCTAGGATGCTCTATTCGACTGATTTACGCCTGGAGCCCCCTGATAGAGAACAAAGCATGTGCTCCGTTTGAGTGCTCCCTTCTCCTACTCCTGATCGCCTAGAAACACCCATAACTTTTTGTGTTTTAAAGGGAAAACTAAAACGAAAATTTAGAATAAAGAGAAACAAAAATTGTAAAGTTAGAGACTCTTACCGGTGGGTTGCCTCCCACCAAGCACTTGGTTTAAGTCAATAACTTGACTTTGTTAGCCATTTAGGCTTGAGAAGGATCACCTAAGGGAATTTCTTCACCTTGTGTGAAATGAGAGTCAGCAGGATATGGCTTAATCCACTGACCATTGGCAACAAACTCTCGTCCATTGGTGTCCAGCAACACCACAACTGCATAAGGTCTAACCTCTTTGATTTTGAATGGTCCATACAATCTTTACTTCAACTTTTCGGGAAACAGTTTAAAAATAGTTAAACAGCAGTACTTGGTCATCTGGAGCAAAGTTCCGGGTGAGAATCATCTTGTCGTGGCATGCATTGGTTCTCTCTTTGTAGATCTTAGAGTTGTCATAGGTCAGATGCCTAATTTATTCCAACTCGTGCATCTGCATCATCTTTTTTTCTGATGCAGTATTGACATCGAAATTTAGCATCTTCATTGCCCATGCTACTTTGAACTCAAGCTCTACAGGAAGATGACAAGTCTTGTCATACACCAAGTAGAATGGTGTTGTTCCCAAGGGTGTCTTGTAAGTGCTTCTGTATGTCCAAAGAACATCATCAAGTTTGGAAGCCCAATCCCTCCTTGTTGTTCACACAATTTTCTGCAAGATACTCTTGATTTCCCTGTTGGAGATTTCGACTTGCCCATTAGTCTGAGGATGGTAGGGAAATGCAACCTTGTATTTCTCACCATTATTTTTCAACAGGCTTTCAAAAATCTTGTTTATGAAGTGGGATCCTCCATCACTAATGACCACTCTAGGTACACCAAACCTTGGGAAGATGATGGATTTGAACATCTTGATTACCACTCTTGCATCATTTGTGGGAATTACCAAAGCTTCAACCCACTTGGACACATAGTCCACATCTACTAGGATATACTCATTCCCACAACATTATTGAAATGTAATGTATCCCTCGGAAACAACCCGGAACACGCACCGGGCATACCGGCCATACCAACCATGCGATCAAGGTCCATGACCCGGTCTGGAGCTAGGGTCTTACAAAGGGAGTTCGATCAGGCCGTAACGAACCTGATCGCTGAACATGATGTTGACGACTTGACCCATCAAATGAACCAAATGAGTCTCACCAAAAAGATGTACTAATCCAGACCAGCCAAGTTAAAGGATCAAGCCGGCCCAAACTCGGGACAAGGCCAAGACTCGGAAGATCCAAATACCGAACCAGAAAATCATGACATAAAAAGGTCGGTCCACCCAATGCATATCCAGAACATAGGACAAAGGTACTTTCAATTTTTGGCATCTCGGTCGCATAAATTCAAACAGGTCCAAAGTCGCGGTCAACACTCACCCAACCCACCAACCATCCACCCAACCTGACCACAACACTAACCAAGATAAGCCCAAATCACTTTAAATACGAATATTGAGTAACCATTTCTGTTCTTGATGATTTTATTCTTATTTCCCGTATTAGAGTAACTGGCAACCCATTCTTTTCTTATTTCATGCGATTTTCATTCAATGTTTAATCTCTTTTCAAAGATCCTTGGAAACACCAACTGTTAGGACCAATATATAAGGTCCCTTTAAATCATTGTATTTTTTTTTTTTTAACTTTTAGCAATAAACAACCGAATTTTCTTTAAGAGTTTGTCTCTTTCTTTCCGAGTTCTTGCTAGTGAGATTTTGGCCAAGAGTTCCTCTCTTATCAAGATCAATTCCACTCGGTCTTGTGGCGTCCTCGCTTTATCTTTAAATCATCCAACCACCCATCGTCCAGTCTGAAAGGGCCATACGGCCAGCAGCCTTGGATCCACTAATCCCCAACGATTTCATCGACCAACCTCTATCCAGGCCTCAAGGAAAGAACCGTACTGTCAGCCTTCAATCCATCCAACAACCGTTGGTAACCTCAGCCTCTGAGGATACATCATCTAGTATCAGAACCTAAAACAGCTCCACATCAGGTTCTATCAATCCTTGTTTACGATTTGTCATTCTTGTTCTTGTTAATTTATGAAAGAAAAACCATAAGAATCATTTGTTCATTCCTTTTATCATTCGATTTGTTTGGCTAACTTTGCATTATTTAAAAAATATATATATATATATATATATATATATCAATTCATCTTAACTTGATTTTGCATTCGAATAATATCCAACATTAGTTTCCTGAATTAGAACTTGGATTGATCCTTGTGATTCGAACTTAATCTTATAAAAAAAATTATATATTTGTTTCCTATTTTTGAACTCAGTCCAAGTCATATAGTTGCATGTAAATTATTTATACGATCCATATCATTACAACCCATATCATTCATCTGTTGGTCCATCTAAATTCTTTATTACATTTTTGGACATTTTCATACACTTTGTGCTTATCTTTGCAGGTACCATTCCATGGGAGACACTGACCAACCCAACCAGTTTTACCAAATCATGACCGTCTTATAAGAACTCCAGAACCGCATGGCTCAAATGGAACAATGACAACACGACAATGAGACAACTGATACCACTGGTGAAAGTAGCAACAGCAAAACCCATGGTAACCACTAAGGTGAGGAGACGGCTAATGGAGTTGGCAATGGGAACCAGAATCAGGCCCAACAACAAAACAACAACTAAGCCCGTGGACAGAACCACAACCGACACCAAATTGACAGTGAGGAAAAATGGCAAGGAGGCAAGGACCTCAAACTAACTTCAGTTACGTTTACTGCCAAAATTAATCCGAAAGCTTACCTAGATTGGAAAAGGCGAATGGAGTAAATTTATGAGTACTGCAACTACTCAGAAATGAGGAAGGTATCCCTGGCAGCAGCACAACTCACATACAATGCCCTAGCTTGGTGGGATTGAGATTTGTCTGACCGAAAGAGGCGACGGCCAACTCGTGGGAAGACATGAGCTATCAGATCCGGAAGAGATAAGTCCTAGCCTACTACCACTGAGACCTACAAAAGCGGTCTAGAAAGCTATTGATATGCTCAAATTTACCCTAGAGCTACTCTCTCAAATTAAGAGATCGATGTAATACTTAGGGGTCGAATTTCCACAGAGATTCAAGATTCACGCAATAGATTAATGGTTTTCGAAGTAAGCTAAACAGAAATAATTGTATTAAAAGAAGACAAACGAATTCAGAGAAGTTGTAAGTTCGATGGGGAAAACGCTAGACTTAGGGAAATTCTTTCAGTAATTCAGAATTGCAACCAGATAAAATGTTTAGGGTTTTATTAAGTATCGTTCTTGAACTCGAAACACAATTCTTAAATCAACCAACTTTCGTTGCAGAGATTCCAATGCCTAAACCCTAGAATTCCAAATTCCTTTGCAAATTCAGCAGTTCAGACATGCAATAAACTCAAGTTCGATAAGTTCACAAAATCCTTAAACCAAATTCCTTTGCGAATAAGTATTTTGTTCATCTAAGATTCTTTTCAGGAAATTAACAACACTTTCATGTCTATCAATTATCCTATGATCTAAATTCCAAGTGATCAATTCAGAACTAGCATTAGATTCAATTTAGATGAAGAAACCATATGATTACCCTAACAATTCTATCCAATTCAACAATTCATCATTAACCTAGAAAATCCATAAATCTAACAGGCAGATTACTCAGACATAATTGATAAAACACAAATCATAGATTGAATAAATTGCATTGAGAAATCAAAAGAAGAAGTAAGGGAGTTTGAAATCTTCTCTCTAACAAAGTGAGTTCAGATTTGTCTCTCCAAAGCTCTCTAGTAATCTCTCTCAAGGTTTCAAGATAAAATTAAAAGGTAAAAATAAAACCTGGCTTTAAAAACCTAATTATAATCTAAATCACGAAAAGGATTTGTTTTGCAAATAGTTGGAACTTCTGGGTTGTTTCTTCAATTCTTCAAAACTTGTAAAACTCGCTGAGGATGAAATCACGATTGGTGTCGACCGACACCAACCTCAAAGAGGGTCTCCAAGTTGCTCTTCTCGGATATAAATATCCACTTGCTCCATAATGCTCCAATATCTTCAATTAAGTCCAAACCGTACCTAAACATGCAAAAGACTCGAAAAGACTCTATAAATACCAAAAAGACTCCAAATACTTGACTTATATCATGGTTAAAAGCCATAAAGCTATACTTGGCAATATCAGCATACCAAGGGTGATCAGGAACTGCCACAGCGGCTGTGTACTCAGCGGAATCTTCATTGTGAACAGTTGCAAGTTCTAGGTACATCCCCGGTGGGTGTCGATCGACACCAGAGGTGGTGTCGATCGACACCAGTTGATGTCGAGTAGAGGTGTCGACCCAAAGGTGGTTGGGTCGACATCGGTCCGATGTTTCGAGTTGGGTGTCGACCGACACCAATAGTGTGTCGACCGACACTGATGATGAAACTCGAGGATGATGTGAATTTCCCCCAAAATCAAGCTCTGGACCAATCTCTGTCATATAAACATTCTCCTCTGACAGGTAATCATCAATGGGGACGGTTTCCTCAATCCTGAGCCTTGAAAGATGATCAGCTACTCCATTCTCCACACCTTTCTTGTCTCTAATTTCAATGTCAAACTCTTGAAGAAGGAGAATCCACCTTAGTAACCTTGGCTAGCTTCCTTTTTCTGCATCAAATATTTGAGAGCAGAGTGATCTGTATGCACAATCACTTTGGACCCAACCAAGTAAGGACGAAACTTCTTAAAAGCAAACACAACATCCAACAATTCCTTCTCTGTAGTTGCATAATTCCTCTGTGCATCATCAAGTGTTCTGCTAGCATAGTAAATGACATGAAGTTTCTTATCTTTCTTCTATCCCAGAACAGCTCCTACTGCAAAGTCACTGGCATCACACACCACCTCAAAAGGCAAATCCCAGTCTGGTGGTTGCACTATTGGAGCACTCACTAAAGCTGACTTGATCTGTTCAAAAGCTGAAAGGCACTCAGCATTAAACTCAAATTTCACATCCTTACAAAGCAAAGCTGTTAGTGGTCTAGCAATCTTGCTAAAATCCTTGATGAACCTCCTGTAAAACCCTGCATGCCCCAGAAAACTCTTTACTGATTTCACACTATCAGGTGGCTGCAGACTTGTCATCACTTTGATTTTGGCTCTGTCAACCTGAATCCCAGCTTCTGAAACTCTGTGCCCAAACACAATACCATCTCTCACCATAAAATGGCATTTTTCCCAGTTAAGAACCAAGTGTTTTTCTTCACATCTGGCTAGCACCATACACAGATTCTCAAGACAGTCTTTAAAAGAAGATCCATAGACAGAGAAATCATCCATAAAAACCTCCATATAATCTTCAATCATGTCTGTGAAGATTGACATCATACATCTCTGAAATGTTGCAGGAGCATTACAAAGTCCAAAAGGCATCCTGCGATATGCAAAAGTGCCATAGGGACAAGTAAAGGTGGTATTCTCCTGGTCATCTGGATGAATGAGAATCTGAAAGAAACCAGAGTACCCATCGAGGAAGCAATAATAGGGGTGGTTTGCTAACCTCTCCAGCATCTGATCAATGAAGGGTAGGGGGAAGTGATCTTTTCTTGTTGCTGCATTCAACTTTCTGTAGTCTATGCACATCCTGTGTTCTGTCACAGTCCTTGTAGGAATCAGCTTATTCTTATCATTCTTGACCACTGTAACACCTCCTTTCTAAGGAACCACATGCACTGGACTGACCCAATTGCTGTCTGAAATAGGATAGATGACTCCAGCTGCCAGCAATTTCATGATCTCCTTTTTCACAACCTCCTTCAAGTTGGGATTTAGCCTCCTCTGGTGCTCAACTGATGACTTGGCCTCATCTTCAAGGTGGATCCTATGCATGCACAAGTCTGGAGAGATACCTGAAATGTCATCAAAAGAATAGTCAAGAGCTTTGCGAAATCTGCGCAGCTTGCTTAGCAGTAAAGTGAGCTCTGCATTGTTGAGGTAAGCATTAACAATTACAGGGTATGAAGAATTTTCACCAAGAAATGCATACCTTAGCCCCTCAGGGAGTTGTTTCAGATCAAGTTTGGGAGCTCTCTCCACATTCCAATCAGCAAGTTTTGTAGTCCTTTCAGAAGTCTCAACTAGCTCCTCTTGAGTAACCAATTTCATGACTTGCTCACTAGCATCCATCAGCTGTGCATATCCAACTGCCATGTCATCTAGGTGTTCATCTGTAGATGTGATCAAAGCTCTCTCCAAAGGATCCTCAGAGTGCATTCCATTGAAGATTTCTTCAGTAAGATTTGAGAGTGTGTCCACATAGAAGGTCTGTCCATCAATGGTAAGTTTTCTGACAATCTCATCCATGTCAAAGTTCATCACTAGATCACCCACATTCAGACCAATTCTCCCCTTCTTCACATCCATTATGGCACCAGCTGTAGCCAAAAAAGACCTTCCCAAAATGAGAGGATCTCTAGGTTCCTCCTCATACTTCAACACCACAAAATCTGTGGGAATCAAACAATCTCCAATCTTTATAGGAACATCCTCCAAAACACCATCTGGAATTCTCATGGATCTATCAGCTAGGATGAGAGTGATTCAAGTTGGCAGAAAATCAGTCATACCAAGTTTGATTGCAACTGATAGAGGCATCAAATTCACACTAGAACCCAAATCACAAAAGGATCTCTGAAACCTATCAGAAAAGATGGTGCAGTCCAATACAAAACTTCCAGGATCAGGAAGCTTTTCTGGAATCTTGTTCAAAATAACAGCAGTGACCTGTGCAGAGATCATCATCACTCATTGTTCAACATTCAGGTCTTTGCTCACCATTCTCTTGACATACCTTCTGATCATAGGAGAAGTCTTCACAGCATCAATCAGAGGAATTTCAACAATAAGTTTCTCCATGATAGCCTTGCATCTAGCATCATCCAGCTCTTGTTTGGACTTCCTGGGGTTCTTGGGAAAAGGTACTTTGGGTTTGTATACCCTTTCCTCAGCTGAAGTATGAGATTTATGTGGTTTTGTCTGGTCCCGAGAAGGGTGTCGACCAACACCAGGTGGGTGTCGACCGACACTGATGTCTTGTGTCGACCGACACTGATGTCTTGTGTCGACTGATCAGAGGTAGGGGTGTCGACAGGGGTCGACAACAGTTCGTCGCGACTCGATTTTTCGATTTCCTTCTCCGGGTGTCGACCGACACCGAGGTGGTGTCGACCGACACTAGGTTTCTGTGTCGAGTCCTTCACTTGAGGAGTGTCGACAGGGGTCGACAAAGGTCCGTCAGTCTCGAAAATTTGTATAGGTGTCGACCGACACTAGGTTTCTGTGTCGAGTCCTTACTTGAGGAGTGTCGACAGGGGTCGACAAAGGTCCGTCAGTCTCGAAAATTTGTATAGGTGTCGACCGACACTCATCCCTGGTGCCGACCGACACTGGCTCTGTGACATCAAAATCACCTTCTTCTATCTCTTCCAGGTCCACGAATTCATCTGCAGTCAGACCCTTTTTCAGAACTGGATTGAGTTGTTTTCCACTCCTTAAAGTAATAGCATTGACAGAATGTTTCGGATTGGTATCTGTTCTCCCAGGGAGGAATCCATCTTGCATTTTTACAGCTCCTACAGTTTGTGCAACTTGAGTGTCCAACTTCTTGACATGGGTATTCAAAGCTTCAAACTTCCCATTTAGATCATTGTACATAGCATCAAACCTTCTATTAAACTCAACTTTTAGCTTTGTCTGACCTTCAAGAATTTGCTCAAGCATGCTCTCCATTCTGCTTCCTGAATTTGGTGGAGGAACAGGTTGATAAGAAGATGAACCATAGCTCCTGGTGAAGTTGCTGTTGTTGTTGTTGCTGCTCTGGTAAGAAGACTTCTGGAATTGAAGCTTCTGAGAATAACCAGAGGAGTTCTGATTGCTTGTGAAAGCACTCCTCTGACCATTGGCATTGAAAGGTCTGTTTCCTTGTTGATTCTCAAACCTCTGATTCTGCAAACCAGTTCCACCAACAAAGTTGACATCTTCTTCCTCATATTCCTCAGCTGGTTCAAATGTCTCAACCTCTGCAGCAAATTGAACTTGTTTCTTGCCCACAAGGAGATTGTGAACAGAGTCAAGTTTGGCCTTAACCTCAGCAATCTGACCTCCCTTCATGTTTCCAGCTAACCTCTTTCTATCAGAGTCTGCATTCTGGGTACTGTTGCTAGATACCAAGTTATCAATGACCTTTTTGGCCTCTGCTGGACTCCTGGTGTTGAATTTTCCTTCACTTGCAGCATCCAAAGCCATCTGATACCTCCAATCTATTCCCCTGAAGAAGATTCCCAGCAGCTGAACATCACTAAACCCATGATGTGGACAGTCCCTCTGATAAGATCTGAACCTCAACCAAGAAGCCTTGAATGCTTCAGCAGGTCCTTGGGAAAATGTAGAGATTTTTGTCTTCAGCTCCTCAGACCTTGCATCATCAAAGAAGTTGTTGAGGAAAGCATTCTTTGTATCAACCCAAGTGGTCAAAGATCCTGGTTGCAACTGCTTCAGCCAGTAGGAAGTATCCCCAGCAAGAGAGTAGGGGAAAAGCTTGCAGAAGAGGTAGTCATAAGACACTCCATTACACTTGATGCTAGACACCAAATCTTCAAACTTTTCTATATGGTCCATAGGATGCTCATGAGGAAGACCATAGAAAAGATGCTGACCTACAAGAGTGTAGTAGGCAGGTTAATGGCAGCCCTGTTTGCATAGAACTGATCAGGTATGTTGTAGTCAGCAAGGGTTCTCCCTCGGATAGGTGGTGCTCCGCCAATCTGGGCATCTCTGTTCTCAGCAGCTGCTACTTCTTGGACGACATTTCCCTGATCATCAATTTGGTCACCATTGTCATTGTATGCTTGACCCTCTTGGTCTCGTAGGACTCCAGCAGCATCAGGTCGAATGATTGTTCTCCTCATGTCTGCTGACCTCCTTCCTTGACGGTTCGTACGTTCTAACTCACTCAGCTCCTGATTCGTGAGATTTACAAGCTGAGTTCCCCTGTTACTTCTGGTACTGCGATTATGCATACACCTGAAACACAAGAAAAAGAGAAAGAACAATGTAAGTAAACTAAAAATAAATGTTTAGACTAAATTCTATTCCAAATCTAATGGCGAATTCAATGAATACCCGGCAACGGCGCCAAAATTTGATATGCTCAAATTTACCCTAGAGGTACTCTCTCAAATTAAGAGATCGATGTAATACTTAGGGGTCGAATTTCCACAGAGATTCAAGATTCATGCAATAGAATAATAGTTTTCGAAGTAAGCTAAACAGAAATAATTGTATTAAAAGAAGACAAACGAATTCAGAGAAGTTGTAAGTTCGATGGGGGAAACGCTAGACTTAGGGAAATTCTTTCAGTAATTCAGAATTGCAACCAGATAAAATGTTTAGGGTTTTATTAAGTATCGTTCTTGAACTCAAAACACAATTCTTAAATCAATCAACTTTCGTTGCAAAGATTCCAATGCCTAAACCAAAGAATTCCAAATTCCTTTGCAAATTCAGCAGTTCAGACATGCAATAAACTCAAGTTCGATAAGTTCACAAAATCCTTAAACCAAATTCCTTTGCGAATAAGTATTTTGTTCATCTAAGATTCTTTTCCGAAAATTAACAACACTTTCATGTCTATCAATTATCCTATGATCTAAATTCCAAGTGATCAATTCAGAACTAGCATTAGATTCAATTTAGATGAAGAAACCATATGATTACCCTAACAATTCTATCCAATTCAACAATTCATCATTAACCTAGAAAATCCCTAAATCTAACAGGCAGATTACTCAGACATAATTGATAAAACACAAATCATAAATTGAATAAATTGCATTGAGAAATCAAAAGAAGAAGTAAGGGAGTTCGAAATCTTCTCTCTAACAAAGTGAGTTCAGATTTGTCTCTCCAAAGCTCTCTAGCAATCTCTCTCAAGGTTTCAAGATAAAATTAAAAGGTAAAAATAAAACCTGGCTTTAAAAACCTAATTATAGTCTAAATCACGAAAAGGACTTGTTTTGCAAATAGTTGGAACTTCTGGGTTGTTTCTTCAATTCTTCAAAACTTGTAAAACTCGCTGATGATGAAATCACGATTGGTGTCGACCGACACCAAGGGTGGTGTTGACCGACACCAACCTCAAAGAGGGTCTCCAAGTTGCTCTTCTCGGATATAAATATCCACTTGCTCCATAATGCTCTAATATCTTCAATTAAGTCCAAACCGTACCTAAACATGCAAAAGACTCGAAAAGACTCTATAAATACCAAAAAGACTCCAAATACTTGACTTATATCATGGTTAAAAGCCATAAAAACCATGATATATCAGCTATCACAAGGAACAAGAACCGTAGAAGAATACTTTGAATAATTTGAAACCTTGAAGAACCGAATAGAGATTGAAGACTCACAAGAGACTTTAATGGTCCAATTTTTTATGGTCTTCACGACTGTATTGCTCGAAAGGTGGAAATACAGCAGTACAATGACCTAGATGAGCTTCTACACTTAGCAACTCAAGCTGAGCAACACATCAAGAGGAATAACATCTCCACCAGCCGATCCAAGAACACTTGGACTTCACCAATCCAACGCAACCAAGATAAGGGGAAGTACACCGAGGTAACTTCCAAGTTCAAGAAGCCAGCACCAGAACTCAACAAAGGAACCGGTGTCGGACCAAGTTAAGCTCAGAACCAGCGTGCCCGAGATGTCACTTGTTTCAAGTGCAAGGGAAAATGCCATTATGCGCGAAAATTGTGACTGGGTGGGGTGAGTTGGGCAATGTCAAATGTGTGAAAATGCCTATATATAAATATATTATGTATATAGACATTTATGATGCTGATTATTGCATTAATATTGCTATGATTACATGTGTGTTGATGTGTTGTTTGTTGATTGTTATTTTGAGTGTTTGGGGGAAATTGATTATGCGGTTAGGGGGAACGCAGCTCACTGAGCAAACTAGTTTCTCAAGACTCTACTTGTTTTACAGGTAACCCGTTGTGTGTCTAGTCGGACTGGAGGAGCTTAGGCTGAGCTGTTGTAGATTGTCTTCCTTTTCGTAAAACAAGTAAGTATTTAATATGTATAATGATGTTTTGAATCCTCGGCCGGATTTATAGTTAAATTTTGGAATGTACTTTGAAACATATGTACTATATGAATAAAAGGAGATTTGGAAATTACGGGTTACCATGTGATATTAGTCCTTGTCCGGACGAACTAACTATTGAGCAAAACTCGGATTATAAAGCTAGGAGTTGTGTTTAATAGATTATGTGTTCTTAGACATTTGGACAAGGGTTCCTGAATTTGTTTCGGAAACCTCTGACCTGATATCTATGTAGGCAATGTAGCATCATCGGTCTGATTCGGATTTAAGTGGTTGACCGTGCATGATCTTATTTAATTGTTACATGGTTGATTAGATTAACTTTGACCTATACCGGATCTAAAGGGTTACAATAACACTTAGAGTTTATTTGAGAGATTGTAGCTTAAACTTTTGGCAAAATAAAGAGTTATCGAAGTGAAGTGAGCGTTTGAACTGCTATTAGTGGATCCAGAAACCAACATCATCCATTTATTATAATTATTCAAAGACCTATTTCTTTGCCCTCCACACATGACCCACCACACGTGGCTTTTTTTCTTATTCTTCCTCCTCTTTCTCAAATGTCTTCCATCTCTACTTCTTTCTTCCTCTTCCTCTTCCACTTCCATGTAATCTCCTTCTAAGTAATATCCTATGCAGTTTGAGGCACATGAGATGTGTGATGCGCATATGAATTCTTGCTCAGTGGTGATGGAAAGTATTAATACAAACAAGAGAGAGATTATAAATAGAGAGAGAAAAAATAAATAATAGTTTAATGTGAAGTTTATCAATAGAAATAAGTTTTCGAAAAAGAAAAGTTGTTTTATAAAAAATACATTATTAATTAATATCTTATATAATAAAGAAGAGTTTTCTTCAAACTTTGCTCTCACAATGTGCCATCTGTCCTATTTTTAATTTATGTTTTATAAATTGTTTACCCTTTTGATTGGGCTAACTATGAGTTTAATTGGCAAATTAATTTTAAAGGCTGGAGAGATTTTACAAAAAGAGGAAAATCTTAAAAGCTTTATAGTATCCAATTAGGTTTTATTGTTTTAAAAACTTTTAAAACCTTCCTAAAATTACTCAAAGCCAATTTTTTACTTTTTATTTATTAATCTATGACTTATTTAAAAAACCTATAAAACCTGACTTTTAACTTTTTGTAAGTAAAACTACTAAAATTTCTACAATCAAATACTCCATCTCTTTCAATTTACTTGTTGATTTGGTTCAAAACATACATATTATTTAATTAACACACATGATTACCAAAAAGTAATTATAAACATTCAATTAAAACTATTCATCAAAGGAAATACAAAGAGTCATTCCTAACCATTTTTAACAGTTTTTTATTTTTATTTTAATTTGGAGCCAACTTATACATGTTCAATTGAAGTTAAAATTTCAAAAATTTCAATATGGAGCCAACGTAAAATGTTTATGAACTTTTATTTATTTACTGCAATTTCAAAATGTTTATGAAAATGGTAGATACAGACAAAAATGCTGAAGTGACCCCAATATTAGAGCAAGAAAGAACCTAAGAAAATAAGAGATGAAAAAAAATTAAAATAAAACAAAGAACAAAACATAAGCAGAATTCAAAACAAACATAAAATGACTAAAAAAACATTTAAAAAAAAGTGCTAAATGAGATTAGATTACTAAAAAATACAACATTGTATAAATAAACTCATGAAAGTTAATTCACACATGATATGCCAGCCATACAAAAAAAAATACAGACAAAAACTGAAAAAGAAAAAATGAAATAAAGAGGAAAGATAAGTTATAAATGCAACATGAAATACAATAAAATAAGAAAGGGATGAAAAATATAAAAAGAAAACATTCAATCCAATACAAAATACACAAACATTAACATACAAACAAACACAAAAATTGCATTTATCTTGGACACTATTACATATATCCACATAATTAACTCATATATAACAACTAATTATACATTTGTAAATACTAAAAGAAAATCAAACCGAAATCCACCATGTCATCAAAGAAGACAAACAATTGCAAGCATAGCCAAACCCCAATTAACCAATAGCAACTCTCTTTTTATTATTTAGCACAAAATTTATCAATCAAAATTAAAAAACAAATAAATACATTACAAATATACGATAACATATTTGAAATAGAAAAAAAAATCCTTAATAATCAACTGCGAGAACAAAGAAAATAAAAATTAATTAAAAACAAATCCGCGCAAATAGCTGAAATCCACTAATAAATAAATAAATATATGTATATATCATGCATTTATTAGTTTTATATATATTATCACGTTTGTTTTTGTTAAATGTCTCTAATAATCAACAATTTTTTATGCTAGCACAAGGTGCCCTATCACATCCGTCATGCATAATTCATGTTGATTCTGATCACCAAGTTGGATATGTGAGTCGTTATAGAAATTTATTTGTTTGTATGCTGTTGTTAAAAAAAAAAAAAAATGAACACTCTTTTAGTTGTATTTTTTTTTGTAGAAATTCGTGTTGAACTTGTTGGACCATGTATTATGTGTGTCAAGTTTTGTCCCTTGAGTTTCAATAAAATTAGAGGAAAAAAAAAAAGAATTTGTCGAAAGGAAAAATGGCCTGTGAGTAGGCCTGTGACGGATCCGAATATTCAGATAATTTTAAGTATCCGGATTTGGATCCGCCCGGATATGTATTATCTGTAAGATTATGCGGAATAGATAAGGAGAATGGGAGAGTTTGGAAGAGATTGAGTGAGAGTTTCGTTTAGAACAAGAGAGAGTGAAAGAACCAAAGAGATTTCATTGTGACAAAAGAATCAATCTATTACAAAATGAGATACAATGGTTTATAAATGAAGAACTCTGACAAGAATATGCCAGAGGATCTAGTGACTCATCGGACGCGTCATAAAGAGAGGGGACAGACAGCATCTTTGGTCAAAAAGGAGACAGGGACGGCTTGACCAGCTGGCCTTATCCACAAACGGTCATGACCAGCTGGCTCTTTCGACTTCTAGGAAGCTTCATATGAATTTCCTCCTTGTCTTCTTGCGCCCGGACTTTGCACAACACCCTCGACCTTTAAGAAGCTTCTCGGGACGTACGGACGTGCTGGAACGTCCGGCCTAGTACGGACGGTGAGTCCGGCCTAGTACGGACGGTGAGGCCGTACAGTACGGATGCCCGGACTTTGCACATTTCCTTAAAGTCACCTAAGGGCTTCCCGGGACAGAACGGACGTGGTTGTACGGCCGGCCTTGTACGGACGGTGAGGCCGTACAGTACGGACGGTGCGGCCGTTCAACCAAAGGTCAACACTCCCCCTCAAGCTAAGCATTCTGGAATCACCCTAGAATGCTCAGCTTGGAATGCCCATGAAGATGCACCTCGTTAAAAACCTTAACAGATAAAACCCATTGGGAAAAACTCTGTTTAAGGAAAAGAGTATGTACTTCATGGGCAGGGAAGCGCTTACCTCCGGGCCAAGCTCACTAGGCTGAGCTTGCTGAAGATGTGATCACACACCTTTGGTCTTGCGGCCTTAGTGAATATGTCGGCAAGCTGATCCTCCTTGTGAAGCACGGAAGAATTGTCCCGTCCATGATCTTCTCTCGCACCTTGTGGCAGTCCACCTCTATATGTTTGGTGCGTTCGTGGAAAACCGAGTTTGACGCGATATGGATGGTCGCTTGGTTGTCGCAGTGCATCACCATAGGCGTGGTTTGTTGAATGTCAAGATCGGCCAATAAACTCTTCAGCCAAGTCAACTCATTGGTCAGCTTCCTCATGGCCCGGTACTCTGCTTCGGCTGTTGAACACGCCACCACCTTCTGCTTCTTGGTCTTCCAAGTCACCATGTTGCCTCCAACGAATGTACAATATCCTGTTGTGGACCTCCTGTCCATTTTATCTCCAGCCCAGTCAGCGTCGCAATATCCCACAATCTCGGTGCTTGCATTCTTTCCCATCCAGATGCCATGGTCTAAGCTTCCCCTGAGGTATCTGAGGATTCTTTCGACCATGGACCAGTGATATTTCGTAGGAGCCTTCATGTGCTGACTGACCTGGTTCACACAAAAGCACAAGTCAGGTCTAGTAAGTGTTAAGTAGATTAACTTACCAACTAGCTTGCGGTATGAGGCAGGATCTTCAAAGGGCTCATCCTCCTTCTCCCCCTCTCGATTGACCTTGTAACCATCTTCAAGAGGACTCACAGCCGGCTTGGCTTCCATTGTACCTGTCTCATTTAACAGATCAAGGACATACTTTCTTTGGGAAAGAAAGAGGCCATCAGTATTTCTACAGACTTCAATACCCAAGAAATATTTTAGTTCACCAAGATCTTTAATGTCTAAAGATGCTTGAAGAGAAGACTTGAGTGCGATAATACCTGCCTTGTTGTCCTCAGAGATGATCAGATCATCTACATAGACGACAACAACAACTATACCGTGAGAGGATTTGTGAGTGAATAGGCTGTGATCAGCTTCAGATCGCAGGAACCCAAGATTCCACAATGTGCGGCTGAGCTTGTGATACCAGGCTCTTAGAGACTGTTTGAGACCGTAGATGGCCTTCCTCAGTCGTAGCACTTGACCTGGGTTAATAGTATCTTCAAGACCCGGAGGCGGCTGCATATACACCTCCACTTCAAGGTCACCTTGCAGGAAGGCATTCTTAACATCCATCTGCCACAACTCCCAAGATTGGTTAGCTGCTAAAGCTAAAACAACTCTTACCGTGGGTAGTTTGGCCACTGGGGCGAAGGTGTCTTTGTAGTCATTCCCATACGTCTAGGTGAAGCCACGAGCCACCAGCCTTGCCTTATAGCGATCAATGTCTCCATTGGTCTTGTACTTGATGGTAAACACCCATCTGGACGTGACCACCTTCTTGCCCTTAGGGAAAACCGAAGCATCCCACGTGTGATTCTTTTCCATCGCACCAACCTCAGCCGCGACTGCATCCCTCCATTGTGGACTGGCCATTGCTTCCTCGTACGTGGATGGAATGACCTCAGCTTCGATCTTGGTGAGGAATGCAATATGTTCAGATGGCAAGAGGGCAAGTGAGCACACAGCTTCGATTTCCGGATGAGCCACGGCCTGACTGTTAAAGTAGACACGAGAACTTGTTGTTGAACTTTCAGGAGCCTCGAACCCTCGAACTTTCCGGCCCCTCGTGCTTCGTCTTCGGACAATAGGAGCTGGCTCCTGGTCCACCAAAGGTTGAGTGTCCGAAGTTGTCTGGTCGCTGGCTGGAGCTCTATCCTGTGGTTCTCCTTCTTGGGTTACCGCATCATGCTCTCCTTCATAGGTAGCATTAGTTTGGACCTCCTCTTGAGGTTCTTCAGTTTGCTCCCCTTCATGGGTAGCATCGGTTTGAGTCTCATCTTGAGGTTGATCTCCTTCTGGAGGAGTTGTATGTGGAGTGGCCGGTTGTTGGACCTTGTTGTGGCCTAGGTGATCTAAGATGAACCGCAAGGTTGTGGCTCGGTCAGAGGATGATTGAGCTAAGTTCTTCAAGCTATCCCAGTCCTTTTCCATATAGAAGCCTTGACCTTCCAAGAACTTAACATCTCTGGAAACATAGGTCTGATTGTTGATAGGGTCGAAACACTTGAATCCCTTTTGTGTAGTGGAATAGCTAATGAACATACATTTCACACTCTTTGCATCAAGTTTGGTTCTTTGTATTCCTGAGGCTAAGACAAAGCAAACACACCCAAACACTTTTAGATAATCAATTGAAGGTTTGGACTTGTTGAGTACCTCGAATGGAGAGGAGTTGTTAAGGACTCTGGTTGGAGTTCGATTGATCAAGTAGCATGCGGTCATTACTGCATCTCCCCAAAATCTCTTGGGGACATTGGTATGGAACATCATGGACCGGGCCACCTCCATAAGATGTCTGTTCTTCCTTTCAGCAACTCCATTTTGTTGTGGAGTATATGGGCAGCTTGTTTGGTGCAATATGCCATGTTTAGCTAAATGATCTTTGAACTTGTGATTTATGTACTCTCCTCCATTATCTGTTCTTAAACCTTTCAATTTGGCTTTAAACTGGTTAGTCACATAGTTTTGAAAGTTTATGAAAGCATCAAACACTCTATCTTTAGAGGGAAGCAAAGTTATCCAAGTATACTTCGATTTCTCATCTATAAATGTCACGAAATATTTGTTACTATCCCTAGACATGCAAGGAGATGTCCAAACATCTGAATGAACTAAATCAAAGCAATGTTCATAGATAGATAATGACTTTGGAAAAACCGATTTGCAATGTTTACCAAGGATACAAGCTTCACAACTAGAGTGATCAAAAGAAACTTGAGGTAGCAACAACTTTAAAGCATGAAAATGAGGATGGCCTAATCTAGCATGCCCCAATTTATTCAGGCCAACAGAGAAACAAGAGGAAAACGAAACAGGTTTGACATTGCTTGGTGAAGTGTCTTCCAAAACATATAGATCATCCTTAGTTCCACCTTGTCCAAGCAATTGCATAGTGTCAATATCCTGAAATTGTACACGGTTAGGCCCAAAGATAGCATAGCAATTTAAATCATTTGTTACTCTTTTGACCAACAATAGGTTGGATGTGAACTTAGGCATATACAAAGCCTTAGACTGCTTATCAAATAACCTAAGATCTCCAATTCCACTAACTGCAACCTTATCACCATTTGCTATAACCACATTACCTAAGGCCGGTTTAATGTTGCTAAGAAGCTCAGGGTTACTAATCATATGATGTGATGCACCTGAGTCTACAACAAGTAAATTATTTGACCGAGTTCCAATAGATTTACTAGGCCTAGTCATTGAGAAATAAGTTGTACCAGACTCCTTTAGGTTGATGATGGATTTGATAAGAGCCTCCAGGTCCGACTTCCTTACTAGGTCATTGTCCGGTCCTCTGGCTCCTCCATGAACCACCATAGCTAGCTCAGATCCCTCCACTTGAGTTTGACCATTAGCTGCTGAGGTTGTCCCCTGAGTGTCCACCGCTTCAATAATGTTGGCCCTTGCTTCCTTGAACTTGGCCGGCTTGAGGTGTGGGTGGAGTATCCAGCACTTGTCCTTGTTGTGACCTTTCTTCTTGCAGTGGTCACAAATCCAGTTCCTACGGTCCTCTGACTTAGAGTAAGTCTTGTTGGTGGAATGGAACAAACCCTTGTTCGCTGTTGGAAGTTCCCCTGTTCCACCAAATAATCCAAGTGACCCTTGCTCCTTCTGAATCTGCGAACACACCTCTTCAAGGCAAGGAAGCTTATCCGCTCTGAGCATATGCTTGATAAGGTCGTTGTAAGAGGAGCTGAGGCAGAGCAACTGAGCAAACACTTTGTCCAGTTCCCTTCGGTCATCAAGTACGACAGGGTCAATGGTTGCTGGCCTTAGCATGTCAAGTTCAGCCCATAGTGACCTGAACTTCCCAAATAACTCATTAAACTCCATATCTGCCTGGGAGAGGTTGTTGATGGACCGCTTCACTTCAAATACTCTTATGAGATTTGAGATGTTACCGAACACATTCTTGAGGGTTTCCCAGAGCTGCCTTGCTGTTTCGCAGTATGAGTACGCCTCTAGGATAGACAGGTCTAGCGACCCCTGAAGAATAGCTAGGCTAGACTGATCTTCTTGAAACCAACATGTGTCTTCCACACTTGGTGGGTTTTTGACACTCTCATCTGAGTCTTCAACATGACTCCAGACACCTTGACCACAAAGAACAGCCTTTGTGGTTCTCGCCCAGAGCAAGTAGTTGCTTCCTCCTTTGAGGGTGACCGGTAGCTTTGTAAACTTCGTGTTTTCCATGGATGTTTAAGGAGAAAACTTGAGAGATTCTGAGGTGGAGAGACTGAACAAGTGAATGAGAAAGAGAATCGAACCAGAGATGAGAGAATAGACACCAGAACTAGCAACCTGGCTCTGATACCATGTAAGATTATGCGGAATAGATAAGGAGAATGGGAGAGTTTGGAAGAGATTGAGTGAGAGTTTCGTTTAGAACAAGAGAGAGTGAAAGAACCAAAGAGATTTCATTGTGACAAAAGAATCAATCTATTACAAAATGAGATACAGTGGTTTATAAATGAAGAACTCTGACAAGAATATGCAAGAGGATCTAGTGACTCATCGGACGCGTCATAAAGAGAGGGGACAGACAGCATCTTTGGTCAAAAAGGAGACAGGGACGGCTTGACCAGCTGGCCTTATCCACAAACGGCCATGACCAGCTGGCTCGTTCGAATTCTAGGAAGCTTCCTATGAATTTCCTCCTTGTCTTCTTGCGCCCGGACTTTGCACAACGCCCTCGACCTTTAAGAAGCTTCTCGGGACGTACGGACGTGCTGGAACGTCCGGCCTAGTACGGGCGGTGAGTCCGGCCTAGTACGGACGGTGAGGCCGTACAGTACGGATGCCCGGACTTTGCACATTTCCTTAAAGTCACCTAAGGGCTTCCCGGGACAGAACAGACGTGGTTGTACGGCCGGCCTTGTACGGACGGTGCGGCCGTTTAACCAAAGGTCAACATTATCATTATCCGGATCCGGATCCGGGTCTGCCGGATATTCGGACCATATTAAAAATTAATAATAATAAATTAATTAAATATAATTTTTAATACATTTGATACTTTAAAATATCAAATAATAAAAATTTCAAATAATAAATAAAAAATAAAAAAACTATGTAATCAATATTAATAGACTTACTTATGAAATAAAAACTGATTAATCTTTTATATATACACAAATCCAGATATCTGAAGTTCAAAAAACTTATTATCCGGTTCCGAATCCAGCACCCCCGGATATCTGGATTTTCGGAGCGGAGTAGAGCGGATCCCAAATCTCGGATAATAACTTGAAAAGAGAGAAATTGTGTCATTTTATTATATTATAAATTAATAAAAGAGGATACGACTGTTAAAGAGCGTAGAACCGGTTCGATTCCAAATGATCAACCGAGTTTTAAAATTATAACTGTTACGAAAACGCGTGTTATCAAACGCAGCGATACATCAAATATGTATATTCTTCCAACTTTTATTTCCACTTTTCCACAAAAGCTAATTGTATTTTCTCCCAAATCTCCTCTCTTCATTCTTTCTTTCGTTGAAGAACTCTCGATCGACTCTTAGAAGATTTTCAAAACTGGAAATTTCGTTCGCATTCTTAGATCAGTAAGTGTTTTCCTCCTCTGTAAATCGTGAATTTTGTTTAAGGATTTTTAAGTTTCGTGTACTCTTCGATCTCTAATTTGTTTCTGGGTTCTCCAAGTTTTCTAATTGGTCAACTTTTTTCCATTTTTTGTTGTTGTTGTTGTGCTTCTGCCTGTCTATGTTAATTAGGGTTTATAAGTTTCGTGTATAATCGTTCTTTATGTTGTACTGTTCGCGATTTTGTTTTCGCGTCTTCAATTTTCCTAATCGTTCAAAGTTCAATTTTTGCAGTGATCTTGGTTAGGGTTTCTTCCTCCGTGTTTGTTTTCAAAGCGAAGCTTCTTGACTCCGCGTGAAACTAGCTTCGAGGTATATTCTTTGGTAACTATGCTTGGGTTCTCTGTTTCATTGGTGTTATTGATATTTAATCGCATCTGCTTAGCTTTCTACAAATGCAATGGAATTGTTCGTAACAACACAATGCATTACATTAGTTTATTTGTTTGATTTGTGAGGTGAGATTGAATGTTTTAGATCCATATTAATCCACCTACAGTAGTTACTTTTTGTTCTTGTTCTGTAATCTTATTAATTATATATGATTGTTTCAAGATTCTCAACCTTTGTTAGACGATATCCAGCCTAATTTTCTTAATATCTAACGTCGCAGTCGTTATTAGGCAATCTCTCAAATTCATTCTCTTGAATAAATGTGACACAAGTCCCTTGGTTAGTGTATGAACATGGTTTTGTTTTGAACAGATGATAGTATCGCCTGTAGCTAATCATGGGATGCATTGTTTGGAGGAGGAAACTCACCAGCCTTTGTTTTGGCGCCTCTTGCTGATGTTGGTGACAGAGTTACTGCCTTACATGCCTGGAAACTTACTCTGCGTGGAAACCATCATCGAGGTAAATTATATGTCTGTGAAATTAGTTTTTCGAAGTTCTATCTTATGAGGATGGAATCGAACGAGGACAAAGTGGAACATATTTGATCAGTTCTCGTCGGTGATGATGTCTTAGGATTTTGAAACCCAAAAAGATCATAGGCAGGCACTAATCTAATAGTGTTCTGTCAGATTTTTATTTGGGTACATTGTCCCGTTTTCTCGACCACAAGTAATTGGTTGGCAGTGCTTAGTGCATGTCTAGAGAACGATGGAAAATAAGAGATATAATATATTGGTTAGTAGTGCATGGCTTAAAAGTCTTTACGCAAAGACTATGTGGAATCTGTTTTCGATTATTTGGAAAGAATGGAGGATAACGAGGGATTAAGAAAGTCTTTAAACAAAGACTATGAATTGAAAACGGAGTCCTTATTTTATTAACCACAGGATGTAAACAAAGACTATATGGGGATGGAAAAAAAAAATGTCCTTAGATGGAAATGAACGACTAATGGACTTGTTGGATGGGGAAAAAACGACCAAGGGCTTACAAATGTCTTAAGACAAAGACTTTGAGTTCTAAACCGAGAACTATGTCTCTGCGATGACACAAGATGGAAAAATAAATAACCAACGGCTTATAAAAAGTCATTAGATGGTAAATAACGACTAATGGACTTATTGGATGGGAAAAAAACAATCAACGATTTAGAGATGTCGTAACACAAAGACTCTGAACCGAGAACTATGTCTCTGGAAAAAACAACCAACGACTTATTGGATGGGGAAAAAAACAACCAACAACTTAGAGATGTATTAAGACATATACTCTGAACCAAGAACAATGTCTTTGGAAAAAAAACAACCAATGACTTAGAGATGTCTTAAGAAAAAGACTATGAACCAAGAACATTGTTTTTGGAAAAAACAACCAACGACTTAGAGATGTCTTAAGAAATAGACTCTGAACCAAGAACAATGTCTTTGGAAAAAAAAAACAATCAACGACTTAGAGATGTCCTAAGAAAAAGACTCTGAACCAAGAACATTGTTTTTGGAAAAGACAACCAACGACTTAGAGTGTCCTAAGAGAAAGACTCTGAACCAAGAACATTGTCTCTGGGATGACCACAAGGCTTAAAAGTATAGAACCACCAATGGCTAAGAAAAGTCACCAATACCTGAAAAAAGTCTTGAAGTCTCTAGAGAAAGACTATGGGTTAGTGTTTGACTTGAAGGATGAAAAAAGGTTACAAATGGGTAATTTGACTTGCTGGATGGAAAAACAACCCACGTCATGCCCCACAGCTTAAAGCAGTCTTTAGATAAAAATAAAAAAAAACAATGGGTTGTTTACGATTTGTTGGATGAGATATAATCATATAAACGACCAACAACTGAAATAAGTATTAAGACAAAATCTGAAACAAAAGAACACAATATATAATTTACCTCAGTCTTTACAAAAGTCTATAGACAAAGCCGATATGGGTCGGTTTTTAGATATGCCGGATGGTAAAGACGACCAGCGGTTTAGGAAAAAAGACTAATGGTTGAAATAAAACTTGTTCAATGGAACCAAATGTTTTGATAACTGCTCAATAACCACAAGAGCGTTAACAAATACAAAGACTATGAGTTGGAGGGATGGAACAGCCAATGACTGAAAAACTATGAACCAAGGCTTACATAAGTCTTTAGAAATGCTATATGTGGGAATGGAAAATAAATGACCAACGGCTTAAAAAAAGGCTTGTTGGATGGAAAAAACGACCAACAACTTCAATATGTTTTAAGACAAATACTTTGAACCACAAAGCTTAAAGAAATATGTATTTAAGCCTTGAAACTAGTCTTTAAGGAAGACAGACTCAGAGCCATGAACTATTTATGTTCACCAAAAAGGCTAGAATAGAACGAGCAATGGCTGGAAAAAATCTTAAAAGTCTCTGCACAAAGACTATTGGTAGTTTGATTTTCTGGATAGAAAAGCAACCCATAGCCTATAAATGTCCCATAACGTTAGAAAAGTCTTTAGACAAATAAAATGGGTTGGTTTAAGATCTGTTAGATGGGAAACGAACGAACAACAGATGAAATAAGCTTAAGATAAAGTCTAAAACGAAAAACCAGACCCACGACTTGCAAAAATCTTTACACAGACAATATGGAGTTGCTTAGAAAAAGGTCGTTGATGGAATAAAAAAGTTCAAGCGGCTCAAAAAGTCTTACAAAAATATTAAGCCAAAGACAAAACTGGTCTCCTTTTAGATACGTTGGATGGCAAAATGACCAGCGGCTCAGACAAGAGTCTTTAGATGATGAGAAAAACAACAAATGGCTAAAAGAGGACTTGTTGGATGGAAAATAAAAACGATCAACAGTTTAATGAAGTCTAAGACAAAAGAGACATACTGCTCGATAAGTGTACAAAGACTATGAGTTGGATGAATAGAGAGAACGTAGACAAAGACAATGGAAGAATGACAGATTATGTGAAATCAGTCTTAACATAGAGACTGAATCGAAAACATGTTCTTTTATTACCATTACTATTGATTGGTATTGGACTTGCTGGGTAGAGAAACAACCCACGACTTAGAACAGTCTTTAGAAAAGACAATGCATGGTTTACGGTTTGTTGGATGAGAAAAACAAATGACCAAATGGCTTAAGACATAAGACTATGAGTTGGTTTGCCATTTGGTGGATGGAAAGAATGACCAATTGTCTGAAATCAGTTTTAAAACAGAGCTGATACGAAAACAACTCACGGCTTTGAAAAGTCCCACAGCTTAGAAAAACCTTTTGACAAAGATTATTAACGGCTAAAAGAATCTTAACACAAATATTAAATAGGACTTGTTGGATGGGAACAACCAACGGTTCAGTCTTTAGAAAAAGACTCTGAACTGAGAACTATGTCTTTGCGATAACCACAAGGCTTAAAAGAAAATCTTAAGGAGCATACTATGAATTGATTATAGATTCCTTATTTTTCTACCCACGGCTTAAGTCTCTAGACAAAGACAATATGTGTCGATTTTTAGACATGCTGGATGGAAACAATGACCAACGGCTAAGAAAAAAGTCCTTAGATGGAAAAAAACAACTAATGGCTGAGAGAATACTTGTTGAATGAATGGAAAAAACAAACGACCAACATCTTTAAAAAGTGTTAAACAAAGACTATGAGCCACAAGTCATTTAACGGCTTGTTGTATGAATAAAAGACCAATGGCTTAAAAAAGTCATAAAGCAAAGATTGACAATATGAATCGACACCAGATTCTTATGCAACCACACAGCTTATAAGTCTTTTGAGAAAGACTATGGGTCGGTTTTGGTAAAATGACCAACGGCATAAGAAGGTCTCAACACAAAGACTATAGATGGAAACAGAACCCACAGCTCAAAAAAGTCTCATGACTTACACTATGAATGAAAAACTGATTCGTTACTCTGCCACAAGGCTTAAAATAAAAGTCTCTAGACAAAGATTATGGATTGGATTCCTATTCTTACAAGGAAAATGAGACCAACAGCTTACAGAAGTCACTAGAGAAAGACTATGAATCGAAACCTGTTTCTAGACTTTCACAACGACGTATAGGTCTTCAGACAATGACTATTTTTTTATTCGCTGGATAGAATCTGCGACCAACAGCTTTAAATACTACAAATGAATAACTGATTCATTACACTACCCCAAAGCACATATGTGAAGTAAAGAGTCTAAAGACTAACTAATTCTGATTTCTTTTTTTTTTACAGGTATGTGCTTCAAAAGTGTTCAAATTATTACTCTTAAGGAGATTTCAAGTGTAGTAGATTTCTGTGATAAGTATGTTTTTCCAAATTTCCTTATAATTAGCTTATGAAATTCACAAGTAGGACAAACATATATGAAATAAATACTAATTTTGATTTCCACATGACATGTGCTTGAAGACACATCCAAAGTCTTATGAGACTTATCAGTGTAACAACATACTCCTGTAATAGCTTGAATTATAAAGACTAATAGTGATTTGTTCAGGTATGTGCCTTCTCATGGAAATTTATAAATGTAACATAGATACATATATACTTGCTTACTCGTAGACATTCATAGTTGCTTCCATCCTTCATTGTTTACTTGCTTTGTGATTCTTTGTTTCATTTCCTTGCTAAGTTACTAGCTTGCTTGGTACTTGCTTATTTGCTTTCTACGCTTCCTTAACTTGATTCATTGAGTCTTACTTGCTTACCATTTTTAACAATTTTTTTTATTTTTATTTTTAATTTGGAGCCGACTTATACATGTTCAATTGAAGCTAAAATTTCAAAATTTTCAATTTGGAGCCAACGTAAAATGTTTATGAACTTTTATTTATTTACTGCAATTCAAAATGTTTATGAAAATACTAGATATAGACAAAAATGATGAAGTGACCCCAATATTAGAGCGAGAAAGAACCTAAGAAAATAAGAGATGAAAAAAAATTAAAATAGAGCATAGAACAAAAGATAAGCAGAATTCAAAACAAACATAAAAGAACTAAAAAAAAACCTTTAAAAAAAGCGCTAAACGAGATTAGATTACTAAAAATTACAAGATTATATAAAGAAACTCATGAAACTTAATTCACACATGATATGCCAGCCATACAAAAATAAAAAATAAAAAATACAGACAAAAACTGAAAAAGAAAAAATGAAATAAAGAGAAAAGAAAAGTTATAAATGCAACATGAAATACAAAAAGATAAGAAAAAGATGAAAAATATAAAAAGAAAACATTCAATCCAATACAAAATACACAAACATTAACATACAAACAAATGCAAAAATATCATTTATCTGGACACTATTACATATATCCACATAATTTACTCATATATAACAACTAATTATACATTTGTAAATACTAAAAGAAAATCAAAACGAAATCCACCATGTCATCAAAGAAGACAAAACATTTGCACGCATAGCCAAACCCCAATTTACCAATAGCAACTCCCTTATTATTATTTAACACAAAATTTATGAACCAAAATTAAAAAATAAAATACATTACTAATATACGATAACGTATATGAAATAGAAAAAACAAACCCTTAATAATCAATTGTGAGAACAAAGAAGATAAAAATTAATTAAAATGTATATATCATGTATTTATTAGTTTTATATATATTATTTCGTTTGTTTTTGTTAAATGTCTCTAATAATGAACACTTTTTTATGTTAGCACAAGGTGTCCGATCACATCCGTCATGCATAATTCATGTTGATTATGATCCACCAAGTTGGATACGTGAGTCGTTATAGAAATTTATTTGTTTAAATGTTGTTGTTAAAAAAAAAAAATGAACACTCTTTTAGTTGTATTTTTTTGTCGAAATTCGTGTTGAACTTTTGTTGGACCATGTATTATGTGTATCAAGTTTTGTCCATTGGGTTTCTAATAAAATTAGAGGGGGAAAAATAAGAATTTGTCGAAAGGAAAAATGGGCTGCGAGTAGGCCTGTGATGGATCCGGATATCCGGATAAAATTAGGTATCCGGATTCGGATCCGTCCGGATATGTATTATCATTATTCGGATCCGGATTCAGACCTTCCGGATATCCGCTTAAAATTTAGAATATCCGCGGATATATGGTTCCGGATCCGGATCCCAAAAAAAATAATTTTTATATTAAAAATAATAATAATAAATTAATTGAATATAATTTTTTTAATACATTTGATACTTTAAAATATCAAATAATAAAAGTTCAAATAATAAATAAAAAAGTGAAAAAACTATGTAATCAAAATTAATAGACTTAATTATGAAATAAAAACTGATTAATCTTTTATATATACACAGATTCAGATATCTGAAGTTCAAAAAAATTATTATCCGGTTCTGGATCCTACACCCCCGGATATCTGGATTTTCGGAGCGGAGTGAAGCGGATCGCGGATCGGATCCCAGATCTCGGATAATAACTTGAAAAGAGAGAAATTGTGTCATTTTAATAACTTGAAAAGAGAGAAATTGTGTCATTTTATTAGATAATAAATTAATAAAATACAATCGTTAAAGAGCGTAGAACCGGTTCGATTCCAAATGATCAACCGAGTTTTAAAATTATAACCGTTACGAAAACGCGTGTTATCAAACGCAGCGATACATATTCTTCCAACTTTTATTTCCACTTTTCCACAAAAGCTATTTGTATTTTCTCCCAAATCTCCTCTCTTCATTCTTTCTTTCGTTGAAGAACTCTCGATCGACTCTTAGAAGATTTTCAAAACTGGAAATTTCGTTCGCATTCTTAGATCAGTCAGTGTTTTCCTCCTCTGTAAATCGTGAATTTTGTTTAAGGATTTCTAAGTTTCGTGTACTCTTCGATCTCGATTTTGTTTCTGGGTTCTCCAAGTTTTCTAATTGGTCAACTTTTTTCTATGTTTTGTTGTTGTTGTTGTGATTCTGCCTGTCTATGTTAATTAGGGTTTATAAGTTTCGTGTATAATCGTTCTTTATGTTGTACTGTTCGCGATTTTGTTTTCGCGTCTTCAATTTTCCTAATCGTTCAAAGTTCAATTTTTGCAGTGATCTTGGTTAGGGTTTCTTCCTCCATGTTCGTTTTCGAAGCGAAGCTTCTTGACTCTGCGTGAAACCAGCTTCGAGGTATATTCTTTTGTAACTATGCTTGGGTTCTCTGTTTCATTTGTGTTATTGATATTTAATCGCATCTGCTTAGCTTTCTACAAATGCAATGGAATTGTTCGTAACAACACAATGCATTACATTAGTTTATTTGTTTGATTTGTGAGGTGAGTTTGAATGTTTTAGATCCATATTAATCCACCTACAGTAATTACTTTTTGTTCTTGTTCTGTAATCTTATTAATTATATATAATTGTTTCAAGATTCTCAACCTTTGTTAGACGATATCCAGCCTAATTTTCTTAATATCTAACGTCGCAGTCGTTATTAGGCAATCTCTCAAATTCATTCTCTTGAATAAATGTGACACAAGTCCCTTGGTTAGTGTCTGAACATGGTTTTGTTTTGAACAGATGATAGTATCACCTGTAGTTAATCATGGGATGCATTGTTTGGAGGAGGAAACTCACCAGCCTTTGTTTTGGCGCCTCTTGCTGATGTTGGTGCCAGAGTTACTGCCTTACATGCCTGGAAACTTACTCTGCGTGGAAACCATCATCGAGGTAAATTATATGTCTGTGAAATTATTTTTTCGAATTTCTATCTTCTGAGGATGGAATCGAAGGAGGACAAAGTGGAACATATTTGATCAGTTCTCGTCGGTGAGATGTCTTAGGATTTTGAAACCCAAAAAGATCATAGGCAGGCACTAATCTAATAGTGTTCTGTCAGATTTTTATTTGGGTACATTGTCACGTTGTCTCGAGCCACAAGAAATTGGTTGGTAGTGCATAGTGCATGTCTAGAGAACGATGGAAAATAAGAGATAGAATATATTGGTTAGTAGTGCATGGCTTAAAAGTCTTTACACAAAGACTATGTGGAATCTGTTTTCGATTATTTGGAAAGAATGGAGGATAACGAGGGATTAAGAAAGTCTTTAAACAAAGACTATGAATTGAAAATGGAGTCCTTATTTTATTAACCACAGATTAAGAAAGGCTGTAAACAAAGACTATATGGGGATGGAAAGAAAAAATGTCCTTGGATGGAAATGAACGACTAATGGACTTGTAGGATGGGGAAAAACGACCAAGGGCTTACAAATGTCTTTAGACAAAGACTTTGAGTTCTAAACCGAGAACTATGTCTCTGCGATGACCACAACATGGAAAAATAAATAACCAACGGCTTATAAAAAGTCATTAGATGGTAAATAACGACTAATGGACTTATTGGATGGGGGAAAAAACAACCAACGATTTAGAGATGTCATAACACAAGGACTATGAACCGAGAACTATGTCTCTTGAAAAGACAACCAACGACTTATTGGATGGGAAAAAAAACAACCAACGACTTAGAGATGTATTAAGACATATACTCTGAACCAAGAACAATGTCTTTGGAAAAAAACAACCAACGACTTAGAGATGTCTTAAGAAAAAGACTCTGAACAAGAACATTGTTTTTGGAAAAAAACAACCAACGACTTAGAGATGTCTTAAGATAGAGACTCTGAACCAAGAACAATATCTTTGGAAAAAAAAACCAACGACTTAAGAGATGTCTTAAGAAAGAGACTCTGAACCAAGAACATTGTTTTTGGAAAAAACATTCAACAACTTAGAGTGTCTTAAGACAAAGACTCTGAACCAAGAACATTGTCTCTGGGATGACCACAAGGTTTAAAAGTATAGAACCACCAATGGCTAAGAAAAGTCACCAATACCTGAAAAAAGTCTTGAAGTCTCTAGAGAAAGACTATGGGTTAGTGTTTGACTTGAATGATGAAAAAAGGTTACAAATGGGTAATTTGACTTGCTGGATGGAAAAACAACCCACGTCATATCCCACAGCTTAAAGCAGTCTTTAGATAAAAAATGGGTTGTTTACGATTTGTTGGATGAGATATAATCATATAAACGACCAACAATTGAAATAGGTATTAAGACAAAATCTGAAACAAAAGAAAACAGATTCCTCAATACCCACTGCTTACGAAAGTCTATAGACAAAGCCCATATGGGTCGGTTTTTAGATATTCCGGATGGTAAAAACGACCAGCGGGTTAGGAAAAAAGACTAATGGTTGAAATAAAACTTGTTCAACAGAAGAAAAAGACTATGAGCCCAATGTTTTGATAACTGCTCAATAACCACAAGAACGTTAAAGTATACAAAGACTATGAGATGGAGGGATCGAACAGCCAATGACTGAAAAACTATGAACCAAGGCTTACATAAGTCTTTAGACATGCTATATGTGGGAATGTAAAATAAATGACCAACGGCTTAAAAAAGGCTTGTTGGATGGAAAAAACGACCAACAACTTCAATAAGTTTTAAGACAAATACTTTGAACCACAAAGCTTAAAGAAGTATGTATTTAAGCCTTTAAACTAGGCTTTAAAGAAGACAGACTCTGAGCCATGAACTATTTATGTTCACCAAAAGGCTAGAATAGAACGAGCAATGGCTGGAAAAAATCTTAAAAGTAACCCATAGCCTATAAATGTCCCACAACGTTAGAAAAGTATTTAGACAAATAGAATGGGTTGGTTTAAGATCTGTTAGATGGGAACCGAACGAACAACAGATGAAATAAGCTTAAGATAAAGTCTAAAACGAAAAACCAGACCCACGACTTGCAAAAATCTTTACACAAAGACAATATGGAGTTGCTTAGAAAAAGGTCGTTGATGGAATAAAAAAGTTCAAGCGGCTCAAAAAGTCTTAACAAAATATTAAGCCAAAGACAAAACTGGTCTACTTTTAGATATGTTTGATGGCAAAATGACCAGCGGCTCAGACAAGAGTCTTTAGATGATGAGAAAAACAACTAATGGCTAAAAGAGGACTTGTTGGATGGAAAAGAAAAACGACCAACAGTTTAATGAAGTCTAAGACAAAAGAGACATTCTGCTCGATAAGTGTACAAAGACTATGAGTTGGATGGATAGAGAGAACGTAGACAAAGACAATGGAAGAATGACAGATTATGTGAAATCAGTCTTAATATAGAGACTGAATCGAAAACATGTTCTTTTATTACCATTACTATTGATTGGTATTGGACTTGCTGGGTAGAGAAACAACCCACGACTTAGAACAGTCTTTAGAAAAGACAATTGCTTGGTTTAAGATTTTTTGGATGAGAAAAACAAATGACCAAAAGGCTTAAGACAAAAGACTATGAGTTGGTTTGCCATTTGGTGGATGGAAAGAATGACCAATTGTGTGAAATCAGTTTTAAAACAGAGCTGATTCGAAAACAACTCACGACTTTGAAAAGTCCCACAGCTTAGAAAAGCCTTTTGACAAAGAATATTAACGGATAAAAGAATCTTAACACAAGGATTAAATAGGACTTGTTGGATGGGAACAACCAACGGTTCAGTCTTTAGAAAAAGACTCTGAACTGAGAACTATGTCTTTGCGATAACCACAAGGCTTAAAAGAAAATCTTAAGGAACATACTATGAATTTATTATAGATTCCTTATTTTTCTACCCACGGCTTAAGTCTCTAGACAAAGACAATATGTGTCGATTTTTAGACATGCTGGATGGAAACAATGACCAACGGCTAAGAAAAAAGTCCTTAGATGAAAAAAAACAACTAATGGCTGAGAGAATACTTGTTGAATGAATGGAAAAAACAAACGACCAATATCTTAAACAAAGACTACGAGCCACAAGTCATTTAAACGGCTTGTTGTATGAAAAAAGGACCAATGGCTTAACAAAGTCATAAAGCAAAGATTGACAATATGAATCAACACCAGATTCTTATGTAACCACACAGCTTATAAGTCTTTTGAGAAAGACTATGGGTCGGTTTTGGTAAAACGACCAACGGCATAAGAAGGTGTCAACACAAAGACTATAGATGGAAACAGAACCCACAGCTCAAAAAAGTCCCATGACTTACACTATGAATGAAAAACTGATTCGTTACTCTGCCACAAGGCTTAAAATAAAAGTTTCTAGACAAAGATTATGGATCGGGTTCCTATTCTTACAAGGAAAATGAGACCAACAGCTTACAGAAGTCACTAGAGAAAGACTATGAATCGAAAACAGTTTCTAGACTTTCACAACGACGTATAGGTCTTCAGACAATGAATATTTTTAATTCGCTGGATAGAATCTGCGATCAACAGCTTTAAATACTACAAATGAATAACTGATTCATTACACTACCCCAAAGCACATACGTGAAGTAAAGAGTCTAAAGACTAACTAATTCTGATTTCTTTTTTTTACAGGAATGTGCTTCAAAAGTGTTCAAATTGTTACTCTTAAGGAGATTTCAAGTGTAGCAGATTTCTGTGATAAGTATGTTTTTCCAAATTTCCTTATAATTAGCTTATGAAATTCACAAGTAGGACAAACATATATGAAATAAATACTAATTCTGATTTCCACATGACATGTGCTTGAAGAAGCATCCAAAATCTTAGGAGACTTATCAGTGTAACAACATACTCCTGTAATAGCTTGAATTATAAAGACTAATACTGATTTGTTCAGGTATGTGCCTTCTCATGGAAATTTATAAATGTAACATAGATACATATATACTTGCTTACTCGTAGACATTCATAGTTGCTTCCATCCTTCATTGTTTATTTGCTTTGTGATTCTTTGTTTCATTTCCTTGCTAAGTTACTAGCTTGCTTGGTACTTGCTTACTTGATTTCTACGCTTCCTTAATTTGCTTCATTGATTCTTACTTGCTTCTTTATTTACTTCCTTCATTTGTTGCTTAAGTTTGACTTCTTACTTGATTTGTTGTTTACTTCCATGGTTCCTTACTTATTTTTTTCTTGATTGCTTGCTTAGTTGCGTGTTTCCTTTATTTATGTTCTACTTTTTTCCTTGCTTACTTGATCTCTTATATTCTTCTTTGATTACTTACTAACTTCTTGCTTAGTCACTAAATTGACAACGTAATATGTTCTCATAGTGTCACATTAACAACTCATGTCTTCAAATTATGACACCTCATCAATTCTTTTTTTTTTTAATTCTAAATTGTATTATTGTTATGTTTTGTGTAACTTGTTTAAAAATAGAGTATTTATTGGAGTTTCATATGAGATTTTATAATCTCGAATGATACATTCCAAGTTGGTATTTGAATGAATAAGAATTTATTCAACAATGGAGTATGCGCATGACCTTCTAGAAACTCGAACGATAACTCTGAATTTTAAAAGACATGTGAGAATATATGTTATGAGAGGCAAATTGGAATCCTAAAAGGTTAACATATTCAAGCCAATCTTCGAAAATTAAAATGGATAAAATCTTATAAAAAGACTATTATGCTTAAGTCAAACAACATAAAACAAGAATTGCGAGAAAAAAGAGAAACATGAGAAAGAGAGTGAAGGTTAAGTTTAAACAGGGCTAAAATGTTGTTTGTAATTTAATCTTTTGCATTGATATATATATATGAAAGGGAGACTAAGACTGTATTTTGAAATACATTATACGTTTTGGAAGATGATTAATGTTGTCGCGGTGATCTATGTTTTGTGGTCATGGTTCAATATATCGCATTAATAAGAAAAAAAGATAGAATGTGTATCTTCAAAACATATTAGACATTTATGAAAATAGATTAATATCGAATGGATGAACCTCGATAGAGATTTTAGAAAGAAAAAAAAAGTGTAGGTATTGGTTGTTCTCTAACATAAGTTTTGAATTTTTTGAGAGTTCTCTTAATTTATATTATGCGAAATTGAAGAGTTTTTATATGAATTTAGATTTGAAGAATTGATTTTTGGATGGTTGGATTGAGTTTGACTGTGCATAGTTGTGAACATCCAATATGACCGGTTGTAAAGTGATTTTGGCAGAAATAGTTCAATGTTAAAGATTTTGATGAGACTGAGTAGCATTTATGGTGCTTCTCAAATATCAGGGTATCACATGTCTATGACAACCAAATAATTAATATTCAATATCATTTTTGAGAGCCACAGTTAACAACTCTGACTAAGTTTAGATATGTAACTATCTAAAATTTTGTTTATAAATATGGATATTTAAAACTCGGATATCTAATAAAGTTTATAAACTAAGTATATATTTTAAAATTTTGAACTACGATATATAAATTTTATAATATATATGTTGTTACTAAATTTTTTAAATTTATGTAAGACCACTAATGATTAAATAATTAAATGATGATATAAAAATCTGCGCAAAGCGCGGATTATGCACTAATTATGTTCTTATTTATGGAAATGACTGAGACACATTTATGAAAGGTGGTGAATTTAAAGTATGTTTAGGCATCCCCTTTAATTCCCAGATAGGAACCAGAAATAAACCAAAAACCGTGGATATGTGAGTGAAAAACCTAATAAAGTAAAACATCAGTAACCCAACCCAATCCAAACTGTTTTATTAAGTCGGTTCCAGTTCGGATCCGGATAAAATGTCCAGACTATTTCATAAGTCTTGTCCTACTATCGACCATCCTTTGATCAATAAGAAAGAGCGTCAAAACTAGTTTATTGACCTCATCTTCTCCTTGCTTATAAGACTGGTCTGAATTTTATCTAGGATATCCACAAACTTTATATTCTCACGAACACATTAGTTGTGTTCACTGTTCTATAATATGACTTTTTCTAGACGTAAAATACTTTTGGACTTTTAACAAAATCTCTCAGCTTGGGTTCCATTGGAAACTACATTTGTTCATCTACACAGAGTCATTGTCATGTACATCACAAGCATTAACGCGAGAGTCATCTTCCACATAGCTGCAGCTCATAGCAGAGCTGAGGCGAGCGTTCTTCCCACATAGCTGCAGCTCATAGTAGAGCTTGAGAGTTCAGGCTGCCACATTGTATCAGATGCTCTAAAATCCTAAATATCCTGAATGGATAGAGTCTCTCCTCTATAGGACAAATTCAAAGGATAGTTGGAAGACCTTTAATGTCTAATCCTAAAAGTCATCATATTGTTTACTACTCAGTGAAACCTATGGAATGATATTACATGCTCAGTCCCATTTTGTAGGAATTGACTTGTATCTTATTTATAAAAGAGGAATAATTTTCTCCAACTGATTGTCAGGTGGCTGCCGGAAAAAATGACATGTGTCTTTCATTTCTTGAAAAAAAAAATCTATAAATAACAATCACTTATTATCTAATTGCAAGAGTTATCAGACCTTTAAAACTTCTTCTCCTACTATTAGTTCAATTATTGGATTGAAAATTATATATATAGGAAACTCAAAGAAGAGAAACTCAAAGGTTTTTCTATTTTCTTTTAAACTATGGATATGTGTTAACTTTTACATGTTTTTTCTGTCTAAATTGAATTACATCACATAAAAACTTTTCTTATAATAAATATAAGAAAATAAATATATATTATATTCAAAAAAATATATATACAAATCTAACAGAACTGTAAATATTAATTTCATTTATTTAAATTTTTAGTAACTAAATTTTAAATTATAAAAAAATATATAAATGTAATCTCTTAAAATAAAATTTAAAACTAATATTTTCATATTTTGAAAAAATGTGGTAAAAAAAAGTTAGGGAAAATTGTCAATTTTAACAAGTTTTAAAAATGAAAATTAATTTTCAGATCTCATTTGGGAATAAAATAGAGAAACCTGAAGTTGTTAAATTCTTTGTTGGTTCGTTGGGAAACATGAACATAAGCTTAACCTTAAACAACAAAACCCCACACTTTTTTTCTGCCACTTGATCATCAGCCCAATTCAATGTAAAATAGACAACCAAACAGTTACCGTGTATCCTTTAATTTATGCAATACATCAAACAAAATAAGCTAAAACCATGTCCAAGCGAGTGCATATAGATTATAAGTGGAAGAATTATAATTGCATTCCGCTAAAAACATGAAACAATCATTCATCAGGGTCACATATTTATGGAAACGAAAGAAAAAAATTCACATATTCAAAACAAAACCAAAATGTAGCTGCATTAACCGTTCCAAGCCGGATATATTGAGTAGTCATTATCATCAAACACTAACAGAAAGAGCATTCCGAACAAGTTACATGACTTGGGGACTCTAAGAACAACATCAACCCACTCAACCTTGCCCCAAATTTCATCTCTATTGCATCTTTCAAGGGCAATCTCCGCACACCAAATCATATTTTCTTGATCGTCATCGCACATATCCCGCAAAACCGCCATCTTTCCACCATAATCCACTCTTTTACAATCCCCACAAGGGCGTAAATAAAGCAATCATTCAACACCTTTCAATATCTTCCACTTACTTTCCTTAAAGTCAAACCATTTAAACACTCCCATATACCAAAAGAACAACAAATTGTCTATCACGCCATGACTAAAGTATGTCGCAATTCTAAAAAAAGATCGTACTGGGTTCCATCTATCTTCCTTGACATCGTAAGCCCCAAAAATTCAAAGGGTAGAACTTTCCTTCAAGTCCTAAAGCTTATGACGACACCTCCATTGAGTACTGCCAAGCCAGGACTCGTCACAGAGCTCCAAGTTTCAGTCTTTGGATCAAATGTTTCGACCCAGTTCACGGAATCGCGAAGAGTTTGCAACTTCCTGCTACATATATTTTCCCATCAAGTACGCAAACCGTGGAAGAGGAGCTCTGTTCCACCCGCATGCTTAAACCCTCATGCCATGTGTGAGTCTTACAATCTAGAATAGAGACTTTAGAACCCCACCAATGCTGTATATATTCGAACCAACGGCCACGACATTCTTTGACGATTGCACAGGAGGAGAACTGAGAGATGGAATTGGGAGCAAAAGATTGCCACTTGCCGAATTTTTATTCTTAGTTCGGTCAGGTCTCCGAGAGAGAGTGAACCAGAGAGGGTTAGGGTCTGGTGGGAACTGTAAACACACATAGAGACAATTCTCTGATTGGTCTAAGAGGGATTGGGTCTGGTAAACCTCCCGCAAGGTAAGAAGAGATTGAAAGCTCTTGGGGACTCTAATCTAAAATGCTTAGTGGCTTAAAAAATGATCTCATTACTCTTACTCTAATCTCACTACTCTCTCTATAAAATTATCTCAACTTTACCCTTTTTTTAAATATTATAATATTATTCACAACAAATAAAATAAATCAAAAACCAAAACTATTTATCCAATTAAAAATAATTTAGCTGGATCCACATTCTCTTCCCCATTCTATTTCCCAACGTTTTTTGTCATCTTCCCTCTCCACCATTGATGAAATCTGAAGCTTTAATTTAAAGTTAGATTCAATTTTTAAGCTATTTTCGTTTCTATGATTAAATTATAAATCTTGTCTCATGTGCATACCAATTAGTGTAGTGTTTTTTCTCAATTTGGAAATTTCAGTTATAAATATAAATAATTTTAGTTTTTGTTCATTGGGTTAGCGAATTTCTTGGGTAATTCTTTTATAAGTTTATGTTGTTAATTAAAGAAGATATATTGGATGAATGAGCAATGAATCGACATAAATTTAAGTGATTTGGACGAAAAAACCAAATTTTGTGGGTATTACTAAGACTAATGGTATTATTGTGTCATATTGATATTACTACAACAACTAGTATTACTAAGAGATTATTGTAAAACTACGCCAACTAGTGTTACTTAGCTATACTAGTACGATTGAGACAACTGAACTACTACTATAATTAGATAGTAACACTATTTATGTTTTTTTTTCAGGGGATAATGAATAAAGGTCGTTGCACAATCATATTTTTTTGATCACAAGAGACATTATTAAAAGGAAGGGGATGACATGAAATGGATTTTTGACAAACAAAAATTTACAAAACTTGTCATTTTAACCAAAGTAACCTTATACTTATAAGGTTGATGGTGCAATATTATCCTCATTGTTAGATTTTTCAAACAAATTTTGTATTTTGAACATTTTCATTGTATGAAAATATGTTAAAAGTACGTTTATGTTTAAATATCCTAAGTTTAAGTACAAAAAAATAGAGTTTCAATCGGTTTAACTAATAAACCTATAAACTGGCAAAATATAACTATGTGTAAGTTGGTATTACTACAAACTCTAGTACAATTATGTCAAAAATTTATATATATATATTTTTTTAAATGACGGCGCCATGTTTTAAATTAGGTAGTTTTTTTTATTATTACTAATATTAAACACGTGTTAAATGTGATATTCTTGTAGTTTTATTGTTTACTCATAATAATACCTAAGACATCCAATAATACAAAACATTTAAGTGCTAGTAATACTTTGAAAAACTCAAGTTCTAAACATCTAAATAGATACAAACCAAAATTTCTAAACATCAAAACCATAAATTTAAAAAACACAAACCATAAG